>CANUEZ040000062.1:6357500-7015000 GCA_948099385.1 Fasciola hepatica
AGCTCAGACTGTACTTGTTATCGATTGCTCACACTAATATTCATAGACCAGTTGAAGTTTTAGAGGGATAATCTCATTGGAAGAAGGATGGGTGATGAAGTTGCGGTGGGATTGGTGCTGTAACAATCAGGAGAAATGATTGTGAGGTTTCTCGTGTCAATCAACCGAGAACCAGAAGCAAGATGAGGGGAAATGATTATTTGCAGAATGGACCACGGCCCAGAATTCAGGTCCTTTCAAGGGATAAACAGATCGTTGAAAACTCCCTAAGAAGAAAGACTGAGTGAACTAAGCAATTTTCGATCAAGACATCACACAGGCCAATTGGACGAACCCAGATGAGTAATGGGAGGCTCAGCTTCGATTAGCACATGGTGAGAATAAAGTTGGAATGCGCATACAATGTGTGAATCATCCTAAGTGGAGTGCGTACGTACACACAGACTATATAAAAATCGTTTCAAAGTAATTTTAACCCAAGCAGCTTCTTAATTCTGCAAACTACTTGTTCGTTCACCCAGGATTCATGGGTATTATTCTTTTATTCTGCTTGATAGTTTTCGGTCAGGCTGAGCTGAGCCCAAAGAACCATCAAAAACGTTTATTCTCTGTTTTAAAAATACTCTTTTCATTTCCGTTTTGTTTATTACACAACAATTCAGGAAGGAAACCGCGGCCAACGAAATGCTACCAAATAGGAAAGTGATGGGCGGTGGCAGGAATCGAACTCGGGTCGTTACCTTCCGAAGTCCGGAATGATGATCGTTTAACCACCGCCGTTGTACAAAAATTGAAGCTTTCGAGACGAAGGAAAGGTGAAGCGTTCAGAAAGTCCTGACTCGTACGATGAGTTTATGCTTTGAAAGGTTATGGCTGGTTATTCCGAATGCGTGCACGACCGAGAAAGTTCTCAGACTCGCGAATCAGTAGTAAGTGCCTTTTAAATTGACTTCAATTCGTGCTTTTCTGAATAATTTACTTCGTGGTCAGACTGAAATAGACTTGATTTGCGGAACCCTGGTCACAGGAATCTGAAACTGCAGACAGCTGAAACTGTTTCTAAGACCCAGGAATCCGCACGGTATGCAAAATCCGGAGGGAATGAGTTGCATTCAATACACATTCTTTTACACCGTAACCGATGAAAATTCACGTGTCTTTGTTTGTATTCTCATTTAGTAAACTAAACATACAAGCGCGGATTAGCCTCAGTAAGATAACGTGGAAACCAGATAGAAAGTTGCTATAATGAAAAGAAAGAAAGTAACCGACAAATTTGGACTCTCGTAATGTAGTTTCTATTTGAGTGCACATGTTAGCTGAGTCACTCGTTGCTCGTTTAATTCCTTTCCAAGCTGTTCTTAGTTAGACCCAATGTCAACCTCTGTTTCGTGTTATACTGAGAGCAATAAAAACAGTATTATGGCAATCGAATATCAGAATACTTCGAGAAGAGTATGGATATTCCTGATATGACTTTGCTTCAATGGCACTGAATCTTTCAGTGAATATGTGAAAATAAAGTGAATTTCATAGAACCAGAAATCATACAGAATTTCTTCATACCGACTAGTATGATTTCAGTGGTTTGTATGAGACGTACTACCTAATACTGTTGACTAACAGAATCAGCTTTACATAGCAGTATTGTCACTTCGGAGGTGAACGATAAGTCGCACTATGTGGAATGCCATCCCATGACACTGAGAATTATCCCCTCAGCTCACTGTTTGACTTTTCCAAATACATGGGCGACGTATATGATTAGTGGAAGTTAGATTTTGTTCTATAAGATTCATCAGATAATATCAGTGTTCAAATCACCAATGAAAACCAAAGTATCAACGCATAGCTATTTCATCCTTGTTAGGAATCATCAGCATTGCACATCCACCGAGCCCCAACTGGGAATCGAACCCGGAATGGACCGTCGTGAATCGAACACCTTAACCACCAGGCCATCCGGGAAAGTCGTCAAGGGCACACATACACCACATGATATAGCGCCTTTCCGACACTGGATTAGGACGTTGGCAGAGCTCTCCGCACACAGCGAGCGACTCAACAGGGGCCTGAATACTGCGAAGGCATTCCGTTATAAACAACATTCACCGCTTGACCATTAAGTGCTTTTGATTAGTAGGAGATTATTAAGATTAGTGAGTCGAGCATTATTACCGCATGGTGACTCATAATACGCAAAATGTAATCTCTTACCACAAGCACGAAATGGATTAGATCGTTCACTGTGAAAGGCATTTTGTAGTGACAACACACCTTTTGTATAACGTCTTGTCGGATGCGGCATCACCATTTTACTTCGCTGTTCATTTCCTGGGCAGCTTTCTACTATGAGGGTTCTTTTATTTGTACCAGTCAGTCAATTTAAAGCAACCTAGCTCTGATCAGATCATTTCGGATGCACATCTGTCAGCACAAGTCTACGGCCTATGTGAACTTGGGAATCCCATCGTGTATGAACGTTGGTTACTGTATCCGTTGCTGGTTAAACGCAATCAAGATGAGTTCAATGGGCTGGTCAGCCGGATGAGAATAACAACTGCGGTGATGAATTTTTCGGATTGCATCCCTCCAGTTTCGGTCTTTCTGTGGCACCCAGTTCTCAATGGCGACTCCAAGAAGCTGATTCTTGAAGCAGCGGCCATTCCAAGATAAACAGTTCAACAAGTGAGACAAACCAGGTAGAGCGTGGATTATACTTTGAAATGTCGGCGAGACAGGGTTCCAGCTTCAAGAGAATGAGCTGAAACTCATCAACAAGATAAAACAGCTAAAATGGTGAAACTGTCATCCAGTTCCTGATAAGATGGACTCCCGTCAGATGAGCCGAAGCTTCATCCCACTCCGTGGAATTTACAGCCTCCAGGATAGCACCTGGGTTTGCAGAGGCAAGAGGTATGGCCTTGAACAAATTGTCAGTCATTCTCCACTCTGGATAGAGCAACCGTGTATCACAACATCTCACTGCGGAGATAATGTATATTGTATTTGACCACCGACCTGAAGTCAAACATTGCGTTAATGCAACAAAATTAACAATAAAATCGGGATAGATATGGTACTGTAAAGTGCAGTAACTGGTTTGTAAAAAATAACATGAGGAATTCTGTTTTTTCATATTTCATTTTTTACTCATTTTTTCTCTTTATTTACCACTCAACATTGCTGGATTCCATTCTGAGCCATGTCCATCAGCCCCTCTCTCCAGGAACAGTCCCCATCCCTTAAGCCCATCTCGAAAGGCGGGAAGTACCAAACGAAGCCAAAGCTGATGTTAGCTTGTTCATTTCCATACATCGAATTATGGCATAATGGCCGAGTGATCTCTTCCAGCCTCACTCAGACAGTGCGAGTAGAGTTGGGAATGGCAGATGATGGGAAGGCACATACAACACATGGAAAATCCATCCACGGTAGTGTACAGTGATTACTTCGAACAGAAGGTGGCTATCAGCACCCAACACACAACTACGAACCTCGTCGTTGCTCGTCTCATGTTCCCACCATACGTGAGCAATGTTTTGGTTGTCGAATACGAAAAGCCGCCTAGCTTCCTGAACGTGCAGTGGTCAGGCCTAGCAGCCCTATGAACCTCAGCTTTTTAACTCGTATCCCAAGGGAACGTTGGATGTCATGGCGGAGCTATAGGTGTCGTATGTTAGCGAAAGCCCCTCCAGCTCTAGCTATTCGTGATGTATTTTCATCCCCAACCCCAAATCCGGTTGCACTAAATCTTTCGAGGTATTTTTTACGATGAAAAGCCACGTCCAGCAGATTTTCACCTACGATGATGATTTCTACAAACTTCATTATACAGGAAGAATCATTCGCAACTAATTTAGATCTCCAAACAGAGGTGATCAAAGGTCATCATTGTAGACCTTCTACCTTGACCTTATGGATTGGTATCTTGCCATCGCCGATCTTTTTCCAATTTGGTACCTTTTCACTGGTGGTCTCTCTCCCAGAACTGTTGTACTTAGTCACTTACTGGATAAAAAAGGAGTAAAATATTATTCGTTTGTTTATTAACTATTCATAACGATCAATTAGCTAAGCTGCGAAACTTGTTTGTGACGGAATTTCTTCTCCTCAATTAGAATTTCAGACATGAAGCAAGCCGTAAGGAGCCAGTTCCTGGACATCCTAGTGATAAACTACTTGACTCACAAACACTTACTCTTGATTCGAGACCGAGTTGGGGCACTGCGAATGTGCTCCCCATGATTCTTAACAACAATGAAAAAGTACTCCATGCTTCTATGATTTCATATAACGAGTCTGGTGTCGCTATTGTTTAGTTGGTCATTTCTGAAAAAAACTCATTCTGCTGGCTATAGCTGTTTTGTCGTCAACATCATGCTGGTTTCTAAGATGGAAGGTTGAACAGTGCAAACTGACACACTGAATGACGCACCAGTAACTGGCAGACTATTTGCTTATTTTCGATTTGACAGTTTCTGTTTAAACAGCGCGCAATTCAGAATTAATCATCTTCAGTATTGTACTGGTCTAGCTGTAACGATAGTTCGCAAGTATGATTGAGATCAATCACGAGTACACACACAATAAACAAGGCAAATCGGATGGATTTCGGAAGTTGTCAGTGGATTAAGTTACTCTCCTCTTTTATCAAGCAACGTGAAAACTGTAAAAACCCATACTTATTCAAGAGACATTTCGAACGAGTTAGCCGAAACTGGTATCAACGGACTCCCCCCAACACACACACACACACACACACACACACACACACACACACACACACACTGAGCATTCACAGAACAAGGTAAAATAAACTCATTCACAAAAGTATTTCTTGCAAAAGATGCACAATTATCCCGAAAAAATCAGTTCTGATGTTGTGCCATCAATCACGGCAAATTCAAACATGGATTTTGTTTTTATCTGTTGTGCTGCCAGGGTCATTTCATAACTTTACAAGTAATGGTATTTTAAAATTGACGCACTTTATTTTCTTATCCTTAGGATGAGGACGTTGTGCCTGTGCGTCTTTTCACCTAATTTTATACTTGGTGTCCCATTTTCGCTCTTGGTTTCCACTCAGAAATCCCTGACGGATGATTGAAAATTGTACTAAGCAGACTGTGGGCAGCCTCATTGTTGTTCGATTGATGTAAGTGTAGGAGTCTGCTGAAGCATTTTACTGAGCCTTACATTCATGGAGTTTTCTCTCTTTTGCGCTTTACAGATCAAACACTAGACCTTGAATACTACAAAATTGCCGAAAGACGACTCATCTGAGCTGCCAATTGCAATTTGATCTAGTCGAACGAAATACCACTTCACTAGATGCTTACTTGAAAGCCCTGCATTTTTATTCGGTTCGTACCTGCAGTTTTCAGAGGCATTTTCTTCTAAAACTAATTTATACTGATGTGATCTGAACCCATTTTTAGAAGTTGCCCTCACACACACGCACTTACGCGAGACGCTATCATCCACCTAAGTTGTCACTTTTTGCCATTATTATAGAATGCCAAATCATCAAGTGCCAACATTCAAACCTTCGGTCAGTCGGTTGGTTCGAAATTCCTGTCAGTGCACATTCTCCGTATCCCAGTGCAAAAAGATCAGAGGTGAGTGTTTTGTAAAAACATTCTACCAAGAATAACCCTTATAGGTGCATCAAATTAGATGGTGTTTTCCCGTTTCTTTCCTAAAATATGACCGTCTTTCACCGTGTCCGAGTTAGAAATGAGCAATCAGTGGAACTCGCCGACCGGACTCACCTCCAAAGTTGATCCTGATGGAGGTATTCGGGAGGCTAGTCTACCAAACTCGGCAAACTTTGTGGTACGAAGAAGATCACTTGTCTAATACATACATGCTGAGGGACAGTTTCGAAAAGCCTCAATAGGATACGCATAAGAATGAAACACTACATGGTTGTCCAATCAAAAGCTGAGGGTGTAAGACCGATGTTACGGCGTTAAATGTTATCCCATTTCTGGTACTTCGGGAAACAGTTCATTTTCCCATTGAAAAACTCGTGCCCTGAAGGACTCCCATTGGATGGAAGGGGCACCAATGATAAAAGATGGTCATGCACACTGTGCCTGTCAGTCAGATTATGGCGCATCAAAAAAGTATTACGACAAAAACGCCAAATACGGTAGTCACTCGCTTGGTATTTGATCCGTACCCGCACATCAGGCCTCTTTGCTATCGGAATCCGTGAATACGTCGGTTAGAGGTGGCATTGATACTGCATCTGTTCTCATAAATATACATTCTTTGGCTGGGCAAGTTGCCCGTGTTTGCCCATAGGTTAATGTTAGGCACGGTCCCATTCTTGAGTAGGCCGCAGCCTGCAGTAAGATTCAGACTGCTGTCCTGTGATCTCTCTTCCCAAGCTCTATGACGTAGTAACTAATTCATTTGACGGGATGAACCCCATGATCATAACACTGAACAACCCAAACACTGGGAGCTAAACTAGTGGGTCCCAACTAAGGTCCCAGTTAGTGAACCGTGACAGTGGGCTTGATAACAGGAGACCTACCTACTACCAAAGGACATACTGCAGTCACATAAGTGGAAAAGACTAGACTGTACTAGTGTTAAATGCTCGTACTTGCCTAATACAAGCAGCAAAAAAGCCCCTGGTGTTGGTCAAGTGGCCTAGGGCATTTGCCTACCAACTCGGAGGTCATAGGTTCGAATCCCACCACCAACACCGGTCACTTTTATGGTGGGCAGTAATCTACTGTCATCCGGAGCATTACCAAATCTGACACAAAGGAGCCTCATGTGGTTCTTCACTCCATTTCTCAGGACCTGGTAGCCGGTTATGAAGATTGGTGCAGCGGACCTTTAAGGTTACTGGTATACCCCTTCCACTGCACTCACGCTCAAGAAAATAACAAAAAAATATTGAGTAGTATAAGCCCCTATCGGCTCTGATATACGGGGTTCGAATTGTGCCATCGCTGGTCCCATAGATTATAGGCAGTAATTCGCTGTCTCCCGGCCTGCTACTAGGCTTGACTTTACTGTAACCTTGTGCGAGTCTCCACTCCAAGTCACGACATCATGGTTTCCGGTTATCATGAAGAGAGCAGTTTGACTTTTATGTCACAGGGTATACCTTTTCCTTTGCGCTTATGAGCAAGGATGAAATGAAAACATCAACTTAAAGTCGGCTTATTGTTTGCGGGTTGTTTCTCTCTTCCGATAGCTGACAATCAAAATGGTAAAACCTTTTTTGTTACTCCGCAATCCGTGTTGTGATCCGTGGTAGTCAAACGCTCATGATAGAGGGCTTACAACCCTTGTGTTCCGGATTCGAATCCACAAGCTGCCGGTCACTTCCCCAAATGACTGCCGTTGGATGGCCCCGAACCCCTTCGTGAAATGTTATACTACTATCATGTAATGTGTGGGAAATAAGTAAAGCAATTGAACTTGTACTAGGGAATCTTAAACAGCCTTGTACGGATCCTTATTTTCGTGTACCATAAGAAAACGCAATAAGAACACATTTTCAACCTATGGACTACAGTTTAATGCACCACAACCTTTTTTCTTCGGACTGAATAACTTCCATCAAATACTTAAGATATCCATTCGTATTTCCTCGTGGTTATTCGGACATTCCAAATGGGTTCATATGCATGCAGAGAAAGTATGGTTTTTGCGGCAAACCCATTTATTATCAAGCTTTTTTTGACTCTTTTCCTCTTTTTAACGACTTGGACTTATGGTACATTAGTTTGAACTGTAATAATTTATGTGACGTGTGAAATGCTGAGTGCCCGCCGGTACGCTCAGTTAGAGAGGAGGCGATCCACTGCACGCAATTGTGAACTGCATTAAACGGTTACGGCCTTCAAAGTAACTGGGTGTCCTACCGTGTGCATTCACAAAGTGCATCTTTCTTTTAGTTCTGTGTGAAAATCCTGCCACAGTTAAATTAACGGCAAATGTCGACCACTGCCAACGGGGTTACCGATCACGAAGCCCAAGTTATCGTAGGGAAGATTTGTTCGACAGATATTTACACGATGGGGATTAACTTCTCTGCACTATGGAAAACTCTAAAACGAGTCTTCGAAGAATTATCCGGAGCTCTTTTAGTCCATGATATGCTACGGTAAGTGGTCCATGAATACCACTGCACTTTGTGAAATCAATCGTATTTGTTATGATGGTCTGTACAGAGAGAAGACAAATGCCACGGGGTGATGAAATTTCGTCGGATCTTTGCAACTGCCTCCTTAAAACAAAACGGTGTTGGCAACTAGAATGACCGGATATGGAGTATCAAATTTATACAACAAAAAACCGGTTATGAGTGTCGCTAGAAGGCAAATAAACGCATCACGTAACATTATTAGTCGAGCAGTGGGAACGCTCAAATCATCAATGAGAACCGGCTGTTTCATCATTGTTAGGAATCCTCAGCAGTGCACACTCATCGACCCCTCAGCTGGAAGTCGAGTCTCCTACTACTAACACCTATATATATTAACCAAGCTCTATAGGCCGTTTAAGGAGCGCCTCTGTTGTACTCAGGTCCCTACAGAGAAGCCAGTCATCACTGGAGTCGCTCGCTGTATGAGAAATGCTCAGTTAACATTCAGAGCCAGTGTCGGGGGGGGGGGTGGCATATCATGTAGCCTAGGGGTTAAGGTGTTCGATTCACAATCGTCCAGCCTGGGTTCGAACCCCAGTTGAAGCTCGGTGGATGTTCACTACTGATGATTCTTAACAACAACGGAACAGTTGTACAGTGCTTCCGTGGTTTTCCATGGTGAGTTGAGCTTGGAAACTGAATAAAGATTCATATGTAAAACTACAGTTATCTCCAAGGCTAGTGGACTGACTGAATAGGTGACACAGAAAAGAGCTACTCCATCTGATTAGCATGGTTGTGTTTTACATCATCGAGTTCATCTTGTCAATGATTGAACAATGCACATTTAGATCTGAATGTAAAAGTCCGGTATTCAATAATTATTCTCGGTGGATATACTGTTTTACAGACTACTAATAAATGCATCGTCATGCGGTATCAAAATTTAAAGTTTTATCGGAAACTGAATATTTCTTCTAGATTCCTGGGAATCATCAGCAGTACGTAGCAACTGGCTTCTAACTGGGACCCGGACTAGAGACGCATTGCTTGGAGTTGTATACACACATACACGCGCACACAAACACAAGCACGGTAACTCTGAGCTACCCGGGCTGGCATTCAGCACTACATGACAGAGCAGCGCTCATCTGTCACTCCCCTTGGATGTCAATAATTGGTCACCTGATTGCTCGTACGGAGGACAGAAGTCCACCATTGGAACCAATCGGTTTGCAGGTGACGGGTGGTTATCGCTTAGTCAATAACAGAGGAGTACTTTATCGTGCTGTGCTGAGGTTGAAAGCACCGTTTACAGTCAACCGGTACAACTTTGTGGTAGCGCACATGACTCATTCAGAGTTCGAGTCCCACCTACATTTCGGTGAATATGCGTTTGTGTGCAACTATTACGTCATCAGTGGAAGCAACGGCACCAAATACGTACTATCCATAAAGCAGACACATGCAGTTTTCCGTGTCTGCTTGTTTTATAATAATTAAACAATCGGTTTGTCTGATAATTGTATTCTCAATAGTCTCGTCATTGTTAAAGACATGTCAGACGAATGTCGTCGTACGCACTCCTATGATTCAAATAGATCTGTAGCCGGTATCCTGATGACCCCCAGGGAAATCTTTACTTTACTATTCTCCTGGCTCGTAGCGTTTTGTATGATTGGTTTTAATAACTAACCAACCTTACTAACAGTGAAACTTATGACAATCTGGGACACCTCTTGATGACTGTGTACCTTACCCGTGTTGGCCGTGTGTGTATAATTATAGCACCATAACCTCCCTGAATTCTGTTTTCTTCGCTTCGAATTTCCCGCCTGTCCACACTCCTAAAACCTTTAAACAAAGTTTGTACGACCCAAAAAGTCGGACGCCAAGAGCGGGAATCGAACCGGCGACTCTCCACATACCGGGCAGATGCTCTACCACCTAAGCAATCGCAGGTATAGCTGGTAGAGCATCTGTCCGCTGTGCGGAGGGTAGTCGGTTCGATTCCCGCTCGTGGCGTCCGACCTTTCGATGTGAAAATTGCAAGTGAATTTTCCGTTACATGAGATTCAGGCTCCTTGTGCCAACAATACATTCCGTGAATATATCTCAATCAGATGAACCCAACAAGCAGAATAGAATTTTCAACGAGTCCAACGGGGTTCATTGAACCGGAATGAGCAAATAAGTCAATTGATGGGTTGTTACAAAATTTCCCCGATTGGCTTTTTTCAATATTCTCCAAACAGGCCACTAAAAATCACAAATAGGAACAACACATCGATTTAACAGAATGACACGCATTTCAGTTTGTCATTCGCTTAACCCTCAGTTCTCAAGGGCCGAGTTTGGGGTTTAAATAGCAATAGTACTGGTCGTGGTGATATCAATGCTACATAGACGACGAAATTCTGGGCCTACCCGTATGACATTCAAACGCTATCTATATAGCTACCATCGTAATCCAAGAACACTGATGTTTTTCTTATCGAGGTCCATTTTTCATGTAAATTGATTCCATTTTAAGCCCGACATGAGAAGCCTTGCCCGAGGTAACGGAAACAATGACCAATCACATTCTCTATCGAAAACTCTATGTTACTGCCTGTTGAAAATGTTTTTTTTTTCTGGACATTCCGAACCTGAAGGGGTCCTGGTGCAATGAGTTTCATTTTGATCACTACGTGTGAACTGTATTCGTATGTGGTCTTTTTACAATCCCGTTTAAGAGACAGAGATGATGCTAGTCTATTTATGTCAACTGTGAAATTCATTTCATCCTAATCATTTAGTTGTAATTGAAGAAATAAATTAATCCTCTTCCTTCCTCGTTATCCTTCGCAGGTGTGCGGATCGATCGAACCACAAAATTTCGATGAACACAGACTCCAGCCTATTCGCTCGTAGCTTCAACAATCCAATTATCAGATAATTTTGATTGATTAGCAATTTTATTGCTCACCTCCCCCCCCCCCTTCTCCTAAGGATCACTTCGGCTGATATGATGCTGCATTGGTTTCGAAAATCATCCTCTCTGAAATTGATACCTTCCTTTCCAGAAGGGATCTAGCAACAGGATAAATCAGATCGTTTTACGAAGAAACAGAACGAGTGGATGATTGTACATCCGAATAATCACCAAATACAACCATCTATGTAAACTCTCTCTCTCTGTAGCACACACATACACGCACAGTCATGAATACTTGCTAGCCAGGCGAGGGAACACGAATGCAAATGTTCGTTGTCATCTTCAAGACTGCTAACTATTTAACTTATTACGACTGGAAATCCACACCCGTCTGTCAAACTTACATCCAATAATTTCATAACAGAAGTCCATTTCATCAGGTCCGCAACATGGTTCAAAGCGATTCTACATTGTTACGGGGGTTTGGTGGTGTCTGCGTCTGTGTGTTTGTGTGTGTGTGTGTGTGTGTGTGCGTGTGTGCTTAGAAAGAATCCGGACTACTGGAATCACAGGGTGCCCTATGGTTGATCGAATATTCGCCAGAAAATTAACTGGTTATCATGCTGACTGCTGAAGTCGAACAAGCAGGCACACGCATCCATGGGACCAAAAGTAAACGGAGATTAGCAAGACAGGTCAAAAATGGGGCCGAAATCGGGCGCAACAGAGTGAATTAACTAAGCTGCGCTGCCCACGTTAGTGATAAACTGACTAGCTGAGAATTGTTGTCCTGACAAATCCCACTCGCTTGATGATTATGATGATGGGAGCTGTTGATGGGACTAGCGCGATTCTTTTGTCTCTAACACCTCACCTCTGATATTTTTCTTCATACTACAATCAAGTTGACGGCCCGGACAGATGTTGCCTTTGGCCATACTGTATTGGAATAAACTAACTGCCTAAATAGAATGGTCTAAGAAGAATTCTAGATTTGGGTGGTTGGCTTCTCTTTCGTTCCCGAAAAACGAGTGAACATTGTGCTGAGTAATTCGTTGTCTGACCAGCAGTCAGTCCGACAGTCAGTTAGCGTACACCCTCACGGTCGCGGTTGTAATCATGTGCCTGTTTCTGACCGTACCACAAAATGCTTGTCGGTTGTGCTGTGAATGCCAACCTCGAGGTGTGAAGTGTCATGCCATCAGGTCGGTGATTACGCACCGAATTACCCCACCCTGGTGGACCTCGAAACACCAGCAACGACAACAACAACAAAGTTCTAGCTGAAAGTGAAACAAGATAGAAATTGCAAGCCACAATAGCAGCAAAGCTGTTGTTGTTGCTGTTGTTCCTGCTGCAACTGCAGCCGCCATTTCCGCTCTTTTTATAGATGGTGGGGGTGGTGTGGAGGATATTTTTGTTTGGTCCTGAGCACTCGCTTGTGGGGACGCATGAGCCATGTCACCCGATGCTAGAAGTGGTAAAATGTCTGAACTAGGCTCGGACACGTACTGGTGAAGGAAAACAAGAGCAACGGAAATAGGGAGTTATCTTGTGGTTCACTTGAGAAGAGACGTTCAAGAAACACAACCCACAACTTTCATCCATCCTGCTGTTCTCGCGCCTCGCTCCTTGATGCTTGTAAAATACTCGCTCTTCAAATCTTGACTAAATTAGTGAACCGAAATGAAAAAGATGTGGGTGATCATCGGTCAACTGGGTCTAACGATGGGTTGGATTTCGAATGGATAACATGTGCGTGTGTGTGTGTGCGTGTGTGTGTGTGTGTGTTTAAACTAGTGAGTAGGTTGGGTGGGTCAGGCAGGACGCTGTGGGATACCGGGAATGACGGATTGAAGGGCTTGCAGGAGAAAAAGATGTCAGTTGCCTTTATTTGAATGAACACTGTACTTGTCGGTGTAAATGAGCAATTTAGTGACTGCTGTATGTGTTGACATGACAGTAAGATAATTAGGTTCTGTGTGTGTGTGTTAAAAGACAAAAGGTCTTTGCGCTGTGCTGGAGCGTTAACATTTACGGCACACTCTCACCTCCATGTACACGAATGGGCTCCCATTTCCAAATTTCCACCCTCTCCCTTCTCTTCTTGTGTACGTGCGTTTGTGTATAAACGCTTTTGGTTGATTGGATGGTCTGTCTGTCTACTTCTAATAACAACTGGTGGCAGTTGTTTAAACCAATCCACCTCGGTTACCCATTTTCCAACTCTGACTGATGAAATACCATTTACCAGAAAACAACAGTACGATTGGCACGACAAAGCTCTTGTTGTCTGTTTATCCAACAAGTACGATCGTTCATCGTGTTCCTTGTTCTGACCCTATTGCCTAGGAAATTGCTGATGTTGCACTTCGAATCGTTGTCTTCATCAACATTCTCCCCATATCCTTATTTCCTTTTTTAATTTGTTTGCCGATGTGCTCCTCTTCATGATTCTTTCTTGTGTTTAATCACATAAATTCCAGTCATTTATTTATGTTGGTTGCATCACACAGAATACGGATGAAATTGTTGCATATGATTAGATACGCTAGGCGCGTATTTTTTAATACGTGTTTGCGTACGAGTGCGATGGTAGGGGTATATACCCCATAGCCACAAAAGTCCAGTACCCTATTAGAGATAGCCTGTAGCCGGACCCTAAGACTTGGAGTAGAAAACCACATAATGTTCCAATAGGTCAGGTGTGGTAACGAGCCGGACGACAGTGGACTGCTGTCTACCACCAAAGTAACTGACGAAGTCGGGGATTCAAGCTTTTGAAATCCGAGGTGGTGATCAAAACGCTCTAACGCACTCGACCATCACCTTCTTTTGGAGGAATCCATGACGAAATCCGAGCCCTAATCTCACCATCGCAAATTGGTGCAATCATTGTTTCGTGTCTCTTGTTAGGAATCATCAGATGCAGTGCACATTCAACTCACTCACAACTGTAGCTTAAACTCGGTAGTGTTACACGTTAACGGCTAACAGTTCAGACACTTGATTCGACGGCTAGCTTCTAGTCCGCATCACACAGCATGGTACTAATCCGTCGATGATAATTAATATCCCGATTTCAGTTTTGCACAACCACTAGTTATTCACTGGGGGCGAAGAACCTCGAAAAACCCCGTTCGAAAATGTACACCATTAGGTGTATGGACAATTAGTAACAGAACTATCAATGGTAGGTGAAGAAAAAGTGAAAATACGAAAACATTGCTGGTTACAAAATACATGTATTTATACATGATATGATTTATCACGCAATGTGAAGGTTCAAACCATAGAAAACCGTGGGAGCATTATGCAGTTGTCTCATCCTTTTTAAGAATCTCTAGCCGTGCGCATCCAATGAGCTCCAACTGGGATTCGAACCCGGGACGAAAGGCCGCTAGTCGGACATACCAAACACTAGGTTATCCGGGCTGAATGCCAGTGGTTCACTGAACTTATACATGGCATGATACAACGCCCTTCAGACACAGCCTTCGGATGTTAGCAGAACATTTTCCACACACTACGCGACTTCAGTGATGAGCGGCTTCTCTGTAGGGGTCTAAATACAACAAAATCCATTCAGTTAAACAGCCTATAAAGCTTGGTTATTATATAACCATGGGTAGAGAGAGATTAGTTTTACTTGGTATGATTCATTGTACAGTTTAAAAGTTCAAAACAAGGACGAAACAGCCTTACTGTACCTGCATGGTTTGCAATGCTTTGGAACTTCATTCTGCATGATGAATCATATCACGTAAAAACTCTAATCTCCTACCACCCAAACTTATGCATGTATTTTTCACTTTTCTCTAAGTACTTCATAAGTTGGACATCTGTATCAGTCGGACACAGATCTCGATTTCCATGTTTTCTGATGTAAGTGTCGGCGCTCGCTTAAATTCTTACTGAGCCCCGGCTCACCGAGCTTTCTTTCTATGCCTTGGTACTTCGTAGAAAAGCCACCAGCACGGAAGAGCACTGCGTCCAGCATACTAAATCTCATCCAAAAAGCCTCGCATGCTGAACACGGACAATTCGTTCTTACCCACCTTTGAACAACTACCCACCTCAGTAAACTTTGTACGAGGAAAAAGTCCTTCAGGAAGAAGGCAAACACATTTTCTAGTCATCGTACTTTGTTGAAGACCACCTATGTACACCAGTCAACTTGTGTGCAGATGTCTTTACCCTACTCAGCCTGCTGATCGTTTGTGTTGATATGATTCAAGTATTTTAACACAAACTCACATCGTGCGGTAGTGACCATGTGTGTGATTCATAATCCGACATTCTGTTTCCGACATCAGGTGGAAATTTACTGATACTTCTTTTTTGACCGGTGATAGTCATGCGGTCATCATGATGCGCTTCTAACTATTCTGTCTAGGGTTCAAATCTTGCTTCCGCCACCGGTCGGGTCTCCAAATGGCAGCCTCTGATTAGTCGCTATCCCCGTCCTGAAATATTGTACAATTATTACATAATAAAAGGAAGTAAGTAAAAAGATAAAAGATGGTATGGGCCATCCGGTTGCAATTATTGGAGGAAAAGATGCCAACGCGCACACACACACACAGGTCGATCTCCACTTAATAAGAGAATAACCTGTTTTTCTTTCTTCTTACATCAAATTTCACAGTTCTGGGTCAGTAATCCTCGAAAGTTGTCGGTCATTGATTATTGTTGGGCATCTTTGGTCACGAGACTCCAACCATGCGGTTTCACTATTCACTCAACTAGGTTCCTGTGCGAATTACCTAATCAATTACCTATTGGAAGTAGTAAATGCTAGAAATCCTTTTTTCCACTTAGGTAAATAAGTGCCAGAATGAACAAGCGCTGACTGTACTACATGTGATCGGTTCAGGCTAAACTAGGCCGTGAGGTGCGCAAAGAAATAGGATCGGGTAAGGTAGCTAGCTGCCAGATCCGAAGTTTATGAGTATGGTGGGCTTGCGGCAGCCAATGAGCGCGGATCGATAGAGCCGTCACTGTGATAAACTAAACGAATCCTGTGATTGATCCGAACATCGACGGAGCTATACTACACGCACTGCGTTCAGAGTGTTCCTAAAGCTATTCCTATCGCTTAGTGTTCTGAGTACCACACACGTATCTAATTCGAATCAACGGATGAAGGTTTTGCATAAGATAAAGTGCACTGCTTAAGCTAACAATGTTGGTACACTGAGCAAATGGTTGGGATTAACCCTGAAGAAAAGACTTCACTGAATGGGGAGCGATTAAGTTCGATGATGCGAATGGTCATATGGTAAAATTTCGTACTGTAGGTTTTCCGCTTAAACCAGTGGAATCTCTTGACAAGTTATTCCAAGGGATGAGTTCACGAATTCCAATATCGTATAGAATAATCCTCCTGAATGCCACAATATCACTGATTTCCTCCTTTTGATTTTCTAAAAGAAATTTTATATGACATTGTAATTGGAACCGATACACGAAAGTGGCAAATAAAATGCAGCGTGACTTTACTGTCGGGAAGTTTGCGATGGTCCAACTATTGTGAAGGCCACGGAGGAGTGGGTCAAACCCCTTCTTTGGTGATAGTGCAAAACGGAAACAAAACTTGTATGGATTTTTAATGCCTGTAGCTTTGTCTAAGTACGATAATCCAATTACACGTAGAAGAAATCTTTCCTAACAAAATTTGTACAAACTGGTGTTGGAACCAGTGATAGTATTTGGTTTATATAGTGTTCTACTGGTACCAGTGTGATTGGTATATTTTGTCAATTGTTCGTGTGTCTCTATGTTTTTGTACTTGAGATTGTGCGTGATTGTTTCGTTGTTCATCCCGTTATCCCTCTATTTGTTTTGTATCACGTGTGTGAACACTCTCGTGCGCGCGCACGCAGCGCAGTGCTCATCAAGCAATGGAAGAAAGTGACTGATAAACAGGATACATCTGGTGTCACGGGGGCGGTAGGTAGACAAAGAAGTCTTCTGCAAAGTGAAGTTGGTTTCTTCTTTCGGGTTTGATCCCAAACTCAACTGATTGACATTTCTAATTCTCCCGCTGGACTCCACACCGACTTCTTTCTGGAGCTGATAATTCGAGTTACTGTGAGTGCCACTTTTCGCGCGGTTGCTTTTGAAATGATATCATCAGTTGAAGGCTGAATTGCTTCATCATCATCTTCGTCATCATCTTCGTTGATGTTGTTCTTGGTGTTAAGTGGGATAGAAATCGATGAAGAATCACTCCAATGATTTGGTGAGGGCAGGTCTCTTCTGGACTTGGAAAAACGTGTTTTGAAATCGTTTATTTCGCCTGCTCTGTCGACATGAATCCGATTTTTCATAGGAGGATTCCATCGGTCCTTAGGGATGAAATTCTCCGTGGCACAGTTAGTAGTTCCGTCTTGGGATTCCTGTGAGTTGAGTTCGAGGAATTTTTGTTGTTCTTGCTGTCGAGCGGCCAAAATGTCCCTTTCCAACTCTTCTGCTTCACGTTTCAGTTTTGCTCTTCGGTTTTGGAACCAAGTGATCACCTACGATTAAGACAGAATAAAAAAGTTCATAGACAGGGGGATATGACGGAATAGAGTGGAAGCGATTCTACTGAATTTCAATCCGGAATTGAGGCTGTTTATCGCTGGTACAATTGAGCTGGTGAGGGATACTTTCAAATGGATATCGCACTTTGATTGTGAAGGACAAATGTCACATCCACGCATTCATTCAGTAATTCCCTCGTTCATTATTTACTTGTTTATTTGTGTATTCCACTAATTAATTAATTACATATTTTATTCAATCAGCCAGTTAGTCAGTGTAAAGATGATTGGAACCCCACTGATCAATTACTTGAAACTTATCCCGGTATCCCTAGACCGATAAATCCGAAGACGCAACTGTATGGAAAAACCAACTTTATCCCGATTACTCGTCTTGCATGATTTCATGTTACATGCTTTATTATCTTGTCCAGCCGAGTCGGGAATTAATTCAGTTTGTTTTTCAAGAAAGCTTATTTAGTGACAGGCCCCTAAACTTTGCACAACTCAGATCAGTTCTATATTTTAATTAGCAAAATGTCATCCGCGAAGAAGCCCTAACGATAGTCTCGTCATAATTGGGATGATCCCGCCCCCAGAAGGGAACGGGAAAAGTTCACAAACCGGGCTACAGCAGACCTCAAGGGGTTTCCGGGCACTTTTTTACGGGATATGGCCGAACTGTGATCCCGACTACCCGGAATGAAATGCACGAACCATCGCGGTAATGGTCGGCTGCATTATGATGCAATAGGGTACACACGGAGCATTCTGGACGTGTCAGTTCTCAGGTGTACGATCCGAAAAATTGGACACTGGCCCTCAGAAATACGGGGATTTTTTGTTTTGCTTTGGTGTTTTGTATTTAAAGTCTTCAAGTGACCTACATGGACAGGGTTCCATCAATAGGCAACTCGCTGTAAAATAGTCGGTTATCTGAATAATTCCAAAGAACACCGAAAAATTCCAACAAAAAGTGGCAAAATAAGTTTGATTACCGAGATTCTGATTATATTTAAGACAGGTCTGAACTATACAGATGAACCTTGGTATTTTCTCGGCCAACCCCCCCCCCCTCCACTACTACCTGATAATTCATTTCCACTTGGCGTTAATCATCCGAAACGCGAATCACCGAGACTGAATTAGTTTCTCACTTTGTGTTGCTCTCCGCTCAGATAACTGAGTAGCATAATGGTTCATGGCCTACAACCATGAATATCGTAGATTCGATTTTATGTTGACAAAAAAGAAACTAATTTCAGGGGATATTGCATCTTTTCCATTCCACTATCGTCTCTTTAGTTCCACTAACCCGAAAACAGAACTCTGGCAAATGTGAAGCGCTGTTGCTCTCAAAAAAAGAAAACCGCTGTGATGGATTTCGTTGTCTTTTCTGTTGGAAGCGACATCCGGTAATCAAATGGCCTGTTATCCAGTAGCTATGGAAAGTATGAATAACCAGAACAGATTTTATATGGAACGGAAAACTACCTACAAAAAGCTTTTTTGACTCTGCTAACCGTTCATTGTCCACCGGTTAACAAGACGACAAATCATATCAGTTTTTCACTCTAGTGGAACTTTTACTTGCCCGTTAATAAGTGATCATTCCGTAATGGTTCCAATACTATTCAAACGAGTTAGGAGCGCAGGCACTGAATCACTTAGACTGCTTAAAATAGCGAACCATGTACAACTGGTTAAAAACTTTCATTTAACGCCCTCACTATAGCAACATTGATCCTGTGACTTAAGGGACATTTCGGCTCACATTTTGGCCGTGAGCCTGCAACTAATGAACTGATTCTCTTGCAGATCATCCTCGTCGAGTTGGCCCGATTGCTCCCAGTGACGTTTTGATTGTTACCTAACAAACTGTGCCGTCTTACTGCTTGATCGGGATCCTGTCAATGTCCGCCTACTTGTTAGCAGAGTTCGTTCAATCTGTTGTGAAATGCACGCAAAATATCACCAGTTCTTCATCGGTCAGTGACCCTTGAGTATTTAATACGATTGGTCGATGTCAGCTTCTTTCTGTTGCCACAGTCGTCCCGACTACACTATTTTCATTGTCCAACTGAATAATCCAGCGGCAGTATTAGTCTTTTTAGTCTAGTAAGTGGGGCTTGGAATATCAGGCTCAATAGGACCTATGCCATTCACGTAAGCTATTGGGTTGTTTGATATCGGTGAAGCAGTAGAATACGGTAGCTTTAATCGGAAAAGTGCTTCAAAATCTGTGTATCCCAAATGTGACACTGATCCAAAGAGCAATGCCACACCGTATATAGAGCCGGACTTACCTGGGTGTTGCTCAAACCCAGATGTTTCGCAATTCGATCCCGATCATTGGGAGTGAGGTATTTCTGTCGATTAAAATTATTCTCCAGTTCAGAAAGCTGTGAGTTGGAAAATGTAGTTCGTGTTTTCCGTCTTTTGGTCATTTGATTGCCTCGGTTTATTGAGCATAATTCGAGACGATCTACCTGACAGGCTGGATAGGAAAAGAGTTAGATGGATGGAGAGCAGAAAAGGGGAATATGGAAGAGATAAACATACGATAAATGTACACCTTTTTCGGTTATATCAAATAAGGTCTGTACAAAAGGATGCAGCATATCTTGGAACTATCTCTCGAGTCGACTTACAAACACCGTGAAGCAGATAGCCAACAGCCGACCACAGTATGAATTCAATCAATACATCAGACAGTAAAATACTTGAGTTTACTTGTCAGGGGATCCGTGAGAAATAGTTATCTAACCTCTGAAAAGTCCCGCAGAATACAGTGAGAAAAAGCAGCTGGGCAAGCAAGCTCGTTTTCAGGTATTCGCACTCATAAATACATCTAACTAAACATGACCCGGAAAACAAGAAAGCGGAATGATGATCCAAATCTGTCTCCGCACAAATGTGTGTGTGTGTGTGTAAGCATTCCACACTGTGGTCAGTGCTCCACAAACGAACACCCACACTTATGCATGCACTCATACATACACACACCGACAGGGACGTATTTGGATCGTCAGTCCCCCTTCTTATATTGCAAGTAATTCAATGTTATGTACTGGTATGAGTGCGAATAGCTGAAATAGTCATTACGTGTTCATTGCTTCTTCACAGATTCAGATCGTAAGATATACACTGAAAGTGAACATGCACCGTTACGGGTTCTTTTTTCTATATAGGGCTAAACTGTTCGAGAACTACTACTTCATGTAAATGATCGTCATGATACAAAATTATAACTGAACGGCAGTTCGATTATGATATCGATAGATAGAGAAAATAGCGCGGTGATGCAATTCGTCATCGATCTGTGTGGTTCTCAAGAGAAAACAGTGGTACCGTGATTTCGGTTCCCAAATGACTACTGATGTTTAAATACTATTCCGATATTTTCTGCTGAGAAGTGTTTCAGGAAAGAGTCTATGGAGTTCTTTTTACAGCCAAAGAAGATGATGCTTCACTGGAGAAATTAATGGAGCAGAGTTTAAATTAGCGGTTGCAGTTTATCAAAAAGGAAAGGGGACATAAATTTCCAGATGCAGTCAGTTCTTTTAATCTTCTCGATTCCCGCCACCGGATTGTTGAAGACGTCAACTGACAAGGCTAGGGGCGGCGGCCAGCGACGTAGCTGTATTAAAACCAGTGGTTCATATTCTCTGTGACTTCTATTTATGGTTTATTGTCCGTTCGTTTGCTCTTTGTAATTCTACCCGCTTTTTTCTCGACCCGAATATGCCTCGGGGTAGCAACCGAAACCGGAATTCTGAAGTGTGGGGCTAACAGTTGAAATAACTGAACTGGACTGAACTGAACTAGTGGAGGAAGAAGACACATGCGGGGAATTGCCTGTGCCCTGGGTAAGCCGAGTCCGATGAGATATTGGTACAAAGTTTGTCACACGAGCAAAATAAGGCGGGCAATACCACTGGATGGTGATACGACGTCAAAAGTCTTTTCACGACAGAGAAAAATGTCAGACCAAATAAACAGTTACGGTCATCAGAATACCTATAGGCAAAAGGGCGGTTTAATGATGCCTACGTTAAGTACACTTTCTCTTAATTTTGACTATTTTCCAAATGCCGAAGGTCAGCTTGCAAGTTTTTGGTGAGTTATATGAAAGGGCGTGGGAAATTTCGCTTTACCCGATTAGATACCGTTGGTGACAGTTCGAATTCAGCTTAAATTTTCAGCTTACATCTCTAGTCGGTCCTTCAATCAGTATGATTTCCCCTAATGGTAGCAGTCAGAAGTGTTTTGTCGTTAGAGTTTGAATAATTATAAGGCAAATAGATAATGGGCAAATTTGATTGATGAACAAGGTTGTTTCTCGAGATCCGTAATCACACCAACACAATGCCATATATCTGATCAGATGCTCTTAACTTGACTTGACTTGACTAGAAACAATAAAGAGAGCGTTAAGGGTCAACTTTACCGATTGCTGTAGCACAAATTAAAACTGAGACCGAATGTGGATGGATTGCCACATCCTCAACTTGTTGGCTTTCGGGCCATCTAGGGCTCGGCACTGGGCACTGAGTATTCAGGACAGACAAAGGGTATGCATAAGCTATTTCTGAGCACACGACGGGTGGTGTATAGGTGAATCTCTACTGTTTGCTCAGTGGCTACGATGGGACATCTCACCGGTCTGGACTACCGACCTCCGACCAAACACAGGAGACAGGAAGCTTCGGCCAAGCTCACTGTGTCGTTAGCAGCGGCTAAGTGTGAAAAGACTACCCTAGTATTTGACTCAATAGTTACAGCCCGCAACCACAACGTGTGATGCTCAAGGATGCATTCAGGCAGACGTTTGATCTTGCAGCCGATACGGTGTGTTCCAAAGGAACAAACTGAGGAGTTCGCAAAATGAGGTTACGGAATCGGACTTGTTGATGCGAATAAAGTGCGTAGTACAGCAGCGTGGAAAGTCCGGTTGATGACCTTTAGTCATCTGCTGTGCCCCACGTCTACCAACGTGACGCTTGATACTACCTTCCCGGGGGTCTATAGTTCCCACTGCATCACCCGTTTGAGTATTCGTTTTGAATAAACATGTTTTTTTTGACGGTTCCCTCAGTGCACATTTTTTTCTCCACTGGTTAGACTCCTCAACCGGTTTCCTTTTAGCTTAAGTGGCATGAAATTGTGGTAGTGTGCAAAATATCCATTCAGTGTTGACTTCCTGTGCACCAACCGCCGTTTTGAACCATGTTAGGCTGTCCGGTAAACGAAAGGTAGTCTATCTGATTCCAGCTTGCAGTGCGAATTTTGGGACGCGAAAAACGCCAGCTGATTTCTGTCGACAGATTGATCTGACTGACTTGGACGCTCAAGCTACCCTGTCGAATGTACGAATGAGTGCGAAAATGAGCTCGACGCAGACGAATCATAATGACTAGTCCACTGATATTCGGTCAATGGACGCTTCGTTTTTCATCGAGGAAGAATAACTTTGATATTGAATGAATTTGGCATATTTGTCAATTGTTGGGGTGATTCGCATATCAAAAGACTGAAGTCTCAGTAAGGCCTAACCCCTCCCTCTAGTATCTAAACAAACATTATTTTTTGTTCTTGCTGGATGTCTCATATTATTGATTCTTCTGCCGTGTTCTTTTCTGGCTTTTGAACGCAAGATGCTGTCATTTATCATTTGTCTATCAAAATAGTGTAGCGATCCAGTGGTATTTCTTGCCTTAGATTAATCAGTTTTACCACTAAGAATCACTTTTTCTTGTGTAACAAACGGCGTGCTAGTACCTTGTCGTATTGGACCTGACGCATCCACTGTACAGTCTGTCCAGCAAATTCGGGACCAGCCTAGTTCGATCGGAATCCTGACATACAGTCGAATGGTAGTTTATACTACTGATACTACTCTCTCACACCAGACAACAGTGTTTGTTGCACGTTTGGCTACTGAGAGTAACTTTAGTTGTATAAACTGGAATTCGGCCTTATCATCAGGATTTATGCCGACTTGAGGTCATCTCAAATTTTTTGGGCAGACTGTACAAAACAAATTGTTATTACATCCCCATATCCATCACACCCTGGTTTTTACATTATCTTCCCTCTCCGCCACCAAATGCCTCCGTATGATCTAGGGTGGGTGTTCCAGGTTCCGAGATGTCCTCTCGTCTTGAAAGTCTCTCGAAATGCTCCCAAGTGACCGTGAGTCTCAAAAAGCCAGTGCTGAGAAAGTCCTATTCAGTAAGTGCATTTGCTTAGGTCGGCATCGCCCTCATCCACAAGGTCTAATTACAAGTCGTTTTAGGTCTGAACTACAGCTACTGCGTAATATACTTCAACAACGCATCATTGTTAGCTGATTAACTCGAAAAGTTCTGTTTTAACGGTTTTTACTCTCACTCTCTTGCTATCACTATTTGAACTAAGTATTTATTCTTTTTAGTGATGTACATGGCCAGCCAGTACAAGCACCGAAGAGTGCGCCGATGAGCAAGGAGTTGAAAATTCATCCCCTAGAAAGAAAAGACCACATTTTGACTTACCTTGACTTGTGTGTTCAATTAAGTGGTCCTGGGACACCTTACGATTGATCATACTGATTGTCTACATAGCATACATGGTATACAGTACTTTCGTGGAAGCTTGCAACTAGACGACATTCGGTAGGGTTATCTCAGGAATCCAAGGAATCCCAGTAAGAATGGATAACAAAATAAAGCCGAATAGTAGCCAGTCAGCTGATGTCACCTGCGAAATGTTCACACTTGTCACGGCTGGCTTCTCGGTTTGTACGATGGAGTGACTTTGATGGAAAAGCTCCTGTTTTGTTCCGTAATAGACTCGAATATCATATCAACATTAGGATCACCGTAGTAGAATTAATTTTCCCTCGTGGTAAGACCTTTTCAACTATCTTTAGCACTTGTACTGTTGAAGCTGTAGAAGCTAGATGATTTCAGAACAACCGAAATCAAAATGTTTCTTTAGTATAGATGCTGAATTCTGAGAACTGTCATTGATCGTAGTAAGATAGAACCAATGGAACAGCGAGCTAGGTTTCGTGGCTATCTTGAAGGTGAACTATTTAAGGCGACTCGTTCGATCGAGTTTTTGTTACGAATGTATTTTCAAATAAAATTCTTGCTCAACCCGGTATTTTATCAATCCAAGAAAACTTAAGGACGGATCCATGGATCTGATCAAGTAATGAGTAGATTTGCGAAAGACAATAACCTTTTTGCTTCGTTTATCATACATCTTTAGAACAATATTTTTGAGTGGGAGGTGTGGTCAATCAGAAGATATCGAAGATCAAGGTTAATCGGCAGCTAGGACGAGATTTGACTTTGGGAACTGAGGGACCGTAGTTCGGTGTAACGGTCGTTAGCTCGGAACCCAACGCGTTCTATTTTGCCATTTTCTACGGATATCATGCAAATATGACCTCTACTTACAACTCCTATCTTACCAACTCCGATCGTGTAAATCAAAAGGGGTCAGCGTGGCGTGCATAATCTCAGTGTATTACGTGAAGGATCAATAATGCATTTAAAGAAAAAATGGAACAACCCAGAAAGAGTTCGTCCAGCCAGATTGCTTTGTCCTTTAGTTTAGTTTAGTTTACCAAGAAACCTGCTAACCTGTCTGGTTGATTTTCGCCCTATTACTTCGGACTGTTCATACATGCCCGATCAGTCGGAGTTGGTCCAACTAGAGCTGCGAAAGCGCATTGATTTAGATGACTGAAATGACATGTGATACACTGATTAGAAGCTGCTTTGTTTCAAGAAAGTTTCGGTGATTCCCTAGCGGTTAGAAATCTAACTACATTTACGCTGTTAGGCAGTAAACTAACATTTAAATGCTTTTTTTGTATGGAACAATAATGGTCAAACTATTATTGAAATACCCAGAAGCCCATTAGTTTCTTCTGACCATAGTGTAAATTGGGGTAAATATCTCACTACAACTCTCTAATGATCTACGCACGAAAAACACGGACAGGTTAAAGATGAATGCAAGTTACTGCTGACCTTATAAAGATAACAGCGTTAGTTACATCCGAGGAGGTAACCCAAGTTATTCTCACAAAATAATTCCCATCGTCAGAATCTATGGAGTGACGGAGATGAGAATTCCAATTAGGCCCACTGAATTGACAAACTCATTCATCGTACCTCAATAACAGCCGCATCAATCATCACCGATAGCCTCCATAATCGCACACAAATGTGCTTCGTTGCACTCGTAAGGATCAACCATCTTCTGCAGTGGTACACATCCACCTAGTCTCAGCAAGAACTTAAACCCTCGGTGCCGCGGGAGATTGTGAATTCCACAAGCCAAACGTTAAACAGTCCGGGACCAATCTCTCTAAAGCGTCTTTCAAATCAGTGCTACATGTGTGACACCCATTCATCAGTGGGAATCTTGATTTCCATACTTTGTTCTTGTTAGTTCAACATATTCATTTTCTAACGGCCCTTCAAAAAGTCAGTAAAAGCCATTTTGCATTCTTTCTTTAAATCTCGATGGAAACGGATTGTGACCTATTGATATTTTACCCGGGCTAGCTACTACACTGGTTTGAGTACAATTGCTACACTCTTGATTAGAACACTGCCTCGTGAAAGTGATCAATGTTTTACCAGTACCACACTCATTATTGTTATTATCATCATAACAATAACAACAACAAAGACAAAAAACCATAACAGTGACCATAACTTAAACACACGCCTATCCATAATTACTGTGATCTGTTTCTGATAAGAAAATCGAATGGACCACACACAGCACGCAGACAAACAGGATACTTCAAACCACAAAAGTTCGTTTTACGGTACACACACACTTTCAAGCACAAACGGCCCCCCTCAAAATATTCCAGAATTTGTTCAGCCTACCACGGCTGTCGCAGTCGTGGTAGCAGTAGTAATAGTAGTAGTATTAGTGGTAGTAATAGCGGTTCCACTCTTCTTCCCCTTACAAGATAAGAGAATTTATGTCTATTTGAATACAAACTTTTGCCCACATGCACCATCTCCTTCTCGGGACGCTGGGTGTATTCGTGCTTTTTCATGGCCAATTTACAACTGAGCAAGATAGCCGGTGGGTCGAACTACGTCAGAGTGGGCCCCAGTTTGTACTGTGCTTATGAACTACTTATTTAAGTGTTCGGCTGAAGTGACAAGCAACTGTTCGATTTTCAAGGTCACTACTGTGTGTGGAAATGGTCGGGGGGTGGGTGGGTTTGGCACATGCGAGGAACTCGGCGGGACGGGACGCTCGGTGGAAATTCTTGCTGGTACCAGATTTTACTCGATGCGTCCACCAAACTATTGAGCGCGCCGATACGTACACATAGACAGATCTAGGCTTGCACTCGTAAATTAGGGGAACTCTATAGAGACAGTGGGGGGGGGAAGTGATTTAACCGTTATCCCCAATGCTGCCCCCTGCCTTCCGTGGTACTTCACCCCACACCACCCAGTAACCTATCGATATTGTCCGTCCACGATGTACGCCAACTTCAAAGCGAATCACGTATGTGTACCTATATCAGCTTAGAAAACACCCTAAACACAAATGTGTCTACTTTACAATGGGTCGGACACTTAGAACATTGTATGGGCTACTTTAGTGCGGCACGCAAGTGACTTCATGTGGGGCTTTCAAATTTATGCATACCTAATCTATGTGACTTATCTTTCGAGGAGATCGCGGTTCAGAGCTGTTCAATAACCCCCGAAAAAAGAACCACAATACGTTCTCCTGTTGATGACTTTGTCTCGAAAAATATACGTGGTTAGCTCAGAAAAGTTTCCACTGGTTTTCTAGGAGCTCGACTTTGTGACTAATGTTCACCTTGTCATTTCGGCTACACATTTTGCCACTGGCAATAAGGCCAAGCCTGTAAGGATGACAATAAGTTAAAGGATGATCTGAATGAAATGCGTGATGTGACTTTTTCAACGCAATGCGCCTAGGGTTTATTGGTAGCCAGGGTATTTCAGCAGTACCACACTAACTGGGTAGACTTTATTTTACAGGATTGCATCTTCTACTGAACTCCAGAGTTTCATTATGACCTAATCGATGCCAGTAGACGAACGTCATTTCACCGTTGCTCACAACTGTCGTTGATGGTATTGTGTCATTTTTCGAGCACTGTTTAATGGTAGTCTTACACGGCTATTGGCACTAAATTACTTCAGCACGTTATCCGCTGTCTGGATATCGAAAATGCTAGTAGCAATGGGTTTGGATTCATTCGAAATAACACAAGCATGATTTTATTACTTATCTATCAAGGAAAGTATATATACTCTACGCTTTACTATAGCCTATGCAAGTTATAAAATTACGATGTCCGATTTTTATGTTCAAGCTGAGCTACACAAAAAGCCAAACCCGCTTCGAAATCAAGTAGTTATGAAAAGCATTGCCTAATCACTGTATCTATCTCTATATACTGGAAAGCACAACCCTAATAAATGAAAGATCATAACCACATCATTCTATGAGCTCTGTCTAGCATTCGGGTATTTTATTCTGATACAGGAACTCATGGGACTAACTAATAACGTGACTCGGACTTCAGCACGAAAAACGTTTATGCATAAACTGAATTTTCCCTTAAAACGAGCTATTTGTCACCATCTACTTTACCGGATATTAGATCACCAAACGAAATTGCCATTGGTCAGGCACCGCAGCAAGAGAAGTCACGACAGACGCAAGTCACAGGTTTTGCACTATGAGTGGAACACACTAGTCAAGACAAATTGTTATCCCCACAGAAATCATAGAATGGCTAATGTCGCATAGAACAAAGTTTTAACGGGGGAAAACAATGAACTTTTTATATAATACGATTCATCATGCAGAGTGAATGTTACAACCATTGAAAACCACGGAAGTACTATACAACAGTTCCATCCTCATTACGAATCATCAGCAGTGCCAATCCACCGAGTCACAAATTGGGACTCGAACTGTTTACTGGGCTGGTTGAAATTTAGCTCGTAACAATTAATCTCCCGAATTAAATTTTTCACTGCTGTTGGTGCCGCTACCGTTTTCGTTTTGGTAGTTATAGTCGTTGTTCTCGTTGTTGCTCTTGTCGTCGATGTTCTTCTGTTTCTGTTTTTGTTGTTGTCATCGTTATCTACTTTTGTTGTTGTTGTTGTCGTTGTTGTCGTTGTTGTTGCTGTTGCTGTTGCTGTTGCTGTTGTTGTTGTTGTTGTTGTTGTTGTTGTTGCTGCTGCTGCTGCTGCTGTCGTCGTCGTCGTCGTCGTTGTCGTTGAGAGGAAAGCATCCGTATTATCCTTCAAAGCACGGACTATGCACAATGATGGATTGGTCCATTTGTGAAAATTTTTCTAACAGGTTTAGAACAGTATCCACTGATGAAGATTTTTATTTTGAAACAATGTCATTTTAAAGGACAGTCCTCCGAGCACGCAGATGTTGAATGACCCTACTTTGCTTCACCGTGCAACAATATAGACGGGTTAATTTCCGTTAGTAACGTGTCCTTTCGTGTTCCATTTTCAGAATACAAAAAGCCAGAAATAGAGCCCCGGGGGAAAAAACGAGAAACCACCATCCTGGATTCTAGTGGGTTCGTTTAAGCGAAAGCCAAACATGCGCGTACACAATAACTCACGAAGAATAATCCCGAGGTATAATCGGGTTTTTTATGATAATTAAGTCGGACTTGGGATCCCACGTTCGTTGGCAAGCAGCTTTGCTACTCATCGGTTAGGAATTAGATTGGTTCATTAGTACTTGATTGATTCTCCTTGGAAAATAATTCACTGAGCCTTCGAGCATGTGCATTTGATCCATTCAACTACGGTGAGAAGTGGTTGTGAAAAGGTACAAGCTAACTCTGAACTTACTGATAAAAGAAAACTGTTGTTCCTAAAATCTAACTCTTGATTTGTTTCGGTTGCAAGCTGGAGATTGTTTCTCTGTCCCGGATTTTCTGTGAATTTCCCGATCTGCTTAGGGAGCCCGCTTCATGTGTACTTCTAAATTTGTAGAGAGTTAATCGATTTTCCTGGTAGCCCGAACAAATACTTCTCCAACACAATGTATGAGAGTTATTTCACACGAGCGTATGATTACAGGGGGAGAAAAATCCCCACAAGCTCTGGGGCCAACTGCACTATTGTACAGAACTAGAAATTATGAAATGGATTACTTGGATTGCAAAGCAGCCAACAATCCCCACAGGTCGGATGTGGTAGCTAGTCGGGCCAAGTGGAATACTTTCTCTAACAACAGATTAGACTGTTCGTGACTGTAATTGTACACTGTATCTTATATCTATGACTTATACAACTCGAACACCATAAGTTACACACACATACAGTAGGTAGTTTTTCAAAAATCCTAAAGTACGTCTCTTTTCTACCGATACGATTGTGGGTTTTTGTTCTTCTGAGCTTGCTTCGGCAGTCCCTCCTCCTAAAACCTTCTCCCAACTATCACGTACCCCATCAACTAGTCATCTCTATCAAGTTTCTATCACAAGATGTCGTACTTCTATCTTTCAATCTTCTTTCTTTTCCCGGACCGTTAAGCAACAGAACACTCTCCCTGTTTCTGTCTTCCCACCCACTTACAACCTTTCTCTCTTCAAAATCAAGATCAATAAACTGGTTCTAACGTGAATGTTCCCCTACAACCCACTTTTACAGTACGTCTTTTGGTTATAGGGTTTGCCCCTTATCCTGTATTTCTATTTAAGTGTAATGAAAAAATGTTTCCGAATATAACAGGGTGTGTGTGTGTGTGTGTGTATAAACGAACATCCAACAGAAAGCGCCTTTGCCCAATCACCGGAAGATCTATCGCACTTAGAAAGACCGAGAAAGGTATTCTCAAAGGCTTCAAACCACACGTGAGTGGGTGAAGTGACCTTCTTCTCTTCTCGGCACAATGAAGACACTCTGGATTCCTTCATTCAAGGTGTGAGCAGGTCTTTAAATGACGAATCGAAATCAGTCTGATGTGCTTTCCTCGATTACTCTACAGATACCTCGGCAAAGTATACTCTCCAAATTAGAATTGTCCAATTTCACGGCTTTATCCTTACTTCACTGAAATAGTGCAGTGCACCAAGTCGGACAAAACTCTTTCATAATTTCGGTCAGTGATTCTGTACTGTATTTTTCCCATACTTATTAACCATTCACCCTAGTAATCTGCCTGATACATGTCCTATTTTTCTCTTAAAGTATGAATAAGATTTCATTTTATGTCAAGCCATCTGCAATTCTTCTGGTTTCGGTAAATTTTGGGAAAATTTGTCAAACCTTGATTACCCTTCTATTTGGTTTCACCTTACTTCAAATCCATTTCACTACTCTGAATGTGTCGCTACACTTTCACTTTCAACACGCTCGATAGACAATCCGTTCGTTATTCTTTATTAGAACATTGGACTGAACACTATTTTACCATGCTCCTTAGCAGTCGTGAAAAAATAAACAAACCTGCGCCCCAGAACGGGTTAACAGTTCAGATATTACCTTATCCTTGTTCTTTAGGACACGAGCAACGAAGGGAATTTCGGAGGTTCTGTACAACCGTAACTGGAACTGGCTGACGGGGGTGTGATTGACCTTGAGAAAAGTCGCAATGCGGTGGGTGAGAACAATCCGAAATGATGTGTTAAGGCAAATGAAATAGATGTTATTATGCGCTTACTACACAAGTCCGATTGGAGGTCCCCTAAGGCTACACCAGAAACAAAAGTGACGATGAGCTCTCCCCTGTGAAGAATGATGTAGTCTTTTTTCAACAGACTAGGAAAAAATTATAGAAGAGCAACATAGAATTATAGGTATTGTACACCGGTGTACGAAAGAAGAAGTGACAGACTGCGGGGCATGGGACTGTCGAGGTTTAAGAACTTAAAGGGACAGTTTGCGCAACATCACGGTAGCACTTTCTATACGTAAATATCAGTGAGAGTCCTCGTCCAAAGTTACACAGATTTATCTCACATGATTTACAAGTTCGAGAGAAGTCGAGTTAATAATAGTGCTACCTTCCATAAAAAGCCATCGCAAAGTGGAATAAATGAACCCTGTACACTTGGCAGGGTTTAACACAAGACCAGACTGCTGAGAATAGTTTTGGATACGTGCAATATTTTCACGAAACTCATCTAAATCAGACTACTGGGAAACAACTCCCGCTTTAGAGACAATTAGAAGAGATATTTAAGAATAACCGCACAAAGCAAACTCTGATAGTCCTGGTACATTAATTTGAGTGTTGGAAACGGTGTAATTTGTCTTTTGACTGTAATGTGCTTGAAAAACTCCAAACCCCACAGTCAATCCTATGTATCTATCTGTCTACATCTTTCAGTGTGTCCCCTCCAACCTACTCAACTGTTCTCTTGTAATATACTCTGGCCTTCTGAAAAATATTAGAAATTGGATGAAGCGATCCGATAATAACCACACGCGTACTCATAATCCCTTTCATAAAACCGATCCTTAGATTTGTCAAGAGACACAAAGAATAAAGAATAATTTTATTCTTGCTAATGTTTTTATGGCATGCTTACGTACGAGTGCCATGGAAGTGGTGTATACCCCACGGCCACAAAGGCCCACTGCCCTACTAGAGATAACCGGCGACCCGGCCCTAAAACTCGGAGTGGAGAACCGCACAAAGTTCCAGTATATCAGGTAGGGTAACCGGCCGGACGACGACGATTTACCGTTTACCACCAAAGTTTGTCCATTGAAAACGTCTCGGTAATGCGCACCCGTTTCACGCGAACCTATTATTCCATTATTCTCACTCGAAAACGTGTTCTAGTTCTCTTTAGAACTCCTGCTGAATAAATTTACAATTTTAAAAAACTCATCTCTCCCGAACTTGATTAGCATATTAACTAAGAAAGAGAGAGCAGTAACTAGAGTGTGTTATAATCCTGGAGCCTAACTTTCCTCCACTGTGCACCAAAGAATCCTATGAACACGTTTCTTATTTTGACCGGACAATTTAGACTGAAATGTTAGCACAAGAGCCTACAGAATTCCGCCGAATACAAATATATAAGTTACGTGTAACACGTGCATAAACTAATGACAGATCATTCCAGTTAACTAATTACGTTAATCATAATAGCAGCTAATTCCTCAAATTTTTCCTTATTCACAGATGTTTTCCCAACCAAATCCAGTTCTGGATTATTTATCCCTGGGAGTGAGAAGGTTTGAAAAACTGAAGTGTGTGGAAATGAATGTGTGGAATATGATATTTTTCTGATCCCACAGAGTCATATGTGTTTAAATCTGAGGATGATGTAAAAGGCATCCCTACTCAAATCTACGCACTAGGGTTAATGGTCTGCTGTGATTAAACTGCAGCAGAAGACGAACAGTACAACAGATAGTGTGTAAAGAGGTCGGATATATTGCGCCTTATCCCATCAATCATTAGCCAAAACTTGCAACACTTCAGCCGTGATCCTTCATCATTGAGACACGACCCACAGTCCTTTAGCTTTCTCGCACAATCGTAAGCCATACCACTGCAAACCAGTCAGATCAAAAGTATCGAAATATCGCGACATAAATGAATGTTAAAACAATAAATATTTAAAAAGATTGTTGTTGCAAAGTTGATTGAACAAATAAGAAGGTGTGACGATCATATGCTGCGCAGTTGATCGTGGTAATGGTATCAAATGGTGCACCGCAAGTTGATTGGACGTTTAAACGATGCGCACACATCGTCCATCCATGTGGCACGGCTCGTATGACTGTTGCACTTTCACGGATAGTGACAGTGTCAAATGTTTCAGTATGAATAAACTGATGACAACGATAGAGTTGTACTTACGACAACTGTGTGTATTATCCTCGGACTGTCAATCCATGCACTTATCTAAACGGTTAAGGAACTAACCCTTTCATTATACCGAGTCTTAACCTTTGTCAGTGGCAATAAAAGCATAACCAAGTGCTGTTTGTAAAATGGCGGGTTTTTACTTACAGAACTACTTGTTTGTGAAATATCACCCTTTGTGTGTGAGAGTCGTTGTTGACTGGCTAATATTTCGTTTTGGGGCAGTCGGGAGATATAACCACACCACAACCGTTTGTGATAATATTCACCGTACTTCACCTGGCACCACCCGCATCATCCCTTGACAATTCGGAAGGCGTTACCTTGGGTGAAAGGGAAAGATCGCATCGTTCCACCAGCACAGAAGATCGAGGGAGGATAGTCGAATAAGCCCAAAGAGATGATTTGAAGGACGTTGCCAAATACCTCAGCATTGAGATCAAAACGTGTGGAATATTGAAGCAACGGATTGAGAAGCAGTATTCGTACCTAGATCCCACAAGATTAAGTTCACCGAACAGTTGATCAGGCTGTTGTGTGATGTGGTGAATTAAAACCCCAAAAGCGCATTGGAGCAATTGAAAGAGATGATAGAGAAAAGCTCTCCCAGCACTACAGTCGGCAAGTCGTCCGCTGATCCATTGCTGGACGGACATCACAATTCTGTTAAGAAGATGACTACTCAACCAGTGGAACGAAACTCAGACACAATCAAATCTAAAAGAGAAGATTAGGCCGACCGGCTGCAACGACGAAATATTGCAACTATGAAGTTGTAAATAGATGAAACCATCCACAAGGTACCGTGTTGCCATAGCTATGGGTTCTCATAAGTAGGTGGTAAAGCTATTCAAAATCTACTTCCAGTAAAATACCTAACTTAAACATTAACGTGTTCTTTTGGCGTTGGTATCCTGAAGTATGAATGTCATACAAAGATGATATGGTATGTTTCTAATGAGTTAACGTCAAACTGCTCAGCCTCTTAGTTACAACATTTGCAGCATTTAACACCATCATTATAACTGAAAGTGCAACAGTCATACGAGCCGTGCCACATGGATGGACGATGTGTGCGCATCGTTTAAACGTCCAATCAACTTGCGGTGCACCATTTGATACCATTACCACGATCAACTGCGCAGCATATGATCGTCACACCTTCTCATTTGTTCAATCAACTTTGCAACAACAATCTTTTTAAATATTTATTGTTTTAACATTCATTTATGTCGCGATATTTCGATACTTTTGATCTGACTGGTTTGCAGTGGTATGGCTTACGATTGTGCGAGAAAGCTAAAGGACTGTGGGTCGTGTCTCAGTGACGAAGGATCACTGCTAAAGAGTGGCTGGTCGCGGCTAGAAAACTGCGGGTTTCGGCTAAAACTTGGTGGGGGATGGCGCGATTTTGGCAGATATTTGGCCAACGGCAGTGGTAACTTTTAGCGAATAGTGCATTCCGAGTGCAGTATGTACAGAAATAAGCACTACTATTCGATGAATCGCGAGTTCTCCGCCCCATCTACCAGGGGATTTTCCACATCTGTAACCTAACTAAAAGCACATTCTCTCACCAGATTTAATGCAGATCACTTTGGACGACCTTGACCTTGCAGTTTATTTCACTACATGCAAATAAACTGTAATATGTAATGTTCACTCATGATTGGTCTGCAGTTATTGTTCATTTTCTAAATAGAATCAACTTTTTCTGAGTTAAAGGTATAAGTAGAACCCACATACCTGGTGTTTGGTCATTATTTCCGATATCCAATGCATCTAGACACCCAATCTGTGAAATCTATCAACCAGAAGGTGAGAAGTTTTCTATCTTCTTGATATCATCGTCGTCCAAAGCTTTTCTTAAGGGAATTACTCTGGTATTCAAATAGCCCATCAATTGTTTGATTATAAACAAGAAAATGAGAGGCATTTGTAACGAAAACAATTAGTATTGCTCCCACAGAGGTATGCCATACTACTGGTTTTTATTTTCCAGTAGTTTCTGCTTGCAGACTATAGTCGAACGCTACTGGACAAAATCAAAGTTGTCGGCTTATCGTGTGAGAAATCTCCTGTAGATATCTTCATTCCCGCTCCAAGTTTGGAGAGGATCTAATCATTCACAGAGTCAGTCAGAAAAGTAACTCCCATTCAACCGCTTAGTTTGTTAGAACGCCCACAAGACCAGTTGACGATATCACGACGGAAGAGTATGGTGTTAGGAAAAGAATCTACTCGGTAATTCATGTCCACCTAATGCTCATTCAGTAGCCGAATTAACCTCACCACTCCATTGGATATCCCGCGCGACCCACTGTGGTATTCTCTCTTTAGGATGAGACAAGAAGTTGCCTGGTGTCATTTGAGCATTTTGCACATGAACTACTGGTTACCTTTTAAAACCGTAAAAGAACGGTGAAGTAGTTATGACTAACGAGAGATTACATTAACGGGCACATGCACAGAAGTGGCAAAATTTGAACCAAAAGTGCACAATTGTTTATTCTTCACGACAGCTGTTGAATCACCTCCGGTGACTTAATGATTTTCACTAAACATTAAGAAAGAAGAAACTGGATTCAATCAATAGGCTGATTGGTCGGATAGAAAACAGAGTTGATCCTTTACTACCTGTCTGGCTACAACGAGTGGATTCGCAGTCAATCGCACAAAAATCGATCACATATCAGCTCGTTGAGAAAGAATATGAGAAACCACGCGAAGCCTCTAATAGGTCAAAATTTATGGGTCGACAAATGCATCAAAAATCTAATTTAAGTGGTACTCCAATTTGATTCCTGTTGTTAGACTGATGATTTCTAAAATACTTTTTGTGCAGTTGTGAACACAATGCACTGTGGTAAACGTACTTGGTTTATCCACCTTACGATCCAGGCGCTGCATTGATGAGGCAGTCATATGAATCAAAGCATCCAGTGCAGAATTATTTCCGTATGGACTACTGTGTGGACATTTTGCAGCTGACTCATCTTCTCCCGAGCACTGGTCGGAATCCTCAAGTCCACGAAGTATCAGCTCTTCACTGTCCGCGCTGTCTGTATGGACTGTGACGGGCTCATGTTCGGAGACGTAGCTGAAGACAGATCGTCCACTTTCTCTGTTCTTCAGTATCTGCAAGCTAGATACAGTAAAGTCGGGTTGGTTGGCTCTGGATGTGTTGAGGCCATCGGTTTGTTGCCCTTTCCCGGAAACATGGATCGATGAGTTGCGCACTTGTTGACCGGGTAAAAGGTCATTTGAAATGGGGGTTCGACGCACCGGATGAAAAGCCCCACTAGATCGAGGAAATGTGGCTTTCGGCCAAACGAAATTTTCTCTGCTTTCGTTTGCAGAACGATCAGAATTGTGTACCAGAAAGCAAGTTTGTTTATACAGTGAGTCAATCAGTGGATGAGTTTTCCAAGATTCATCTTTATTACATGTGTGTCGCTTTTTGTCTGTCCTATTGTTCTCGACACAATGAGTCCTCATCATGGGGAATAAATTGTCTGTTAAACTAGACGGAGACTGATTCAAATAACGACTCAGAATAATGAAAGCAGACGCATCTAGTGACGGACTGCTAGGCGTAAGGCTTGGACTGACCGGTGATGATTCATGATCTGTGGTGTATTCCGATGATATTTTGGACACTTTTGTTTGGGATTCGTGGGATAGGATATCAGTGATCAAGAATGAAGGCATTGTTCTGAGGTGATATATTGGTGACTGAAGGCTCTATTCGTCTGATAACGGTTTGTGTAAATCAGTTTTGTGAAATAGATCTACTCCACAGTAATCAAACATGTAAGTGGCTTTTATATCACGGGCATAGGTAGTTCAGGCTGAGGGACAGATATTCGCTCAATTGTCTGTGGTAAATGGCCATCACAAAACCGGGACTAACTGTCAGAATTTCGCACTCGGCACAAACAAAAGCACATGGTGGCGTGCTAAGCCGGACAATAATTGACTAGGACCAATCAGTGTCCAACCTGTGTAACCCGAATTCCGAAAACAATTGCACACGGATTGGTTAACACCGTACATATGGTTACCTGCATCCGGATAGGGTTGAAATTTCGAGCTGAATTTCCATCTCGTCTTATGCACCACTGTACGCGCGTGCGAGTGTGTCCATGCGAGTGCATGTGCGTGAATAAAGGTTTAGTTATATGTTGCCCATGTTTTACGTATGTATGTGCGTATGTGTATAAGGTGAGCAGCGCAGCGACACGATCGTCTGCTTCGTGTGCACAGAAAATCGAAATGGGACGCTGAACAATTTGTCAAACAAGGTTGGAACATTCTGCTATTTACGTGCCTTACCTCCCCCCCCCCCACACACAGAGAGAGTCATGTGTGGTGATAATGTAGCTCTAACCTATGGTTACTCTGGTGGCACAATATTGTTGTTGTTTATAGGTTCCGGATCTCATAAACTGTAAGGTTCTAAAAGGTTATTATTCAGGTGTGCACAGAATTTACGCACTTTTTGTCACCATAACGGGGTATGCATGTGTGTGTGTATCTATGTTTTGTGTGTTTTATGTATATTCGTGTAGTCCACAAGCCATCAATATGGAGGCCAATCCATAAATCGCCATACGAGCCCTACTCACCATCCAAAAGATTCGGAAACCCTGTACAGTTGTGTTCCGCTTTGTTGCAATTCAGCTGCGGTGATAATCGGCCGTGGTCTAAAGGTTGTCATCGTGAACTTTGGGAAACAATGACCTGGGTTCGATTTCCAGCACTGCCGGTCACTTTCTCACTTGACTACCTTTCACTGGACGAGGCCCCCTCAAGAATTGGTATACATTTTTGTTGAATAAATAGAAAAAAGAAGTAAAATAGAGAATTTTAAAAAGATTAGTGAAATTTCAATGGATTGCAATTATTAGAGACTAACTTTACTACTAAAGACATATCAAATCGGTCGGTGATGAAACAGATGTTTTTGCAATCAGACAAATCAGACCTGAGGACAATGTAAATTATCCGTATTCTTTCGCACACTCAGGGCCACCAACCCTTGGTTACAATCATGAGTCGTGAAGATTGACTAATGTGAAAATGTTAGTACTATTGTTAGTAAACATTGACCTATCAGATAACTCTCGTACACACAGATGAGAATATCATGGGTTTGATGATGTTATTCGAGATTCTGACGTTTATTTTCAATAGTCCGTGGTTGCAAGTTCTGACGCAACAAGGGTAACCGGAAGAGCAAGTTCACTTTCGTTTACCGGTCACCAAATGAATCCACTTCCGGAAAATGGGAAGACAAAATGGGGACTGATCTGATTGTACGTCTAGAGTAACCTTTCTTATGCTAATTATGCCGCCGATAATGTGCAGAAAATGAATTTAGGTAAAATGTTTGCCAAATCCTGTGATTCCGTCATATACTGCAAATAAACTGAAAATCATCCTAAACGAGACAATTTGAAAAATCCATGAAATTTCCTCCCCAGACTAGTGGTCAAACATTTTCGGATTGGCCAATTGTAGAAGCATATAAAACGAGTTCGTTTGCCCATTTGATTTTTGCATGTAATCATCTGATGCTCAGCAAAAAAGAGGGCATCTGCGAATCTTATCAACTGGGTTGGTGAAGATGACGATACACGTTCAACTTGTTTTGCTACCATTGGATCAGCATAGAAGAACCTGATGGTTTTGGTGGGCCACTTTTTACGGAAACCCTTGATAACTTCTCAAAACTCACCTCATTTGACAAATTTAACCTCTGATTATGCAACTATGTTATCCGTGTCTACCTCCTCACAGACAGAGGAGTGTTTACGTTTTGGGATGCTAGCTCACGTCGTGGGGTAAAAGAAGTGATTACCGTGCCCGAATGAATAACAACCTACTTCACCGTTGGCTTATGAAGACTACATGGCTATTGGTATCGTATTATTCCTCTATGGGTTAGAATGCCTGCTGATCTCGTCAGGGTCGCTGGTCTATTTGTAGACTGCACAAATAGTCGCATTCACTAGAACCTTGATCAAAACTAGACCGTTTTGACAAATAAGTCGAAAATTCGACCGAGCCAGAAAAGAGACACGAACAAATAAGAATAGTTGTCATTTTTATCGTACATGTATTTTGTTGTTGTTATCGTTGTCTAAACGGCAGACTGGATAATTGTCTTCATTCAGATCACACGATTTCAGTTGGACAATAGGCCTAAAGGAAAACCAATCACATTTACAAATACATACCAATGAAATTTGAAACGGGTAAGATATTCGTATGAGCGAATAAACCGGGCAAAATTTCATTCCCATTCCTAAGTTAAGAACTAGTTCGAATCACGTGTTCACACAAGTAAAAGACTGGTCAATTTTAGCATCACTTCTCTTATCCAGCCTCTCCTGTCACATTTACTGGTCGTTCCATATTGGTTCCAGTTGGGACTGTGTCCGATCTTGCCGCGGGGGGGGTGGGGGTGGAAGGTAGAATACCAGCACCCCCGGTATAATGCCCATACTAAACAGGAATGAGGGAAATGTCAGTGAGCTTTTTGTCTAACGGTTTTTGACCATATATCAAAGGTTTTCCATGCCACACCTCCCCCCCTTCTCCTACTCCGAAAGAGGTCTCGGAATCGAACAATATATTTGTCTGAACCAATTGTACCGCTGACGAGACCTCATCGAAAGCAAGATAGATGAGTGGGATACCTCTTATCACCGAGCTTCTACAAGGGGTGGTTATGCTACCAGTGGTGAAGCGGATGGGGATGGTGGTGGAACGGATGATTTTGGTTCTCGTTGTGGTTACTTTACCTGCATGAAGGATAAGTGGCTCCTGAGATTAGTCTATTTGTCTCCATAAAAATTGGAAAGGTTAGAAGACGCGTTAAATAAACCACACAAATTAAGTCATCCATTCCAGTTCAGACTGTTTATTCAGCTTCGTGTATACCGAAACTCAAATGCCCCTCATAGATCATTTCTCAATAAACGAGGGGTTGTTTGAACTCGACGTACCAACTAATCGAATGTGAAGAAATTCAGCGATCTGAAGTAGAGGTGGGTAAATCACTGGTTCTGTTGGCACCTCAATGTACCACATCATTTCACCCCGTTCCCCTCCGTTTCCACCCCCACCCCGAGCGGGCAGCAACCCGATTGCCCTGTCTATCTCGCCCCCCTACTCCATTCCATCTGACCTGACATCACCACTTGTATGCGTGCCGTCATATTAATATTTGCCAAATCAATTGCCGACCAATCACTTTCCGGATTTGTGCCTTTTCAAGTTATATATTACTTCGAATATACATAAAATATAAGATCATCTATTAGAGGTAAAGCATGTGGCTGACGACAACCCGGGAACGATTTTGGACGATAAATGGGACTTGTCGGTTGAACAAGAATTCATTCATTGACAAAGTTTCATCGGAAATGAGTGACTGGCAGAAATGACAATAATAAGTTCAAAGGTATTTCCTACGGTTTGTGAATTCTTTTGCTTTCTTTTGATCAAGGCCATCAAAACGTCGGCCGTGCATTTACCTAATTCATCAAAAGTACCTAGATCTTACATGAATTGTTTATTGTTTTGTTGCAAAGTGAAAACATTTCGTTTTCACTTAACCGTAGGTATTCGTCAGATCCGAGCTTACCCATCAAACATGTGATACTATCCTCTTCCTATCCAAAGTCTACCCAAATAATCAGTGCCAGACTTTTTGATCAATTAATCCATTTACAGCATTAAAATTTATTACCCACCCTAATGATTTTAGAATTCCATTTGAGCACAGACCAAAGGAGTCCTGGACTGAAGCTATCTCCTTCTAGAAATGTTAGGCGAGTACATTATACAAAGAAACTATGTGGTGCGAACATTTGACGATGTTCTCTTGATTCTTGGACATACATCTAACGTCAGTTAGTCCTCAGATATAAGTAGTTGTTGAAAAATTTCTACAGGTCACAGTTAATACCTGACTGATGTGATTCGTTATAAGAGCATTGTACCGTTTTGCCGAACTTTGTCAGTTTATTCATATTGTTATAATTCCTACCGTATGCTTTATTATAAAAAGTTTAGGACAGAATAACCGAGAAGAATTCTCCCGTCCATCCGTCCTATATGTAAAATATTAGCTTATCGGAAAGTAATATTTTTCACTACGAGTTAAGCAGGTATCCAGTGGGGTCCGTCGACGACTGACAATCCCCGACTCCTGGTTCGACTCCTAGCCAGCTTTTGTTTGAAGTGAATTACTGCTCACTAACAAAAGCCCGAGATAAAAGCAACACATTTTTCACCCCGGTGAGCTGTGCTTTGATATGGAAGGATAAACTTTTGTAAGCGAAACTGCATATTCATTAAATATCAGTTTGCTAGCTGGCTTTATGGGTCATCATCCATAGCTTGTACGATCTATCATAAAAATGACCGGAAGGAGAAACCTAATCGGATACGTTGTTTATCATGTTCCGAAAATGATACTTTGAACAAGCGTCATTGAAAAATTCCAAAACGATCACCACAAATACAGGGATTCTTTCCTACCGACTTATACTTGACTTGTCTGTTTTCATGAAAATAATCGGTTACCCATTGACGTGCTTGTTTAAGGTCGCCGCGTCAGATGAACGTCGGGAATCTGTTTTCCAACTTCTACAACAACAATTCTTGTTCCGATGAGTCCGTTAGAGTGAGAAACTACGTCGGCCCGGACTAACGGGTAGCTTAGATTTGTTCCTTAGTGTACAATCTCCACGTCGATTTCTCGTTGGGAAACCAGATGAATGTCAGTAAATGCCAGTATTCCTTTTCGTGACACGCAAAATGTGCTGGAAAAATCCACTTCCCTAATCTTCCTAGTCCCCGAAACTGTTTGTCAACAACACCTTCTGCGGAACAGTTTAAGCCCACTACCGATCTGATCCCACATCTAACCCCGCTTCTGTGCACTCGCAAAATGCGAAGTGCAGAAGAATTTGAACCTTGGGTTTTGAAGAAACCAGACGGTTTGTACGGTGATCTGAGCACGCAACCAAACAGGGTCATTGTTTCGGGTCAATTTTATGGTATTGTAATTAGTAATTAACACGCACTGAGGTATCCTTTCTGCAGTCCGAAGCCATCCGATTCAGTTCAGTGAGAGGAATGTACCAAACAAGTGACCAGTTTTCACACGAAATCTGATCAGTGGTTGGTTCATCTCGTATTATGTGTGCCTTGGGAGGGGGAAATGCTCCATCAATTCTAGGAATTTGATGACTGGAGTCGGAAAGTTCGCAATGGAACTGTTTTGGGAGAAAACAAAATCGGGATCTCCCTGGAGGATGAATGAACTAAACAGCGTATCAGATCTGTCATTTTTGTGCGTTACCAATATGAACAACGGGGAACGAAGTATCATTGTTCATATCCATCAACTTAAAGCGTACCAGTAAAAGACGGTTTTTTCTTGATTGTATCAGTCGCAAAAACTGATCCCATGGGGACCAAAACAGATTCAGAGCAGCCCTATTGAAATGGGGACCTCAAGTTCTATGGTAAACAAAAGAACACAGATAAAAAATGGAGCACTTAACAGTGGGAGGAAAGAATAGATTCAGTATGCAAAGAATTTTGAATGAAGTATCAGTATTCATTCGGGAAGAAAAGTTATCATAATCGAATGGTTCATCGTGCATTAGCAAAGCCTAATCCATGGTAGAGAACCACGCGAGCACTTTTCACAAAACTGTTTCATCCCGCTTGTTAGGAATCATCAGGTGCAGTTGCCGAGTGCATAAACCGAACCCCAAATGGAACTCAAACACGGGCTGAACGATTATGAGTAGAACACTTGGCCACCAGGCCATCCATATGGACTGTCAACGGTTTCTTTAACTTGAACACTGCATAACATGACTCTGTTGATCACTGGATTTTGGACGGTAAAAAACCGCCGACCGCACAATGATCGATTATTCTGCTGTACTCTTACTACGACTGTTCATGCGCATCAGTGTCCTTCCCTCTTAGACTGCGTGTACTGTTTGCAATACTTGGACGGACAGAAAGTATTGAAACAGCTCCAACAAGGAGCTGAACAGACGGTAATAGCAAGAAATTCATGAGCGTGCAAAGGCTCGTTGCTTTTACTGCAAAACTGATACGTATAAATATGTTGCACTAGAGGAAATAATCGGTAGATCGCATGCTAACCCATCACACGGAAAGTTTTGTAGCTGTTCGTCGTGGACCTCTATTTCTGGAGACTCTCGGAGTACGCCACCGGAAATTTGAACCGTTCAGTGTCCAGTCTACTGAATCACCACACTATAACCGCTATATTTGTCCATTCTTATATGCACCTTTGAAACTTGACCGCAAATCTATCCAAGCTATTGCATTGTTATGTCGAGTACTCGTATCTCCGTAATGTTATTTTTCCATAACTGAGAAATAAACACACAACAGAATTATGCAATACATAATGATAATCTCTCATCAAACGGAAGCATTAAACCTCTCGGGTAGAAACTTTACACGAATCGATGTTGCTCTAAGTTAAAACCCAATGCACGTAAGTTTTCGTTGAACATGATATTATGGTTGATAGGTTTAGGTAGGTGCAACTCAGATGTAATATAACTTGCTTTATTTATCAGATTAAACAATAAGCTATGGGCAATAATGTTTTTCACTCTTATTCAAGTATCAAGCCGTCAATAAGATGAAGTATCACGTGAGTTCAGTTAAATGGGTAAGTGTAGTGTCAGTAGCATGCTGCCTTTATCAGAAAATAATGGCTAACCGAAGTTTCGGTTAACGTGGGTAACCTTTCTTAAGGCACATTTCTAGTCACTGGCGATAGCAATCAACGTTCATCATCCGGAACTTTGCAAAAACGAGTGCTCCATAATCTACGACTACCATGATCAAGAAAGGTGACATAATCAAACAAAGGTTAGATAACACAAAAACTATTCTAATTGACTCGATTCCTTAAGAGTGGATCTTACCGTTTTCCCGAACATTTCAATTTGATCCTAACGCTATGATTCCTACCCAGTGTATTACTGAATCCCCGTGTCATCTAACCCATATGAATTGTGAGAGCACGTATTGGATTCACGGAAAACAACCGTCCACTCTGCAGCGCCTTGTTCCCAATGTGACCATGACTGTTCAAACTACACACCATTTTAGAAGCTTGAGAAAGAATAATCGAGAAGAATTCTGCGCTCCATCCGTCTTATATAATTAAAACTCAGTCAGAATGTCAAGACCAAACGATGTTCGGAGTGTGTCAAAAAATTATGCTCCATTTACTGTGCTGAACGAGAAAATATAATCTCAATAACAAGGCCTTGTGGGTAGAAAAATTATGACTAGCCGACAGGACGGTTACCGCGGATAACCTTTGATTGTAAAACTGCCTTGAAGAAAGGTACACACGGTAACCGAGAAGTCGGCCGATAAATTTTCCACCGACAAAGTAGTGTTATTGACATTATATTTTCTCACAATTCCTCCAAGTTGGAAAATGAAGAGACACGCATGTAATAATTACCAAGAGGCAGCAGTTAGCTGACTAAAGATGAAGAACAGGCAAGTGGAAGGAATTGGCGAACAATTATGGGTCCAACTTATATGTAAACTAAACAGCAGATAGCAACAAACAGAAATATCTGAACCATCCTGATAAGCACTACGAAATCGTACTCTGTCGTCATTTTCCCGGCTTACCATCCGATAGACAGAGATTAACAAGGAGGATAGTAAAGCCGCCGTATGCAGTTGACTTAGAAAAGTAACACTGTGGACAAGGCCGCAGTTGGTAAGATGACCTGGGGCAATAATCACCTCCGATCACGTGATAATCTATTCGACTCGGCGGGCGATAGAAAAGGAAGAGGAGAATCGCAAAGACTTGGACTTTTCCTATGAACTTTGCGGGATTATATTTGTGATCAAAATTTAGCAGTTCTGGGCTCGCGCTATTCCACCCGAATAATTCGTTTCGCCAATGAGTTTCTATGGATGCCCATCCGGAGAACCCAACTCGCACGCACAAAGTCACACGCATGCACACGCGCGTCGGAACTGACTTGATCATCATTGATTTGGTGAACTCATGGTAGCTGGAAGCTGAAGGACAAAAAACACTACAAAAACGACATATCAACAGCTTGAATAACAGTATACGCTTAGACGTTCATCTTGGTTTTACTGTGACACACATCAAATGTAAAACGAAACACAGCGGCGTTCTTGACTCTTTTGTTTCCAGGTGCGCCGAGATTGGTTCTTACTGTCCGCTTTCTGTAGCACTATGTAGATGCATTTTTACCCAGTTTTCTACTGATTAATATTTACATCTACTCGTCACAGCTAGCTACTACTGTATTACAGATTTCCGCTCTTTGTGTGTGATATTTCTCTCGCTTTCACGAGATACGGGGTTTTAGCAGGCCATAATCTGACGCCTAAAATTTCCTGCTGCTCACTCAAGCGGTTTAAATGTAGGGCCAATGAAACTTGTCTGAACTCCATAGGGGGTGATTTTGCAAGCTACTTGGAGTCGTTTCATGCAACGGAAAATGCAAACAAAAAGTTAAAAGCTAAGGCCGAAACTACTATGTTCGGTGTATCATTTCTACGGCTTTTGCACGTCTTGGGCCGGCAGGCCTATCACTTTATGGCAGAGGTCTTGAATATCCTAAATACGTTCTGGGGGATCTCGTAGAAACACATTCTCAGCTGGATTTAAATTTTACCATTTGAAGCAAGGTCCTTCCAAAAAGCTGGAGGACCCATACATCGGCCCCTGACACCGAAGCCCAGTTGACATATTTCCATTTGTGTAAGCCCTCATCAGGAGGGCAAATCAGCTACATTTGTAACTTGCGAAACCAACTGTGGTAACCATGGTGAGGTTACTATGCTGATTGCTGTCGCTGTCATAAGCTAGCACGATTGGGTGTGTCTGCTCCGTGCCCCCTTTCCTACTTAACAGAGGCTAACGGTGAAACTTCTAGTGCGAATTGAAGATGCTTCTTTTTATCAGTGAGGAGTTTCATCTTCTTGGACTTGTACTGTAACCTTTATTTCAAGTAGCTAGAAAACTGTTACCGAAATTGAGCCGCATTCAGCCCTTCCTGGAGCCAAGGTACCTTTCAGTTTTGTTGTTGATAATTGTCTGTATGAACTTACTCCGTATCATGTAAGTCTGTTAGTTATCATACCAAATTCATTGTAGCAATTCATGGTTTTGTTATTAACCTCTTTACTTTGCTCGTGACAAAAGATCTCACATAGATTTACCTTTCCATCGAAAATAGCTGTCCTATGATCGGTTACGACACCATGGTCGTCTCGAAATTTATGTCATCTGCATCCCTCTTTCATGTTTTGTCAACCATGGCGAGCAAGGTGTAATTACCCGGTGTGAAACTATTTGGTATGAAGACTGGGCAAACCCCTTCCTCGTCTCATCTAATTTGTTTTAAATCAGTTGTCCGGTTTTTTACCCGGCCATAGTCTAGACTGTCTTCTCAGATGTCATCTGCTAGCATCTCTCGAGATCCTTCCAATATTTGTGTGTCAGTGAATTCTGATCTTGATTGGACCATTCCCTGGCACTCAGACAAAGTTGTTTCGTTTAGTGCCGCAACAATTGTTAGTCTGTTAATTTCTTTTTTAAGGCCAAATTCTATCTGCTGTGTCATCAATTTCATACCCACTGCTCATAATTCCACAACTTCTTCTTGGTCCCTCCTTCTCTAATTCCGTTTCTTATTCCTCTCTTGTAGTTGCTCTTGCCTTAGGAAAGACACAAGAAAAACAGACTTTATTGTTCGTGCCAGACGCTTATTTACACCCCTCGCCAAAGTGTTCAGTAAAAAGCCCAAATCGATCCCACTCCTAAACACCTTAATCATAATTGAGACGAAGTCTCGCCCTTTCTTTATCTGTTCTCCAGCGAGTTCAACGCTAAGCCTTAACGAATACCCCAAGATGTCCTCCACTTCGCTACCGATAGCTCTTGGCCACACATTTGCTTCACTATCCCTTCTGTTATCATTATCATAAATTCTGTTACCAGGATCTTGCTTTTGTGGTACTGAGTGTCCTCGTCTTCAACATCTTGTCCTGTGGGTGGGCAGCACTTCATCCGTGTAAAGTGTACGTTCTAAATTGTTGCACTGTTGATACTGGCTCTTTATTATTTCCGGGAACTGCGGAATTGTGGAACAACCTCAAACTATCTGGATTTCCACCTTCCAATGACTTTCGCATTCCCATGCACGAATTCGACAAAAGGATTTTACATGACTGTATTCCCCTTATAGTACAGTAGGTCCCTCCGACAACGATTTACGCTTATCACGATAATACATTAAATTAAACCGTTGTCACAAAAACAGATTGATGACGGCACGTCTGGGATCCAAAGGTTGAGCTCAATAATCGGTGTACCCAGGTTATATAGGACACGGTCTCACATTCTGTCATTTGGTCGACCTCAATTTGGCCAGTTGGTCCAACTGAGGACGGTTGTTCGTGCATTTGCTCGGGTAATACTTGACTGAAGTGATTTCTCTACATTTTAGAAAGGCTTTGCTGTTTCCACGGCTTTTGTCTACTAAAAATATTTCATAACGGACCACGACTTATGAATTATCATAGAACTACGCGGGATTCTTCATTTATCTTTAACAATGCTAGCGAACTAGTTCTGTTGCCGCCCACTAACTCTGATGAGAAGACATTTCTAGTTTTGAATCATTGCAGTTTATTAGCTCAGAACACACTCTTTATATAGAAAAAAGAGTTCTTGTCACAAAATTTTGCAACACAGATTAAATAATTCACGCTTGCATTGGGTTATCTTTCTGACGGGCTGAATGGCAATATGACCTGTCAACACCTGACGGGAATCCTTGCTGGTCTCATGGATCCACCGTCCTGTCGTTCTTGAATCCGCTGGCTCCAGCCTTGACCTGGATTGTGGAGAAGTGCTGATGTGCTGTCAGCTAGTACCACCAGGCTGTCTGTCGGACTATGCGTCAGACCATGCTCTCACAGAATCCACAACACTGATAGCTGTACACAGATGAGTTTGAATTTCTACGAGCAAAACTTTACTGTTTTAAAAGTACGAAGTACGTAGAAGAGTGGACAAATTTTCTCCAAATCACACAACCGGTTTTGCTGTTGCAGCTTATACTTATACCAGGTACTCACATATTCACCCATCCTCATACTTGTACAATCCATGGGTGTTTAATTCACATGTGCATCAGGTCCCTGAGTGAATGCTGCTGGTGGAAGAGCTCTCTTTGAAATCACTACTGTGATTAGCAGATAGCTTTTTGCGAGTTAGTCTCAACTAACCCACAGAATGACTACTCTGCGGTCGCTAGTGGAAATATTCAAGAGACTTCTTTGTTCTAATTCCTCACCGGAGTGCAATAAGCAATGGAGGAAGGTAATTATTCTGCCTATTAACAACTTCAACAGTCCGAATTTAGTCGAGAATCCGCCCAAGAATCATCACTGTTGGTATAAAAACAAACAAGACGAAATGGAACCATCGTGCAACGGACGTCCGTTTCGTGTCTACAGAGCAAAATTATCTGAATTAGGTCGCGTTTTTGGCATGTTCATTTCGTCCCAGCATGACCAAGCCAAGTGACTGACTCAACTGTTGGAACTATTCGGAAAACACGTACAGTGAATTCCGTCTTGTACCTTACTCTTATGAATGATCCGTGGGGAGTTTCTGGATGTTTTGGGCTACTGATACGTTGTCAGTAGGTAGAATACAACCCTTACTTGATCGTCCGCTGTATTCGCATGGACCAATAGAACAAAACTTCTGTCGAAGACTGAGGAAGCCTAAATGTCTCTGTGGTTTGTGGGTTTCATTACGATTAGTAATTTACTGTTACGCGGGAACGGGTATTTATGTGGCTATTGATACACCCTTTGAACTTTACCGTAGAATCTTGGACCTTGAGCACCGCAGTTGAAATGCCAACCGAGCTTGACTGGGGAAAAATATGCCTGCGATCCGCTTCAAGAGACAGCGAAAAACAAAATGAATATTTGCTCCAGAAAACTGGGGCTGATCCTCCTCACTGACAGAATTTGTGTTGCGAACTCACTCGCTAGTGAAATCTGTTTTCTGGGGCGGCCTTTGTCGAACTGTGTGCCAGAGAAATCATTTCGATCACGCACTTTCTGTACACGAATAGCCGAACCCGAGTTAGGGCTTCGATGATCTTTCATTCGAGTTTACTAGGAGAATTTGTGTTCGTCGGATTGTATTCTCTCTTCTTTTCTACTGAAAGGGGTGACTGATGTCCTTATCAAGTGAGGACTGTGGTGTCGAAATTTTCCTAACTGAAAGAATGTCAGACTTTGAACATGCTTACTGCGTAGTTCTTCCTAGTGAATACCCAGGAAAGTACCAAGCTGTTCTAAAAAGCATGAAAAACTGACCAGCCTAGTCCGGTAGGCTTTCTGCTTTTGCGAAAGGCAAGTTGCTTCTGCAGGTTTGGTTTGATCCAACACCAAAACTTGCGGTATCTGGGGTGAATATAAGTCGCTTATGTAAGTCGTGTTACCTAGGCAGTTGTGTTATACCCAAAGGTCGGATATAGGACAAAGTGTGTATATAAGGCACGTTTGACTTAAGCCAATCTTAGTCATCAGTGACGCCGACATGACATTCGTTTATCTATTATTGGTCAATTGTGTGCCAAAACAATTAGGCTAGTTCTTCTTTATGGTTCAGAAAAATGGCCAATTTAGATTAAAGACAGGTGAAGATAGTCAGTATTTGGACGCCATTGTCTCCATAGGATTGCTTCGATCTGGTGGGAACAACGCATCAGCAATACTGAGGTGATTGCACGGGAAGCGTATTTGGCAAGGACAAATTGGAGAATATGATGTGTATTTCCCGAAATGGAATTCCTTGGGGCGGAACTTTCGTCTTTGACGTGAAAGGAGGGCGTGAAAAAGCTAACCATGGAAATTTGCCATGTAGGGCGTGTTAGGTCGCCCGGGTGAAGTCCAAGAAATCCCGCCACTTAGTGGTTAGATGCATCGGAACATATGACTATACGACACTCCTAATGATACTCTTATATTTACACACTTTCTTCCGTAGTTTGCTTTTTATTGTTTTCTTACTCTTGCTTATCATCATTTCCAAATGAAATTCCCACTGGGGATATTGATAAACAGAATCGACGCGCTCATCTTATGGTTAATGGTTGTTCGAAGTGAACACAAAAGTAGATGAAGACGCAAGCTACAAGTGCCCACTGTACGATCAAACAGAACTGGTAGACGCTACCCCAAGACGTTTGTTGAAAAACTAGGTGAGGCAGGGGTTGCCGCGGTTGTCTATCACTGAATCTGACCGCCAATGTTAGGTTCCATCATTGCAGCCCAGACTCATTGTTCTTTGACTTAGGCCACTTGACCATCACAGAACAGATGTGCGTAGCAAATGCTTCATAAAACTGTGAAAACTGTTCTGCTTTTTATGAGAAAAAGGTCAGTGATCCGTGCAGCTTGGAGTCTAATGAACAACCCATCTAGTTCCACTCAAAACGCGTTTGAACTTGACTATTTCTATTATGAATTGTGACTACCTTGTCACTTTGGTTTTGCAACCTATTACACCAGATGTAGATCAGTGCCGTAATCGATAAGAAAAAGTGCATTGTATTTTAGAATTGTTATCTGTTTAATGATGCCCCTAATTTTGGAAACTTTTTTCTCTTATGCAGCACAGGCTGATTTCTGTCTGTTCATTGCTCTACAGTGGTATACGCATTGCGCACTGCAGCTGTGTGCAATGACGAATGAAGTCGACGGAAAAATATTGATACTCATTTGTGACAAAATTTTTACTACACCGAAGAATTGTGAACACGGGACTAATGTCTGACAATAGGAAATTCGAAATGTTTAGTGCTTTGTTCAACCATTATTCGACGTTGGATTAACCCACCATTTGGTAGTCCTGAGTAATTGGGTTATTGTGGTGATTCGGTATACAGTTGACGGGGCATCGTACTGTACAACTTTGTGGACCCGAACGGCCAGAAGTTGCAGCCAGTCACCTTGAACAAGGGAACAAAAACCGGCTATAATTGGATCACATGTAATTTTCCAGTTGGTACATTTGAGCACATTTATTTACACAAGTGAGTTCCGTAATAAAAGCCACGTGGAATCCTACAGCTTCGGCCTTCTTATTACCTTGACTTGGTTAGTCCTGGACTGGAGCCGTTTCAATTTGTCCTATCAGTCCACGCAATCTGATTTGAACACCTGGCATCGTGTCACCGAGACACCCAGTACAGGATAGCTGTACCCGACAGCCGGAATATCATTGTATTGAATAATTCAAATTGTGATCTAGTGTAGAAAAAATCTAAAACAAGAAAACCAGAAGACGTTTTTTCCTCACCGCAGACGGCCATTCATTGTCTTTACTCATGAAGAATCTTGCCTTGCTGAGAAATCCTTCACCAATTCCACCTGAAGAGCTGATGATACTCTACTAAACCAAGTAGTTCCGATTAATTTACAGACTACAGGTTGAACAAAATTCCGTTCGATGCTTCGTGGTCTAAGCATGAGATTTCATGGGTCCATTCTTAGGCTTCAGTGGCAGGCTACAAAGCGCAACTTTGTGGATCAGTTGAAGATTCAACTGGGGAGCCGTTTGATCACTTGGGTGGTTCGCCCGAGACATGAAATTCTCTGAAGTCCATTTGATGGACGGACAGTTCAATGACGTCTCCGAAGCCACGACTGAACAATCCTTTGTGTTCCATCTAAAAGTTAAATCCCGTGAGACAGGTAGTTCACACAGAAGATCACCTTCGAATCCAACAACCAAGGAAATCCCCGCTCGGAAGCCTACAACAAGCGATTCTTTGTTTCTCGTGCGGTGAAGTCCACCTTCAATCCATGTCCCACTTCCGTATTACCGTAAGCTGCTCCCCTGGGAAGGCCGGCCATATCCGAGGGGGGCATCGCCCACCCGGAAGCAATTTTGCGAGTGCTACTCTTGATAGTTCGAAGGAAGGCGCTTATTCTGTACACTGTGGAAATTCAGGGCAAGGCTTTTACAAGATATTTCTATTTCTGAGATACCAGGGGCTATGAGTTCACCAGTTTTAAAGCAGTGCTCGACGGAGTCCCACCCAACCCAATACTACGAGCATTCACGGTATTCCTGATCACCCCCCCACCTTTACACTGCTTGGTAAAACCACACATATAGTGCTGCTGAAACCAGAATATCCCCATGATAATCCTGATTTCAATTTATAGTTCGTCTATCCTGGGGCTGAGAGCACTGTATGTCATAGACCAATCGGTTTCACTCTAGACAACACCAGAGGCTCCAGTAGATCCCTCGATTTCCCAGAAGCTGTCTCCACCAACAAAGTTGGAATGGTTGTACCGTTGAAGTTAAAAGATGACGGTAATCCCGTATTTCTGAAACGAGAAGAGTCGCCGTACGGTCAGACGAAGGCAACTCTGAAGATTCTTACCAATATCGAATAAGTCAAGGCCATTACATGTGTGGTCTCCTTCACTTGGGTGACTCGGATCGCAGTGATGATGAAGTGCGAAGTTGAATTTGAGGGAGGGAGGGGGGATTACCGGCTGAGTCTAAACCTGCTATTACAGAGATTCTCAGCAAATACCGTGCCGTTTGAGAACCTCATGATATCCATGACTAATGTGTATATCATAAGAACAGAAAGAGGACAGGTCGCGAGAAGTAAGCATTTCGCTTACTCTTGTCGACCGAGTACGAACATATATTTGGTACAGTAGGGGGCAAATTATGAAATGTGGATGTATTGAAAGCTTTTAGATATGTTAGCCACCAGTCGTCCAAATGGAACTTTACTGCGTAGAATCGACCGTAAAGCGACTTGGGGCGGCAGTTATTTACTATCATCTAGCCTGCCAACAGTACCTCAAAAAAGTGGATCAGTCATAGCTCTCTTCAAAAGAAGATCAAGTGGAAACTTTTGAAGAGTTCATAAAAAACGTTACGGGACAGCCTTTGTCTGGAAAACTTTACCAAGTATTAGAAGCCGAAACTTGTACGGGAGAAAATAATGTCAGTCGATAAGAAGCAAGTTTCTACCACTTTTCCCTTCAAAGGCGGCGAATTATTCAATCAGGTACATCGAAATATTGAATTAGCCCAGCGACTCAGTTGCACTTGCTGAAGGAGAAAAAAAGATTGTGTTTTCAAAATCTCTGCGTTTAGCTGATTCCAATGCCCCACATGCTGTCTACCAGTTCATTTGCAGCTGCGGTGACGTGTATGCAAGCAGGACGGACCCCTGGTTGACTCAACGAGAGTCAGAACACATACGAAGCGGGTGGTCAAAAGCAGTGACGAAACCCGCTGGGGCCAAACACAGTGATGCGAAATCGTCGGCTTCTTCGACCGCGCGATACTCAATCGTATCAGGTAAAAGAGTTGACCTGACCCAGTCTTTCAGAGTAGTGTTGAACTATCCAACAGCGAAGCAATTAGCGTTCAGCGAAGAGCTGCTTTTCTCGAAGCATCAACTAGAGAGGTGCACAGAAACTTTTGATAAAATTTTTTTGCTTACCTTCTCAATAACCCATCGGAACTTAATCCCTCACGGTAAACACTGTAGGATCTTTCAATCCAACTTATGTTACCGTTGTACTTTTTTCTCCCACTGTATCACGTGCATACGGACATGTTTCGCTTTCGCCACTAACAAGAGTAAACGAAATGTTTGCATTTGGCCATCTGGATCTTGTTATCCTTCTTCTGAATTGGATACTAAAGAGCCAGTGGTGCCTATTTGGAAAATCCACGTCATCCGGAATCCAAACTACTAACAGCCAAGAATAACTCATGAGACACGTTTCGGTACAATTTCTTGCCATGTGGATAAAGTATGTCTTCCGGAATTTTTGGGACTGAGATTAACATGTAATTCATCATATCGATGGGGTGGTGATGGTGTTTCAGGATAAGTTGCTTATTTTTGGATCTACAAAAGACGAACATGCCCACCGATTGAACTAAGTGCTTGTGAAATTCGTGGGACGAAACTTGTAAACTAAAACCACCAAGTACACGGTCGGTATTACCAAGTTGAACTCCTTTGGTTTTCCGGTTAATGTGAGTGGAAACCAGCCGGATCCGGAACGTTCCGGATCACTAGCTGGCACGGGGTTACCTAAAGCTCAGACGCATCTACGGTCAATCCTGGGATGCCTGCAATACTGTTCCCGGCTTACTCCGCACTTTGAGACAAAAGCACAAACATTTTTATTGGCTCAGTTACCGTACACGTGGCGGATGTGTGGATGGCAAGTGTGAAGAGAGGCTGTGCCGTCCCATACAACTATTGCCGACTGATCAACACTGGCCCCGTTCACAGCGGCTAAGTGAACTGTGCTCACGAGCGATGTGTCCGAAACGAGGACTGATGACCGAGGGTATTTGTCTCACGTCTTATCGAAGCTGCAGAGAGCGGATAGTCCCAGACACAAAGAAAGGTCGGCCACTTTTTGGGCGCTGCACTAACCACACAAGTATTTATGCGAAGGAAGTATACAATTGTCACAGATCATCAAGCTGTTCAGTTTCTGATCGATCAAAATTCAAAACTGCAGCCTTGATCTGGCTACTTACAACTACGAGGTTCTGTACCGATCTGGCAAGGCAATTCCGAAAGTTCGTTTCTTATCTAAGGACTCGCGTGTAACCGCGGAAGAGTAAATTCCATTTTGCTCCCTTTCCGGTATCGAGAGGGGAGAGGGTGGTAAAGAAAATTACAAAGCTCTACTACTCGTCTGTGATTTCGGTTATGAAGAATGGGTAACAACTCGACATGAAATTGCGAGAGATATTCAGTGGGCAGTTGGATGATGTATTATGTCGTAATGACTGACTTGTCTTACCACCTCCATTGCGTAAGTCTGTTTCGGATGAGTAGCACAAGGATGATTTGGACGTTGAGAAGACGAAGTCATTGGATCGACTGAAGTGCTGACAATTGAAATTTGAGGCAAGCATCTACAAGACGACAAGTTACTACAAGCAGTGCTTGCATAGGATCAATTCGAAACTGAATAACCGAAACCCACGACCCAAAAGCCACATTTCGTGCAAGCTTTTCCATACTGACATCTGTGGTTCATTCTTGAACCGTTACCGCACATGGGTACCGATACACTCTGTTGGGGTCGATAGTCAGCCAAGCCTCGTCAGCAATCAGCACGCCGGTACCCGTCCAGAATCCAGGTCAGTGCTCAGACCAGCGGATTAGAAAGCGAAAAGGTAGCCGGTCGATAGGACGCACATAAATTCCCGCCGTGTGATTGCTGGTTGTATCACCAACCAATCAATCAGAAGCCAAAATACCTGATGCAAGTATGAACCCGTTAATTTGTGCTGCAACGGCTGGTAACAGTGACTGTTTCTTCCGATAGAAACAATTTTTTTTGCTCTAATAGACTGAGATAGTTCGAAGACGGAATAGTCTTCTTTACAGAGCTACCGGGAAGGATCAAAACACATTCATACTGCAAATGGCAGATAGTATACTGACGAAAGCACCGAACATTTCGTTTAAGATTCAAGTACTCAGGAAATGCTTTGACTGTGAAATAAAGCCCAGGGTGGTCGTTTCTTTTAATGGATCGAAATTCTGTGCTATTGGCTAGACAAAATCGAGTGACGGAATTTCCGTACACAACCTGGCTATTCACACGCTCTGGTTGTGCAGCGCTGAATACTGTACGCCTGAAAAAAGTGCTCTAGAGTCAGCCAAATACAGAGCTAGTTCGGATTTCGAGATGTTCATAGAAAAATTCCTTTTACAACTCCAAAAGAGAGCCCATAAGTACTAATCAACTGACAGGAACAAAGGTCCCATTTCACGAGTCCTCACTACAGTGATAGAACCTACAGGTGCTGTCAAAATTTGATAGACAAACTTTTTGTTCATAATTAGCTTCTCCTTTTGGAAATTCTCGCGATTTGTCACAATACACGATTGAAATATAAAATTCCATCGAACTTGATGTCAGTCATGTTAGTTCTGCTTCGATCCGCCAACCATTGGAATTGTGTGACCTCGGTTACCATGAAGTTCTGGAGTAGGAAATTACTCAAACATTGGATATGGCGTATTGTTTACCCCACGTAAGTAAAATTCACCACTGGTAGTTTTCCGTTATTGAGGAGTAAATGCTCATCCTACTAGAAACTTTTCTTTGTTCTGAATTGTTTTCCATGATTCTGTCCAACAGAAAGAAACGAGGATAAAGTGAATATATTATGGAGAACACTATGTTGTCTAATAGTTCAACAACCTCACCAGAGGAAAACGTTTGGTTTATTTTGAATGTGTGACCCGGATTTCAAGGTTGTATAAGTTTCATTCGGTTGTAAAACTCTGTTGAGGTGCTACTAAAGGTACCCTGATCCACGTAGGATTAAAAGTTCCAAAAAGACGAAAGTTCGCTATCTGTCGGGCCAAAAGTTACTGTGATAAAACTCTCTTACTGTAGAATAATGCGCCAGGTCATGTCCACACGAAACTGTACTGCCTGTCAAATAAATCGGTCGAATTTCACTTTTTACTACAAAATCTACTGTCGATAGCTAAATTTCAGATGACAACCGTGGATTACGTGATAAATTAATTATAGTGTACTTGCGATCAGATAGTTAAGGATACCACTCTGCACTACTTTTTGCCATGAATGTCTTCCAAGAGGACGAACAAATGGGCCGAGATTTCCATACCGTCGTGGGGTTCATGGTTTTTGTGAATTTGTTTGCTATTTTAACCCAGTATATTAAACACGAGAGACAACTGATGCGTCATGTGACAAATTACATCTTACATCTTATAGACGCGGACAGATCCATCCATTTCGTTATAGAATATTACATTCGCATAACCTTGGAAAATGTAATGGTCTAATTTCCGCGTTCTCTCGATAGGGACAAGATTTGAATAAGACTAGGAATTTGTACCTTGTGTGTAGGGAAGAAGTTATCGCAAGTCTCCAATGTAAATCTGAAAATCTCACTAGTGGGAGTCTGCATGTTGGAGATTTATTACTTCAAAAGACCCTGATATTTAGGAAATTTCGACAATACCTGTGCTTCCATCAAAGTCGACTTGAAGCAGCACGCGGAATCACCACCAAACAACTCAGTTAGTCTAGGGTGGTCATTACAGATCTCAATGACGCATCCGTACACCGATGCCGTTTTAACCACACTCACTGCAGAGCAGAGAAAAAAGCATCGATGAGGACCGTGTTCGAGTAGCTGCCAAGAAGTTCCCACTCACGAGAACTAACTCCAATCCAGAGATCGGCAAGAGACAATCTGACGAGAAACTCTCGATGGATGAAGAGTGTCGCGATTGGGTGTGCAGTTGACAGGACATCTCAAGATGCCGCTTTGCGGCCATAAACAATGAGAAGCCTCAATAAACCAGGAGCACCATGAAAAAAAACAGCAGCAAAATTTAATCACCATTGTTCAACATTTGACTATACATATATGAACAAATGAGTTCCGTAGTCGAAATAATGTACAGTTCAACAGCATTCTCCATTTCATTAGTTTGACTTTCGTAGTTCTGGACTGGAGAGACTTCAATACGTCCAATCGGTCCAGGCAATCAAACTAGCGCAGCTATATACATCAAAAGTTTATTCTTCGTAGTACATTTCTGAACGTATTCAAAGGCCCATAAAAAGCTTACTTGGCAGTATTCAAAGGATGATTTTCGACACCACAGTGACAAAGTTTTCTCACAGTACCTCTTGGCCCGACAGATAGCGAACTTTCGTCTCTTTAGGACTTTTAATCCTTCGTGGATCAGGGTATCTTTAGTAGCACCTGAACAACAGCACTGATTATGACGTTTTTCAGCCCATGTAAACTGACGCGGTGGGTTCCGCAACCCAAAGGTCACTGAAATGAATTTTTCCGGAAATTTCTTCTTACTCCCGACATATTCATGAGCCCTCTCTATTCTACCCACAACTCGTTCGAAGTAAACCGATGACCAAAATGGTTCACAATGTGATTAGGATATTTTCGTGATTGAAACATTTGGACACATTTTTGTTTGTAGGATACTGGTTTCCGGTCTGCTGAACGCTATAGCAAATAACTTTTCTATGCATTCTTTTACAAAGCCATAAGGAAATTCTTGATCTAATCTTCCCACAGAAGAAATACTTATTGCTCTCTGGCTGTTATTTGTTCCCAGTGCGCCTAATATCATCATTATATTGTTATGAGACTTCTTCTTGCAATGAGTAATGTGAAAAACGTCATTCGTAGGAATTATAGGAAATCCCTTTATCACGGGAACAATTGTTAGATGGAATGGTTGAAATTTATCCCCACCTCTTTTATATAGTAGCGGAAATTTCCAGCTTTCAGTAAATATTCCTTCAGCCTACTGAAGACGAAAAGGATATTTAACGAACTGCACTTATACAACCTTGAAATCCGGGTCACACATTCAAAATAAACCAAACGTTTTCCTCTGGTGAGGTTGTTGAACTATTAGACAACATAGTGTTCTCCATAATATATTCACTTTATCCTCGTTTCTTTCTGTTGGACAGAATCATGGAAAACAATTCAGAACAAAGAAAAGTTTCTAGTAGGATGAGCATTTACTCCTCAATAACGGAAAACTACCAGTGGTGAATTTTACTTACGTGGGGTAAACAATACGCCATATCCAATGTTTGAGTAATTTCCTACTCCAGAACTTCATGGTAACCGAGGTCACACAATTCCAATGGTTGGCGGATCGAAGCAGAACTAACATGACTGACATCAAGTTCGATGGAATTTTATATTTCAATCGTGTATTGTGACAAATCGCGAGAATTTCCAAAAGGAGAAGCTAATTATGAACAAAAAGTTTGTCTATCAAATTTTGACAGCACCTGTAGGTTCTATCACTGTAGTGAGGACTCGTGAAATGGGACCTTTGTTCCTGTCAGTTGATTAGTACTTATGGGCTCTCTTTTGGAGTTGTAAAAGGAATTTTTCTATGAACATCTCGAAATCCGAACTAGCTCTGTATTTGGCTGACTCTAGAGCACTTTTTTCAGGCGTACAGTATTCAGCGCTGCACAACCAGAGCGTGTGAATAGCCAGGTTGTGTACGGAAATTCCGTCACTCGATTTTGTCTAGCCAATAGCACAGAATTTCGATCCATTAAAAGAAACGACCACCCTGGGCTTTATTTCACAGTCAAAGCATTTCCTGAGTACTTGAATCTTAAACGAAATGTTCGGTGCTTTCGTCAGTATACTATCTGCCATTTGCAGTATGAATGTGTTTTGATCCTTCCCGGTAGCTCTGTAAAGAAGACTATTCCGTCTTCGAACTATCTCAGTCTATTAGAGCAAAAAAAATTGTTTCTATCGGAAGAAACAGTCACTGTTACCAGCCGTTGCAGCACAAATTAACGGGTTCATACTTGCATCAGGTATTTTGGCTTCTGATTGATTGGTTGGTGATACAACCAGCAATCACACGGCGGGAATTTATGTGCGTCCTATCGACCGGCTACCTTTTCGCTTTCTAATCCGCTGGTCTGAGCACTGACCTGGATTCTGGACGGGTACCGGCGTGCTGATTGCTGACGAGGCTTGGCTGACTATCGACCCCAACAGAGTGTATCGGTACCCATGTGCGGTAACGGTTCAAGAATGAACCACAGATGTCAGTATGGAAAAGCTTGCACGAAATGTGGCTTTTGGGTCGTGGGTTTCGGTTATTCAGTTTCGAATTGATCCTATGCAAGCACTGCTTGTAGTAACTTGTCGTCTTGTAGATGCTTGCCTCAAATTTCAATTGTCAGCACTTCAGTCGATCCAATGACTTCGTCTTCTCAACGTCCAAATCATCCTTGTGCTACTCATCCGAAACAGACTTACGCAATGGAGGTGGTAAGACAAGTCAGTCATTACGACATAATACATCATCCAACTGCCCACTGAATATCTCTCGCAATTTCATGTCGAGTTGTTACCCATTCTTCATAACCGAAATCACAGACGAGTAGTAGAGCTTTGTAATTTTCTTTACCACCCTCTCCCCTCTCGATACCGGGAAGGGAGCAAAATGGAATTTACTCTTCCGCGGTTACACGCGAGTCCTTAGATAAGAAACGAACTTTCGGAATTGCCTTGCCAGATCGGTACAGAACCTCGTAGTTGTAAGTAGCCAGATCAAGGCTGCAGTTTTGAATTTTGATCGATCAGAAACTGAACAGCTTGATGATCTGTGACAATTGTATACTTCCTTCGCATAAATACTTGTGTGGTTAGTGCAGCGCCCAAAAAGTGGCCGACCTTTCTTTGTGTCTGGGACTATCCGCTCTCTGCAGCTTCGATAAGACGTGAGACAAATACCCTCGGTCATCAGTCCTCGTTTCGGACACATCGCTCGTGAGCACAGTTCACTTAGCCGCTGTGAACGGGGCCAGTGTTGATCAGTCGGCAATAGTTGTATGGGACGGCACAGCCTCTCTTCACACTTGCCATCCACACATCCGCCACGTGTACGGTAACTGAGCCAATAAAAATGTTTGAACAGAAAAGTTTCTAGTAGGATGAGCATTTACTCCTCAATAACGGAAAACTACCAGTGGTGAATTTTACTTACGTGGGGTTAACAATACGCCATATCCAATGTTTGAGTAATTTCCTACTCCAGAACTTCATGGTAACCGAGGTCACACAATTCCAATGGTTGGCGGATCGAAGCAGAACTAACATGACTGACATCAAGTTCGATGGAATTTTATATTTCAATCGTGTATTGTGACAAATCGCGAGAATTTCCAAAAGGAGAAGCTAATTATGAACAAAAAGTTTGTCTATCAAATTTTGACAGCACCTGTAGGTTCTATCACTGTAATGAGGACTCGTGAAATGGGACCTCATTCTCCCTAGTTTGAATAGTGGTGATGAATCGAGTGCAATATACCCTTTTTTGAGTTGATTCAATTTGGGCAATTGTTGGTCGAATTGCCCTGTTATCTGAATTTTTTCAAAGCGTCAATTTTGCTATGGCCATGTCATTTTTGAAATGTTGTTTGATTTGAACCTCAACACTTTTTGACAAAGGACCTATAGTAGGATTCAACTGAAGGTAAGTTATTGTTCTACCTTGTTGCCATACCCAAGGTGACGAAAACACATTTAGAAACCTCGGTTTCCATGTTACCTGCTGGAACCAATGGATGTACACCTTAGTCCACCAATCCGAGAATAGGCAGGCAAATCGATGTGTCTGAATCTTTCTGACCCCCAGTCCATCGCTCCTCTGATTAACCAATCCGCTACTGACATGGAGGCCTAGCGACAATCACGAGACGTGAGACCGTCAGGTAGACCAACAAATAGCAAATTACCTGCCCGTTTGTAAATGAGGCACGCAGTCACTATCTGGGCTCAGTCGACGATGGCTACGAGTGAGGGTAAGTTGTCTCCTTACTTAGTAGGCGGCTTCTCCAGACACTTGAAATTTTCTGGCTGATAGCGCAGACCAGCGAGGTTTAGGGTAGTCGACTTTGTCAAAAACAAGACCGGGTTAGTTTACGTAGAATTTTGTACCATAAGTAGTGTCAGACTGAAGTTGTGTTTTACTGGAATGAGGAGCAATAATAGTTACCCAAAATATTGTTACTATCGTATTCATGTAAGGACATTTCCGCGAGCAACTGTATAAACCACCTTACAACATATCGTGAATGTCCTGAACGGATTAGTTTTCTTGTTTGAGCTAAGATGATTAAAATATTATCCGGTCACCCTCTTGTTTTTCGACTGGTTATAGATCAGTGCCGTCTATATTAATGGTTGATGAGAAGTGTAGCTCGCTTGCTTAGAGTCGTTTTCAGCCAAGGAATCGAAGTACGCCGGCTTGTTATCCGACGCTTCATTTGCTACTAATTTGCTCGAGGTACCCTATATCCACCATTCTTTTAATTATGTTGTGCCCGTAGTTACTAGTAGAACACGTAGTTGCAGCGTTGCATTTATTTGTACGAGCATAAACACAAAACCCGGCCGTAGCCGGCGAGTAAGCCGCAAGCAAACAAGTGAGTTGGCATAAAGAGCTAAACTACGTGTGCTATCACGTGCAAGAGAATGAGACCAATCAGCACAAAGCCAAATCGATAAGTCAATAATACTAGCGCTGAAGCGTGATTAAAGATCAAGGCAAATCAGGCATATGTCCATTCATGAGAGGAATATTGATCGGTTTTCCGCGTAGTGTGGGTTACTTTAATCAGACACAACAGATTACACCTAACAAGATTCGCGTACAATAGAAAGACGGGGAATAGTTTGAGCTAAGAAAACTACAAAATGACCATATGGTGGGCCGAATTTTGCAGTCATCTCAGTTTTGCCGCTCCCAGTTAGTTTTATGCTAGACGAATGATTTTTCTCTAGCTGACCGCGTTTTCTTTGTTATCTCTAGGTGAAATACCAAAAATTACCCTTTTGATCGGTTGGAAATAGATTGCAGAATTCGATAACCAGAAGGGGAAAGATGTGTCGTGTATATGACGGAATTGTTTTAGTGTTGATAAGATGCACCACAAGAAAACGCATGTACTTCACCGAAAGTGTATCAAAATTAAAGCAGGCTGGGCTCTGTGCGTCGAGCGTAGCAAAAAGCATACAATCGAACGGTCGAAGTGGAGTATCACAGGGAATTACAAACGACGTGTTTGGGATTAGTCCATTTTCATCAAAAAAATCGATGTTGTTACAATGTTTAAGCTAATGGTCAAAATGCGATAGACCCATTCGGTATTCTGTTTAAGAAATCACCAACCCATCCCCGCAAGTCCCTACTCCTGTCATGATAGACCGAAACTGACTGACTGCACGCAGATGCATTTGCTGCCCGAAAAGCGCTCTTTATGATGAATTTAGAGTCAAGTGCAGTCAATTCAAGTCATAATTTGGCTGAGTTCTTCGCAGGGGTTTGATTTTTAGCACTATTGGTCCATTAACTGTTGAGTAAACTTGTACATTCGAGTAAACAGAGATAATAAAATAAATACTCGGTTCATGCAGCGATAACAAATAATAAAAGTAATAGCAGGATGAGTAAGGCCAACACGTTTTTGAGTTCACCGGACTCTAGTGATGGATTGTTGAGATCTCTCGCCAGATAGGACAGTACAGATAAACGGAGGGAGGTTCTCCGGGAGTAGGAAAAGTTGTTTTTTACACCCGGTGATTGAGGAAGAAACACACCCAGGTAAATACATGTACAGTGGATGAGTCGAGTTCAATGAGGTATCAGTGCAATGTTTTCCGCACGAAGAAAAGTGCTTTTCCGTAAGAAAATTGGTTACAACAAGATGGGTGATATCACTGCATTGTGACATGACTTTGGTAGATCAGTGCAAGGTGACAAAGTCTTTGTTTCCAATACCATCAACGATGGAAGGGGAACAGTAAGTGAGATAAAATCTAACGCAAGAACATACAAAACGTTTAGTAGGGTATTGTGGAACATGTAAGGATCCCAAGCGAATATAAAGTGATAGCCTTTGCACCTTTGTGAATGTATTAATTTTGTGCTGGGACCAGTTGAGGTCTTGGTAAATGGTTACGCTAAGATATTTCACTGACCAAACTTTGGGTATTACCTGGTTGGTAATACGTAAACAAGAACAACTCCTTTTGATCGAAGGTAGAAGTCCTCCTTTGGCAAGGAAAAACAGAATCCCATTATATTTGGATACATTAGGAGATACATGTGACGACGAGGACCACGGAATAAAAGAAGACAAAAAATCACCAAGTTCAGAGAGTTGAAATTTATCGTCAGATTTAGACCCAGTGGCAACATCATCAGCTTACTTAACCCGGGAAATCATCAAAAACTTTGGATAATATACGAAGGTAAACTGAGAAAAGGAAGGGAGATGGAATGGCTTCCTGAATTACTTCGGTATTGAAGGGCAGAGAACCATAGCCGTCGCCTTTCAGTTTTGTAAATTGAATTCTGGTAATGAAATATTCTCGAATCAATGACAACAGAGGTGGAGGTACGCTTGTGTTTTGTAACTTAGATAACAGTACAGGCATATCTACGCAATTAAAAGCAATACTGTTCTCAAGAAGACACATGCATAAAGGCTTTTCGGTGCAACTGACGGAGAATGAGATGAAGTTGACCAAATATGCCAGGGAGTCGATTGTCGAACCTCTGTCTCCGTAAGCTAACTGGTAGCCGTTCTCAACACCGATGCACAAATTAATGCGCATGCACTTGGGCAAAATTCACAGTTTTCCCCTTCGGGTACTAGAGTGATGCTTACTGGTCTCCAGCCATCAGCGATGGTGCTTTCTCCGATGCATTTGTTCGAAAGAACTGCATGGAGTTTGGTCGAGTACGAAGCGCACTCCTTAAGGACGGTTGGTTGAAGTTCGTTAAGTCACGCAGCTTTCCTTTTCGTGAGAGCTTTCAGCTCGGTTGGCACCTGGTTTGGGCTGACGAGAAACGTATCCAAATCTCAGCTAGGGTCAAAACTGAAGTATGGCAACGTCGTGGTGAGTGTTGATGGTGTACGAAACATTTGATTGAGCTGTGTAGCCGTTTTCTGAAATACCTATTTGGTAGAGTTCACACCACAGCGCTTTTTTATCGTGTCCTAAATTTCACGATGACCGAAGTTTCCAAGTAAAGTTTGTGTGTACCATCTGCCCAGTATTTTTTTCATCATTCCAGAATGAGGTAAGTATGTTGTTTGTCTTACTAATGTACGATTTTCAATCATGCCAGCACATTCTTTCTGTGGTTTTAACGTTTTCAGGTTAGCCGACGAAAATCTGGTTGGTAGGATGTAAATCAATCCCAGTGGGCAGCAAATATCGTAACAAAATTTCAAGTAACTTGTCAGATGATCTCGGTAAACTGAGACTTCAGAGCTGTTTAACTGACTCGAATCAAAGTCCCGAATCATTTTTCATAGCAATGTCAGGTTTTCCGGGTTGCATTGTCTGTGGGAAATCGTGTGATCAGACAAACGGGTGTGTATAATGGAAAGTGACTTGGGATAAGTCTTTGGATAAATCTTGGTGATCAGTACTGCATAAAGAGGCTCTGTAAACGACGGAGATAACCTCGGTGTCGTTGGAGAAGAAATCAAGCTGGGCATTCTCTCTTGTAGAGAAGTTTATAATATCCCTAAGAGCCAGGCAGTTTAGAAAACTGACATCAGACTAACTAAACTTTTCAGCGACAATGACGAGTGTGATTTCAATATATTCTGCTGTATCTTATTTGAATGCATCAGCGAATATAAAAATGTCTTCTGATGAACAAGACAGTGAAATGTAAAAATTAGTAGTGATGGTCGACTGATATTTACTGAGGAATGGTTTTTGACATTCCACCGATAGGTAAGCAGTCTATTTTTTCGTATTACAGCAATAAAATTTTGGAAGACTTGTACAAGGAAATTCTGATGAACGTGACCAGGTTGCCTCTGCGATATTGATACTGACAATTACGGTCAATCCGGTGAATGCTGTATTGTTCGAGTTTAATTAACGACTCACCAAGGTTGGGTTGCAGCATCATAATTCCTAGTGCGGAAGATTTGAAAGAACTTTGGTTGAGAGAATGATGAGGATTGGTTAGTAGTTATGGTCTGAATGGAGTAAAGCTGCCTGCCAGCCAGCGCTGTAATTTATGGTAATGCCATATTGTTTCCGCCTCAGTCTTTTCTAGCTTTTAAACACTTGTCGGAAGAATTTTTCGATAATTTGACAATCACGCGGTAACATAATACCGGCAGATTTCTAAAGGCTTCGGGGAATAAATAAGTGTAGTTATCACAATAAGATAGGTTTAAACGATAATTCCTACTAGATGAGTGGACACAGTGATAAAATCACTGAGGAGAGTGAGAAGCAGCGCCAACTTCGGAAGCCCCACAAGTTTCAGTGATTCTCGTAGACAGAATTTTACCTAAAGCATACTATAGGATGCTCCAGTCCGTTCTCACGAATATGAGTGAGCTCCTTACTTCCACTTACGTTTGGTTCACTTTAAACTTCGCGACTCTCCATACCCGCCAAATCAGTGAATGTGGCAGTTACCTCTGATGAATGGAAGTATTCCGACGGATGGGCATTCGATGATACTCCTTTCACCGATATCACCGCTGCAACTGTTGATCCGTACGGGCAGTTGTTGATTATCGGCTCTGCTGACGGCTGCTTTAATTTTATATGCGTTGAATCCGGACTACCTGTGCCACTTAAACCATCAAATCGTGAGCGCTTCTTCCTCCGAACTTACGATGATTCCCGAATACAAGCAATTTCATGTGCTCTTTTCCCGTACAATGTAACTCGTGACAGATATCGACTTCTTTGTGCTCATGGCACAGCCTCCGGTTTATTCGAAGTAAGTACTTTTCCGGGCCCAATGCAATCTACAATACAAAATGTGATTTGATATTCACCATATCATGACCGTAGATGGAGCTTATTAAAGGAAAGCTGCCATATAACTGCTGCAAAAAGATTTCTTGAAAACATTGTGCATTTAATATTATTACCTTTCACTCGAGCGGAATCGTCTTTTTGGGCAGTTGGGTCCGAGTGATCTGAAGTGTTCCTCCTTGTTTTAACATTGTTCAATAAATGTGTTTAGGTGAGTGTGTAACTCTGGAACTCGTCTGGGTCGGTAATAGTTTGGTGCCGCTGTTAACAGCAAACGTAAGTTACAGGGAAAGAGAGTGGGAGAGACAGTACTTGGCAGACTCACGAAAGCCGGTAAGTTTTTTTTTTAAGAATCTTACCCAGTTTTCTGGTGGATGTTCGTGGGTCAATGGATCTTTGTATTCTTCTCGGTATACGGTGTGTGCCCAAAAATACTGGATCACGCTTTTGTGGTCGAACTTCGTAACGCACTACTTAAATACTTGTGAGTAGGCAAAAAGGTGTATAATTCGCCAAATTGGAATGATGTCAGGAGCATGCTCGCACACTAGTCGCCGGTAAAGGTGATTGTGGAAATTGGAAGCTAGTGGAGTGAATTAGTGGACTCAACCAGTATGTCACCTATACTGAAGGCCTTATGTTTTGCACTGACGATAGATGAAGGCTAACTATGTGAATTATTCCTTGGAAATACATGCGGTGATAATCACGAGTAAATGTGATAAAGTCAGCAGTCCAAATGAGTTGTCACCTGGGGTACCAACTTAATTAGCTCTCATTCTCTCTTCAGTGTTAACAGATTCAATAAATCCTCTTTTAGTCCGTCATATGTCGCGGACTATGGATGATTGGTATCCAACGTACTGAAGCCAAATAAAGGCAGTTCCGAATTGTGGTGCATGCGGTGCACCTCATTTGCATGGAGGTATTATCAGAATGAGATTTTTCACTAAAATTCCTCACATATGGGGATTCGTGATCAATTGGATCGCGGTCAGTGAGGTACCCTACTCGAAGTCATTGTGCTTTAGGCCGAAGAAATCATAACGTTTAATCTATGATAAATGTGGGCCGGTCAGCATTTGTTTTTAAGACTATAGAGACGACTTCGGTTGTTCATCGAGGAAAAAAGCGGTAAATATTTTAAATGAAGGAGTTATAGCTGTCACTGAAGGTAGGTTATCAAGAAAGAGAATGAGAGAGAGAGTGTGTTAGGCAGGTTCACGAACACTCGTAACTTTACCTGTACATGAACCAAATCCAGTATTCTGTTGGATGCTGGAGGGTGTTGGTAGATGGATGAATATCTTTGCATGATACTTATATTATTCTCAGTGCACCTGAACGTTACTCTAACCGTTTAAACAAATATTCACTTATGGCTACTTGAGCCTAAAGCGGTCAAATAATTGTCGAATCTAATTGGACTAGTCAAATGTGATATTTAAATCGCCCATCGGGTTCTAATTCTGTTGTCATTCCACTTTAACGACGAGGCTGGCCCTCTCCGTAGCGTGACGATTTGAATTGATCGAAGAGCCAAAAAGCCAAGCAAAACGGCTTCCTTGGACCGGAAGTGAAATCATACTAGACAGATTAATAAGCAGAGTTCAGACGAAATCTAATCCCACCGAACCGGTTGATGGGTGATATCTGGTTCTAACTACTATTCCCCTGGCTCGGAGACTCTTGTGAATACACACTAAGAGGAGCCGTTTACCGATCAAAAACCCCCCACTACGTGAACAAAGGAGTGGAGTCCCTGGGGTTCCTCTCGAAGGTTGAAAGTTCATCGCACTTCATTGGACATCTATCACCCGCCAAAGCGGGACAGGCTCGGCGCGTAGGATACTGCCCAGTACGTGTTCCACCTTCACCACTGGACGCATGGGGCTAGGGAGTGAGTTTGAAAAGCAGATAAATAATTAGGCACAAGCGGAGACATTAGGAAAGAAATAACAATCAGGTTTCACGTAACAGACCAGAAGAAGTTCCTTCATGGGTGCCTCGATCACGTTCCCGCGTAATGTAAACGATCCGTTGCATTGTGCGTCAAACTGTTGGCTAAAAGCCTCGGATTAGGGTTCCCAGTGTGAAAACCATTGTACCGCGTGGGCAAATGCGAAGAGTGAGTCGCCTCGAAACCCCAAATGTCTTTCCTTTAAAGAACCTCACTAATTTTATATCCTTTCAATTTAAGATCAATGCGAAATGCCACGGGTTATTGGACAATAACTAAAGCCAAAGCACAGAAGTAAGGGGTTAGAGATTGAATGAATTGAACTGTCTTCTTTTATTCCATGCTGGAGCACAGGAGTACAGACAACGAAATAATTACTGTTAATTCCGCGCACGGAATCAAATGAGATTCCTTCTCAGTCAGCAACCGAACGACTAAGATACACGCAAAGCCCCGAATCAAATGTAATGCAAGGTTCAACCGGACAGTCTGGATATACGGTCCTACTAAACTAGAATGAATCACTAGAGCGATGAATGAAGTAAACCTCAAATCGCGAAGTATCTCGTTTATGTCAATCGTCTAAGCCACTGTCCAAAAGAAGGTGCGTCTTTCAATGGAAGAATAATGAATGAACTTGTACAACACACCAGGGAGGAGTGAGACAATGGGTAGCCATGTCTAAAAGGTTTGTCATCAATGACAGACAGCACCGTCAAGTATGATGCGTCAATCATAGACTGTCGCGGCTGTGTTAAGGAGCGTACAAGACATCACTCGGCTGTTTCGAATATGCCAATGAACCTGGTCATTGGCAGTCACACGAAATATGTTCGAGGTTAACGTGCGATACGTGTGAATACGACAGAAATGAAAGTAACACGTAGTATGCTAGGCCCGAACGAGGTTCACAGTGCATCGAAAAAACAGTGCACCATCTAGTGTGTTAAACGAGAAAATATAGTGTCAGTAACAAGGCTTTGCCGGTGGAAAATTTAGAGCCGACATAACGGTTTATCTTTCGTAACCTTTCTCAAGGCAGTTTTACAATCAGATTGTCTTGAGAAAGGTCACCCACGGTAACCGAAAAGTCGGCTCATAATTTCCCACCGACAAAGCCGTGTTACTGACATTATATTTCCTTGCTTGAATGTGACATGCCGCTAATCCTGGAACCAATGAAAAGAGCGAATTAGAGGGCGAATAAAAGATGCTGTGCAGAGTTCTGAGGGTCCGTGAATCATCGAGTCAGCCGTGTGTTTGTTTGTCGGTGTGTACAAGTGAGTGCATTTGTCACGTCAACCAGTGTTCGAGAAGGCGACAAGGCGAGGGAGAACGGCATTCCGGCCAGGCCAAGGGCTGCGTGCCGCGCGTCAACAGTGCGAATCTCAACGGCATCGAAATCCAACGAGTGGTGAGAATAAAAATAGCATGCACTTTTATCCATCAAGCTTTAGCCAAAACCCGGATTGCATTGGCAACAATCCACAGCCACCCTAGCGACGACCCACAATCCTTAAAGCACCAGCAACGATTCTTTAGACACGACCCACGATTCTTTAGCGAAGACAAATCATTCGTCAGCTGTGTGAAATTAAACAACATGCAAACTGCCTAGAGCTCAGTACCAATAATTTACGTTTGTCAATAGTAGTTTTCGGTCATGAATTCACACATTCAAACTCGGTCATTTCTAGGTCGCTACAGGCGCTCAAAGAAGGTACTGAGTTCTTTCAAATTGTACCGCCAAGTAAACGACCTAAATTGAACGAAATATCAAGGAATCGACAACGAGTCACCCCATGTAATGTTCAAATTTCACAAACCTGCAGTCCTGTAAGTAAAAATCCGTCATGTAGAAAAATGATACTTTCTTTTGCATTCTAAATCGCCGACAAAGATCAAGACTGGATGAAATTAAAAAAAAATAAGAGATTGATTCCCTAACCGTTTAGATAGGTGCATGGATTGACAGTCCGAGGATAATACACACAGTTGTCGTAAGTATATCTTCATCATTGTCATCATTTTATTTATACTGAATTATTTGACAGTCTCACTATCCGTGAAAGTGCAACAGTCATATGGGCTGTGCCACATGGATGGACGATGTGTGCGCATCGTTTAAACGTCCAATCAACTTGCGGTGCACCATTTGATACCATTACCACGATCAACTGCGCAGCATATGATCGTCACACTTTCTCATTTGTTCAATCAACTTTATAACACCAGTCTTCGTAAAAAATGGTTCCAATATCTCGATGTCATGATATTCTGATACTTTTGATCTGACTGGGCTACAGCGGCATGACTAATGGTTGTGCATCAAGGCGAAAGCACGATTTGTTGTGGGTTTTGTTTAAAGCTCTATGGGGAGGAGTGTACCTACATTGTTCCTGATTGTGAACAAACGGTTAACACAGTCTGACCGCAGGTGCGGTGCCTAAAGTATCAAACGACCAATATCGGGAATGGTCGTCATTTAACCACGTTTTATTACCGAGTAGGCTGCTGTTAAGTAAATCGTTTCTCAAAATTACTCTTTAGGGCGAGATCAAATTCATTCAAATCTTTCAAGAAAGTTTATACGCATAATCTTCGTACTATCCGCTTGAAGACTGTTCAGTAAGATTGCAGGAAGTAAATGCGTGGTTCCTATGCGTTTCTTCATCTTTTCATGTCCAGTCCGTGTGAGGTATGTGCGTTCGTTGTCAATCCAAAATTGTTCTCGATTTTGTTTTGAGCAATCAGCTAATTACTTATTTGTTACGTAACATGCACACGTCGACATAACCGGACCACGTGGTCCACAGGCACGAAGACAGATTAGAAGTAATCAGGGACAATTCTGATTAGCTGCTTTAACTGATTTAAAAATGACGATGTCATGGTAACCCACCAACAGCTAGAACTTCTGTTCAAATAGTACCCTGCATAATACTCAATAATTTGCGATAATTTTCGCCCACTGAAACAGTTTCTTTGATAATGAGTCAAATAATATTAGGTGATATTCGTAGAATCAAGAGGCATAGAATAATAAGCTGGTCTTTAGTAAGGTTACCCGAGGTAACCGAAACGTCGACTGACTACCATCTTTTCCGATAATGCTGTGTTACCAAAAAATAAACATTTACATATAAAATATCACATGGCGCATCATTTTTGCGGTGCACTCCGACCGGATCTGAGATCCGTTACATGAACAGAGAAAAGTGAAAAATAATACTCTTGTCGTGGTCAGACAGTGTAAATTAACTGTGAAACATTGGGTTCCCTTGATCCAGTTCATCAAAACAGATAGAAGACATAAATTGCGAGATACAAGCGTTGCTTTAATTTTCTCAATCGCGTACGTAAATCTTGGATTCGCTTTCGAATGGGACAAGGAGCAACACAATAGGAATAGACATTTTCGAACAAATTAGGAAGTGGTCCGGTAAACCACACTGGCTACCGCCAAGGCAAACACGTTGTGGATCAACAGTTTCTGTGCACACAGTGGAGGTCTAAGTATGCTTAGCAAGACCGCCTCACGAAAGTCTAGGAACATTGGGTTAGGACTTCGTGCAGGCACTCGGAACTCATGACCCGGACCAATCGGATGATGGAAGCTCGCAAGGAGTTTCGCGATCGACGAAACCGAGTTTCTCGTATTCGCTTACGGTCGGGACGGAGGGCGACTCATTCACCGTACCAGCTGCTTCAGTACGTGCTCTCCCATTCTGTGACTGAGATACCGATCCGTTCTTTCTATGTAGGTGTCCCCGGAGCTCCTGGTGAACTGATAAACGACGTAAGAGGCATTCAGATTAATGAAACGGTTTGAACGGGTTTGGAGGTCTAGTCCTTTTGGTGGTTTGCAAAATCTGCAATTCAGCCACCAAATGGGTGCACTCTAACGAACATTTTACATTTTGGTTAAATGAAAGTAGTTGGACTGCTAGATTTTAGTTAATGTGGGGGCCATACTAGTGTCACTGTAATGTTTATCCTATCAGTGTAAGTTCACAAGTTTCCCAGATTATCTCAACGTAATGGAGCTCAGTTCCGTCCTTCACGCTGCATGGTAACGTGGATGATAGTGATCATCGTGAGATTGTCACATGGGTCAGGAGATTAGTATGCGAAACAGAATGAATTGATGTGATAATTTGACATAAATACGTATCATGCTTATTAGGTTAGAGAGACAACGTATGCATCGATTCTTCTGCTAGTTTATCCACGAACCCGCCAGGTACCGGTCGTAGGCCGACTGAAGCTTCATTCGATACTGGCAACGGTGAAACTGTTGTGATCGCACAGTCCAATACGGAGCCCTGATCACGGTGACAACGGTGCAGAAAACTGTGGACTCTCCAACAATGGCGAGACAAACGTTAACATATCAGTTATCACTGAGCATGACATCGAAGCCCAAGAGGAACATTACAGAACATCAACTCATGTGTCCGTTCTGGTTGCGTCTTTGACAAATTTTTGAGGATGCTGAGCTACCGGGTGTGTGGTATCATCAATCAACTACAGAATAAAATCCTCGGAGACACGATCCATGGTTCATTTTTCCAATATTCTAGCAACCAGTTTCTGCTGTTACTTGAAATACCTTTGTATCAATTAGCCCTTCTCCTCCAAAAAAGAAACTAAACAGTTAAAAGACACTTATCACGGGAGTCAATAGCTCGTACCAGTGACGAGGTCTTAAATTTCAACGCTAGCGACGAAAAGGGTTCTGCTAGATCGACTCGAGCTGATGGGAATCCAATGTTTGAGAGCCAACCCGGGTAGTTTATATCGGTAGTGTGTGCGAATGTGTGTCTGTTTCTGTGAGTGTATAGTGGCGCTTCCGTAGATTTCTGTGATTAGTTGGGCTTTGCTGAATAATCGGAAAGATAAACAATTCAAATTTCCTGCAACTCGAATTGCAAGTAACACAATACGATTTGTTTGTGACTCACACACTAATGCCCCTGAACGGATCAGTAAACTTAAAGAAATATGAGTTCACTCCATTATTGCCTACCTTGCACTCCGTTCTGAAAGAAGCGTTATTCATTCACATTGCTTAAAACAGTCGAAATTCACGTTTCTATCCTCTGACTTCTGATAATTAGCAGAAGTATTGCTTGATGGATTTCATACTTGTATTTGATCACATGGCATGCAAGTGATTTCGAGTTTGTCAGTTTCAAATCATCGTCCGCAAAATCTAGTTCCTTAAACTGAATTCGCTAAACAAATATAATACACGAAATGATGTTAAAATCAACCCGTTTTTCTGCGTTTTCTTTCGAACCATCCCACTTACGTGGACTACAAATTGGCAAGCTGACGTATCATCCCCCTACTATACCAAATATGCACATGAATTTTGAGCACGAGACAGATAAATCGATTTGTCACGAGAAAAGAGCCTGAGAGAGTGCGAAATGCCATTCAACCCAGTCCTAGATGAATGACAAGAGCGCCGAAATGATTTGCAAACACAATGAATTTGTTCGTTAGTTACTCGTTTTTGGTACTCGTGAATGTGCGGTTCAACTTTGTTCACGTCACACGTGATTCAGTAACCAAGTTTGTGTTGGATATACTTTTGTTTTACCACATCAATGGCGTTTCCTGACTCGTCAGCACGAGACTTTCGCGCTGAGCATCACAAATCGAGCCATCTAATTAGTGCAGCAGGCTTCGTGAACCACCGAAGAATAAGCACGGATTGGGAATTCCTTGTTGCACGTTGTAACCGTATACGGATTGTTTTTCCCGAATAAATGACTCTGGGCAAAGTTTACTCCAGCCATAAGTTCTGATTAGAAGTAGTAACCTCCCATTTATCAAAACACAGGGATGGCGTGAGGCTCAAGGATCTCATGTAATGAACAAGGAAAAAATACTCGCATATAAATATTCGGGGATAAGCTTAGGGCTGATTTTCAAGAAAATTCCCATAGAGATTACAGTTATTTTGTAACATTTTGAAGGATCTAAATGATCTTGCTTTTAGGATAAAACATGGAATTCGTGTAAGAACTACTGAGCAGGCCAAGTACAATACTTCGAACCAACTTACGAGTGCATCGGAGCGGCAGAGGTCTTTGTAACTGAATATAAAGCACTCCTACGGTCTGCATCACATCTGTAGCACAGAACGATGAGTTGAGTACCTTGGATGATTGATCGTCATTTTCAGAATGGAGATGATTGGGCCGGAAATCACATCACTAGGAGCGATGTGATATTTAGTGATGGGGAAAAAGTTTTGTTTCTGCAGCTGTGATGGAATCGTATACTACTGGCACAGTATCAAGTCAAGCAAACTTGGCTTCGGACTTCGAGCCCTTGATGGTTGCTCTGTGATGGTCTGGGGAGCGATTTTCAAGGAGCGAAAATCTCACCTAGCAGACCCAGAGTGGAAGCATACGGCTGACTTCTACATCAGGGCGCAATGAATTTTTTGTTCTTGATGAATCCAGAAAATCGATGAAGTACCATGAGATTTCAACATGACAATATCGCTGTGAGGGTAGGGGCTGGCACATAGTCAATCGAAGGCGTTGTTCAATGAAAGACAACACGCCATCACCAGCCCAGAATTAAGGACAAGGTCGGAGTTAGCGAACCAGACAGAACGTGATCGGTTGTCCAGAATTGCAGAAAAAAGTAGAGTTAGTCGAGCGGATAAATGGACCGATCAGTGGCCAACAGTTTTCCCAACCGACCGGAGCAGTGTTAATCAACCCGAGTACAACCAGACAAACAAGTCGAAAAACCCGTTTAGGAATATCAATGGACCAATAAGCTTTCATGCAGAAATGTAACTGCGTTCACCATATATACTTTATACTATACTGTTCAAACAATCACTTTGTACCAATAAACCAAGATGGTCCGGAACCAGAAAGGTCACGGCTAAATGTTGTGCGTCTAGGCTAAATAATGGTGGGTCGTGGATAAAGAATTGCGGGTTTTGATTAGAGCTTGGAGAGAAAAGAACTAAGAGAGTGACCACAGAACACTGGCTATACGTATGACCAACCTGAGCATAATTATGGATTGTATCGGAAAATCAAGACCTTGGATCTAGCCACTCAGAGTTCAGATTGGAATCTGATTTTGAATATCTGGAATTTATTGTTCAAACAAGTCTGCACTGACAGAAAAGTCTTCGGTACTTTGCACGAGTTGACATCTGTCATCTGGAACCGGACAGCGTTCAAACTGAGACCTTTAGGAATATACTTGGAAGCATGAAGGGACTATGTGTTTCAGCGATTAACAACCACGACCATTCTATTTCGTAATCAGCTGGAAGTTTGTGTCATTCATCCAAAGGAAAGGTAGTGGGCTGATACGTTAGCCTGCCAAATTCGGTTCACCTATGTGGTTTGGTTCGAACGTAATCACAGAAAAACAGAGGGGAGGTTTAATGACATTTCGTGCAGTATATATTATGCTTACAACGACCGATCGAAATGACTCAGCCATAGATCCTAATTTATCGTAAGTGTTCCCCGATAGTATATAGTTCTAATGGCACAAGGATTGTTGTATTCCACTTTTGAATGAGCGTCTCCAATCTGTTTGAATTCACTGATTTTCATGTCTCCCATTGTAGAAATAATCCGTTGAGCAATGAAAAAGCATTTGATATTGAAGTGATCGTGATCAGCAGCTAAAAGTACTCATAGAATGATGTCTGCACGGAAAAACGAAGCCGTTTCCGATTATTTCTCACCCTGTTCTTGCGATTCTAGCCGCTTCTTAACTTTTGTAGGTTTCTTTCGATTGAACCAGTTTACTTTGTGTCCCACCCACCCCCAGTATACGGACTGCCAAGAGACGTGATTGGAATTGAACACGGTTCTATGGTTGATGAACATGAACTAACAAAGCAAGTAAAAAGTGCAACTGAAGTTCTCCAAGGGTACCGGCAGCAATAGTTCTGGGATAGTGTCTTGGGATACAGCGTTAATTTATGCCGATTGGCATTATGCGTGAGAACCAAAGAAAATGAATAAACGTGATTATATGAAATTCCGATAAAATAAGAATAATATCCTCACTTCTTTGACGATTTTTGTTGGAAGTTGCTAGTGTGCGTATTCCAACATTTTTCGATTAGTTTTGGGGCACCCGGTAGTGTATCCTAAATGCCTGACTGGGATCTACTCGATAATCGGTTTCGATCAAGTGATCGAGAATCAAGATAGAATTTCTTTCAAATCCACTTTAAGTTAACCAACGAGCACTGAATCCATCGGAATAAGGTAACTAACACCGAACTTCTGTGTGCAATTAGTAAACGCCCTTCGTCTCCCACGGCTTGCGATCACACTGAAATACACACACACACACACACACACACACACACACACACACACACCTCTGATCTATTGGGACCGTATGCGGTTCTCCGCCACTCCAAGTCTCAGGGTTTGGCTGCCGGTTATCCCCAATAGTGCAGTGGGCCCTCGTGGCTATGGCGTATATACCCCTTCCAATGAACTCATGAGCAAGCATGTCATTAAAAAAAAAACAATTACTTCGGATCGTAATTATTTGACCACATTTCGCAGTGGGACGACACTATGATCGTGTCCACGTCATTCCTCATCACATCACACACACACACAATCCGAAGAGATAATTTGTTAGCAAATTTTCTATCGATATGAGTAGTATGACACCGGATCTGGATAATAAAATAGTATTTCCCGGAAGCACACGCCCGGTTCCGCGGTTGTTGCCACTAATCGGGTATGCGTACCCGGTATTCTTCTGCCCAGTCATGCCTATAGTTGAGCACCCCGTAGTTCACTTTCAGTTGGAATATCATTCAAGTCGTACAGAGTGTGCCTGAGCGAAAAGTTCATTTTTAGGATCACAAGCTGAATCTTCCGAAGTCACTTAATCGCTTAACACAGCTAACCTTCGGAATTAGACACTTAGTCCCAAGTATAGAATTTTAATATGAATAGTATGGTATTGTATCTGGATAAGCAGCAACTACCGCGAAATAGGTCATGTGCTTCCGGGAAAACTTTATCTTGTCATCTAGATACAATCCCATACTACTTAAATCAAGAATCCATACTTATTTTCAAGTTTAGCCGTGTCAAAGGACGTAATGACTTCGGAAAAATCACTGTGATTCTAGAAATGGACTCTTCGTCCCCGCATGTTCAATACGACTCAAATGAGATTGCTGCTCCACTCTGGAAGTTGCAGTAATATAAATTATGACAGTATGACTATGAATTTATAAACGTGAGAATGGAACAAACGTATCTCTCGGGGAACTGGAATATTAACATAGCCTCCAGAAAGAAGGGAAGGAATGCATGAAAAACACTTGCAAATTGACTGTGAATGTAAAAAGCTCACCGTCCGGTGTGAACGAATTATAACATGCCAGAGAGAGAGAGTAAAACTCTACCGTAGAAAACTCAGACAACTGATGACAAAGATGATGAAACAGAGTTCACCTATTGTCAATAGAAAGTAGAGTAAAAAAACATTCAATGTACAGTGTTCTGTTCAAAACCCCTTCAATCTGGTCAAGTTCTGGAGCTTAATATTTGACATTAGATAGCGTGTTTCGGAGTTCGCAACTTACCAGGAAAGATCGGAGCCTAAAAAGTGAAATCCGAGGATACCCAGGACGGGTTTTTTGCAATAGAATGTCGATGCATCACTCACTTTGCATTTCATCATCATTTCTCTCTCTCCCAACGCATTGACCTTCATGTTCAATTGAATGCGTCCACGTGATTCCCTCCATTGGAACAGGTGTATGTGATCAGTGTGAAGCGCAATCTTCCAAGATCAAACGACGTAACCCCACGCAGCTTATTTCTACTGGTTAACAAGTTTAATTGCACATCGATTTTCCCGCACTCAGTCAACCAGGAACATCTTGGTATCGGAGATCAAGGTGGCACATTATGCGTTTGCACTCAAGAGATGCTGGCCGTGAGTGGTGGAGGTAATGGTCGATGTGCTTTGGTTGTGTTATACTCGACAACCTATCCATTTGAAGACTGGGACGAGGATACTATTGAAGGCTTGGGTGCCCCCGTAACCGCGGTAACAGCTGAGCAGAATATTATTGCTGTTGGTTTGGCCAATGGGGTGAGTTCATCATGTATTCGATTCGCACCTTGGGTTCGACTATAAATGGCGTCGAGAAATCTGATATCACCATTAGTTGTGTTATTACTATTGTTAATAACTTGATACTTGGAGCCGTGGCCAGGATGATCACGGACAAGTTGGCCGCAGGTGGAGACTCGCCGTTGCACTCCGGTGGTTTCGAGTCTGCTACGATTCATAATAGGGCTCGCTGTGGTGCGCAGTTTATTCCAGTGGTGAAGTCTTCAAACCGTCCCTTACTTTGGCCGACGGTAATCAAACGGTCATCATCATCGACTTTGGACACTAGCGTTCAGTCCAGTTCAGGCAACCACTATCCGTGCCTTTGGAGCGGAGCTTTGTTTCCTATCACTTAGCACTAACCTCAATCATAAATAATGAAGATGAACATAAAAATAAAAGAGGTTATGGAAGAACTATGGATATTCGTATCAATTTGATAAAGAAAGTCTATGGATACAAGAGCACCACTGGTCGCGACGCCTAGCCATATCTTCCAGTGTATTTAACCGTAGAATGTGAAGGTCTCTTGGACCCCACCTAAGAGGTCTAATAAGCCCTGCATGGCTGAGTCCATTGGTTAGGCTTTTCATGCCTTTCTTTGTTGTCAGAGACTGGGAACTCTTACTTATCTTTAACCGTTACCCGCCCCAATGAATATTGCCAGAAGAGGAATCCTGTCAGGGGACGTGCACAACACACGTCCCAAATATCTTAGCCTGGTGAGCTTAGTCGTTTCATATAATGATTAGTTTAGTGAACCTAAGACTCTCCTCTGAACCTCAGCGTTGAAGAATGATATACTCACCAGGTTCGAGAAATGCTACGAAGAACTCAATATTCATCCGATATCCAACCTCCGAGTGAAACGTAACTGCTCAGATAACATAACTTATGTACCTGGTCTATAGTTTCCTCAAACATTGAAAGGTTTGATGTTGGACCAACCCAGTCCTGCAACAACTCCTTGTCTTTTTAAGATACAGAACATATACCGATATTGCTATGTAGTTATCCAAGCTGTCCAGATAAGCTAGCAACTTTCCTTGATTTTCACTTAGTAGGACTGGACCTTTCGTATATTCAAGGTATGACAGTTTTCCACCCGGGTGAATTCAGTGTTACTATCTTTACCTGACAATAGCGCTATCTCTAGGATCATTAAAACAACGGAGTTAAAGAAAAAAGGAAAAAACAGGCAATCCTGAAGTAAACCGGTTTTGGGGGTCAACTATGGTGAAAAATCACCGCGAGCTCGAACTCGGCTTCGACTATTCATATAAAGGGACCTTATAATGGAAATGAATTTCTCCGGTACGCCCTTCAACAAGCGGCAGTTCCAGAGAACTGTGCGGTCAACTGAGTCGAGGGCCGCTTTAAGATGATGAAAAACGGAGTTAGTTTACCAGAGGAAAGTGTGACTGTGTTCAAAAATATATTGAAGACTAAAGAAATGGTTAAGGCAAACTCGACCAGGTCTAAACTCAGCTCGATTATCCCGCAAGCGTTTTATAAGCTGTGGAGAATAACACCGGAGGGCAGTTTAGATGAGAATCTAAACAGACTTGTTCACCTGTTGTTCTCATAGGAAGACCTGCTACTTTACTCAGAAATCGGCACGATCACCGATTCACTCCAATTCACTGGAAATTGTTTTATTTCCCTTACGAAACTGAGAAGTTTTGTCAACTTCAGTGACTGTGTTGAACCACTGTCTTTGAAAATAGACGGAGCAGCTTTATGTTGTTTAAGGCAGCTTATCTCATAGAGAACCTCTGCTTCTGACTGAGGATTGGTATCTAAAACTAGAGCTGTAACCATCGTGCCACTTACCAAACCTGTTGTGAATAAAGATCAATTAAACTGCTTCCTGAAATACTCCGTCCAATGAACTACACGAAGCTTCTGAGTTTGAATCGGCGAGCCCTTCATCGCTGATAGGTTCGCTAACGCCTGACTTTCGTCACTGATTTTTCTAACTGGAAGGAACAAGGTCGCAGCCGTTGGCAATGGCAGCAGTTTGTTCCGTCTCCCTAGACTTCACAATCCACCCCTGCCCGCGGTCATTTCTCAGGCTTCGAATCAGTTGGCGTTTAAGGTATCTCCGTGCTTCATCGTCTCTGGAATACGCAGGAATCGATCTGCGCACATCTAACAGTGCAACTGAGGATGCAGATATCCATCGTTTTCGTTGTGTATCTAATCGTTGCACCTTGGGTAGCGTCAGTAGTCGCACGTAGAGCCTGTTTGATCTCTGTCTGCCACTCTTCTGGATCTTGGGCATTTGACCGCTTCGATAACCTGGTGGATAATTCTGCTCGGAAAGCAGATCGACGGCCATCGTCCACTAGCAGCTAAGGGGACGGTTAGCTTTGGCATCGTTTAGGCCACCGATGAGAGGTAGGCTGAAAAGTGCGCGGACAAGAAAGTGATCAGTGACTTCAGACATGGAGCAGAATGGTCGACTATCTTAAATTGAACCGGGCCAGCGTTAACAGATAGAGCTGTGGTCATTCTGGGTCCAACACTGTGGAGGCGCAGGAGGACGCCAGGTTAGTGGTTGCCACTTTTGTATGAAAAATTTGTATTCGCTAGGCATAGTCTGTAGTCAGGACATAGCTGGATGAGTCGGTCACCGTTATATGCTCAATCGGCTGGAAGACCAAACTGACCTCAAATATTCCTCTCCGTCTCGTCTAGATTTCTAACTTGAGTATTGAAATCACCAGCAACAACCATGTTGTCCGTTGAGCACAATCTGCGGGGCAGTTGAGGAAAATCATGATAGAATTTGTCTTTAGCCTCGGGAGGGCTACAATCAGTTGGGACATACACAGAAACGATAAACAGGCATCGATGCTCCAGTCTAATGCTGTTGACATGCACAAAACCACTCAACCGAACCGCACATTGACGACTGCCAACTGGGATCCAATCGAGCAGTGCTCGCTCAGTTTCCACACTCGGGTAGATGCCAGCTCCAGAGTGACCATGATCGAACGTTGGAAGCAGCTAGGTAAAGAAGATGCTTAGGTCTGAAAAAAGGTTATCCCTTCTACCCCGTCTCCAAGTTATTACCCTGGCCGAGTTCTCAATCACGATCCATTGTGGCTCGTGGTATCCATTTAGAATTGGGATAGGAAGGATGAAGGATGAAGAGTAGAGAAATGGGCTATATATTCCAACGGGGCGGTGGAGATTTTCGGGCATATTATACTTCGCGGCTGCCCACACCGCAGAAGGTATTTTCTTTTTTAACCCTAACCGGAGCCTCTGGCTCAAAAATCTGACCCAGAAGGCAGTGGGGTTTTAACCCAACAAGAGAATGTGGCAAAAACACAGGTGCAGAAAATTCCTATGGCCTGTCACGTGAGACAGTAGATTTCATCAGTCAGTACTTGACCGATAACGATATCAAGCTCGACATTTCTGTGACCAAACTAAAAGAACTAATCTTTAAATATACATGGAATGTACGAGTTCTGTACAGTAAAAAAAAATACTACAGGCAGAAAGACGGGGTAGCAATGGGATCACCACTTGGACCCCTTCTGGCAGATATGTTCTTAGCCAAACTCGAAAGTGGACCACTACGCAGTACCATCGACAGTCTATATATGTGTACCAGATATATGAACGACACTTTCATTATTTGTAACTCAGTAAAAGATATTACCGAACTACTGCGGACATTCAACAATGCCCAAGCAATGACCACATCTGCAGTGGACATAGAGACGGACAATTTTCTCGCTTTTCTCGATGTGGGATTACGTAGAATGGAGGACGGGCATATAGAAAGGAGGGTGTATCGGAACTGCACATGGTTGGAGCAATACACACACTTCCTAAGTTTTGTTCCCCTACGATACAAAAGAAACCTTGTGAGCTGTCTGATCTACAGAACAAGAAACACCTGTAGTCCTGACACGATTGCCCAAGAACTTGAACACATCCGTGACACATTAGTAGGAAATAGCTATCCAGAACCGTTTATTCGTCAACATATGGGAGAGAGGAGACACAAAATGGAAGGGCAAATGGCCAAGAAAAAAGATGTCTTCCTGAGTGTCCCGTTCAATGGTGACAAAACCTTAGAAATACTGGAGCTAGGTGTATCTGAGACCCCCGGGAAGTCCTTTCCGACTGCACATGTCCGGATCTTCACGAATACCAAGCTTTTCTTTGTTCAAAATCCAAGGACAGGTTGCCTCATCAGTCTCAATCTTTTATTCTATATCAGTTTACTTGCTCTTGTAGTGCACAGTATATTGGACACGCAACGAGACGCTTGTCTAAGAGGACATCAGAACATGTCCCGGCTTCTTTACGCAAAGGAAGTTTGAACCATCAAAAGCGCAATCCCAGAGTTCATGCGAAAGGATTAGACAGGCGGTTGCTGATGTCGTCAGAAACCATAGCAATTCGGCTATTAAAGCCGGTATTGTGTAAGCAACGTAACCTATCGAAACAGTTTTTGTTGCCGTGGCGGTAACAAGTGATTCTCTCATGGTTCCCATGTGCGAATTCTCCCCAGCCCCACACCTCTTTTTGTGCACACCGTTTTTCTTGCCTGTCTTTTCACGCCATTTGGTTAAACATTTCATACTTACCCTCATTCACACAAAGGACAAAGTTCATCAAGTTGAAGCACGTTGTCAGGTCAACGGATTTGTTGAATACTTACTCACTCACTGCCATCAATAGCTGCACATATGCTCTTCTTTACCCAGTACTATATATGTAAACGCCTGAAGTGATATATCGAAAAGAAATTTCTTCGTGGTAAAAAAGAGTATTGCCTAATTCTCAATGTCTATGTGTCCTACAGTTACTGATCACTTGATCTTAAGCAGTCCCAATATTGTGATGATCTATAAGAAACCGTGAAAAGCGATTGAATACGTTTGTTGATGACAAAACGGTGCCAGATTTAGAATCATGGCACACTAGGGCAGCAGCTTTCAACAAACATTTATAGCAGTTGCAACTGATGCTGGATGTAGATAGCGAAGCAATCTCAAGGATAACGTACGATCAGTCATAATAAAATGGTAGCCTTGGTCAAAAACAGAATGTAGGAGCAGTCAATAAGTAAACAACGGTAAGAAAATACATGCACAATTAGAAAACGGGCATGGCTTACGGACAGCGGCGGATAGGGTGTGTTGCTGTGTGGTGTTTAAAATTTGAACTGCGCGCCCTGACCTAGAAGAAGACCAGAAAGGGAGGCGGATTAAGACCAGTAGTTTGCTTGCGTGCATGTGTCAGTACACAATTGGTTAGTCGGCCGTGGTGACCGGATTAGCGGAAAGGCTGAAAGTTGGAAGGTTAGCTGCTCGAACCCCAGATGGAGCAGCCACTCCTAATGGAAAATTGTTCCATGTAGATAAAAACGTAACATTAAAGCAAAGGTTGGAGAGTAAAATACCATACAAATGGGAATGAAAAAAGGCGGAAATACAACCAATACTATGCGGTGAGCAAAGTCAAGAATGAGTACACAAAAAAGGTATTGGGCTACGAACAATGATGATCAAAAAGGACAAGTACTTTTTCATTTTTTTGGAAAAGCTTGGGGAAAATTAAAAGCTTACGTGATACCAGGATACGGTTGTTAATGTAAGAAAAATTCATGTTCATCGCTGTGTGTACTTCAAACGACCTACAGCAGTGGAAGGGTCATTTGAACCGGGTTCATCTTGAAATGCGTAGTACAAAAAGCCATTCAAGGAATTCATAGACTTCTTCGGGAAGTCGAAATTTGAATTGTACCACCATAAGACTTGCTAGCAGGCAGTTTACTTGACTTTTATCGCCTGGTGATTTATCTGAAATGAACATAGAACAACTCAGCCAGGAATTCACCTAAATCAAAGGGGCTGCACTCGACAATTGTGTTCAACCTAGATCACAGAAAGAAGCTTCTCCAAGTGTCAGTGATTCCTTGAAAGTCTGCATAGTGCTCATGAAAGAAAAATGTGGTGAAGCCAGTGGTCCAGACAGTTTTCCTCAAAGGTGCTAAAAAATGTGTTCTCACTTAATCCCCAGTGTAAGAAAGCGTCTTTCTTGAATTTTTAATAAATAAAAATATATCAGACACTCGAAGAAAGGCATTAACCACATCACTTTCAACTAAAGGAAAGTACAGATTTCAACTAAATGCTTGCTGCAAACAATGTCCTCTGAGGTGATAGTTCATTACTCCATTCAGGTTATCCGATGTCGCTCACGAAGATCAAATTTGTATTTCCCGGACCTACTTTGTCTTCACTTGATAGGACGTGTGAAAATGTTACCATTGGTTGACATGGAAAGTTGCTACACTTTCAGACCGCAGGCGTATTCCTTGCGTTAACGGTAACTCGGGAATAGATCTATCCTACAAATGGTAGACAGTTCACGTGATATCACAGTAAAAACTACCCATTACTGCTTTAAATGTAATGTTTCCCATAAATCACCATTGAATCACTGTTGAGTCTACCATAACTGCTTACCGAACCCATTTGGCCGTTTTCACCCTGTTAACATTCAGCTTACCATGACCCTTTTTTCTTTGTGACTCTTTTATGCATAGTGCAAGAAATGCTTATAGCACACGCTCTCTTTCCCGTGATTTCTCGCAAATGCAAAGACGTGATTGTTGTGTGTTCATTTTGTGCAGGAATGTATTCGATCGAACGCTCCACGTGATCTGTCTATCTTCCCTTGTGCTTACATATCGTGCTATGATTGGTTACTCATGTTCACTCACAAGGTCATTGTAAATTGACTGGCTAATTTGTCCATGATGTTTGCGTAGTCTGTGTCTGACGCAGATGACATACGTGCTTGTTTTCGTAAGCTACGGGTGCCCTATGTTCTGATTTACAATACAACAGTGATATTGTGAAATATGATGTGTTTGTGTCTTGTCCCATCATTGTATTGAGATTGTATACGAATTTGAACTTCGAGTTGGAAAGATTGATTTCATCACGAATAATGTCTGAAGGGCGCGAAATGCTTTTTGTGCACTCCCAACTCAATGATAAAACAACCACCTTGTGATCAATCTCAAAGAATTTAATCGCTCAAAACAGGATATCGTCGATCAGACACATTTACAGCAAGATTTCTGACTCTCAATTTTGACGTTATACCACTCAGTGAATATACAATATCTTAGTTCGTGAATGGCACTGCACAGACTCGTCTCTCCAGCAAACCTCAAAAGCTTTCATCGGGGTTCAGCTAGGGACTGTAAGCGCGTCCATCAACGATTTTGATGTTTTGTTACAATAACCATATTTTAGTGCAGTGAACCACGTGCGGAGTGACGCTTTGTTGCTAGAAAAGCCGGGATCCCATTCGATCTTCCTGGAAATACAGGAAGTAAGAAGTCATACAAGGCTCCGATGTACATGTCAGCGGCCGGCTTTCCTTTGAAAACTACCAACTGCGGTTCGCCAGCCCATCACATTGATCCCCTCACTCCGAAGGCTCGACCACTGAAATCAAGCTTATGCCTCAGCATATTATACCAGTAGGGCATTAGTCGATCACAGCCGTTCAATTCGAACTTTTTCATGACTAAATATCATGTTATTCCGTTCAGCCTTCCATCCGGCGTGATTTATAACCCATTTTGTTTGGATGTGAAACATGACTTTCAGTCATACAGGGTACTGCTCTTACCCTCCTATGCCGTAGATCTGCTGCTGCTTGTAGCTCTTGATGTACACGGCGAGCACTAATGTTCAAGGGCTTCAACCTCTGCAGCTTCGATGTACTCGTTATTTGGTTCGATGCGGCCTCTTGGCCTTTTCAGAGATTTTCCCTCGCATCCCACTTTTCTTCTTGCCTGTATAACTGCTTGGATCTATCCGCAAGTTCCAGATAATTCTCTTCGATTTGTGAATTCGTTTGGCAATCTCGTTTATACTGATTTTTGAGTCTTTGTAGTCAAGTATTTTTCACTGTTCCAAAGAACATAGCTGCCGTCCGTGAGGTATTCTTTCGTCTTTGTAAATGAATAGTCAAAACTTGGAATCTGAGTTATTGAACTGGGCGAATTTCATTCACAAAGTACTCATTGTATAAACTCTGCTAAACGACATCACGAACAAGACAATGGTTATATGTGTAACTCATTTTCCCGAATAAATAAGCTACAGCCAGCACTTTTTCCACTGTGATCATGGGATGCACTAAAAGCATCTTGCACTCTCAGGGCACTTTATTAGTGATAAAATCAATTTTTCTAACTTGTATGTTCATGTCCGGGCTGGCCAATCTGCGTTGTTCGGCAGCTCAGAAATTGCTTTCGGCCGATGAAAGATATGGGTATCCGTCCCGCTTTATCTTCAAGCCAGGCATCATAGACTATCACTTGAGAAATAATCCAAACTCTATTTATGAATGGACAATATTCGTAAGGTATTTGGGAGTTATTGCCGGTTAGAACTTGAGTCACGTTTACATCGGTTTTGTTATTTCGGAAGTCAACCTCTTTTGTTTATTGCCCTAAGGCACTTTCCACACCACACAACCTAATCAAGCATTGTTTTGGACGTATCCCGATACTGGTGGTTTTGCATCTCCTGTCATTTGTCCTAGTTTGCTCACTGACTGGTTTACCTTCCGCGGAACACTTTTCAGACTTATCTCTCGCAGCAGAGGAAAGTGCCCAGGAAATATTCGGCACCTTTCTATTTTAATTAAACACTTCTTTCACAGATGAGCCGAATTTCCGTTAGAGGAAGCAACAACTTTCTAAGGAGACTGTAAAAAGGGGGGAGGGTTTGATCCAGTTTGTTGCTTCTGACACTGTTTTGATCACTGTACATACTTTAAATGCAACTGGTGAACTATTCGATCGATCGATCGGTCTACCGATCATTTCTTCTAAGAGAGAACTTTGTACCTCTGACTAAACATTAAAACAATAAGATAGTCACAGTTTATCATGAGTAAGAGCCGATGAACTCAGTCACTGGAGGACGAAAGAAATCATAATAAGGTCGATTTGTTGGTGAATCACGGTAGTACAAGAACTACCGATACGGATCGGACGGAGAAACCGATACCACTGGGTCAGAGCGACGTCAGGGAGTTATAAACGTGTTGGCTGCTACCACTGCTTCACGGGTCGAGTAAAGATAGTTTTTGATGGAAATTCGTAACAGACTACGACTGCGCTGAGGAAAAAGAAATGGTTTAACTTTGTAAATAGAACTGATGCTTTCCGTATCTGGTTTCCTTGAGAAATTATATGAACATGCAGCAACTACAATTCCCTAGTGAATATAAATCCGTCGTGAGTAAACTAATCGTTTTATTTCGTTCTTGCCATTGATAAAGGAATTGGTAATGAAATAATACATGTACAGAACGACCAGTTGACACCACTCCCGTTCCTACGGGCTTTATCACAGATTGTGATATTAATCAAAGAGAATTCAGGTCATCCGTGACAGAAGTCAACGAATGTGTGCCACGACTGGGTAGAGAGATTTCATGGTCAGGTAATGAGTGATTGCTACCAAATCCATCACATGTTTGTTTGTGGACGAAATCGCGATTATAAGCTTCGACTGTGATTTCGTGCTGTGCATCTGGAGTTAAGGTGACATAGTAATGGTTTCAGACAGTGCACACCAATCGAATTTTTCATCGCAGGAACTCAGACTTACAGTATCTCGACTAGGTCATAGTCAATGGGACTGATTTACGCACAGACATAATTCATGGATCAGACTACTGAAATAGGGTACCTTTCAGTGCTGATATAAATCTTCGGTGTGTGTAGCCTAATTTGACTGACAGTTTTCGGATGCCCAGTTCATGATATGATCAAGATAGTTAGTTGTTCCTGTAGTATACGTTATACGGGAAAAGCACATTGTCATTTTGCAGTTGTCGTCTTGACCAGCGTGCTAATGCAATGAACGCAGATATTTAAAGCCGTTATAAAAGTGTATGTGATGAGTTCCCTTCGTTGTGAAGATTCGTCACGCGGTATGGGCTTTCTGATACTCTCTACCGAAAAATTTGCATTTTGCAAAGTTATGTGATATGGACGATAAATTCATCGAAGGATATTCTTTTGGATTTACATTTTGAATGAATTCAACAATATTTTCTACAAACCAACATATAATTTACGTTACTTGTTCACTGTTTGGATGGGTCGTTCTTGTTAATTATTGAGTTGAAAATTATTTCAAAAGCTGTCACTAGGCATCTCATGTACCCTAGGGGCTCTTTTGTTTGTTTACACTCCGTTCACGAAATAATGGACTGACCTATCATAGTGAAATTATTTTTCTACGGTTGCATGATTTCTTTCATTCGCTACCACAAAGAATGTGAGGATATACTCTTGCATTGCATACCGGCCACACGTACTACGGGCGTCGATCGATCACGTGTCAAATGTGCCAATCACAGCACTGGCTTGGGGTGTGTGCAAAGAATTGGAGACTCTGCATCACATGATACTGGCCGTGGGTGACGAGTCAGGATCTGTTCGAACATATCGAGTTCGGGAGGATGGTCAGAGCGCCTTAAACGAAGAAATTGAGGGTCCCGGTGATCCGATTTTGAGTTTGCATATCCGTGTAAGTTTCATCCCATTTACGTTTTTCAAAAGTACATGTTTGGTTGTTGGAGCGTGCAGCTGCTTGGTTGAGCAGAAAACGGTCAGTGGGTTCTTTCTTCGGTTTTTCTCAAGAATTGTTTCTGTATCTTAGATAGATGCAAAAGAAAATCTTTCGAATTATGCTAGGCTAGTTTGTTGGCATTAGAGGATGTAATATCAGGATAAAATGGTTTGATATGCGACGCCTGTTGAACTAAAGCCGAATTCCAAAGAGATTTAGAAGGTGAACGGAGTAGTTCACAAACTGGTTCTCAATTGTATTGTAAAGAACCGAAGGTCACTTTGGAGTGTATCTAAAAGTGAAGCAGCACGTGACACAATAAATGTAAGTGTTTAATGTTTGGTGACAGCGTTGTCAGAACTGATGGTAGTCAGTTGACAGGACATGCACACACACACGCACACACGTATATATATATATATATATATATATATATATATATATATATATATATATATATATATATATTCACTGGGATCTAATTTGAATCGTCTGGAGTGTGAATGGATACTGTTCACTGAAGAGTCCACAAATGAATCACAACTGTGTTTCTCTTAGTTATTCGTGTCTGGGTCACTGTTAATCCAACGAACAACGAGGCTGCATATGCAAGCGCTCATATTGCTCGTAAGTAGTATGTAAACATGTGGAGTTCCGGGTGCACATCCCTAATGAGCGGCAACAACCGCGAAACCGGTAGTGTGCTTCTTGGGATATTCTGTTCACATGTTCACATACTACTTACCATCGATACATTTGACATACATGAATTTAGATTATTATCACTAGGTCCTTCGATTGTAAGCTGGTGTTGAGGAAGATTCCCTGCTGTCACCGAAACGTCGACTGACTAGCATCACTTCTGACAGAGCCTGTCGTACCGACTCATTTTCATCAAATTGTAATTGTAAGTGAACTGTATTTTGTTAGTCGACCTTTTAAATGCTGCCACTTATATGAATTTGCCCGTCAATGTGCGTACCTGTTTGGACGAACTGTTTTTGAATGCATAAGTGAAAATGGCCAAGATCAATGACCACCACCATAACCAGAACACAGGATTTCATCAGAAGTGATCGCCTCATGGATAGGGTGGAACGCCTCATCCACATTCAGTGAATGGTCAAACTGAACAAGTTGTGAACGCGCAGTGTGCAGGATTGTCGTCCCGTAATTGAGTGCCTGGCAGATAAAGGAAACCCGAGTCGCAAGACAGAGAACACAAGCTGGCTTTGCTACGCGTACTATAGGAAAAATTATCAAAGAGTAATAATGACGTACTTCAAATTGTGGGCAAACCGACCCCAGAATCAAGACAGTCAACAAAGGCTTCAAAACGCCCAGGCAACAATAGACGGGAGAAGCTGGAGACGGCCATGCAGGAGCGACCAATAAACGGTCAGATGGGAAGTAATTGCCTGAGGGAACACACACACACACACACACACACACACAAGCGTGGTGTGCAGGCGTAACGGCATGGCTGTGAGAAAGTGGCATGATCGTACCGGATGGCCAAGTTCATTCATTCACACAGATAATGCAGGTAGTGCGAGAAAGATGGTTACGTCCAGACGTTTGGGCCTTGTCAAATAATCCGGGAAATTATGGCTTAATAACAGAGCGGGTCGTGGATACCAGTGAGTCGGTGCACGTAGATTCCGAAACGGGGAGGAAAGGTTACGTGAGCGATAAAATCTGTTTAGAATCAGAGTTCAATTCGAACAGATAAAACCAACAATTAGACAAATAACAGTTAAAGTCAATCGGCACCTGTCATAAAAATAAGGCTAAAATTGCGTGACGCAATGGGATTGGACAAACAAATTATCACGCGGTCGTAGAAGCGAGGAGGTGGTGGTGGTCGGCGAGGGAAGTGGACGGGGGAGAAACTAGAGTCGAAAGTGCGCGGGCAATAGAGGAACTGTTCGGTCAATACAGGACAAAACTTGTGATGGGTAGCACGGGATCTGGAATAAACCGGTTGAAAGGAGTTACCCGAAATGGTGAGCTGAATTTGCACGTCCAAATTCAATACATCTTTAAACGCAGCGATCGTGATTATCCCAATTATCCAGACTGTATGAACTTATCATCCGCGTCCTGAAAAGTGTTCAGTCATGAAACGATGCACAGTTCCCGAGGAGGAGATAAATGAGTACACAAAGAAAGGAGCTGTAGAATCTGTCGCTCTACCCTTTCATTGTAGGTATATACTTGTTCTGAATGCGAATAATAACACCCTCTTTTTCAGTAAACTAATACACCTGGATTTCGTTCGACTTTTATTTTATGCAGTTCTCACTATGCAACGTCATCGCCTCGATGGGGGGGGGGGGACGGATTCAGAGTATCTATTTTTTTCTGAACATGAAATGCATAAACTAGAATTCGTCTTCCGGTACAACTTCAGTGTCGGTTTTTAGTGCCCTAACGGCCACCGTCAACGATGGCCACTTTGTTGGTGGAGAGCTATCCGTTGTCAGCCTGCTCGCTATCATAAAGTCTGTTCGACGGGGGAGATTGTTAAGGTAGACGTACCTCTTCTATCACATATTATTGAGCCTCCAAATGTCGCAGTATGGGAGAGGTGTCTCAGGCTCCGAGATGACTGCTCGCCCTAAACGCCTCTAGAAATGCTTCCGAGAGACCGCGCTTCTGCTGCAGCCTCTGCTGAGAAAGTCCTACTCGTGGTGGAGCTGTTCTCTCTGAAGTGAGAGGACGAAGGCGAACGGCCGGTGCTCTCCCCCGGGTTGACTGAATAATAGTCAGTCTGGGGAAGATTGTTAAACTCTAATTCAAAACCAACCACAGACAGCGTATGAAGCATACAGCACTATGCTCACTGGCATCTATGGTGATGGGAGTAGTGGGCACCCAGGATGTCTAGCCTCATCCAAAGGATGTATGAACTGAGCAATCGGTCGCCAGCCCCCAGTGGGTTGCGGAGCCCACGCTTCGTCCCCCTGCCTAGCGGATTAAACTTTGGATAGCTAAAGTCTCCAGTTATGGACCCTTGAGGAAACCACTTGCTTTTCCCTGGAGAACCTGTCAGTTTAGAGCCCGCCAACATATCATGGAATCTACCCCTTCCTTCCCGATTGTATCATGTTTTGTTTGCCACCCAGCGGGAAATCAGGCGGATGTGAATATATATATATATATATATATATATATATATATATATATATATATATAACACATTATATATTTAAATATAATATGTATATGCGGAAGGCGTTGATATCGGTTCACTGAATGCCAAACAGCTTCGGTATCGGATTGGACAACATCACTCTGGAGGGTTTGATCTGATAAAATTGATGTAATTTGGTATTTTACTATACAGGAACTGAGATTTCATACCATTCCGTGTGATTACTGCAGACTGCATCATTCATCTTTTCACCTTCAAATTTTATCAAAATCTATCAAAGCACATTTTATAATCAGACCACAAACACGGATTCGGCTGTTGGACACCGGTCGGTACGTAGAAATATCCTACTGGAGACAAACGGATTGATTGAAAGTTCGCTGTTCGATGGAGGCCGCGTGCTAATGTAATTCGGTTGGGCAGTCAGTACGATTCATTTGACGAGCCCGATATGGCCTCGAAGCTAAGTCGCAGAGCCCATTTGGTAGGATATGAGCATACGACGGGTGACAACTCTCGGTTTGCGTGCAAGGCGGAATTGAATTGCAAAAATTATTCAATCACATGTTTATCTAATTAACTGGATAAATTTGTTGTGAAAAGGAATTCAATGTGGTGCAATGTTGACCTGATATCTGACCGACTAATTGAGCTTAAAATTCGTGCACTTATTCGGAAGTTTGGACGTGAGCTGCATCCGATCATCTCATCACTATCAGTATAAGCTGAATATTTCATGTACACGTTAGTCAAACAAAATGACATCTATGTCGCGGATGTGATTTGACTGAACTATACGCCTGAGATGATGCGGGTATTGCTCGTTCAACTGGCAACGACAAGTGGAATGAGTAGGGTTCACACATTTCCCAATCAGAAGAGCAATTTACATTTCGGTTGAAGACCTTTTGCTTACAATCATTAGTGCGAATCTTTTCAATGATTTCACTGTTCTCTGCTCACCGTATAACACATTCCACATTCATTTCAATAATCACAGCCGATTTTCTCAATGCTATAGGATCACTGGATGGTCGCTGGCACGTCTACCTCCGTAGTTCGTCTGTGGCGCTTGTCCAACTCGGCTGAATGTCGCAATTTGCGTACACTGGATTTTCGTGGACGGGTGAACCGGAAAGATACCACAATCAAACGTCTTATGAACGTGGCGTTGTTCTTTGATGATCTACTTCGTCCTGTTGGTGAGTTCCGGATATCCCCACAGCTGAACACGGTCTGATAGACAGCACTTTCATCCGACGGGAAATTCTGAATAGTGAACGATTAGAAACAATAATACTACGAATAACTAGATTGCAGTACATATGGAAATATCCTACTACCCATAGTGTCTGTGGTTATTCCTTCTCTGGAAAGAAGACTATTCTATAACCACATAAGGATGCAGTGGAAGGGTCAAATGGCATAGCAATAACTAATTGACATAGAATTATGAATAGAAGAGACGGATGCATTGATTTGAGTGTGGGTGCAGTGGATTGAGCATATCCAATAGCCTCAAAACGGTTCACTGCAATACATGGGTTGTTGGGACCTGAATCTGACACTTGGATTGAAGGACGATGCAAGGCGCTGATTGGTCAGGTGCGGTAATGAGTTGGTCGACGGCAGTTCGCTATCTGTCACCATCAACGTGGCCGACGGGGGCAACATTTGAATCTCCTGTTACCAGGGTGACAAACTCCAATTTAACCTGCTGTTGTGACCAAACTGGGATCCCAATGTGTACCAAGTGTGGCAGCAAGCCGGTCGATAGCAAAGTGGTGATTACCAACCACCACAGCCGATTGACGGGAGTTAGATTTGGATGGTCTCATTTGAACTAAGCAATCAGCGACTCATGCTACTCGGGCAATTAAAAATAGGACAAAAAATTTGTCCCACATACGAGTGTTCAAAATGTTTACATTAGAGGTGTTTTGAGATTCATTGTGCGTTCGTGGAAGTCGAAAGTCACCAGATTGACAATGATTCCTGAAATGAGGTCAATATTCGCTGAACAACATGCATGTGAATGAGCCCATACAGTTTAGTCCCAACCGGCGGAATAATCAACCGACCCTCTCTTACTCGGGGAAATCTCCTTTGCCAAATTTTGCAAATCGAATGGGAGTTTAAGAGCCTTACTTTGCACTTTGGAAAACCGATGGAGTTGGTTTTCGTCTACATTCTTGAGCACCAACTCCACAAAGTCAAATTCACAGCCTTTTCAAACACGCAAGGAAGCTTTTCATAGCGTCCAATCACTTGACTGTAGTGTTACCGGCAGCATGTCAACGTTAGGACTTCAGAGACTACGTAAATCCCCGAGGAGTATAAAATGCAGCAAACGGGAGCATATTTGGATACTCTAAAATACCACACGACTAGAAACTGTAATTGGACAAGTTCGGTATGGATCTGAATACGTGTATACCAACGTTTTCCTTTGTGATCACTCGCGTTCTGACCCTTCCGTCATCGAAGTTGTCTACCAATGTCAGTGGCATTTTGTTGTTAGTAAGATCGTAATTTATATTTGCGTCTCGCGGCATCACACTTATCAGGTGCACTTCTAAACGATGTGTTATTGGCGCAATTGTGTAGAACGAATACTTACCAATAAGCGGCCATTCTATTAGGTTGAATAAATCCCGTGAAGTACGCGAATGGAAGTCAAGTTGAACACACATTTTCAGTCGGCGCGTTTGATATGATCATTATGATGATGATGATGATGATGATGATGATGATGATGATGATGATGAAGGCTTCTTTTCTGATTGAGATATTGTTCAGAATCGCTGAAATGACAACCGAGCAATCCGTGAGAGAGGGGATCCTTGATATAGTCAGTCTGGATCCTGGATCCTCTTTCTATACGAGTGGCCTTATAGTTTGTTCTAAATTTAACGTAAATGCCGTTCGTAACCAATGTTGTGGATTCTGGAATTCACAAGACTGCTTGTGTGGTCTGTATCCAAAAGTCTCGGTTAACTGAGAGTATTGAGGACGAGGTCGTTCCTCTCGAGAACTTTAAGTACAATTCGTCAGGACAGGAAACAGTGCAGAAAGAGAACAGGTGGTGGTGTGGTTACCTACATCAATTCCGAGTGGTCTGGCAAGTCTGAGGTTATCTTTGCTTACTTGTGTGATGGCATTGATTGTGTCAAGGTTAAATGACATCCAAACTTTTCTCTTTCTCAAGGTACGGCGATCGATAGTCTGAATCATATGCTCCCTGAGAGACAAACAGTGATCAGCAACCAAGAGTATGAAAACGTTCTCCGTGTACTGTACTGGATATGATTTTCCACATTCCAGCTAATGTACCACAGACTGATACTCAATGAAGGATATTCATATCCACCTCAAAATTTGTTTGGATTGGAAGTGGTCTGATAGAGTATATTGCATAATGTGTTGATTGAGGCGAAATCGGTGATCACGCAGGAATTGAAGGAATAGCATGCGAAGTTTTACGACTGGAGGACTTGATATATATATATATATATATATATATATATATATATATATATATATATATATATATATATATATAATGACTTTCCACTGGAATGGATTTTTTGTATTCTTGTAGTTTGAACACATTGTGTCGTGTTGATTCAATCCATTTCAGTGGATTGTTTTTGAGTTTGGGAAGATTAGGTTTCGCGGTAAAACTTTTCAGTACTGTTTTCGGAACATGTTAGTTTCCACACTGTTTTCGATGAGTTGAATGAATACATTTGCGCCGACAAGGCAAACTGATAAACTGAAGAACGTATTGAAATTCTCAACCACACCTGCTTCCTTGTGATGCCTTAGATTCTGGAATATGCACAATGCAACATCAGAACACGTTTTCGGAGGGAAATATTCATTTCCAGTGATTCATCCTCTAGCCTGTACAAAAGAAGGACCCGAGAGAACTGCTTTCAGATGTACATTCGATGTCCGATTTCTGTTTAGCTGTATCGTCAACGAGACCAACATTGGGGCTCGGTGAATGTGCACCACTGACGGAGTCCTAGCAAGCCAGCTGAAACAGCTGCACAATGCTCCCACGGTGTTTAGTTGTGATTTGAACGTTGACCTCCTACGACTTATACTCAAACATAGATTCGGCACTCCATATCGTTTACCGAGTGCCTTCTCATCACCACAAACTCATCCACTGGCCAGCGCAGAGGCGATCAGCATAATTTCAAGCCCTCCAATCACCCTGGAGGCAAGTTGGTCCACCCACCCCAATGACTCAGATCCGACACACTTGATTTTCACCACCAACCTGTCAGTCTGATCCCGGCACCATCCCCCCGACACATATCCACGCTTCGTGAGTAAGAAAGACATAGTCCCATAGACGGTGGAAGAATTAGACTTGGTTAGGAATACTCAGTGAACTTTTCACAGAACAAAATATGAGGTAGACCACATTGGGACCTAAGTTACGACGTACCCGAGAACAAACTGTTTATCTGTGTGCCATTCAGAAGAGATGCCGTACTGGACCCCGACAGTTGACATTTAACACGTGCGATGAGTGGAACGTTCAACGCAGCTCCTGTATCCTGTGTATAGTAAAAAAGTCGGCATGCGTTTGTTCTGCTCAAGCCCTACATGGAAGTCACTCACCACAGGGATCTATTGCTATTCGGGCAACGGGCTGGTACCGTTCAAAGCCAGTGACAGAAGGGTGCTGCATGTCTGACAAAACGTAAATGCCAGCGGGGATAGCTTGGTATATGGGTGTGTGACTCACAGTCGTGCACCCCGTATGTGAGTCCCAAGGGAGACTCGGTGAATGTGCACTACTGACGGATTCCCAACGAGCCAGCTGTTTCAGCTGTAGAGTACTCCCATGGTATTTAGTTGTGAGTTGAACGCCAACCTTCTATTACTGATATTCAAATATAGATTCGGCATTCCAGATCGTTAATCGAGTTCCCTTATTCCACACAACTTCATATGTTCACACACACACACACACACACACACACACACACACACACACACAACCTTTAATACAATTGGAATGACCCCCGATCCTTTCGATGCAACCATTTCCGTTATGACTTGTACAGGCTAGAGAATGAAGCATTGGAAACAAATGTTTACCTCGAAAAAGCTGTGATTTGATTTCACCGTGAAACTGTAGATTGGCCCTTATTTTCCACAGGTTTCAACGGGAACCGAGAAGAGGTGGGGACCTACTAGAACAATGTTCATTTTCATTTGGGCACTGATGCCAACTGGACTTCAGTAAAATGAGATCAAGTGAAGAGATAGCGTGTGAAAATTAGTCTAGTTGAATCAACCATTATGATGAATCAAATAGCTGGCGATGACAAATCAATGTTAGCTGATGAGCTCCAATGGTACCTGTGGTAGTAACAAGAACCAATACAATTTGGTTCCATCGTGTTGGTCTACTATTGATGAAACTACTGAATGCGTAATTACCATACTGATAAACTTATTGATCGGGCAGTCGGTACGGACTACTATAAGAGGTGCACGCAAACAGATGCACATCACTGTGAGTTTGCTCATACCACGGTCGGCTAGTTCCAACCAATCAAACTGCGACATTGAGTCATACGTGTTTGTTGATTCATTACTCGTGGTAGGTCCTACATGGTCACATGAGAAAGCAGGTACTACATGCACTTGCCCATAGGTGATTCACTTTTCTGATTGTCTGCTTACTGATGCGCTGATAAGCATATCTGTTGCGCATTGTGTTCGTCCCTAATTCCGAAACATCAGATGCATCATACATCTCGTCTAAGATTTTCGTCTACATGGGGACATGAACAACAACCGTATAACGTGAAAAATAAACAATGGGTATTGCCTTCTTGAATGGAGTCGAGTGATGCTGATGGGATGATATCAAATCCATCAATGCATCCACCCACTGTTGGTACGCGTAGACATAAACTTATTCTGATGAATACTGTTTGAATCTGAAATGATCGAGACTTACTCTGGATGCAAATCTATGTGAACTAGACGTTCGTTTGTCCTTTCATTCTCTCCCATCCGTGTCCGGTGATCGACCCATTGAATCGCGCAGAGCGGTTTGAACCAAGGTGTTGTGGGTTTCATGCGGATCGCGATCAGAGTGGAGGAGAGGATGACGACGATAAAAATGATCACGACAAAGGATCGGGGCAGGAGATCCAAGAGCCCGATAGTGAATCACATGAAGGCCCTCCACGTCTTCAATTTGTGGAGCCCCAAAGTGAACCAGAACCTCGAGACGATCAAATTCTGCTCTTGGTCAGTCAGTGTTTGACCACCGATTCTGAGGCGGATCGACGGGGCACGAATATTGCCCATCCTCTTCGATATCGCATGCTCCGGGCACTGTGACTTGTGATGGGAAAGGAATTGGTGCTTATTTATTTTGAAGATCTTACTTTTCTTTTTGTCATCGAATGCTACACGAACTTGCATTGATGAAATATATCTACTATATGCAGACAGTTCAGGGCAGTTCCCAATGTGTCATGTGTGATTGAGAGTTCATCGGGATAGAAAGCAGTGAAAATGGAAATGGTGTGGTTTTTCTCAAACATTGTAACAATGAGAATAGAATGACAAGTCAGTTTCTGTCTCGTTTTATCACTAAATTCTTTCTTATATTTTGCCCATACATCATTCATGGAAAGAGCTACTTGAACTTCCGTTGTTTTACATTCAGTTACCGGGTGTTTTTTAATCAGTTCATTATAGAAGAGTAACCAAAACATGGATCTGAAAAAGGGGACCGATTGGAGTGTTTAATTTGCATTTTCGTTTGATAGATTCATTTTGAGGATCACCTTCCTAAGCCTATGGGTTTTGCCGTCATGAACTTCTAGTGATTGCACGTCAAGGTTCCGGTGTCTGGAGTGTCCATCCATGATTCCTTAAGAACGATTAATACGATTTTGACACAAATACCAATGATGATATTGTAGTAGTTCAGGGCACATTTGTGTTAGTTATCAATGCGTACCACAGGTAATAACACCACCCCCCCCCACCCCCGTTCATCTCACACACAAATGGAAAAGGGGCCCACATATGCGATTCAGAGGAGGATATCAGAATACGTTTTCAGAGACAAACAGTTGTTTTCAATAAATCATTCTCTAGTCTTTACAAATCATATGGGAAATGGTTGTGCTGAAATGGTCAAGGTCATTCGGATTGGACACAGTTTGTGGGAGGGGGTTAGGGTTAGATCCGCACGACTCGTCGGTCTAACCTCTGTGAAAGCAATTGTTTGTCTCTGTAAACGTGTTCTGATGTCACAATTTACATATTTTGAAATCTAAAGGAGGATGTGTTGTTCCTATTTGTCTGCTGTCGCAGGCAGATTTGTTGCAGAGTAATAACGGGCGAAGAACAGACACTGAAAGGCCACGTGACGAAATTCGTGGTTACATATGTGCTTATGAAACTCGGATGGTCCATGAACCGAGATCTAAATGGAACAAGTGGAACAGATTGTGATGGGAGTGTAAATTAGAATAACACAGACTGATACTCCATTTGAGCAGAACGAAAAAAGAATATATAGGAGAAAACTGAAAGTATGCAAAGAAACTTGAATAAACAGACAATTTTGGGGTCGGAAAAATTTCAGGAGTAGGACGAAGTTCTGTCGGACACTCATACCAGAGTGAAAATTGGAATTCATACCCCCAAACTAACTGTGTCAAACGAGGTCGGATTTTGGTGCCCACATGAAGGAATGAGGGAGGCGTGCACCGGAGACGAGTCAGTGATCCACTTCCAACTATCTTCGTGTAACATGAGGTGCACACCCGAGCCGGTTCAATTCTAGTGTCAAACGATGCCCAATAGGAAGAACAAATGTGGCAAAATATCTCTACCTTGGTGACAATGATGTGGTGAATATGAGGGTATAAATATTAGCCGAAAGTTGGAGAATAGCTGGTGGTGTTACGTATTAAATTACTGAAAGGTAATTTATAACCTACCACAACTTTCCAAAAACGCTAAGTTTTGTGGCTTCATGTGCGTTTGTATCGATAACAGAATGACCCCAATATGATTGCCTATTGATTCGTGTCTATTCACTGCTACGATTAGTCACACGCACCCACCTTGCATCTGACTGCACCATTCACGCAAACACACTTTGATATGCACCAGACCGCGTCACCTGGCCGTGTTGATTGCGTGTACAGTATGAGCATGCCCAGATTTCCGGATTTGCTTGTTCTTGGGCTAATGAACAGATTTCCTGAATTGTGTGTTCTGTATTACGTGTTCTGCATTGGTACTGAACACAATACATGGCGTCGCGGCATTCATTCATGAGTTCTGGGGTGACACCACCTTCCCCGTTTTGGTCGGACCGCGATGTGCGCCCTACATCTGACGCATGGGAGCGATGGACATGTCCGTTCTCCATTTACATTGCTCTTCTCTCTGTGCTCAATCTATCAATTAAACTTGGTAGAGATGATAAACTACAGCTGTTTCGTCACTTAGTCGGGATGAAGAACAACGTCAGTTCAAAGACTTGAATCTACACAACAGCCCTACACTAAATGCAGCCATTGAGGCTTCCCGTTGAATTGTCGATTCCAAGCCTAACGTCTTCACAGCCAGATTCCGGTTTTCATGCTTGAATCAAGAAACCGGCGAACCTCTGAAACATTACAAATCACTCTTAGTAAGAGAAATACTCCATTGTGAATATTCTAAAATTCCCCAAACGCAGATCAAAGACTCTATGTGCATTCAGCAATTCATTTCCGGGGTCGCGGGCGACAATACACGGGAAGCAATGTTGAAAGATGATGCTGAAGTATTAACGTGGGATAAAGTGTGTGAACTGGCCTAATATGAAGGAGGGGATTTCTAATCGACCAGCGGGGTTTCAACGTTTAGTTGCACGTCAGAGCTCGAATGAATTGTCCTCCATGCAGGAGTAGAACAATACAAAAATATCACTTTGCTATCGCTGTGGAAGTGCCTCTTATAAACTCCATTATCCCTCGTGTCCCGATCGTGCGGCAGACTGCCAAAATTGTCTCAAGATTGATAACTTTACTCGTGTGTGTCGACCACAAAACGTATTCATTGTTTCTAACACATTATCGGTGACGGATCGATTACCTGATCAATAACAGGACCACCAAAACGCATTCTGCCCTACTCATCGCATTATCGCTAACTCAGTGAATGTATCACGGGTGACTGAACCAAAACTACCCTCGCTAAGATATCCGGAGCATTATTTTTCACACACCGTGCAAAAATGTTTCCTTACCAATAGAATCAGATTTCGTATCACCCATTACTACTGTGCCATCTACATTCTTCGAGCAGCATATTTCTACTCATTCACTGTATCCTTCCTGCCACTACATTTGGAAGTTATACAAAAAATACCCTAGATATCAGTGGCCACAATACTGTGCGATTATCCTTCCAAACATTTCGCACCCATGTGGCTATTTATTTGTCTAAAACCAATGATAGACCGCTACTGGGTCGGAATGCTTCGGGAATAGTTCCAGATATCCAGAAAATGACGGTCAGTGCTCTCGATGTTTCAGTATGGAACTCTCGTTACCCGAAGTTATTCGAGCAATCAGTAGGGCGCATTCCCATAGGACAACATCCTGTTTTATTAAAGCCACAGTCCAAACCATTGTCAGTTGGTTAGCCAAGTCCCAATTTTTTGCAAACAGCAGTGCAGTACCTACAGATTTACAAAACATGTTTATGAATGAATTGATCGAATCCATCGATTCATCGGAATGGTTCCACTGAATGATTATTGTGCCTAAAAAGGACGGAACAGTGCGTATTTGTAATGATCTACAGGCTGAGAGTAAGCAGGTATTGGTCAATAAATTCGTGCTGCCTTCCAGTAAAGAACTCCTTTTCCGGATGTCTGGAGCCCGAATCTTCACTAAATTAGATCTCCAAAGTGCTTTCTTCCACATGAACTTACCGGAAAATTATAAGAATTTTACTACTTTTGTGACGACAGAGGATTTACTTCAGTGCAAGGTTTTCCCAGTGGGACTCAGTTCCACTGTGGCAGCTTGGCAGAAGCTTATGATTTAGGCTCCGGGTAACATGACTGGCGTTGTCGTATACGTCGACGATATTTGTGTATTCGGTGTTGTCTTGATCAGGAAAAACATGATGAGAGAAAAGATGCTTTGCTTAAAATATTTCAAGAATCGAGTTTCCGACCTAATGAACGCAAATGCACATTCAGCTCTTCACAGGTGCAGTTTTTGTGGTATGTTCTATTTGCGGAAGGTGTCAAATCGAGCTCGCAAAACACCCGAGCACTACTCGATGCTACAGTTCCTTCTGATGCAAAACAAATGAGGAGCTTTCTTGGTACATGTTCCAATAACCTCCGATACATGCCCCAGTTCGCTTCAGTTGCCCTCATCAAACGTGGAGTTAAATTCATTCGAGGAGCTGAACATGAACAAGCTTTTGTAACACTAAAGCGAAAAATCTCATCCACGCCCGTTTTGACAATTTTTGATTTGAACTGTTTGGCGTATGTGACTACCGATTCTTCAGATGTGGAAGTGGTTGAAGTTCTTTCCCAAATGGAACGAGGGGTGGGGAACGTTTTGGCATATGTTTTGTGTGAAGCATCGAAACGTGAGTAGAAGTATTCTGCCGGACAAATCTGAGTGCTGTGACTCAGTTGCCGGTTGCGGTGGAGGGGCCATGCAAAGAGCTACTATCAACGTTATGAAAGAGCGTAGAGGAGGGAGGCACCGATGTAGACGCCCTTCACGCTCCAATCATCTAACCCGGGCTCCAGTTCACGGTCCGTCATGGCTACCTTCAATACTGATTTCGAAGCCAGAAGGAAATACATTACCTTCAATATCAATGGCTCATCGGTATGTCTTCAGCCAGATACGGCGTCAGATATCACATTTATTTCCAGACACACATGGGATGTGATCGGACGGTCTCGAACAATCAAACAAACAGAACAGTGTCATTCCTTGATGGCTTTATACAATTTAGTTGCGGAACAAAGCTTGCGCTATATACTGAGTAAATTTTCGTGTGCATCACGATCGACCCTATCTGTAGTTTATTCGATGTCAACACTGCATACACTTTCTCTTATTTTTTAATTTTTTAGAACACCCGATCTTTTCTAAGGAGGAAGTTGGCCCCGGCCAATTAGGGACTGCCATGATAGGATGCCATCTGTCACTGGATTTTGAACCACAACAACCCGTGGCCTTCACAACGATTGGCTCTCAAGACGGACGATTTCTCCGTAGGGGTCTAAGTGAAAAAAGGCAGTCAGTTGGAAAATCAATTAACAATGATTGGCTACTAAATTAGTCGTCTGGACGAGATTTCTTCAGTTCACTCAAAAAATTCATGAGGACCTGATAGGTAAATATGCATGAGGTTGTGCGACAGGGAAATCGGTCTAACAACCAGGTGAAGAAAATAGGGGTTTAAACAATTCAAGGTAGGAAATGAGATCAGATGTCCTAAACATGGTTAGTGGGATCCAGAAGAGTAGAAAATTGCACGGCGAGGGATCATGAATGCAAATTGAGAGCGATGAACGTCATGGAGCCAATAATGGGCTATTCACCACCTTTTAACTGTGCACGGAATAGGTGTGAACATTTTAATTGCCACTACGTCAGCGATGCGCATGGTTTTGTCTGACTTAGCGTGAGTAGGTCATTTCTCCATCATTTACTGATTGGTTACCTAGGATCCCGTGCACCCAGGGCTATGAAATCTCGGCGACGGGCATTCACAAGAACAATCATTCCATACTATCGTACTTTGGATACCCAAATTTGAAAACTAATATCGATTTGTTCACGTGACAAAACTGAAGGAGAATATTTTAGGAGATGAATGTGCATCAGAATACTGGACAACTTGAGATTTTTGGTGCGGTGGATACAGTTCATTTCAATTCAATTCAAATAGCCGCAAACCTTTCACTGGATGGAGTGGCTTTATTTGTTATCTCTCAGTGGTAATCTCAAAAGAATGAAATGAGAAGAAAAACAGATCAGGATACGAAGTATAGCGAACAAATGTTTCCGATGATTCTTTTTCGAGTCCAACTTATTCCGCTGTGTTCCACAGGATAACCTGTCATCTTTCCCATAGATATGTATGATCACCGATTCACACCAACAGTTCAGAATTTCTACCTTCTCCCACAATAAACCGAGGAGCTTTTACAGCTCTGGCGACAATACTGAATCATCGTCTTTAAAAATGGACGCGGGAAATCCATCCAGTCCAGATTCCTTATTGTCACTCATAGTAGCTTATATCACAAAGAACCTTGCTTCTGACAGTGGATTGGTGTACATTTAGTACTCCGGATACCAGGTACCAACTATATCCAGAGAATGGTCTAAATAATGGGCAACAAGCTAAAACTTCTAACGGTTGCAAAAGAGACAATAAAATTCAATAGAGTAAGTAAAGGGTGGTTTATATTGAAACAATGTCGGTCACGTTTACGTATTAGAGCAACACCAGGCATGATACTAGTTAGAGGAGATCAGATTCAAGCGTCCGTAAGCAGAGTAGTGAAAAATGTGTGTTTTAGTTGACGGAAACCGGTTGTCCTCATAGCAAGCAGACAAACAACGAACAGCCGTGTGACATCAAACAACATACAAACAGCCTAGAGCTAAATGTTAATTAGTTGTGTTCATCTATAATAATTTTTGGTCACGAAGTTAGACATTCCAACTCAGTTGTCTCTAGGTCGCTAGATACACATCCAGAAATGCAACAAATGTGCTACTCAGTACACCTGTTGTGGATAAAGGTCAGCTGAGTTGTTTCTCAAAATGTCTAGCAAATTGAAGTGTCTCAGATGCTTTACACAAGTCATGGCCGTCGCTTTGCCAGCTATCGCGAGAATCCTTGTGACTACAAATGTCATTTTGGATATCGTAGTAAGAATGTATTACAACTTGTTTTCATTCTATTGTTTTTGTATCATTACCGTGAAAGAAGTAAGCCTCTTAGCTACAAAAATCCACTGGTAGAAATTAAGGATAGAAGCTCGTGATCTGATGAGTGAAGTCTGACCTGCCATCTTGCTGCACATGGCAGTCTTATTGTGACCACCCGATTGACGGATGGTGCAAGAATTTATCGACCGGCACTTGGAATGATTTCAGCATTCAACTACTAACACCAGATGTGTCTGTAAATGGGTCGATCTTACAGATTATCATCAAAAACCACAATGACATATGGAAAGCTCTATTCCAAAATTGCCATAGCCTACGGTGTGGCCTAGTATCTCATGCGCACACGGTTGCAGATCTCAGATGACTTCCATGCATGGGTCAAAGATCGTTTCAACATTTGTCACAGTATGATGAACTGAACTTCATAAAACACTACCTTTTAGCTGTGAAGTATAATAAGATGGCACATGGTTTAGCGTTTACTGTCGAAGCCATAATTTGACCGTTGGCCTGCATGCGGGGTTAATCGCTAACAGTGAATTCCGAGCAAGGGGATCTACGTCTTATGCCCATCGGTCAGTTGTGGTGGTAGGCAACGCCATTGACGACGACTTTGCCACCACTAAACCAGAGCAGGTTCCACGTTGACAGTTCTTCTCTATGGTACAATTGTGGTGAAGTGTACATGCTACTTGCCGAATTAGTAAGCAGTTGATTGCGCAAAACACAAGTATGGACAATTGTGGACTGCAGATGAACGCGAGTGCGTCAGAAACCGCGAACACAATGAGGTGTACGAAGGTATGCATATCATACGACTGCATTCTTTGCCTGGATAGTAACTGCGTCCAAGTGGACTGGACCGCTGTTATGCATATGAACACTGTTGTTACATTTGATTGATTTTGGTCAGGTCCAAAGGAGTATCTCTCAATAAATAGGCCATTTGCCAGGCGCGTTCTCTGAACCGCAACACAATGAGTTAACTCCATTGTGGTCTTTTGTTTTACTCACCTACGAAAACCTTTAGTCATGGACGGAAGAATACATCGCGCAGCTGCTGGTCAGGGACTGCCTGCTAAGCCACAGTAAAAAATTGAGAATCTGGTATTAATGCGTGGACCATTCGCGTGAAGCAACAGGCCAATCTGTGAGTTGTTATCGGCAAGCACAGCCGCTGTCACTTAATACTGTGTCACTTTTTCCAGTCCTGTCCAACACATGCGAAAAGAGTACGAAAAAATAAGCGATAGGTAGGCATTACACAAAACATGCCCAAGCCATCTGAGGTGGCGTAGAGTAATTATCTCCGTCTGAGGGCTACTACCAGCGCCGAACACACGTTGACAGACCTCGTCATTACTCACCCGATGTTCCTATCAGGCACGGGCAGTGCTAGGAGAAATCGGTGGTCAAATACATTAGGCAGCCGAGCATGTTCAACGCGGAGAGGCCACTTCTCGTGACCGTAGAGAAGAACACTACGAGCTGTGGCACTGTACATCCGGAGGTATGACGATAAAGCTCTTTGAGGACCGACCCGTACTTCTCGAGTAGGCCATTCCCTAACAAACAATGCCATAGAGCAAACCTATCAGTAGAGTCGAAGACCACGTGAATGTCTGGAAACAACGATCGTTGGTCTTTGGAAAGCGTACCGATACTCAAACAGCTGTCGGAGGGTGAAGATTCAATCGATGCATTCACGATCGGTACAAAACTCAGCCTGTTCCTCACGAATTTGCTCATCACGCGTGTTGTATTACCTGCAAAGAATGACAGACGCTAGTAGCTTAGACGCTGTCAGGATTAGGATTATACTCCTATGATTGGTGCAGTCACTGCACGAGCCCTTCTTGAAGATGGGGACGACAATCCATTCCCGCCATAAACAGGGAACTTTCTCAGAGTGCCAGACCTTGGAGAGCGAAGCTTGAATTTCTCTAACAAGCTCCATTCCACCATCTTTGAATATGGGTGAGGAAAAACCATCGGAACCTGGTGTTTTGTCATGTTCTATGGCTTGGATTTCCATGCAGATCTCGGTCTCAGAAGGTGGATCTGTTGAAACGGACCACGGGAATTGTAGCGGAACAGCTATTGGAGAGGTTGACGCTGGAGGCCATCTAAACTGTACTTTAAAGTGCTCCGCCAAGCAAACAGGACTCTGCTGCAGGCTGTAGACTGGTAAACCTTCATCTTCACAGGAAGTTTTGTTCACATCTAATGTCTTCTTGCTGGTAACTCGGATGAGATGAAACAGTTTGTAGGAAATTACCCCAGCTGCAGCATGTTCCATCTCTGATGCTTTTCGAGACTAATACATTTGGCGATAACTATGCAATTTTGCGTTGAGTCCATTTCTCGTTGTGAGCCGTGCTTCATTATGCTCACTACGTGCCAGGGTGGACTGGTGTGCACGAAGATGACGTAGAGACTCAGCATAAATTCAGGGTGTCACGACACAATGGGTCAGTCCACAACTCATTATGCCAGCAGAATACAAAGCATTCTTTATGAGCGACCAGTGCTGGTTGATGTTATCTCGTGGCATTGATCCTAGCTTTTCAGCTAGATTGTTTCGGAAAGTTGAGAGATAATTAGGATCAGATAGCATATTGCAATCTAGCCGCTGCTACATCGTACGTTTGGCACGCCCACCGAGGTTCATGGAAAGCTTAGTGCAGGCTAACGCGAGGTCGGAGTCAAAGGGAGTGCTCCAGTACGATCGGCAGTCTTGTATGCAACTCCGCCATTTGTAGCTAATTGTGACGTGGTCTATCTTGGTCCACTGCTGACTCGAAGAAGGAGGACGCCATGTGGCATGTCGAAAGTTAGAACATCTGAAGTTTGTACTGGCGAGGAGCAGGCGGTGATCTGAACACAAAAGCAACACACGTTCCCCATTTTCGGAACGACAAGAATCGAGGCCAAAAGAGTTCCCAAAATGCACCTCGTTCGAAAACCGCCTACCTACCCTAGCATTCATATCTCCAGCTAAAATCCCGATATCAACATGTTTTCCTTAACGTAGGAGGTCGCGTAACTTTTGGTAGAAAATATATTTGGTTGTGTCTGGGTTGCAACCTGTAGGAGCACAAGCTAAGACCACAAACCAATTTCATCTATCGGGAAGGTGTTTGCTTAATTTGCACGCGCCTGTAGGTCTCACTACGTACAGCTGGGATCCAGTCAAATAGCCCAATCTTAGCTCTCTTACTAAGAGCTTCAAGTACACCAACAAAACCAGCAGCTGTGGCTTCAGGATCCCTAGAAAAATGTAAGCTAAATTTTACAGGAGGATTGGATGGGGACATCAGTCGAGCTACTAAGCTGGAGTCTTGGATGTGAATCTCTTGAATACAACACACGTCGATGGTAAGGGTCTCCAGCTTACGAGATAAACACGCCTGTTGTCCAGTACGCATCAGCGTTTGCACATTAAATTTGACCAGTTCAAAAGGACGCCTGGGGCGAAGAAGAACATTAGCTGGCGGAAGCGGATTCGGTGAGCCTTAGATGTTAGACGAAGGAAGACGTGACAGAACAGGAACAGGACTTCTCTCATAGACACCATCACAAGCACACCGATTGCAGTTCCCGATGAATATGAAAACGTGTGTATGTGCGTGTGGGATGAGATGTAGAAATCGAATAATCACTGTATCTTTGAGGTGTGGGAGCGCCAGTGCGAGCATGTCTTCGAATAGAGTAACGAACTTTTTTGTAAGAATACTACCAGTAGCATTATTCTTAGAGTTGTGGGCTATTGTGTTACTCGGTCTTCCAGTCCACAGTAGGTATTTTTATTCGAGGATTCATCCCCGGCCTTTGAGCAACCAAGCGCGTCTTGCAAGACAGAAGCTTTGGTCCAGATTAGCAGGTGACCAGTTGTGTGGCTCATTCGCCTCTTTCGGGAAACTTTGGGAGTCGGTGACCGGTTGCACAGTTCATACGCCCTTCGGATGAGGCTAGGCATCCTAGGTGTCCAGTACATCCCTCCACCACAGACTCCAGTGAGTACAGTGTTGTGCGCATTCATACACAACTCGTGGTTGGTTTGGAATCAGGGTCTAGCCATCTCCCCTAGACTAACTACTAGTTAGTCAACCCGGTGGAAAGCACCGGGCTTTCGTTTTCGCTCTTGCACTTTTATGAAAACACCTCCACTTCCAGAAGGCAGTGTGTAGGACTTTCTCAGTTATTTGGGATGGATTTGGGAGCATTTCGAGAGGTGTTCAGGGCGAGTAGCCATCTCGGATCTTGAAACAACCACCTCCGACCATACTGAGGTACGTAGAGGCTATGCTTTCTAGAAACTGAAAAGGCCAGGCAAGAATAGCGGAAATCCATTCTATCAGATTTGGTTGATACAAATTCTTTTATAAAGAAAAAGAAGTATGCACTCATTGACAGATAACACACTGACCAATCACAAAGTGATTCTACAGTGTCTATGCAATCGGACTGTTAAGGTCTGACTACACCTGATTAGCTGGATGCTCCAACCGACGTTGCAGCGTACTGGACCACATGCAAACGTGTCTGAATCGCTACAAATAGGTCCAATCACTTAGCCTTTAAAAGATAGTCGTCGGTGGACAGAATGAGAGTATCAAGACCTCTTCGACAAATCGTCCATATAGACACCCAGGTGAGTGCGCCATATCGTGACGGTCAGGGTGTTAATCGTAGTGCCGACATGTACAACAATTTTGTCAGCTATAGGGGCAACTGTTTCTGCCGAGTATCCTTGACGTGTGTCCTGCCAATGACCGGAGGAGAGCCTGGAACAGGATAGTTCTCGTATTTCCGATAGGTGCCGTGCCAGTAACTGACGCAAGTTTTCCTCCCGATAGAGTAGCAAACGATTAAGCATAGCCTATTTAAGCCCATTGTACGACTATTCCTGTGGAAGATTTACCACCAAATTACCAATCGAGGAGGTTACGTCGCCAAGGACGACCTCTAAAACATGGGAAAGTCTATCGCATTGATCGGGGATCTAATGTGCTTCAAACTGCAGCACCAAAGCAGCAAACCAAAACTCTGGGTCACGGAGAGTAAATGCTACATGTTTGATTGTTGCAGCAGACGAAATTAGATCCACTTTTAGCTGTGTCTTTTCCTCAGAATTGCTCAAGTTGCAATAATATACCGCAAAGTGATGTATATCGTGCGATAAAATGACGATAAATTTAGCGAAATTGCAGATTCAACGGATTTTCGGGTTGTTCGTGGAGAAATGTGCTGACTAATATTAGACGATCGGCCTGTGACCCACGGATGTCTTATCCTAATCTCAGATCGAATTATCAACCAAATCCCTTCAGTCAAAGAAAAAACAAACAGAGAAGATTAGAACCGACGAACAGATTCAAATATATTGTGTTATTTATATTTCGTGGTACTAAAGTAGCACCGATACGAGTAATGCACGAAAGACAGACCAAAGCAATGGCCAAGCGGAAACGAGCCAGATGCGCACAATCACCGAAAAATCGAAAGTTTACCAAAGCGAAGTTGGCAGAATCTTCGCACATTTTGCTTTCATCCATAAGCACGCACCCGAATAAATGTGGCATTTTCAGCGTCATGTGTCACAGCAAATCATGGAAAAAACAATCCCAATTTGTGTTTGGAAAATGCTCACTTCCTCGGAACGATCTAGGTCACTACAAGATCAAGTGGAAACTGAACAACTGGAAGCCATCACCCGAAACCTAATTTCCGTGTTAGTTTGTCTACGCGGAATTCTGTTATCTGTTCTTTGACGGATATCACGCATTGAAACTGTTAGATTCATACTCCAAATAGGCGCAAGTGTTCCTGATGAGCACATCAACCACTTCGTCCAAGACTCAAGTGTCGCGAAAAACGCTTTAGTCATGAAGGAATGCAGCTAGTGCTCGTTTTTGATAACTCGTCACAGCTGATTTTGAAAGTTGACTAGAACAATTTGGGAAACTGTATTTACCCGGCTAGTCGTACGTAATGGAATGGCTCGTACACGGACTACGTGCAATTAAACTGACAAGACCAGACAAGAACATCAGGAATGTATTCCATCAGATCCGATTTGTGAAAACTCGTTTATATACAAGGGGGCGGTATGCAACTACTGGTGGATAAAGTATTAACCAATCAGAAAATGATCTTGTTGTATCTGCACGATCTGACTGTCAAGTTCCAACTTCACCTGATTGTCTGGATGCTGGAAGTGAAGTTATTGCGTACTCGACCGCGTGTGGAAACATTCGAAGTACTACACACTTGTAAACGGTTGATCATTCAAAACGTCATACTGCGTGCCGTATGATTTGGAAGCATTTTTATGCTCCAGGATTCATTCCACATTTTCTACATTATTTTCACTTCATCGTTTTGCAGTAAATTCGACGCTGCTGCCACTTGTTTTCTTTTGATTTTGTGAACAGCTATCCCTCTTTCGACTTGCTGAACTCTTGACTGACACACTCAGTGTTATCTTCAACCTCTGTTACTCAAATGAATTTATATTCTCATCCGGTGTTAAAGTGGTCTCTCCACTACTAAAGTTTGACTGATGGCAAAAAGAATACGCCTACAAATCTGGTCGAGGTTCAAAAGTCCAACCCTACTCGCACCTAATTAAGGCAGATGTTAAACGATCCGATGTGTCGTTTGTTGCACAATTCCTGAGAAGTTTAAACCCCAACTTTCTAAGGCACGGTACAAAGCCACTTGGTGGTCAGAAAACCGAACCCCACAACGATGAAATTGAGACAGATCACCTCAAAGCTACTTTCATACATCTGTCCTGTGAGTGTCCTCCTTTGTGTTCTCCCTGTGTTGGTACAGACTTCGAACACTCCTCTTAGTCGAATATACCTAAAATTCTTCTCAGATCAATAGCTTAATCTTTTGCAAGTCCCGACTGTCTCTCATCAGTAATCTGGGAGCACGGGGCTGTTCAGCTTGTAGTAACTATGGCTTTTTCGTTGGACGGATGCAAAAACCCAAGTTAGGGTACAAATGTACTCAACTACCTGTCAACAATTCTAAAAGTCTCCACGTACTGTGTTGTCTGCCTTTTTACTCTCCACGTGTTTCAGTGACCTACCAGCTTCTTTCTTGTCTGTGGTGTTCAAATGCATTGAGGATGTTGTTCTTTGACAGATTATTTCCCACCTCAATCCCAAAAAGAACTGTCTTCCATCCGATCTGGTTTAAAAACGCACGCTTCCAATTACCTTGAATGTGTATTCAACAATATCCGTCCATTTTATCCAATAAATTACGTTTTCCACAATTCCAAATCAATATCTACAATGAGCTCTGTCAAGTACAGGGAAGTTAATTTTGGTAACCATTTACGACGGACAAGTAACACTTAAAATTGCATTGGAAAACTGAGACGTCTCTCTATTCAAATAGGAGACTCATAACAGTCATTTATTTCCAAGTTCATCATCCAGTGTGTTCTTTCTATCACGTTTTATTGTTCCCGTGCCGTTTTCCCTGTCCTCTGAAACAGGACCTTAAGTCTTTGCACCATGGATTGGTAATCGTAAGTCACGTTTCATCTATCCCCACTAACACTCTTTCGATTGTACTTGTTGACCAGCACAGTGAATCTGGTTTGAACCTAGCCCAAAAGATGCTCCAGGACATTGCTCACCCGTTACACACAGACTTGTTCTTTTGTTGTTCTCATTCATTCACTCGTTCTGAATTCCGGCACCCTTCGTCGAGAATATGTGCACAGAAATTCGCCCATACACTATCGTGCTCGGGTTTTGACCAATAAGAAGAGGATAAAAGCTGAGTTACTTACAAAACTTGATAACTAACTCAGTGTCCCTTCACTCTCACATACCACATTGGAATCCATCGGTGGGTGTTCAACCAAGCATTTTGTCAGTTGTATTATTCTGCTTATTCTTTGTGTTCCATTTATGCGTGCAATGCCTAAAATGTCGGTATAGTGTCTGCATGAGCCTATCATGTGCAACTACAAAAACAAATTAAATAATAAAATCCGGAATGTGTGTTTGAACCATAGTCCATGTGAAAATTCATTATCCAGAACGAAAACCAATGCTATCAGTGAACAGCTGTTTGACACATCACAGATTTCGGCAAATTGTTTTCTATGCAGAGTCTATGCACCACTTGTCACTGCAGAGTGCATTGAACGGAATCGTTTTGGGCGGCAAATCAAAGTGAATCAGCCAAACCATGAATTTTGGTTGATAGAGGAAAATACCGACGGTGCTCGAGACTGACCATTCATCATTCAAACTTAAATAACTCCCAACCATGTATTGGTGCTTCCACATTTAATCCTAAACGTGCGGGGACCAGGCACAACAGATTATCGATCGCGCCTCCAAAGCAGAAGTGACTTGGCTTGGCAAGGGTGCGAAACCCACGGGAATGGTGGATCACGTGAACAAACCGGCGAGGTTATTGGAAGACAAAGTACATGTCAGATTGAATTTCTGTACGTGAAATGTCAAGTCCGTTGTGTTCATGTCATCTGTGTGCGTGTGTGTGCTTCTGAGTGTCCGCTGCCTGATGTGTAAAATGAAGATGGATTTGACGACAAGAACTGCTAATATTAGGACGCCAGCCCCAGTGTATATGTGAGATGAACTGCGAGTGTATTTTGTCCGTCGGAATACACCAGCCTGATAATCAAAGGGATGGAACGTGTTGGTCATCTTGTAGCGATGCATGCTATAGGAGCATAACGAAGCGAGCATCAAACAGATCAGGCCAACCAGTCGCGGGCCACAGATCAAAGAGATAATGAACCTGTGGGAAGCATCAAGCAACAGACAGCAAGTACCCTGTGGACTCAGCAAGATCTCAAGCAATTAAGAAGATAGCCCATGTGGGGAGCTACCGATCAAGCCGTCAACTGGGATAATCGAAAACACGGGACAGAAAAGTGTGCAAAAGAATCTATCCAATGACAGCAGGCACCTGGCCAGAACAATACCCGAATGCTCAAGCTGCAGGAGTATCGATGTTCCTAGGGGCTTGTCTGGAAAAAGAACTAAATGAACGGTCGTACATGTATTACCAAATTGACTTGTCTAACTTTTTAAATTATAACTGTGCTCATCCCTCTCACTTCCTCTATTACCAACTAAGTCTGAGACATGCCTCCCCCGAGGAACGGTGATGAAACGGTTGCAATGTTTTCATAAAGCTGATAATATACAGGCCACAATGGGGTTCCAGTACAGTTACTAGATCACTTCGACACAACGAAGGGGACGACCGCCATACCAACAGTACAGTGTTGCTCATGAAAGACCGCGACGCCATGAGACAATAGACCCACGTCTATCACATGAAGGTGAATTATCGTTCTAGCTTGTTGCCATTACCATGGTGATGTAGTCACGTGAAGGAATTTCGGCGTACATCTGTCGGAACAGATGGTCCTGCGCCCCAACCAACCAATCCAAGAGTCGATGGATGAATCGATTTGTCTGGACCGGTCTGGCATACAGTCTATCACTCCTCTGATCGACCAACCCACTGACGAAATCGAGGACGAGCGACAGTCTCACGACGTACGGCCCTATCATTTTGACCAACAGAATACAACTCGCCAGTTCGTTTTTCAACATGACACGCAATCATTGTTTCAGCTCAGTTGAGGATGGTGGGTTGTACTCTTACTGGGTTGGTGCTTTTCCAAAAAGCTTGAAAATTTCTGACTGATAATACAGACGAATGATTGTTAGGAGAGTCGACATAGCCAAATGAAAATCGGTTTGATTCCCATAGAAACGTGTACCGTAAATAGATTCAGAATGAAACTATGTTTTACTGCAACGAATGGGGTGCAATCATGAAGTTATCGAAGGTATTGTCACTGCTATATCACTGTATGAATATATCAGCGAACAACTGCATCAACCACCCTACACCATGCGCTGAATGTTCTGAACGGGTTTGTATTCTCATTTGAACGAAGACATTTGGAAAACATTCTGATCACCATATTGCTTGTTGAACGGCTGTAGATCACTGCTGTCCATGAAAATGGTTGATGAAAAGAAGTGTAGCTCACTTATCTAGGGTCATTTTCTTCTTCTTGGGAAGCCCAGTATACAAACTTATCATCTGCCACTTTGTTCATCACATTGTTTTGCGTGAGGCAGCCTACAGTCACTGTCCCTGATTTGATTACACCCAATAAGATTTGCATATTGTAGAAATGTAAGATGGGCGTTACTGTTCTCGGATGGCTTCAAAGAGGACGAATGTTTTTCTCCCTCTAACCTTCAGTGTTCTTCGTTATATCCAGATGAATTTCTGACAAAATCCATTCAATTGGTTCGAAATAGAGCACTCAATTTGTTGGTCAGATAGGAGAGATGCACTGTGTAAAAAAATGAGGCTATTTTAGTATTGTTAAGATTGTTAAGCAAGTGGTAAACCCCAACAAAACACGATTGCGCATCACCGAACGTGCGTCATCAGTAAAGTCGACGGGGCCTTGTGTGCTATGAGTTCTGAAAAACACATGCAGTCAAACAGTCCAAATCGATTTTCGCGGTAAATTTACGAGGATAATGTCTTGTGAATTGTTCATTTCGATCAGAAAATCGATATTCCTATAGTCTTTATTCTCTTGAACAAAATGTGATGAATCGTGTCGGTTGTCTAACTAAAGAGTTTCGGCTCACACCACCACAAATATCTTGTTGCTGATCGGCTCTGCTGACGGTCGCTTCAATTTCATATGTGTGGGAACGGGACTACTTTTGCCGTATCATTCAAGATGCATGAGATACGGTTTCGAAAATGACGACAAGTCCCGAATACAAGCGATCTCATGTGCTCTGCTTCCGTACAATATAAGTCGCGATAGGTACCGACTTTTATGTGCTCTTGGTACATCATCTGGTCTATTCCAAGTAAGTTTTTCTTAAAATTTTCATTGTTCAGTGGCAAAGCGTAGTCAAAATCGTTGGTAGGTTGTCAACGTTTCGGTCAACACGGGTAACGTTTTTCAAGACTGGTTTCACAAGCAGTTTACAGAACATACTGTGATTTAATATTATCCATACTATGACGAATTACTTAGTTCATCAATAGAAGGCAGCTGCAGAATTGTTACAAAAGGCATCCTGTAAAATACTGTGAATTTGTTATTTTAACGTTTTGCTCGAACGAAATCGCCTTTTCGGGCACTTTGATACTAGTTTTTTGAATTGTTTCTTCTTTTTACCAATGGTAAATAGATGGATTTAGAAAAGTGCGGAACTATGGAATGCGTTCAGGTTGTGGTTATTGTTGTGTCACAATCATCAGTAAATGTAGTGTGAAGGGAAGAGAGAAACAAAGTACTCGACAAGTTCGCGAACACTCGTTCGTTGCCTTCCCACGAATCGTATCGAGTATTCTTTTGAAAGAGGAGGTGCGCGTGGATCAGCGGAAAGCCTGTGCATGATCTTAGTATTCTTCCCAATGTGTATGAACGTTACTTTACCTGTTTAACTAAATAACACACAAAATTGCTACCTGAGCCTAATGCATGGGACATGTTCCCGTGGATTGGTTTAATGTGGTAGTACTGATTCTGACTACACGGCTGAAGCGACTGAGGACCCAGACGACGACGATACTGATGGCAGTGACCCACCTGCCTCACTAACCGAGACGACTTCTACAGTGACCGAGCCAAATCCACCAGCTCTAGTTTGAGAATCTGTAAGACAGGCGAGCCAAATTGACGATGAGTTTTTGAGGGAGGAATGTTGGGGTGATTTGGTGGGCATCGCGCGTGATGCGGTCGAGTATAGCTTCGTGATTACGTACTCTGAGAAGCCTAAAGCCAGTCAGGATAGCCGAGAACAGGTAAAGCGAAAGCTCACCGTGATTGGCCAAACTTTATTCTGCCAGTCGTTTTCCTTTTGTTTATCATTTACGCAAATCAGTTCTGCAATAGAATTAGCGTGCATTTTTTCAACCTTGGCGTTCTTTCGGTTTTGATTTGCCTAGCTGTGGGTTGAAGTGGTTAAAGTACGTCCTGCCAGTTCGATTATTGGTAATGTTACAACAATCCGGTGGACAAATGCATGGAAAATGAGGCTACACGTCAAAATACCTCCACTTAATGAACGTAGGATTGGGGTATTTGGGATTTCTCTGAACGGTGGGATACGTTATCGCACTTCATTGAGCATCTATCACCCGAAAAGGCTGGACAAACCCCAGCACAAAGAAACCTGTCCCGAGCACGTTCGGTCTCTTCTATTGGGTGAATGGAGTTGAGGACTGAATCCAAAAACCGGATCCATAATAAAACACAAGCAAATACAAAGAAGGTAAGAAATCGCATGTTGGTCTCGCGTGACAGACCTGAAGAAGTTCCTTCCCGATGCCTCGGTTATATTCACAAGCTGGGTTAGGACCACACTCTCAGTTGTCAGACTGTTGAGTCAAATGCTTCGGTAAGGGTTCACAAAGAAAATCCCCCTTTTTCGGCATAAGCAGACACGAAGTGAGAGTCACGCCAGTACCGCGGGTTAGTGGATAACAACTAAAGCCAGAGCTCAGAGCTTTGAGGCTATTGGTTGAAAGAGCTGGACTGAACTGAGCTGGACCGTCGTTATTTGTTCTTTGCCGGAGTACACAAGTACCGTAAACGGCACACTGATTGTAGCGTGATAACCGCTCCCCCACCTCCAACAGCTGGGAACTCAATTCAAATCGGACCCCGTGTAATACTTGTTCATCTGTGCCAAATTTCAACTGATAGAATTGGTCCTATGACTATGGGTCCTAAATATCTGGTATTTTTCGTTGAGTCAAACGATATAGAAGATGGATCTATTTTTTGAATCATGATTGTTTATGTTTTATCTACGGTCAACTTACCAATTAGACCCTTACGAGCCCTGTACAGTTGTTTCTTATGGTTTGTTATAAATCATTAGAAGTGCATATTCATGGGATCTGATTTCGGATTTGAAACCGGTCGGGGTGCATGATTGTGGATCAACAACGTTAGCGATGAATTATACATTAAGGTAGCTTATAGAGAGAGGTGTTTGAATTGTCGGAATAAACAGATCTTTCAGTTTGGACTTTCGGATCAATTCTTAACTGAGTGCAATTTTAAAGGGGAACATGTTTTGGCCAAACGTTGTTTCTGGACGAGACGAGATTTGTCTGTTGAGTTGGATTCTAAAAGTATCCGGTTTTTGATAGATATCACATTTTCATCACGACAAATTAGGGTTGTCGAATATCAGTTACTTCTTGCGTACATTTCAATATGGGATAAATTGTTTAGTCGTTCTGTAACACTGATCTTCCTCTGTGAGCATGCCTCACATAGATAGAATTTAGTAAGCTAGTGAGAGCTTCGTGGTGACATTTGACACTTCAAAGCAATCATATATTCGTAACACACAACACTTCCCCTCCCCGCTGTTCACAGTTTCTGCTTCAGATTAGGAGAGAGAGAGAGAGAGAAAATGATGAGGTAAACAGACGAGACAGTGAGGAGGCCTTAAAAAATGTAAGAGATGGATCAGCTTATTGGACATGCCTTATTATCCTGTCTGTATCAGAGATATCCCAATACTGGTTGACTGTATAAGACCGATACTAATCCGATAGAGAATCGTGATTAGTAACATTTTTGTCGTGGCCAAACAGTTTAAATGAAGCAAGACAGACGGTAAGCATTGGGTTCGCGTGGAGGTCATGGTAGCGCTTATCTAATGTTTGTTCCACATGCTTCCCAGATTACGGCAATGAAATGGAGCTCAAATCACTCCTTCGCGGTGCATGGTGACATTGACGATAATCATGATCATGAGATTGTCAAGTGGGGCTACTGTTTGGTGCACAAAAAAGACTGAAGTGGTTTGAGCTTTTGACCAAAGTGCGTATAATACTCACTGGGTTAGACAGACGACGCGTGCGTCAATTTTTCTGTCTGTTCACTCACGAACGTGCCATGTAGCATTTGTCGGTGGACTGAAGTTTTATTCGACACTAGCAGTGTTTTATACACAGCCTCCGATATCCTTAATTATCGTGCCAGTTCTACAGGAAGTCGGGAACTCCTCAACAATAGTGAGACAAATGTTAGAATGTCAGTGGTCATTGAGCACGAAACCGAAGCTAAGGTGGGACACAAGAAAGCCTAGATTTGGGGGTAGAATTCGACCGTGTCTTTTAAATAGATGAAAAATACTCTTTTTAGTTCATTTTGTAATTTATTCTACAACAAAGTACAACAGTTCAGGAAGGGGGTCACGGCCAATGAGAGGCTGCCCAATGGGAAAGTGAACGACGGCTGTGCGAATCGAACCACCCGGTTCGTCCACTGTCCAAAGCCCACGATGATGATGACCTTCTGACCATGACCGGTCAAATATATGTGGGCTACCACGAGTGAGTTCATGCGATGAAGATCACCTTGTCGCGGCAACACTTCCTTGAGCAATGAAGAAGCATTTGAGATGGAAGTGGTCACGATCGATACCTAATATTACTCATAGAATGGTGTCTTTATCAATACTCCTTCAATCTGATTGAGTTCGGTAGTTATTATTTGTCATACGATAGCCTGTTTTGAAGTGTATGATTTCCCCGGCAGGATTGGAACTTAAACTGTGTAATTCGGGAGTACTTGGGGTCGTCATTTGTGCTATAGATCGATGGAAAATCATGCTGTTCACATTTTCACGATCCGTCTTTTCTCTTTTAATCTCTCTGTCCGATTTGATCTTGGTGCTCAATTGGATGCCACCAATTGATAACTCGATCTGAAAAGGTGTTTATGGCCAGCGTGAAACGCGATCCGCCGAGTTCAGATGACGAGTCCACTCCGCGCAGTTTGTTTCGACTGGTTAATTTATGGACATTCGTAGTGAGATCCGACCACGCGATAGATCAAGAACATTTTGGTATCGGAGATCGAGGTGGCACATTATGCGTTTGCACTCAAGACATGCTGGCCGTGAGTGGTGGAGGTAATCGTCGATGTGTTTTGGTTGTGTTACACTCGACAACCTATCCATTTGAAGACTGGGACGAGGATACTATTGAAGGCTTGAGTGCCCCCGTAACCGCGGTAACAGCTGAGCAGAATATTATTGCTGTTGGTTTGGCCAATGGGGTGAGTGAACCATGTATTCGATTGGCATCGTGTGCGTGACCGTAAAGAGCATCAATAAACCAGAGATTAACCTAAGTGGTATTACCAATTATTTTTTATCACAACAGTTTTATTCACCAATACAGAGCAGTGAAATCCTTGGAAGAATGTTGCGGGAAAAACGAAAGCTTTTATAAACTCCACGTTATAAAATTCATGCTCACCACTGCGTATGCTGCAAACAACCGGCGGTGGTGAAACTGTCGTCTAAACCGATGTGAAACGGGTGCATCTGGAAATGTATTGTACAAGAGTTGGTTCACGAAATCCGTAGACATCTCTGGGAAGTTGAGATTGGAATGTTAGTTGTTAATCACTTGATAGTAGACAGTGTCGTGCGAAAACCTCCAGGAGATCCGACCGAGCCAAATGTCGAATAAACAATCGCACATTTGTCTAGTAAGAGCAGCAACCTTGTATCTCTTTCGCATTCTATTATGTATTCAGACGACATGAAATGTGAATGTGGTACACGTAGTTGACGGGGAAATTTGTTGCTATATATCATTGCTAATAGCGCATTTCAACCCACACCGGTAGTTTTGCTATATACCTGTACTAGAAACAGTGAGAAGTTCACATGATGGTGTTGTCAAAACTGTCCCTTATTGCTTCAAACAATAGGTGTTGTACGATGCACAAGTATATCACACGAGTTCGTGCTCACGCTCACATCCAACTTGTCTTCTCATTTTGACACTCTGTTTATGAAGGTTGTGAATGATTTTGGTTTTGATATGACATGCACCAAATAAAAGGATATCCATATTCCGAACAAAGGCTTTTACAAACGTGGCATTGTTTGAGATATTCCATAACCACGTATTGTATAAGATCACTCAAGAAGGTGACATTGTATCTCTTAGGCATTCGATTTTGTCTTCAATCGATGAGAAATGAAAATCTGTTAAAATTTGTTGACATGGAAAGTTTCTTTTGTATAAAAAAGTAAGCGATTCACGTGGTATCATGTGCGGATGATTTTCGTTTTGGTATGTCACGTACCAGCAACTCTGTCTTGTGTAATATCAAAAGATATATTCGACTGGTCGACTGCTCAGAAACTGATTATTATTAACTCGACGAAATACGTGAGCGGCTTCCCCTCTATTTTTCAAGAATCCAACAAAGAATCTCACTTTAAAATTACCGAGACTCCATTTATGAATTGTCAGTAGTCGCGAAGTATATTTGTGTGACTCTCAACCATAACTTGACTTGGTTGAGTCACATTTATGCTGATTTTGATAGCCATGAAGTTAAACTTTGTTGTTTTTGCTTCAAGGCACTTACCAAACCACGCAGCTTTATCAAAAGCAATGTTTGTGTACTTTTTCCTGTCATATTGGTTGTATGAATCTCTTGTGAGTTGCTCTGGCTTGTTTATTGACGGCACTAGGTTCTTCATAGAATCTTCCAGGTTTATCTCTTACAGCAGTGGAATACGCCGACAGAAGCTTCTCTAGTTAGTAAATGTTTCAGCGTTTTAGAGAATGTAGCAAGCTTTCTGCCAAGAAATTGTCATGCCATCTATATCCTCTCCATTGTGATCTAAATTGTTGCGTTTACACGTGTTCCACCCACTCGGATCTTTAAAAAGGATGCTCTAGTTCGACCTTACAGTAGACCTCATATACTCAACAAAGTTATATCACTGAACTCTAGGTCCATACCACGTAACTTCAAGTGAAGCTACCAATATTCCCGCTCTCCAGGAAGAGAAATGTGATTAATTAAAGTCAGTTTGTAGTGTTAGTCAATCACTTGTCTCCAGAAATCTCTCTACCTAGTCGTCACCGGCGTTCACAGTGTGAACTTCTTTCACGGATTAGTTGAATTCCCGTTGAATTATTATTATTATTTTAATAATACATGAAGAGAATGATCAGTTGACACCACCCCCGTTCCTACGGGCTTTATCACAGATTGTGATATTAATCGAGGAGAATTCAGGTCATCCGTGATAGAAGTCAACCAATGTGTGTCACGACTGGGTAGAGAGATTTCGTGGTCAGGTAAGGAGTGATTGCTACCAAACTAATCACATGTTTGTTTGTGGCCGAAATCGCGATTATAAGCTTTGGCTGCGATTTCGTGGTATGCATTTGGAGTAAAAATGACATAATAAGGCTCCGAGACAGTGTGTACCGATCGAATATCTCAATACCCGAACACAGACTTATGTAATCTCTACTAAAGTTAAGCCAATATGATTGATTTACGGATATATTATTTTTGGATTACACTATTGAAACAGCTAACTTTCAAGGCTGCGATAGCTCGGTGGTGTGTTTTGTTCAGTGTAGCAGGCAGTTTTGGATGCCCACATTTTGATGTGATTGATGAGGTTCGTTAATCTTGTAGTACCTATTATACTTAGTACTTGGGGTGCACAGGATCTGCCCATATTGATATTAACATAGATGATACACGATCGAGTTTTGCACCCTTATTCGCACATTTCTCTCATTTGGTTAATTTTTCGTTTGTGCGTTTCTTGCTCTGTTCGCTCGCAGTTTTTGTGTTGATCTGTGTACCTATTTCAACCGGAATAACAGCTGGAACCAGATTATTCCAAGTTCAAACTAGTGTTTGAGAGAACCGAACCGGACCGAACAGAACAGAACAGAAAAGAACAGAACGGACCGAATCTTAGTCGAGGATCGGTTAGATGTGACAGATGTTGTCCCATCTGCCGTTGAACCTGCGTCCATCCCTGTGAGTGATAAGCACAACATCTAATCTACTCGAGAAACTACAAATCCATCCAGATGAGGAGATAGATGGGTCCGATTTCACAAGTTTCCGATCCTGGGAAAGATATGGTTAATATGCCTAATTGTTCTGCTGTCCAGTCGTGTTTGACTCAGGTAGTCACTTGGTCCGGTGGATTGTATGGCATGAGAATCCATGAAATCATTTCGTGGCCAATTGTTCCAGTAGTTATCCATGGGGAACAGATTCGAGCCTAGTAAGAACCAATACTGATCGCAACAGGTCGACTTTGTCTTGGCCCACAGGAACGATATCTATGAGACTGTATAGGCGAGCAATGGTGGAACCTTCGTTGTTTTTAAGGGGCACTATTTCGTTACGATGTGAATGGAAAAACGGAAGATTTTGTTTCGTAACTAACCGGTTCTCAATTTCACCACTGGAATCAGTGATATTAGATTCACTGATTTGTGGTGTCGAAATCGGATGATTATCGTTAGAATTTTGATTTTTGCCTTATATTTTACAATCAGTCATTGGACTGGTGTCACGGAAGGCCTCCAACAGAAGCAGTTTCGTATAACTGTCCTCTCAGTAGGTACGTTATAGCATGGGCTCGGTTAGAGAACTATATTTTGTTAGAGATTTGCACTATGTTCATGCAATGCTAATTATAACCGGAAGTTTTGTTTGACCTATTATACTGAAACTATATTTCAACGGTTGTGTGATTTCTTTCATTTGCTACCACAAAGAATGTGAGGATATACTCTTGCATTGCATACCGGCCACGCGTACTACGGGCGTCGATCGATCACGTGTCAAATGTGCCAATCACAGCACTGGCTTGGGGTGTGTGCAAAGAATTGGAGACTCTGCATCACATGATACTGGCCGTGGGTGACGTGGCAGGATCTGTTCGAACATATCGAGTTCGGGAGGATGGTCAGAGCGCCTTAAACGAAGAAATTGAGGGTCCCGGTGATCCGATTTTGAATTTGCAAATTCGTGTAAGTTTTATCTCATTTACATTGCTGGAAAGTCCATGTGTTTGGGGAGTTGGCGCATGATAGATTCTTGGTGGTGTTGAAGATGGACACTGGGTTTTCTCGGTTTTACTTAAAAACTGGTTCAGTATCAATCTTTCTTATTCTGATAGATGAAAAAGAAAGAGGCTTGTAGATTTGTTATTAGAATATATTATCCGTACAAGAAGCCTGCATCTTGTAGATAATGAAAAATCCACTTGCGTTTTTCGCATCCAAAAGACCAACACCGCGAGCCGGAATCGAATCGATGACTTTTGGCATATCGGGAAGACATTCTAGTTTATGACGCCTAGGAGGTTTGTTAGCACCATAGAATGTGATATCGACACATATCGATCTGATTCGCGACTGTGGCTGAATGAAAGTCCAATTTAATATGGGTTGTAAAAGAAAAATAATGTGGCCCCCAAGCTCGTTTTCAAAAAACCGTGATTGCAATTAAAACAAGTTATGCGGTAATCGACGTTTAAAGTGCGACCACTTATATGAATTCGTCCGTCAATAAGTTTACGTGTTCGCACGAACTGTTTTTGAGTGCAAAAGGGAAATGATGGAGAGCAAAGCCCACCACTGTAACCAGGACATAGCCTTTCATCAAACTTGACTGCCCTAAAGATAGGGCAGAAAGTCTCAACAAAATTCAGTGAACGGTTAGTGTTATCAAGTTGCGAAGGCGTAGAGATTGCTATGGTTTCAATTATCCAAACAGTATGATGTTCACATCTGGGTCCTGAAAAGTGCTTATTAATGAAATAGCACACACTCCGAGAGTAATTGATCAATAATTCGTCTAAGAAAGAGGCTTCAGTATTTGGCTCTTTCTCTGTTTTCATTGTAGGTACACATTTGTTTTGGATGCAAACAGTAACATCCCGCATTTACAGCAAACTGATACGCTTGAACTTCCTACGGCTTTTTGCCATCTTCAGTTTTCAGTGTAAAGCATCATCACCATGAGTAGTTTCAGGTATTTACCTTGGGCAAAAATGTTGTGCTGGGAACTGGAATTCCTCTTTCGGCATATTTTCTGTGCCGATTTTGGTACCTTGCAGCGCTATGTTCATTACACTTAATTCATCACTTTCTTCCGAGCTCGGTGCCAAAGCAATAATTTCAACAGAAACGAAACAAAATACAGGAACGGATAAGGTTCACCAAAGTGGGAGAGAACGGTTAATAAATGAAAGACACACGAATACCTTTTCATGTTTTCACCGTGCATATTTAGATTTTTGTTATTGTTTGTTTTTTGTTTACGGGAAATCGAAGTGCAACAGACGGACGGCATAGCATTCACTCCACTAGTTTTTACTGTGATGCATATTCCTCGACCTCTCTAACCAACCACAGTCCTCATTCCTTGATCTCCAACCAGGAAGGCGGGAAGTATCAATCAAAGAGAGAGCTGATGCGAGCTTCTTCATACCATCATGCCTAATCATGGCCTGACCGTAGCCTCGTTTCTTCTAACTTTATACAGCACGTGAGAAAAGAGCACGAAAAGGAAGACAGTAAGCAAGCATACGCAAAACACTCCCGAACTATGGGAGGCGGTGTAAAGTGATCTCTTCAGTCACAGCACGACTATCCGTAGCTAACACATGCTGATGAACTTCATCATTGTTCAAGCCATTTTGCCACCACTGGCGAGCAAAGCTTCGGAGAAATCGATGGTCGAACATGGAAGGTTGCCTAGCATCCTTAATACAAAGTGGCCAAGACAGGACACCGTTAAGCAAAACAGAAAGAACTGCTGCGTTATACACCCGTCCTTCAAGTGGCAAACGGAGGTCAGGTCGAGTTAGAAAAGCTACCCTTGCTCTCGCCATTCATGATATGATCTTTTCCCCAACACTACCTTCAGCTTTAACTAAACCCTCGAGGTAACTCAAGTAATCGATCCCCCTCCCCCATCTGATCACCACAAAGTGCCAGTGCAGGCACAAGTTCTGTCAGCATTGTAAAAACACTTGGCACTTGGAAGGCGCATAGAGCATACCATATCGGGATACCCCAATTGCCAGGAGGATCCAACAGTTTTTCACGGCCTGTGCCTTGTCACTCAGCACGGCAATATCATTAGTGTATTCGTATTCGAAAACTCTCTTTATTGAAAATAGTTCTACTCCACCTTTTGGAAGACCAGCCAAGGAATTCCGTAGAACATCCTCTACGACAAACCTGAAGAACAATGAAAGTAAAGAGTGAACTTTGTCAGCCTTTAATTCGCGGTGGATCCCTTCCTGAAATATTGTTCCACTACTATATAGCAAAATAGAGGCACATGACAACTTGGAGTACTCTACTGGGGACGGTGAAAGATAGCGTAAGTTGGCCGTAAGCCCGTGCCCGACCTGAGTTACGGCCGTACCACTCTTTTAGGAGCGACGCATACTTTCCAGGTACTCCATTTCTCAACAGACAAATTTGCCGTGCAGTCCTGTCAACAGAATCGAAGGCCGAGCGAATATCTTGGAATACGATGATCGTTGGTCTCTGGAGGGTACAAGGGAGCTCTAGCAGCTGCGGGAGGATGAAGATTTGATTCATGCATCCCCGACCGGGGCAAAACCCAGTCTGTTTCTCGCGAGTTTGCCTTAAACGTGTTTGGTATAACCTGCGAAGTACGATGGATGCTAACAGCTTTAATGCTATTGGAACAAAGCCGATACCCATATGGTGGATGAAATCACTACTCGGACACTTCCTGAAGAGGAAAACAATAACCGATGCTTACGAGGATTAAGGGACCTGTTAAGAATTCCAGTCCGTTGAGAACAACACATGAAATTCTCTAACAAGCTCTACTCCATCTTCTTTAAACGGGGACTGGAGGAAAGCCATCGGAGCCCAGAGCTTTGTGACATCCCAAGGAGTGAATTTCTTTATGGATCTCTGCCGTAGAAGGTGTACCTGTTGAAAGAGATCACTGAGATATTACCAGAATACCTGCGTGAAGCAGGTCAATCCATCGACTAGATTATGGGTAATACTTCCCACACGCGTCGCAGCCACTGGAGCTTTCGTAACAAACAGTGGGCACATCTCTCCCCTCGTAGTCTATCACACAGATTGTTACACTTGTCAACGAAAATTTAGCTCATCGGCAGTGGAATTTATCTACGTGATGTTGGTCATCATGGGGTAGAAAGATTTCGTGGGCAAGTGACGAGTGTCTGCCGCCAGGCTAATCACTAATATGTGTCTAGAGAGAGGTGCTTTGGGAGCTTCACTTGATGTTACGTGGGATTCACTTGAAATCACGAAAGGTGCGACTGAATTTACAATGGCCTCACTTGAAATTAAAGTGTTATATAGTGACTGAAGTCCACGGGGATTCTCCAATATGATATGGTCTTGTATACAATCTCGCCATTCGAGGCTTAAAGCGATAGGGTCATTCTGGGTCCATTGCTGACTCAAAGAATGTCATGTGGCGAATCATTTGTTGGAGTTTCTGAAGCTCGAACTGGCAAGCTACAGACGATGGCCAGAGCACGAACCCAAAAGCCCTACGTCTTTTTCCAAACGACATGAATGTAGCCCAAAAAGGCGGTCTAGGTGTGACTCGTTCGATGACAGCCGAAGGATTGTAGCGTTCACATCCGTCAAAGTCACGAAGTCAGCCTGGGTCTCTTTGAGTAAGTGATCGTGTAGCTTTTGGTACAAATATTGTTTGGTAAGCGTTCTGTTTGAATCAAAATGTATACACGCGAATGAATCTTTGATATTCCAGTTCATCCCGTAGAGTACTTCTTGATATTTATTTTCTAAGTGTAAGTTATCTGATGCTTTTGTTGATAAAAGCTAGTGTCACATCGATAGAGACAGAGTAGAGGGAAGGGAGAACACATGCTTCTCTTGTTGGTGTGAAACAGATAAGTATCCCAAGACGCAACTTTATCAAGCAATTGGCATCGAGATTACCTAATTGTTCTACTTTGTTGTCAACATGTTGAAATAGATAAGGAATGTAGACTTATCAATATGTAGGATCTCCAAAACCACGTACACGTAGTCATTTTCTGATGTGAATGTAACAACTATTTGGTTGCTAAAGTTTAGACACAGCTAGTGGAATACTACAGCACAGAGCAGCTGGGTTGAAGGTGCATATAGTCCGTTCGATAAGGTTACTTCCAAAACATAACAGACATTTTCTGCCATATGTTACTGTGTGTAGGGAGTGAACTGATCCATCATGATCATCGCCTCATTGAATACCGAACACCAACATCATCCTGAATGATCAGCTGTGCGTCCTAATCCAATTAGATTATTCACGATCTAGGAACAGGAGATTTCACATTATTCTGCGCGGTTACCGCGGATTACTTCACTGATCTTGACACCACCAGCTTTCGTCAAAATCAGTCAGATCACGTTTGATAACTAGGCTGTATCCGTGTACTCAGCTGATGAACACCGGTCGATACGGATAAAAATCCTGCTGGATGCAGACAGATTACAAATTCAGTGTGGTGGAATCTATGTGCTAATGTAATTTGTTTAGATAGCCAGTGCGGCCCATATACGAAATGTCCGGAGTCCCCAATATGGACTCGAATCTAAGCCACAGAGCCCACGTGATAAGATGTGAGTACACGACCGATGGCAACTTTCATTTCGCTTGCACGGCTGTATTGAATTTCATAAATCGCTCCAATCAAATGTCCGCTCATTTAGGGGCAACGTCGATTGTGAAGCTTTCGAAAAGTTACTCAGTATATATTTCGAGCTTCGAAATTTAATTGAGATGTATCCGATCACTGGGTAATTACAGTGATTTATTCATAGTTACCCCTCATTTATTTTGATTCGTTGCTGCGCTTTGGGTTGTAACAGACGTGCGGAAGGAGATAGCAGACTTCACGCTACACAAATTTACCCGAAAAAGTAGGGCACGGATTCAGTCTTCACCAGTAGTTGCACTTTCTTTCAGATCGGTACTTTCTCCAACCTCTTCCGACTCATGGTCTGCTCTCGCAAGGCTAACACGATCAACAGTGTGACTTTCCAGACGTTTCTACCACACAACTCTCCCTTTGCGAAGGCTCCGTCTGCGGAAACACAACTCTTCCACCTTCTATTGGTTCCTCTCTTTCCTTATTGTATCTCGAAGCTTACTGACGTACTCCACCACAGTAGTATTCTGATTGTTAATTTTGGGAGATCGCAAATCTAACCGAAGCCGGATCTACCTTCCCGTCCCAAGGAAGCTTGGGGTCTATTTTGCCGATATGTATGCCGAACCACGATAAGCCGAATAGCAGAATTATATTTCGGTGTCCCAGTCTGTACCATGTTCACCGGAGGCTTTGAGGAGTTTGATAAATGTTCAACTAGTGCGCCTAACCAATTCATTTCCCTGCTTGCGGTTGGAGGTGGTGCGTGTCTTATCGATAACAAGAGGCCTACAGAGCTCTTGTATGAGACAGCTCTCGAAATTCGTACCCTTGTCAGAGCGCACTTGGCCCGGTGCACACCACCAATAAACCTAGTGCTTAAGGATTGCATCTACAACGGTTTTGGTATCCCCGGAACTCAAGGGTATCGCTTCGCATCACTTATTGAAATAGTCGACCAGAACCCGTAAGTAAGTATTTAATTCCGCTTTGCGTAAATTGCTGTGGTTTGACTAAATCCATGCTGACGATTTCATTTAGAAACCCAACCATTATGGGCTGTAACGGAGCCCCTGGTGCAGTTCTGGGATCCTTAAATCTGCAGCGACGTTCACAAGTCCTGCAGAATTCTAATATGTCTCTACCCTGGTAAGGCCATCAAAACCCGAGTCCGTGCCATACGCTCTAGTTTCTTGGCGCCAGTGTGACTCAGCTCAGTGTGTAACGCTGTGAGAAAACTTTGCACTGTGGGACGAGGAAAGATTACTTTGATTGGCTAATTGGAACCAAACGGGAAAACTGAAACATTATCCACAATACTCGCTGATCCCAGAGGTCCTATAGATGCTTTGTCCACAAACTGCACCCCACCATCTCTCTCTGCGTTGGTTTTCCAACCATTGTTTTCAGCTCCGCGTAAATTAAGCCTGTGTCACCATCACTAGACTGGATAGAGCACCACTGTTCCCCAGTATTCTCACGAAGACTTACCTGTGCCACACAATTGACAATGCAAGAAGGGCAATCTCGGTGGTTTTGAACTGGCCTTCCCGATAAAGAATCCGCATTCGAATGACGGCTACCCGCCCGATGTTCAGTCACGTAATCAACCCCTGCAACTGCTCAAGGGTGTAGTGAGGAGGAATTTTGTGGTGCAATAATGACCTGATATCTGACCCAATAAGTGAACAAGACATTCATGTAAATGTCCGAAAATTTCGAGTCGAGCTTCATCGGATCAGGTCATCATTATCAGCATTGGTGGGGAATCTTATGTACACTTCAGTCAAAGAAAATGACACCTGTGTCGCGGATGTGACTTGACTGGACTTTAAGCATGAGGTGACGCACTTATTACTCCTCCAACCTACAAACACAAGTGAAATGAATATGATTCACACATTTCTCAATCATAGATCATTTTAGGTGAAGAACCTGGATTCACGATCGTTGAGGAGAATTTTTCCAATGATTTCACGATTCTCTGTTCATCGCGTAACACATTCCACATTCATTTCAATAATCACAGCCGATTTTCTCAATGCTATAGGATCACTGGATGGTCGCTGGCACGTCTACCTCCGTAGTTCGTCTGTGGCGCTTGTCCGACTCGGCTGAATGTCGCAATTTGCGTACACTGGATTTTCGTGGACGGGTGAACCGGAAAGATACCACAATCAAACGTCTTATGAACGTGGCGTTGTTCTTTGATGATCTACTTCGTCCTGTTGGTGAGTTCCGGATATCTCCACAGCTGAACACGGTCTAACAGACAGCATTTTCATCCAAAGAGAAGTTCTGAATACCGAAGATTAGGAACATAATCATGCAAGGAGTAACCAGAATGGAGTACACGGCAGAATATCCCACTACTCACTTTGTTGGCAAATAGAGGTGATTTTTCCTTCTAATTAGATCTTTTCTATTTTATAATCACTCGGATGTAGTTAAAAGCTGAAATCCGACAGCAGTAAGTAATTATCATAATAATAAGATATGGAAGTATTGGTTTCGGTGTGGGTGCAGGGGAAAGCCCAGTGTGATACTGAGGCTAATTGATAACCTGAACCTGAGACTTGGAGCAGAAACTACACGTGGTCCGGTGGGTCAAGTTTGGCAACGAGTAGATCGATAGCAGATTTTGCATGGGGTACTAGAGAGGAATAGCACCTCTAAGGCGATAAACTGTTGTGCCCTCCGGGGTATTTTTCATTTCCTTGGTCTCCATCACCTACCCAACTCTTTCTGTGACTCTAAGAAGCACCAACGTACACACCCCGGCAAACCGCTCTACAGGCGAACCAAACCAAGCCGAGAGTAACCAAGGCCAAAACCCCGGTGAGGTGGCGCCCAGCACGTTAAGATGGCAACTCTTACATAGGTGAAAATGATCTGTCGAATCCAAAGCATACCACGGAAATCCACCCAATCAACAGGGTTGCATGGAGCCGTGGGTCATGCTTACCTCTGCCGATTGACAAAGGAGCATTTACAGAGCCATCGGAAACCATGCTCCAAGATCTCTTGGACTCGTTGGATATCCCAAACTGGTAGACCACGATCAAAAAGGTGTACGAGTTACCCGATTGTCAACCAGATCCCAACACATGAACTTTCTTTTACCCGACGTGTAGCACTTGGCTGTGCACGAACCACGAGGTACCAACTAGAACATTAGCCAAGTGGCGCCGAGGACGCCACTTCGTACATTGTCCCCTAGCCTCGTTAAGGATTATCTCTACCGTTTGCTCTGATCGTGCCACGACTTCCCCGGTGAGTGACACGCCCTGTGCTCCCCCGGGCTGACCCAAATGCGAGGTGGGGACCTAAATCTGAACAAAAAGTCATGAACCCGCGTAGCCTGCTGAAACGTGAGAACTGTGCCAGAAACAGGTAGGCAGTGCATTACCGTGAGCATAATCTACGACTACGAAATTCACGTAGCCTGCCTTTCCGAAGTGCGCTTACCCGACTCTGGTAGCTACTACATTCAAGTCCCTCAAATTGGATGTACCACAGTGGTCCAGTAGACAGTTCTGGGCTTCATGGAGTTGCAATGGCAATGAACAGTTGAGCTCACAATGCCCTGATTTCTTGGGAACCAGTTTCACTAAAATTGCTTTAGCACCGTTCAGGAGCACTTCGTTTACCGTGACCTAGATTGCAATCTACGCCCCAATGTCACAAACTGAGCCTACCACTGAAGATGTCTTTTTATTCCGGAAAGCTTCTGACTGGCTCTTTCGGTTATATCTCTGACTGAATGACTTCTTCCCGGCTGGCTTAAACAACTCTCGGTCGCTAACTGGCCCACTTTCATTGAGTTCAGTTAAACCAAAGAATAACCTCTGAATGCTTGATTCTGCTCGGTTCGTTGAGAGCGACTGTTGGTGAGTGATTGGATTCGATTGGATTGGGTTGGATTTCTTTCCCACCTGATTAGGTCATCAGACTGTTTCGCTGGCCAGGAAATGGCCTTCGATTTTTTTGACAGACAGTGACGTGCTGTCTGCTATCTGAACTAGGCCGTCTATCGACGCCTCAGCCAATGCCCTCACGACTCTGAGATATTCTCACAGAATGTATTGTTGGCACGAGGAGCCTGAATCATTCCGGCTGGCGGAGTCAGACCTTTCGATGTGAAAAATACAAGTGGAATTTCCATTATCTGAGATATTCCTTTCAAAATTTCCGAAAAAATCAAACACTGAAACATGAAAAACGATCAGACGTTTACTGCAGGCGTGGCATTGCTTTTCTCCAATATACCCATCTTAGAGACCATTGATTTCTGAGAGGATTATTTTACGACAAGGATAGCAGAAACTCACGCTGAGGGATAGAGCGTCGGCGAGAGAGAGACTTACCTCCAAGTTATAAATTGTGCACGTAACGCTCGGGTTTTGAGGCAAAATATGATTGTCGATATGAGTAGTATGGCATTGCATCTGGATGACAGGACAAAAAGCCCCCGGAGACACGTGATTAGTTTCGAGGTTATTGCAGCTCATAAGGTATGCTTACCCGTTATTCTTCCGCCCAATCATCCTTATAATTGAGCACTCCACAGGTGGTTTACAGTTGCAACCTCTTTTGAAGAGTACCGGGAACGCATACCTGATGAGCGGCAATAACCTCGAAGCCGGTCGTGCGCTTCCGGGGAAATTCTGTCCTGTCATCCAGACACAATGCCGTACTACTCATATCGAAAATCCACACTTGGGACCATGTGTCCTCGTTCTGAAGGCTAGTCGTGTTAACCGATAAATTAACTTTGGAAGAATCACCGTGTGATTCTAAAAACGGACTTCCCGTTCATGCAGGCTCCATTCGACTCAAATGAGATTACAGCTGTAAAATACGATGGTATTCTAGTCACTTTCAAACCTTGATGATTTCTGTTGATGATTTTGATATCTGGTTCTTATTGAATGCACAAAGTTAGTGGACTCTACACTTTATTCTTGAGGTAAATTATCCACTACGGCCCTTGGCTGGAATAGATTTCTTTTGTATTCCTGTTGTTTGAACACAGACTTGACAAATGCACTCAAATCAATTTGACTCACGTATTTTTATTTACTGGGGATTTGATCGGATCATGGAATTGTGGATTGGTTCCAATCTCCTACAGATTTCAATGGGAGCCAGGAAAAACTGGAGGACCTGTTGGTATAATATCAGTTTCTCTCTGGCTACAGGTACGGGCTGAATATCCATAACATGGGATTTGATGAATGGAAGAGATGTGATAATTAGTCTGGCTGAATCAACTGATTTGACGAATCTCAATTTGTTGACGGTGACAGACCAATATGGGCTGATGAACTCCGGTGGTAATTGCAACAGTGACAGCAACAACAAACACGAATTGGTGTATTACGTGTACGTCAAGCAGTTAGATCTGCATGGGGGCATGGACAGAAGTTAACTAGTGCAAGTGGTAGAGACTAAGTACTGTTCACTGAATAATCCCATTTCATTATATATAGAAAACACGAAAAGCGAACAAGCTCGTTTTCGGTAACATCATCTTCGTGGCTAATACAGTTACATTTATAGGTTAGAAATGCATAAATTATGAACAAGGTCTGTGTGCTAAAGTGTGGTTGGATGGTCATCAAAGTTGGTGTTGCGTAGTTAGGAAGGATAGGAGGGTAAATGTTGTTGTTTCGTGGTTGGGAAAGGGGCCCGTGAAACAATGAACAAGGGTTTCGGGGATTATCCATTTCCGGTTTGAACCAAAGGGTCAACGTATGGGTCACACTGAGCTCCAGGGTCGGTCTCGGATCGCGGCCAGGGTAGTTTGAGTGCTTTAACGAAACGTTTCTGAGAACAAAGCGATGGATTGAATAATCTGATCGCCACAGCCTCTGCCGTTGCTAGATGTTGTTTTCGAGCGGCTTTCGGCGCATTCGTAGGGACTCTGTAGACTATTTTGAACGTGTCGTCGTTTACGTGATGTCCAGTGTCTACGAGGTGCGCCACAATCGCGCTGGTGATGGATTTTCTGTTTCCCGTCGACAGCCAAGTTGGTTTGTGCTCTTTGATCCTTTGTGATAGTTGCCGTGTCGTTCTACCTATATAGCTTGCCGAACATGAGCAAACAAACGAATAGGTTAGCATGGATGAGGTGAGGACAGGTAACTTGTCTTTTAGGTTCGTCGAGATCACTGGTCGGCTGGTGAAGTGGGCACGCAATGTAGCAGCGGGAAAGGTGCGAGCGATTCCCTTTTCCAAGCGTCCTATTAGTAACTCGCTTTTGTCATCTCCTTTGAAAGGGAGATGGATGTATAGATCTTTCTTCTTCACGGTCACTAACGCTTGTTTCGTTGCCCTTTCAGCTATATTCTTCTGAATGAAGCGCTCGGGATATCCCTTATCCAATAGCGTCTGCTTCAAAATGTCTAATTCTTCACTCACCGTCTCATTGGAGCAAATCATTCGCACACGGGCTGCGAGTGAGCGAATAAGGTTACGTTTACGTCCGATGGGTACAAAGCTGGCGAAGTTGGTGTACTGGCCTGTCCACGTTGGTTTGCGATATACGCGGGGAAAGGAAAAATAAAGAAGTTTGTCGAATAGGCTTTTAACATGCATTTCCCAAACTTGACTCCGCCACCCCAAAGCCGGTGCGGCTTTCCTACTCTCCACTCGCTACTATACATCCACCAGACAACCCCATTTTAAATTGGTACTATTTACTTATGCCACAGTCACACAAACGGTCATTCTATCTGTGGTCGGCACCATCTACAAGACAGAGTTTCAGAATGTGACGCAATACTAATAATATAGGGGATTTCGACATAACCTCTGGCTCCGACCCATCCCGCCTTTATCATGACGTGGGGCACTTGTTTCACCGATAGTACAGAGTGGAAACGACTAATGGTACCACTGTATCCCCAAACCCATATGCGCCCTACCCACAAACCGGCCCATGGGTACGGAAAACCACGGTCCACTGATCAAACTGCTGATTGAGAAAAATCTTTCTCACACACACATACACGCATAGTTCACTTGATTCTTAGGAAGTGTCGCGAAAATGATCTATTTTATTGGAATGTTGCTAGCATTAGTTCGACTTCAGGGTGGGGTTCGTTTTCCAATTAATTCGGTTGCATAACTAGTCGGTGGTGTTCGAGAGATCCAATACTGTGTGCAACCGAGGCCGACGTCGAACGCGATTCACCTTTAGGCCCCGTTGCGTGACACTTATTTTATCGGTGCCTCGAGTAATACTACTCTGAGATTTCTGAGCCCTTTGCATTTGACGGTCGTTGGCACACGTCACTTGCCATCCAGTTGCGTATTCTCTTTCAACAGACTTCCAACAAGTATGGGCAAGACAATTTCGGCATGGTTCTACGAGGGAAAAAATACTGCACTAACAATGAAGCTTCAAAAAGGAGCAGAAACTGATTCTTTGATGACTATGAACCAAACACAATTTTAACCACCAAAGAATAATGTGTCAATAAATCGTTACAAAACAATTTGGTAGCACGGAAACAGTAACTAGCCCAGTTACAAAAATTTAAACGAAATATTGGCAGAAGATGTGAGATTCGAACCGAATTCTAAAGTACAGTGCTTCGAGAAGTAAAGTGCGTAAAATGGTGCTGGTATCATGCCTCAAAGAAGCTATTCACGCTCATCTAGACTAAGTATGACATCTGGATAATCTCTATCTGGACTAAGGTCTAGGTAACGGGAATTGCTGTGAGTCGAGGAAAGCCCTGAAGCAGTTGATCTATGACAGGCTCAATCTATAGTCAAAAGTCAAAGATTCAAATTTCCAGTGCACCGTCAATTACGATGCATCTTCACTTCCCTCTCCATATATTGAATCCCATGAATCTGTAGTGACCTCGATCGTTCTGAGAAAATGACTATTTTCTGGACACCATTTTGGATCTGTTTTCTCTACGATCTTTTCCGGCTTTTGACATCGAACTCATTGTGTTGTTCGGTTGCGTACGTTTTACTGGACTGACTTTTCTGAGGTTTCCGTCGACCTCATTTTGAATCACTTTCGCTTTCGGTCGGTCGCCGATTGTACACGCTCGCTGTTCGCTATCTGCACAGCGGTTGCGTTTCGTTTTCCGTTCGGTGTATCTCTCGTATCGGTACTGTTTCGGTGCCACGATATATAGAACACACCTCGCATCTGTAAACCAACTTGCTTCTTCTCTATTCTTCCGATGGAGGAGATATCTTTGGTATTTCGCTGCCAGACCGAATAGGAGACACGTTCACTAGCCGCTCACGAACGCCTTCTACAAATCCTAGTCCGTTACACCCAGCTCTGTCCAGAGAATTCTACAGCAAGTCAAGTGCCTTGAGTATGATGGCACCAACTTGCTATCACCAATTTTATTAAAAGCCTGCTCTTTCGAACTCACGTCTCCTTTGACTAACCTGTTTATTTGTTTTATTGGTTCTGGAGTGACTTACAATTGTTGGAGATACGTACACATATAACCTGCACCTAGGGAGTGATGCAGCGTACATCGTCCGATACCCTGAACCTCAGCTTTGCCGGAAGTATTTGAGAATACACTGCTCTATCTCATAATTCTCCAAGTTTACCCCTCTGATCGGACATAGTTTGCTGCAAACCCTCTCTGTTAACCTTTGATACTGTTGGCTACATTCTTGTTCTTCAGCTTCGACCAGGAATGTCGAAAGGGTCTCATCCGTCAAGTGCTGACTATAGGATATTCCTTGTAGTATTCCTCGAACGGACCGTATCAACCTCTTTCAAAAGCTTCCCGAGTGACTCGCATCAGGTGGACCAAAAGACCACTCGGTCCCTCGTTAAAACAATAACTACTAAATCTAGTCCGTGAGGTATCACGCACACAGAGATGTAGTTCAGCCTATGATCCTTTAAAGTTGCTACCATTATCACTACAAGTGATGTTTTGCTGCCCTCTCCTAGACAAGAACCTTATTAAACCCTGGGTGAAGGAGTCCAGCTCTACTTTGGTGTGCATCACCCTGATGTTTAGGCACGTCAGCAAGCCACCACAACGATTCTCCTTCACTCTTGTGAGCTTATCATAAGAGTCTGAAGTAATGGATACCAGATTCAGCAAGTGCATGTCCAGAGAAGCAGGTTAGTTCCGATGGTAAGGGGGCCATTCGTTGGTATTACGATGGGGCAGAATCCCTCCGGCAGGTTAAACATTTCCTGATAACCAGGGGAACTGCTGATTTCCGTTGTGAAATCCGAAACCTGCGGTGAACCTTGGCAAGCTACTTTGTATCACGAAAGTGGTCATTCAGCGCACAAAAATATCTTCGACCGAATCCGTCTCGTTAGGTCTGATCGGCAGAATCCCGGGACATTTAGGAACAAAAAGTCAGGCAAACAAGATCGCTTTCAATTAGTCGTATTCGTGCCGATAAGTAACCTTAAATATGACCCAAAATAACGAAGGGGAATGATCATCCAAGTCTGTCTGTGCACTTGTGTGTGTGTGTGTGCATGCTTGCGTGTGTGTGTGTGTGTTTATGAAATTCATCGCATTGGCACGAACGGTGATGCGTAGTAGCTGTATGTGGGAAAGCGACTATTCCTTTCTTATCTTCACTCTTTGTTTAACTGCTTTATCTTCTTGTCTCTTCCCTACCAGTTTGGACATCTGGTTCTCGGTCGTTCAGCAACATTGGTTCTGTTCCATTCTTGCGATCAGCCCGGAAATGCGCCCCAGCCAAGTACGATTTGCAAAAGTTCTGAGTTATTATTGTTCCATATTTAGATATCGCACTAATTATTATAAACTTTCCCTTTCTTGATGGATCTGACTTATCGAATGTCGCTAATTCCGGGTTTTTGAAGTGGCAAACATTTGTCGTTCATTGCGAGTAAAGGCCAACATCCCGGACGATCGTACACGCAGTGTAGAATGTTCGAGTGGCTGCATTCATGTTTGGTAACAAGAAGTGGTCTATGGAAGTTTAAGTGCTTGCACAAATTGTTCCTGATCACAGATGGGTGGGGGGTGGGGGAATTTAGGGTCGAATATTCAAGGCTTCGGCTACGGCTGAGATGCGACACTGTGACTGTTGTTAATGACAAAACTTCATGTTGTTTTATTGCATCTGCGTGTTTATGTACTTTGCGAGTGCGCAGAATACGAGTTCGAGTGTATACCGATTCAGCCGGTGTTCTTGATCCTCAACTGCGCGTAGTTCGGGCAGAGCTATACTGCTTTCATTACGGATAGTACGAGTACTCTAGTGTAGTTCTGAATTATCACAGATGCTTGACAAGTCTTGGTTGCTTGCCCGGACTCTGTATATGATGCAAAAAGCCTTTATCAACCCTGCTGAATGGTTTGACAGAACAGAGTGTGAACACGCAGCACTCCTAAGTGTCCAGAATGCACCAGTGCTCAACCAAGCCGGGTGGCGTTAACGAACATGCTCGGGAAGGGCGTCTGTTCATGTGGTCAGCTTGAAACTTACCAACTGAATTCATCAATCAGAAAATGCACCTTAAACAAACGGTCAATACAAGTTGCTTTCTTATGTACTAATAACTTAGCGGAACCATCACTTCGACGGTTTACACAAACACTTAGGTACGGTAGGCGGTTTTCCTCTCCTTGGTCCAAAGTGAATTGAACATTTGGATGGGCTGTTTCGAAACTGCTAAGTAGAAAATCTTTGTCAACTTTGGCATCGACTACACACAGGATATCGTCCATGTACCGTTTAAATAAGTTGCATTTTCTGATTGTTGAATTCAGTTGGTAAGTTTCAAGCTGACTACACGAACAGATGCCTTTCCCGAGCATGTTCGTTAACGCCACCCGGCTTGGTTGAGCACTGGTGCATTCTAGACACTTAGGAGTGTGCATGTTCACACCCTGTTCCGTCAAACCATTCAGTAGAGTTAATAAAGGCTTTTCACACCATCTACAGAGTCCAGAGCAAGCTACCAAGACTTACCAAGTGTCGCATCTTAGCCATAGCCGAGGCCGTGAGTATTCGACTGTACAATCCTCTCTGTGTGATCAGAAAAAATTTGTGCAAGCATTTAAACTTTCATGGACCACTTCTTTTTTCCGAAAATTTGTGCAATCACTCACACAAATGTGCACAGACAGATTTAGATGATCATTCTCCTTCGTTCTTTTGAGTAATGTCACGTACTGGTGTGAGTAAGGATAACTGAAAACGAGCCTGTTGGCCGCGCTGGTTTTTTCTCAGTGTGTAGTATAGAACTTCTCGTACGTATTTGGGAAGGTCAGAAAAACCCAACCACTGTAGACCTCCATTGAAGCATAGAAGCTCTTTGGTGATAACTGAACTGAGCTCATTTAACCAATTTCGAATCATCTTTTCCTTCGTATACGTACCGATATCAAGCAAACTCTGAACTTTCAGTGGGGACATTCCTTGTTGAATCAGTTCGAGCATATCTCCACGACTGCTTTTGATCTCTGGCACCGTCAAGCAACCCAACCCTAAAGTCATTCCCTAATGGACTCCTAAACTTGTTGAAAGTACCCTTTTAACCGCAGAATCCATGACACGGACTTTAGGATCTTGTACCTTGAGGAGAACCATTCTAAATACACGCAATTTTAAGAGTGAGTCAGAAGGCCCACCATCGCCTGTTTCTTTAGTTTCAGTGTTTCCTCTGGTACCCGCAAACCATACCGTCAAACAGGCGTCGTGAGTCCATGCACCTGCGGGAGGTAGGCCCGTGGAACCATAAGTCACAATCACCTTTCAGTGGCTTCATACCTATGGAAGCCAGATCAGCAGGGTTGTTCTTTCCAGATACGTGTTTTCACTTTGCAAAACATCAAAACCGTCGAATTCTCCACGACCTACTAGCTAAATAGTCGCGTAACGTTTCTGATTCCATTTTGATGTAGGGCAGGTCAACTCTGGAAAATGTTCACGAGAAAATCGCAGACTAAGGTGGCTCTGTATCTCCTTTGATAATCTGAGCCAACAGAGCTGCAGCTACAGCAAAAGATAACTCCATAAGTAGGATGGTTATTGGCTATAGACCGCCACTCTTGAGCTGGCCACTATCATGAAGCAATGGGATGGCCTACTCCTCACTAAGAAACGCAGATACGCCAGCTCACGATGCCCGATCTCCGAGGTGTCGCAGGACAAATAAAGCTCAACACTGGCACCTGACTCAGTCTTGTTGGTAGCCATCGTTGCAACGTGATGCGAAATCCGAAATTCCCATTTCCATCAATTTATGTGTTACAGCTTCGCTGACTGACCTAAAGTTCTTCTTAACGACCTTATTTTATGCATCATCATGGTTCCTGTCTTAAATACAACGTTTCCCTCTTCTATCTCTTTGTAATTCTTTTATACTGAGTTCTTTGTCACTTCCCTTGATGACGAAATTGGCTGTTTCACTTCATCTTTTATTACAGCTAAGTTTCGGTTGACAGTTCGCGAAGTGACCACCTGTCTGATTGGCGTGAAGTCCTTTTTTGCTGATACGCCAAGGAATGCTATTTGTTTGGCCCTATCGAGCGGGCAGAACATTTCCCCTTCAGGGGTTTGTACAGAAAGATATCCCTTGGTCTGTTCCTTGCTTTTTCAAGCAATAATCCGTTTGCTGACAGATTTTCTGTCTTGTATATTTTTTAAACCTCGACTGGATAGTGACTGAAGCTCACTGTTGAAGAACTGATTCACGTGTACATTGTAAAACCGTTGAAAAATACTACGGTGAATTTCTCTGAATCAATGTATCTTCGATTTTCAGTTGTTTGAGACTGCGCCTCGATCATTACCAGCCGTCATTAGCCCCAATTGGATGAGAACATTGGCAACCAAGTTTTGTTGTTTGGGCCCGGATATAAGACCCTGACGTGTTCCGCCAATGATACGTTTCCAATGTTTCCATTGACGAAGAATCTCAGAATCCAGCGGTTGATCCCACCCGAATCTCAGGTTACTAGGTCTCTGAAGTGAACTGTTTCAAGGTTAAACATAGGGTGTGCCTCAACCTAGACAGTCGTATCACAGCTAGCTCAGACAGTAACAATCTTCGTGTCGCTGGTGGATCCCGAAAATAGAGTTGGTGAATGAAACTGTTCGTTTCCATGTCCCTGGCTAATTCGAATGCGAGCTGCTTATGAACAGCGTCTACGTTTTATTATTTGATTAAATTATCTCACTTGGTAAACGCAATTCTGCCGCGATCAGTACGGATGTCGCTCATCCAACTGACCAACCAAAATTTTCCTTGTCTTAACAGGTTTGAAGACTAGCTGTGGAAAATCCTCCAAGAACATTATAACACTTTGACTTCGTGGAAATACTCGATTATATAAATTATTTGCGTTTTGTACCACCCATATACTTGTGCACCAATCTTTGTCTATTTGCATCCAAAGTGCAATTTTATCATAACTCGCTTGGACATGTGTGACTCACGTGCTCATCTTCTCAGACTGAAACTCAGCTCTCGTTTTGATTCATCTTGATCGTTTACCCGGGGTTTGTGTATATTTGTGAAGTTACTTATTCCATAGCCCATTGTTGAAGAAACTACTAAACAGTCTTACTTTGGCTTTAGGTTTCATATGAATGGATTAAGAACGCCTTACAATACTGAGGTTGATCAATTTGGAAAGAGAGAAAGCACAACATGTCAAAGGGGAATCAAAGCAGCCAGAATAAGGACAGGAAATAACATGGAAAATCCCTGGGGAGGTTTTTGGGTACTTTTTGCTTTTTAGGCACAGTTAGATCTGTTAGTACTGTCAGTGCCGGTCAATTTATTCATGATGATAAGTCTGATTGAAAGTATGTTGATGTAAGTAAGCTGAGGATACTTGAATTAGAAAGGTAGTTATGGTTCGCAAGGCAACAGGCAGAAGGATGATCAGAGGCAGCTTTAGTACTCCGAAAACCAGGTACGAACTAGATACCGAGAATGGCCTATGGAACGGGCAACAAATCAAAGGTTCCGACGAGAGCGAAAAGACGGTAAAAGTCGGCGGGATAGGTGAAGGATGGTTTGTGTTGACACAGTGTCGCTCACGTTTACGTTTGGGAGCGAGACCGGACGCGATACTAGCTACGGGAGCTAAAGGTTCAACCGTCCGCAAGCAGAGCTGTCACAAAAGGTGTTTTCTAGTTGGCGGAAACCAGTTGTTCTCACAGCAAGCAGACTAAAAACGAACAGCCCTATGGCATCGAACAAAATACAAACACCTTAGGGCTAAGTGCTAATTGGTTATGTTTCTCTAAAGTAATTTCTGATCGTGAATAAACGCATTCCAACTCAGTCACCTCCAGGTAGCTACACAGCTGGGAGAAAGAGCCAATTTAATATGAACAACAATCCAGGCCATCGTGAGGGCGGAAGTTCCACGCCGGTCGACAGGCAACTGTACCATTTCAAACGTCGTTTGATCTTCCTAGAGTGGAGTCGGCCACCTTTGGCGAATGTCCGAAACAAAACTGCAAGTTTGTCAAGTAGTCTGAAGTCTTCGAAGAGGCCCAAGTAGCACGTTGCCCCAACCATTGGGGCAAACCTGGGGCATGCCCCAAACTTACCCCAAGGTTGGGGCTAGCCCCATGGGACAGTCTTGGGGCCAAGGTAATGGCTGTGATCCAAAAAAACTGTTGAAGAGAGGCGATGGGGGTTCTAACCCAAACCTTCCCCGATTATGACCAAGTATTGAAGAAGACTCGTCTCTTCCAATTTTCGAAGCCCCGTGGATCCAAGGAGCTCTCTAGTGGGAGGATCTGGACATTCAGGAATCCTGCGGTTAAGTCCTGGAACCGAAATGAAATTGAATTGAACTGACCCCCAGTGAAGTGACTAGAGACCTGGTGATTGTGGAGAGCTGATCCGATAAAATACTGGCGAACGGGCGTTATGCAAGTATGCGGCCAAATAGACATAACACTAAAACCCAGAGCTTCAAGGTCCCGTGGTCCAAGCACTACAGTCAGAAATAGTTCAAGGCCGAATTCAAAAGTCTCACGCAAAGAAACACAAGTGCAAAATCGTAGTACCCGGACGAGCTTGGGAAATTAATGTCGAATGTGGCCACATTCACAGAGCACGTAAAACATTTGGAACGATTTCGCATATACAGATCCCTTACCATGGCTGCGAGTCGCATACTATAGGAACTGAGCTCTCTGAACAAAGAGCTTATTGAAGCCACGGAGGCATTCCTATTAAATGATCTGCCGATGTAAGCGCTTAATTCAGCGGATCCATTTTATCCACAAGGCCTCATCTTAATGGTCTAACGATCTTAAACTGGAAGGATGATGAAGCGGATCTTCCTTTTGGTTGTGGAGTGCCGGAAACACACAGTGAGTGCTGGACCGCAGAACAGGGAATTGCCGGGAGCTCTGTGCACTGCACCAGACATTGCACCGTATACCATACTGACCCACCGAGGGGCTCGGTTCAGTAAATTTTGTCTACGTAAAAGATGACTTAGAGCAACATGCGCTTTATAGTTACGACTACGAGTTTTAAGACCTCGGGTATGGTCGTTTATCGTTTTCCCGGGTGAACAGCGTTGCATTAGAGATAGTGAGGAAGGGGACGAGAAGCCTGTCGAATCATTTCGAAGTGGCACTCCCGTGACATACACAGACCGATCGCTTAGTGGATAACAAGGACTACGTCCTCCGTTGATGGCTACCGCTGAAGGAGAGGTCTAGTCTTGAGGAACCCCCTCGGAAGCGGTACCCAGGAGCAGTGATGAGCAGTGAAACATTTGGCTACGTGAAAAAGGTGACTACCTCCTCTAAAGTCGGAGAAATTACGCGGTACTTGCCACATCATACAACCTTCAACCCCAAGAAGCCCGAAAAGCTTAGAGTTGCCCTCGACGGCTCTGTCAAATTCCAGGGAAAATCCTCGAGCCATTGTTTGTTATAACAGTCAGACTGGACAACGCCACTTATTGAGGCTTTGTGCCGGTTCAGGCTAGGTAGAGTAGCAGCCTCGGCCGATATAAGAAGAATGTGTCAGCATGTGTGGGTACAAGTGGGGTCAGAAAAGCACTGCGGTTCTCGTGGCGGGACGGGAAATATATATACAAACGTGTGGTAGAAAGCGGAATGATTGCCCATCTATTTGGGGTAGTAACATCACCCCCCCCCCCATGTGAACTATGCCCTAACGGAGACCGCAGCCGGGTGCGGAGTGTCGGTCAGCCGGGAAATAATAGATGGCGTAAGCAACCATTTCTAAATTGACGGCTATCTTTGGTCATATGACGTCATTAGGAAGGCCATAAACCAACTGCGGAATTACTAAAGGAGGGTGGATTCCAACTCACGGAATGGATAGTAAACTCTCTGGAGGGTGTAAGATGTTATTTTGAACAGTGAGAAAACCGGAAGGGTTCAAAAGTTGAATAAGTCACAAAGCTCAACGGGTTGCATTCCGGGAACACAGTCGAAGGCTGAGAAGAACGAATTCGTTTTCGAAATTGTTCTGCTCAGAATTCCGAGAATACAGTACGAAACGGATCCGTTTATTATTACATCAGTGAACATGTAAGTAAGCGGACAAGCATGTGAATCGCCAATTGGCAAGCGAAAGCACGATAATGTGTCAAGCGGGCAAGGACAAGAGAATCGGTATCCATTTCTTGTAACCCCAAAGTAACGTGAATGGTAGGGTGGAACAAGGCAGATCTTGGGATAGACAGGTTTCGCACACTCGAGAGCAAGGCCAGCGAGACCGGAATGAATCATGTCTGAATGCCAGTGACGCACTGTGCGAAGGAATTCAAGAAACCTATTTCCTTTCCTGAACATTTCATATTAGAAAACATTGTTTCATTTGTATGAACTATATTTACCGGAATTCCGATTGTTCGTTTCGTTACGCCGAATCTTCGTCACACACTGGATCCTCACCAGTGCCCCGAGCGGTAGTCACTGAGCTTGAACTATTCTGTGACTGCATTCGGTAATCTCAACTTATGTTTCCAACCTTTTGTTGTAGCTAAGCCGCAGTTGTTGTTTTATTGTTCAGTTTGGAGCGTAAGAGCCCGAGAGGAACATTATTGAGGTTTGTTCATTGTACAGTTGCCTAATTTGTTGTATACAGCACCGTAGCTATTTCGAATCGACTTTGTTTTGAACTGTGTCGTAATTGATCGCTATGCTTCACTCAGACATTCGATATGGCGGACTTTACACCCTCAAGCCCAAGAACAAGCACTCATCACTCATGAACTTTGTTTTTGCTCGACCAGGACTATGTTCCATCTTCAGATATAAATCTACTGAAAATCTTGGTTTGGTATCGTTGCACTATGATTCGCTCATCCAACGTGTATCAGTTGTGGAGTTTCGTAGGAACAAATATGCTCCCCTGTTTTAGATGTGAAATTACCTAGGCAGCACAAAGGGACAATCGACCGTCACCCGAGTGTCCCCTAGGAGACGGTCGCAGGAAATCAGTGCAATGTACCCCAAAACAATCGAAACCTCAATAAAAACCGAAGAATCCGTCATAAATACAAAGGATTTCGAAAGAGAGTCTCTGTTAAGCCACATTTCTGAGTATTTAGTAGCTTGGTCCCCACTGGCTTTAGGTACAGAAATCTCTGCAATCATGAATGCATGAGAATTCCGAACCTAATATTCCATGGTAAAAAACCGTAATAAGAAAAAACTTGACATCTAGTGTCCATTGTACTGTGTATTTGAAATTTGGATGTTCTGTTTGTTTCAATGCATTCCTGTCATGGCTGCCAGTCTTTGGCGGTGGTTGTTCGTTGTCGCCTCTCAGGTTGCGCTGTTAAGCGTTGCACTGCGTTTGGTCGGTTTCTGATGTTCTTCGGAGGGTAAACCTCATTCATTTTCATTTGTCTCTTCATCTGTAGATGGAAAAGACCCACCCAAAATTGCGTGGCTGCTCCAAAACTACAATATGGAGGCGCAAGAAGCAGATCGCAGTTCTCAGAGTTAACAGGGAGGATTTCAACTCATCCCTCATATGGGATGATGGTGTTAAAAGTTAGCTTCCATGAAGTTCGTTACAAATTCCCAGGCAATTGTTCCGTTCCAAAGAACAACGAGTCCGATGATTTTATTGATTGCATCGACAGTCCTGAAAAACCGAAGGTCTCATCGGCAGCAGTTGAGGATCAAAAAGTCACAGCTGCTACAACTTCTACCGCTGTTAGGTAATGCACAATGAATTTATAAATACGGATAGTTGTGAGAACAAGAGGAGCTTAACACGCGTATGCCAAAGGAGGAGTGGAAATCAACTTTTTGGCGGCTACCACGAAGAGTAAGCTCATGGTAATCAGCGATATATGCAACAGAATCATCGTTGATGGATGGGGAAGTGAAATCTACAACACCGATCAAAATGATAACTACCCTCGCAGAGGGTAACTGAATTGTTGAATCTATATTTTCCAGCTGTTCCTTCGGCCAAAGAGGTTGTGAGGCAGGCCGCTATACAAATGAAATCGTCAATGGCCGACCTGTGGACTTTATTACGAGCTCTGAGACAGTTAAAGCTTGACTCGCCATTGGATCCGAGGTCATCGCTGGAGACGCCAAAGAGAATCCAAAAGAAAAACGTTGGCGCCGGTAGATACGTACATTTTGGACTAAGTGAAACCTTGCAACAAGCTCTGGAGTTTAGATCTGTCACAGCCGGCTGCTGCGTTTATATCCAGTTGCACACTGACCGTGTGAGCTTGTTTCGTGGCGCATCGCACCAGTTGTGTCCAATATTGTTTCGCCTCTTGGACCCCACGTCGCGAGTATCTATTGTTGGTCTATATTGTGGAATGTCCAAACCTACTGAAGTGCATCAATATTTGGAAGATCTGATACAGGAATTGGCATCATTATTATCCGATGGCATCATTATTCGTGGGAGTGGTCTTCATTGCAGAATTGGTTTGCGGAGTGTTGGGGCAGATAATCCAGCCAAGGCAATGCTTAAGTAGGTTAAGCATCATTCGGGGTCATACAGCTGTCACAGATGCACACAGCGCGGCTGTTGCGTCAAGAGAAGTCTCATTTCCCCATCAACCACAGGAAGGTTGCGCAATGTCGTTAACATTCGAAATCGTCACCAAGGCAGTCATCATACTGGCAGCTCCCGGTTCGAAGTACCACCGGTGGATATAATATCCCTGTTTCCTAATGAAACGGAGTCAACTGGAAGCAACTGCTGATGTCAACTATCTTTGGTGTCCAGCATTCACCACGTACGTATTTATCTATTTTGATGACGTGTTCAGATCTCAAGTCACAACTCATTCCATTATACCAGCAACAGCAACCCCTATTCGGGACCACCGGAGGCACTTTGTGCAGTACGTGCATGTTTAAAATAGATTGTCACCTTTTCTACATTTAGAAAGACGGAAACAGTTACGAAGGTAAAAAATTCAACAGATAGAGTTTCGAAACACATTACTTATGGAAAAACTTTGGTGTGTATGTCCAACTTCGGATGTTACATTCATTAATTGCAGCCTGGATGAATGATCTTACCACTCGGGTTGTGTAACTGCAGAAGAAGATGGAGGACGTCAAGTCTAAACTGTGCAGATTTGGACATGTTGCCGGAGCATCCGTACTGTTCGTGTGTTGCGCTATTCACGTGCGAAACGTACGGGAGTTCAAAGGGTTGAATGAAAAATTGGAAGATGAAACCTTCTACGAACAAATGGTAACTTATATTGTTCATAGCTTTCTGACTAGCAGTTGCATTTCCTTGTTGCAACGGGAACTCAAACAGTTGGGGATTGTGCACGTCAGATAATGCGTAGACTGATCTTCCATTGCTTTTTTGCACAAAATGAACTGGCGCGGTATCCACGGATGTCAATCATTTTTTGCTACAAGAGCCTGTAGAATAACTGTCGGTGAGTAAGCCGTTCTGGGTTATCCTATCCTGCATTCGTAGAAGCAGTAACGAAGCACAACTTTCCCGGAGCTACAACACTTTTTATAAACGAAAAGATCCAAAGTTGTATTCAAAGGTGCAGACCGGCTGAGGTTATTAGCACTGATCCTCCATATCAGGACGTGGCCGTCCAAATCAAAAGCGCTGAGGTCAGTTTTGGCTTGACCATCGTTAATATTTTATGTGTTTCTGAACCCTCTCATAAGCCGATTTCTAACGTTGGCAATTATAACAACATTTCGTACTTCACCGATTCAACAAGTATCTTATTTTCTTTGTTCCAGGTACTGCGAAGTACACAAAAATGACCCATGGTTGGATGACGATTGTTCGCTGACGAGCCCAGTGTACAAAGATTTACCAATAGTGAAATATATAACTATCCCCCATAAAGCCTGTATTTTATTTGAACTCCAGGGATTAATTCCGCTAAATGTTGTATGCGGAATTATGGTTAATCTCATTGTAAGATGGTTTTGCTTATGCGCTTGCGCTGAACTTCGGCTGTTCCGTAGATTACCAGTATACTACTTAGCATATACGTATTTCGGTGTTGTAGTAAAGGTTACAAATTAAATGGAATCAGGTTGGTCCGTTTCGATAAGCTTCCGTGGCCGTCACTTGAGTGTCCCCTGACCGTCACCTGAGTGTCCCATTTTTGTTTCAAAGGGGACACTCAGGTGACCGTCGGAGGACACTCAGGGGACGGCCAGGGGACAATCAGGTGACGTTCAGGTGATGCTCAGGTGACGGTCGTGCTGCTTGGGAGCATGTCTTCTGAGGCGCATTTGAGAATTGCCGTTTCCGGTAGTGATGAGTAATGCCAACCAACTGCAGAGTTTAACATGGGAAGTGAGGAGCAGACTGAGGGCCGTGGTGTAGGAAGTTATCGTCCAAGTTGAGGTATGGAAGCTTGGTTTCGAGTCTTATCGAGTTGATCTTGGATGCAGACTTTCTGAGTGAGCTGCATTCAGGATCTACAGGTTTGGTTGTGAACCCGTGCCCAGGGAGTTGCTTGAAACTCTCTTTGCGCGGTTTGTGATAGATTTCTCAACACGAAGTGACTTGCGATACCCAAACAAACGACCCTCCATAAAACGGACCCTCCTCCGTAGTCCAGTGATCCGTCTTCCAGCTCCTAGGCAATACGGGACGCAAGATGCACACACAATTGGCCGTTGTCTAGTTGTCTTTCATCTAGCTCACCGGTAATACCAGAGTTACGGTACTCTCAAGCTTTGAGCCTCGAACGCTCTATAACTTTTCCCCTGCTCCACTGTCCAATGAATTTTAGTTCATCTTATTGTGAGTATTCAATTAACAAGATAAACGCAGGATCGGGAAAATATGGGCTTCAGCCTCATGCCCGCGTATTAATTCGAGACTTCAGAACCATCTTATGCTCGTTGCCAGATAGGAGACCTACAAAAGACCCTCAAGCGCGGCTAATTAACATGTCTTCTATTCGGTCCCACAGCGAAATACCAACGTTATCCCTTCTATCGGACGAATAAAGAAGACGTTAGTTGGTTGGCAGATGTCAAGGTGTATTCCATATATCGTGGCACCAAAACAGTACCGATACCAGAAATACACTAAAGGAGAGCGACCGCAAAAGCTGAGAAGAGGGCAGACCGCGATCGCGTACAATCGGTAGTGTCTAAACATACGGGCTCAAACATAGCCCGAATAAAGTTGTGGGACTTTTATATGTGGAACGGTTGGAACAGATGAATCGGTGTCCGTAGAAAATGAGAATGACGTGAAATGTTATGGTGCGACTTTTGTTTGAATGCGAAACACAAGGGTATATAAGCTACGTGGTCAAAGTCAGCACCCTCATTGGCCGCGATGGCTGTTGGTGCTGCGGGGCCGCTTTGGTTGATCGCTGTGCGGTACTTTATCGCTCAAGCCGCAATACGTGGGGGAGTTTTTCAAATTTTGAAAATGATTTTCGAGTTTTTCAAGGCGAAACTTCCACTTTTTTCTATGTTTATTATAGTTTAGTTACCGTTGGCTGTATGATTCACCAAAATGAGTGTCAGTTAGCGCACATGTTTCAAAGAAGCGCCAGAAGTAGCGTTTTCCCGCTCCCGGAAGTTCAGTTCATACCGCGTACAATCGACGGAGAACCGAAAGTGAGGGTGATTCAAGGACGAGGTCGACGGAGGCCTTAGAGAGTCAGGGCCGTTATAAAAGGCAGTAGAAAAAAACATGAGGTGGAAGCCAGATGCCAGAAAAGATCGTAGGTAAATTAGATCCAAAATGGTGCCCGGAGAACGGTCATTTTCTCATAGCGATCGAGGTCACTGCAGACTGATGGCACTGCTGGTCACGTCAGATAAGCCAGTGGAAAAAGCCAAATCAACAACGCCATTTCCTCTGGTTTTGGTGTTGGATCCAGCGCCCTACAGGCACGCGCCACTAATGTCGCGAAGTACTGTGATGACATGGTGCCTTAGCAGTTATCAAATGAATTTAAGTCCCAGCATTGGGTTTCGACGAGGAGGGCAGCAATGTAACGTAGACAAAAGCCCTGAAAATGTGCATGAGGTCGGAAGCTGTCGGACTAAGCGGCCCATAGAAGCAACCAATGTGAAGAGAAGCGTTGGGCAGTAGAATAGTCACCCAGATGGATTCCCAGAGTGTGTTCAGAGAGAGTAGCGGTATGCAGGCTAGTTTCGGTGCGGGTTTGTGGCAACCTGGGATGACTGAGTTGAAATGTGCATATTCACTACCAAAAATTACTTTAGACAAAGATAACCAATTAGCACTGAGCTCAAGGCATTTTGTATTTTGCTCGATGCCACAAGGCTGTGAGTTTTTTTTGTCTGCTACCTGTAAGGACAATCGGTTCCCACCAGTTGGAAAACGTTTTTGACTGCTCTGTTTGCGGACTGTTGAACATCTAGCTCCCCCAGCTAGTATCGCGCCCGGTGTCGCTCCCAATGGTAAACGTGAAAGACATTTTTTAATGCAAAAGGTCTTTCACCTATTCCGTCGAATTTTACTGACTTCTGGGGTGCTTTGGAACTTTCAGCCTGTTTCCCGTTCCGTAGGCCGTTCTCGGGATCTAGCTTGTGCCTGCTAAACGGAGTGCTAAAGAATTAACAGCAGCCTCAGCACAGAGTACGGTTCCTCCTGAATATTTGGTAACCGACAGTACAAATTTGGTCAAATAAGACAGAGTCCTTTAACCCAGTTTAGGAAATGACGGTGATATCGAAGTCGGATGATGGTAGAATGCTAAGTAAAGTGCGGTGCTTCGCTTGCTACCTTTTGGTGAAAAAGACCACATTCTTACTGCGTACGGTCATGCTGTGGATTGGTCTCCTCCTCCTTCGGAATTCAAAATTTTGAGATCTTTCAAAGGGACCAATTGTGAACAAGACAGTGCGTTCCTGTACCGCGAGGTAAGGTAAGTTAACCTGGAAAACTCTGCTGATGGGTTAGTCAGCTCAAAATAAGGCTGTCTTTTGTTTTGGTCTTTTCCCATCATTCAAGAGCAGTGTGACGATTGGTACGGTGCACATTGCAATCCAACTCGATATAGTGAAATACCAGAGTAAACAACCGCGCCCCAAAGTGGCGAGAGAGTTACGTATTACCGCAAACAGTTGTCATGCACAGTCTTGAAATTTTCCATCCCTAAATACACCGAAAGACATCCAAAGTGACTGACTATACTCAACCCTTCTGCTATACTCCCAGATTCTACTTCAATAATCTGCAGTGAGCGTGGTCTGCCAAGTCCTCGAACGAGAATACTGTCTCACGTTCAAGTCATCAGCGCATGCCTATGAACCCTACCAAGAATGAGGCTTCCGTCTCACTTTACTGCCGGAAGATCGTTTGGTCAGTACTTTTCGCGACTGGGTCAAACACGATCTTAATCATCGCACTTTGCTGTGGTACCTTACGCGTTTATCCTTTCGACACAATTTAACATATCTCATCAGTTATCGCTATATTCAAGACAAGTCCATTGCGGCTGCTACACCAGTTTTCCGTATATTTTCGTTCCATGGAGCCTTGCCATATGGTACGATTCGCCGGTCCCACGAAATCTGGAGGATTTTGGCACCAACTTTCGCATTCTGGACCGGCCATGTCGCTCTCGTTCCTTGCCATGTACGGACCTACCGATCTGGTTCCCGGATGTCATACTGGTTAAAGGTAACCTGATTCAGGACGTTATTGGTGTGGCATACATGGATGACAACTCAAGCAACCGATGTCATCGGCAACGAACCTGGTTTACGCACGAAGGCTGTTCTGCGGTTCCTGCATACCACGGATTTTGCCCGTCAGCACCCTACAGCACAGCTACATCCCCTTATTTTGCACGCATTCATGAGCACAACTATTTTTTGTGTGCTTTCACTTCTGTGACATTTTTGAAAAGCTTTCCGTGCTTTCTAACAGGGGCTCCTGTAATGATCTCCATCGCTCCGAAAAAATGAGTTTTCTGGACACCATTTCGGATCTTTTTTCTCTACGATCATTTCTGAAGTTTGACATCGACCTCACTGTTTTGATCGGTACTGAACTGACTTTTCCGAGGTTCCCATCGACCATGTCCTTGGATCACCCTCATTTTCGGTCTTTCGCAAGTTATACGCGATCGTTGCCAACTTTCTGCTAGGACTCTGCATTCATTTTCTCGCGGTGTATTTCTGGTGTCGGTACTGTTTTGGTGCCACGATATATGGAATACACCTTGACATCTGCCAACCAACTAACGTCTTCTTTATTCGTCCGATAGAAGGGATAACGTTTTTATTTCGCTGTGGGACCGAATAGAAGACATATTAATTAGCCGAGCTCGAAAGTTTCCTGTAGTTTCAACGGAATAAGTGGCTGGGTATTTCTCCCGAAGAAAATGATAATTCACTCACCTGAATTCTCATTCTGCATGGCCTTGACTTTTAACATTGATAAACGGACACTCTCTGTCTTAAAGCGACAAAAGCCGGTCTTTCTGCCAATCTTGGTACGTCACGGACGGCGTCTGCAGCTTACTTGGGGGCGACAAGGTTCATTGACCTACCCTTAAAGACAACAATGAGCCCGTTTTGAAGGGCATTCTTTTGCCCGCTCCCAAAAAAAGCCGCACTCATGATTCTTCTGAACTGCATTTCTCAGCCATTCGAGAGGAATCAAATATTACGAATGTGCTGACCAGCATGGATTATCGACCTTGATGCGCTGGTAGTGGGTAGACTGCCATTCGAAAGATCCATAGACATCATACTTGCTGTTTGCTAGGCTCTTGCGGCTCTACTTCAACGGCATAGGCACCAGTAGTAATTGTGTACAGTGAACAGAAATTGAAGAAATGCCTGGCAACATTGGGGTTTCACTTGGCGTACGCGCTGACTGTGAATCGAGCCACGAAAGTCGGTGCTGTCATGATGTCGCCACGTGAAAAACAAAGCTTTTTGAGCTGAGGACCTTCTTGCGCCTCAGAACTTGCTCTATACAGTGACGTAAAAACTAGGAGTGGCTTGGTCAGATACTCATCTAGAAACTTAGGGGAAAAGACCCTGTTAAGGGAGTCGAAAACATCACAGAATTCAACAAGAGATCACGAGAACCATGTGAAACTCGTCAACCAAACAACAGGGCAAGAGGGAACCAGGAACCAAGCAGCCTCAACAGGCTTGCGACCAAAAAGCACTCCTCTAAAGTGAGTTTCACTGCAGTTGCCGCTTGCGGAAGGGCCCGTTCTGTATTTACCACTAAAACTCATCCAAGGCAGGCACCTTTGTCCTTAAGGGCTAGGTTTAAAAACCCCTATCCAATCTTATAGGAAGCGATGGTCTCTGAGTCATTTGAGGTTACCGTCATGAGGCCGTCCGTGGGCAAGTTCCGGTGCGGTAGGAAGAGGTGTAATGATGAGGTAGGTATACGGGGCATACAATGCTAGGTTTGAGAGACATGGTATCACCTTGAGTGGGCGGCGCTAGCGGAGGCAATGTAAGCCGCTTGTTGTGAACACCAGAAACTAACATGTGCCTGTCCTACATGCCACATCGGAGCCAGGGCTAGTAATAATCAGGGGAAGCCGATAGCTGAGTCAGAAAATAGCACTGCTAAGAACAAGGCTATCAGCCTTACCAAACAGGGTCTTCACCAGGATTCAAGCAGGAAAGAGGGAGAGCCGGAATGAGAGATAAACTTCATTCAACTGGGCGGACTGATCTCCAACAATATCACGTATGGAACCCACGAAGGTCAGAAGCAATACTTCTATCCATGAAACACCCGATAGGATGGGGTCCACGGTGGGAAATTGCGGTGGTCTAAAGATACGGTTGCGCTACTGGAGGCCGGAGTGGAAGCAATGGACGGTGCAAACCATTTTCTCACGACTACTTTACGGAAAATTGTAGGGAATGGCTATATTGCTTTGGAACGGAATAGGAATATGGTTGTCGGACGGGCGCGGGAGCCCCAATCAAATGACATAGACAAAGGGAGTGTGCATTACGATATCATGAAACAAACTAACTAAGGGTGGTGGATTTGCCGGGGCACGTAGCTATCAAACGAGTCCTTCGGTCAGGAAGGTGGCAACGTGAACGCGGGACACGCCCCAGACCACGGCCAGTAGACACCGCGATAGGTTCCTGGACGGAAAAGGAAGGATGAAAGGAGAGTCCCACTGTACGATGACGGTAGAGCCAACCGATCGTTCCTGTCACCGTGGTCAACCATCTACAGGGAGCATTGAGGGAAGTGACATTATCTCATTAACGTCGCCACGCATAACTCTAAGGCGAATTGACAGAGCGGGAGCCAACAGTTTCTAACACACCAGCCGGGGCGGCAGCCTCCCCAAAACTTACTGCCAGGGGCTATTGCAGGCTAGTACTCCGAAAAGGCACTATCGTGGGGATAAAGCGGCATTCCCGTCAAACAAACAGGAAGGATGATCGGGACTAGAAAGCTGGCATTAGAGTGCCTCCTTCGACATTGGCCTCATGTGATGATGGCTACCACGCAAGGTGCTTGCACGAAAGCAGCTAGCATAGGAAACAAATCGGGTAATCTGCGGGCGCATACACACAATGGACTTCACCGCAATCACTGAAAAGTGGCTGCTTCCGGACGAGAAGGTAAACCACCTAGCCCCAGGGAAATTCACTGTGGTCAGAGTAGACAGAGAGGAAGGTAAAGTCGGGGGAGGTGCTACGCCACTAGCGGTGGACCAATAAGCCTGCACTGTCAGGGGTCGGCTGGCAACATCAAACATGCACTGAAAAGGGGCTATAGTGCTTTTGAAGGGGTACAGATTGGCTGGGGCTTGCTTCCACAGGGGACCATCGGCTGAAGGTTACAAAGAAGAGGAACTACTTCGGTTTCGCAAAAAGGCCATAGAGGCCAGAAGCAAGCTCCTCATCGTGAGAGTCTTCAAAGCTTCAGAGCTTAAATGGTCAACGGACACTGCTCCGGTACGGTCACTAGGGGATAACCTAGAAGCCCCATTGCGTGAAGAAGCCCTCGTCCGGCATGTCGATCAAGGGACCGGGGGAGGGCGGGGCAGGTAGCAATAAAACTGGATTTCATAATAACGGGGTACCCCAATGACGTAGCATACATGAAAATGCTAGCTCCACTAGGCAAAAGCTGTAACGCAGTTAGTTACACCAACCTGATATATGCACATATACACGTTCACACATATATATCGGTGGAATTAAATATACGAAGACGAATGTTAATAGATGCTGTAGTGCTCCTATTATTGTACTCCTTAACAAATTTCAAAAAACTTCTGTGCGGGCCTTCAAGCACATGTCAGGAGTCATTTTATCCTTAATAATAATAGTTTATTTCGGATAACCCCGAAGCATGCTGAAATGCAAGATCAAACGGTACAGTTGAAAGCTGAATGAAAGTTACAGTGGGACTGTACAATTATGCGAACGCGATTGAATATAAGAGAAGGCATTCAAGTCAATTGCTGCGATACCGCCCGGTGAATTTAAACTCAAGGTCAGGTGGTCAATACGGCTGGAGGTAGGCGTAGTTATTCTGCCAAAATGGGGGGTGGATGGAGAATGGTACAAAATCACACAAATCCCACAGAAGAAAAACTGTCCTGTCGGAGAACTAAACTAGATTGATGGATACGCGGATATCGTGAAGAAGAAACATTCCTGAAGGAGACGTATCCGAGCAATGGAGCTTTACAATGTATGAGAGGAGTTGCGGTGAAAAATTAGACGATAAAAATTGTGGCATAATACATATAGACCAAGAAAATCGGTCGAGGATAGCAATTTTGAGGTACAGTGACCGTATATCGGTTGAGCCAGTTGTAAAACGAAACGGACAACACACTGGACTGTGGGTGTCAAACTGATGGTGGGAGAAGTGGCCGGATAGAGCATATAGACTTTGAGTGGATTGTTTTGCTTTCAGAAAAAAGGAATGTAATGCTTCAGCAAGAAACTGGTAACTGACAAAAAAAATCGACGTGTGGTGCGTAGCTACGACAGTGGCAGAAACGTGGCTTGCAAGAAGGATGACCGGTTGAATGACAGGTAAGTACTTACATACTGATAATTCTCAGCAAAGACTTCACGTGGTGAAAAAAAATGTATCAAGTATCGGAAGTGTCTGAGACGATCTATCGGAATGGAGCATGAGAAAGGAAATACACAACAACCGATGAATAGGTTTGCAAAGTTCGGCAGCCGGATATGGGCGGAGTGTGTGTGATAAACCAAATGGACTACACATCTGGACGGTGGTTGCCAGAGTGATGGTGAAGGAAGTGACCGGATAAAACATATGGACTTTGAGTGGATTGTTTTGCTTTCAGAAAAAAGGAATGTAATGCGTCAGCATGAACTAGGAATTATCGAGAAAATCGTGGCGTGGTGCTCAACTACAACAATAGGATGGACACAGCTGGAAAAAACGATGAAGTGATGGGCAGAAGACTATCAGTTTATGTTTGATACAAAAGGTGGACCACTTAGTGGTGACAGAACATAACTCTGCGGCACAAGAGCTTATCAGATGTGCAAAAGTGGGACACAATACCTTGCAAGATGAGGACATTGCAATGCAACAGCCTTAAGTGGGCAAACAGCGGAGCTGGCAGAGAAGGCAAGCAAACACAGAGTCGTCGATTATTGGGAATCTCAAGAGATAAATTTCGCAGTGTCATATACTGTCTGGAGATTGTGGTACGGAAGTTAGTGACAGCAATAAATGCGTTATTTCTGGAGTATATCGGTAAAAGTAGCAAAAAGGGGTGGGCTTTATCTTAGAGAGTGGTTAAGTTTGCAAATAAGACTGGTGAGTAGTTTGGCATGAAACCGCGGGAAGTGGACTGGGAATAATGAGCCAGAAGTGTTGATGGGTTTTTAAGTGTACGATAATTGTGCACCAAAAAAGCAACTTTTGCCGGACGAAAAAAGCGTTAGGTTATGAAGGCAAATTTGAAGCGAGCACGATGTAGAGTCAATGTTGGCTGGAGGAGACAGCAACATTTTGAGTATATGAACGGTATTCCTTTTGTTCTATTTTCTTGTTTTTTTTTCAATCCGCAACCGGTGCTAGTGGGTGGGGCTGACCGTGCGCTGGACACCCAACCTGAAAACATCGTTGCAGACGTCCTGCACGCCCGATGTGCACCGGCCAAAGCGGGGGATCTGTCCGCGCCTCGCACCGGCGGGATTTGCACAGGTGATTTTGGCCGAGATCATACAGACGTAGAGATGGCGTAGTCTAGGAGATTGTGGGGGATCCAGATTTGAAGCCTGACGTTTGGGCCAGATACTTCGCTGGTGTTATCTCCGGATCAATCCAAGACATCAGATGGGAGATGCGCGCCGGTTGGTGTCTGGAAGCATAAGAATAGAGAGACGCAGTCTGGGATGCTCCCAGCTGAGGATCAACGGTCGATGGTGAAAAGAGAAATCTGGTAATGTAGACACAGACTACTTTAAGAAGAATGAAGACTGTGAGCCATTGGGAGTGAATGGAAATACAGAAATAATGACCAAAACTAGGAATAAGAATGATGATCTAGAAGGTAAGTGGTGGTCACTGGAACTGGATTAAGTGTTGGGGCGCTAAGGCAAAATAAAGAAGGGGAATGGGGTCAGTTCGGACCGAGTAAAGCGAATTAAATATGATAAAGATAATAGGTAGGAGACGTTGGAGCGCGTGAATTGGGGAGAATCTAACAAGAGCAGTGTCAGTGATATAAGTCATTCTAAGGGGTACTAATGTGTTGGCGACGGAAAAGGCATATGGGGTAGGTGATGTCGACTTTGCAAAGGATGTTAACCGGGTCCTGCTTTCTTTCTCTATTCAAAAATCTAGGTTACCCTCATAAGCTTGTTCCAACGTGGTGCACATATGGGTTAATTGTAGTACCTTGGCGACATCCAAGTATTTTGTAAGGACAATTTTGAAACGGTCTAGTGTCTGGCAGGCCCGAATGTCTTCGGGCAGTCTGTTCCAAATGCGGGAATAAACGGTGATGAAGAACCTTTCTCTTAGTTTTGTCCTGGTGTATGGGACTTTTGTAGTATGATTTCGGTTACGAAGAGGGTAGGGTGCGTTTTGAGCGAAACATAAATCAGTGATGGACGTATGCGCTCTAGAATGTAGGAGGTTGAATAGAAGATAAAGATTGAGTTTAATACGTCGTAGCCATAGGGGTTCAAGCCTTAGTAGCTCACATCTCTCTTTATAATTCAAGGGAGATGATGAGCCGAGTAAGTGCTCGGTGAAGGATCGCTGAACTCTTTCGATCGCAAGTCTGTCAGATTTGCGCATGTGAGTGTATACCAGAGGGCAGTACTCAAGCTGTGGTCTGGAGTGGGATTTAAAGATCAAAAGCTGGCTGTCGCACATTCTAAAGGTTCTGCAGATGAGAGCTATCGTTCTCTTAGTCTTAGCCACCTGGTAGGTGGCTTGTTCTTGAAAAGTGAACGTGCAAGAATATTGTAGACCGAGATCTCGTACTAGCGGAGTAGTAGGAATGAACGAGCCGTTTAAGGCGAGGGACTCAGGGGGAATTTGGCTTTTATATGTGAGAATGGCACTCTTAGCAGCGGGGAAACTCATTTTCCAAGTGTTGCACCATATGTCAAGAGCGTTCAGGTCGTCAGCTACTTTGGTGAGGGTATAGGTCGAGGTATGAGGTTCAAATGAATATAGAATCTTAATATCATCGGCGAGTAGGAACGCGGTGCCATGGCGTATTACTTTGAATACGTCGTTCATGTAGAGAAGAAATAAAAGTGGACCTAATACACTGCCCTGTATAACACCACTTGTGACTGGCCGGGGTGATGAGAGGTAACCCCCAATGCTTACTGCTTGCGACCTCATGCTAAGATAGGATGACAACCAAGAAAAGAGCGGGTCTATTATGCCGTAAGATTTAACCTTGGTTAGCAGCTGGGCGTGAGGCACGCGGTCAAATGCTTTCGTCATATCAAGGAAGATAACGATAAATGCCATTCCAGAGTCAGCTGACGTTGTGATCAGATTAAGGAAATCGAGTTGGCAGGTCAGGCACGACCTAGACTTTAAGAAGCCGTGTTGGTTTTTATTTATTAACCCACGGGTGAGGATAAAATTGGCGATCTCATCTTTAACTACTCGTTCCATTATCCTAGATATAATGGGAGTGTGGTTTATGGGGCGGTAATTAGCGGGGTCATGTAAAGCACCCTTCTTATGGAGGGGAATGATAACGGAAGTTTTCCACTGGTATGGGAAAATGCTTTGTGACATGGAGAGATTAAATAAGTTCATCAAAAGCATCACAATGTCCGGGCCGCCAAGACGAAACAGAGCTGGTGGGATACCATCGGGACCAGGGCGAGCCAGAGGCCGGGTGGAATTTAACAGCTTTCTGACTTCGTTGGCTGAGAATACTACGGTTGACAAGGTGTCAGCAGTCAAGGGGGTGAGATCCTGGGTTGGACTATTGTGGTCTGTTATGAAGGTAGAAGCGAAGAAATTATTGAATGCCTCAGCGATTAACTGAGGCGAGCTAATATAAATGTTCTCTGATAGGAGCAAATACGGTATTTTGGTTGTACAGCGAGGGTTTCGAGTTTTGATAAGGCCAGAAAGGTGGGCTATTTTATTCGGCTGGTTGAGAGCGTACAGTTCTTGCTTCTCCAGCTTGTTCTCATTTTCGCCTAGTAGCTGGCGTGAGAGGTGGCTGAGGCAGAGGAAGATAGGAAGGTCGTTGGTCCTTTCGTAGAAAAGCTGCAACTTTTCGAACTTACGTTGCAACTTTTGTTGTCGATCGGTTTTTCTCCCACTGACTTCAGTTATCTCGGAAGATAAGATGTTAAGAGAACAAAATAGGTTAGAGTACATCACATCCGATGCCAGTTGAGGATCAGTTGTTTGAAAAAATTCATCCCATGTTTGGTTACGCAGGATGGTGGGTAAAGTATCCCAATTTGCATTTCGAAAAGATTTTCGATTTTGAGGACTTTCCTGGTGATGCGGCTGAACGGAGAATTCACACGTTATGACCCTATGATCACAACCAGGAAGGTGGCTAAGGACATTTGCCTTTATATTTCGGAGGCCTAAAGTAAAGACAAGGTCAAGAATATTGTTCCCTCTGGTTGGTGATTTTACGTGTTGTGTCCATCCGCCAGCACGGATACATGAGATAAAATTGCATAACTTCGGAGAGGAATTCAGGGTTGCCCAACAAATGCCAGGGAGGTTGAAGTCCCCCGCTATGATTTTAGAAGCATGTGGGATTTCCCAAGTTTATCCAAACCGCTTTGGGTATTGTGCTGCTTGGGTTCTAACTCGTTCCCTCTCTGGCACCTCTCGATCCTCTTTTCCGTTCAGCTTCACTGTCCAGGCTCAAACTTACCAAACCGCTGATGTGACTGGGGCCCTTCTCTCACTGGAAGCTCTTCTACGGCCTTCCCAAAGTATCTGATATCATAACGCCCCTGTTAACTGTTATATCCCCTCCATCCTAAAGAATCCACTCAAATCACATTTCAGCATAGCCAGGCATCAAGGCACAATCTGCTCTACTGTTTTCAACTACTCATGCTACTATAACGTAGCTTATCAAATAAACCTCCCGATAATTGGTACTTTTTTGTTATCCCCTTACAGACCATCAGGTCAGACCACGAGATCCATTCCTAGCACACAAGACCAACCGCTATCAAGGTTTCCGCCTGAGATAAACAGCACACTTCAAACCACTGAGGGAAATAGGGCTTCTCTCTCATCTGGCCCTCTGGCCCACAATAGTAATATCACATCAACTTAGTTGCTGCTTCCGTTTTAGTGAATCTGCCTTTATTAAGTGTTCGCGCAGCCAGGCAGCACAACCCTATGAGCCCTTCTCGGTCTAGGCATGAGAGGAGCTGTTCAGCCCATACTGTCCATACCGTCTCTGATACCATGTCCTGAAGAACTTCTCATCCCTTAATCCCTATTGAAAGCCCTGCCACGACCGATGTTCTCAGTCCTTCCCCTTGCCACACCGTGCCGTCTGCATGTATACTATTGTGACCTACTCGCTCATCCGCACGGCTTCACTGACGATCTCCTCTTGATTCTTATCAGCCACAGCTCGATAACCAGGAAAAGTTTGCAACTGCGGACCTCAGCTTTTACTACTGATCCTTGCATAATCTTAGTTTCCCACACGTGGCTAAATAAGCAGTCTCGCCTAGATCGTAGAATTTTCGCTGAGTGTCGCATTTCCTCGATACCCGGCCACCTTACACGAGGTGGCGGATGCCCGGCTTACGTTAGTCTTACTATCAGTAGATGTTCTACAGCACCCCGCCCTGAAGCAAGTGGGCTTCTCGCTTCGGTTATTAATAAACACCAGTAATTATACAATCTTATTTGGTTGTGTTTACGGTTCACCTAGATTGTCGAAAACCGCTGCACAGTAGAAGATACATTCATTGTGGCTTCAGACCACCCCTGGGTGTCATACTCATTGGCGTTGAATTTAACTGTCTACTGATTACTTGGTCCTCGAAAACAGGCTCGCCAGCTCCATGTAGTTTTCTTTCATATATTCTCACCGAGGGCTGGATTCAATGTAAGAACACCCACTAGTGAACGGGATGTCCTTCATTTGGTCATCGCATACAGCCCACCTGTCGTCAAAATGAAAGTCACTCGCCTGTTGCTGAGCGATGACTACAGGATAGTCACCTGTATATTCGGCTCCTCCCGCGATAACCCCCTTCTATCAAGACCATCAATCCTTATGGCTGCTGGTATTGGGATCTACTGCCGAACGTGGATCCCTGCTCAGCCTGAAGTAAATTCTTATGGTGTTCTTTTACAGTTCCAAATCGTTTGATCTGTCACTACCCCGTTCCTCTGGTCCGTCACCACATGTCGCATCTGCATTGATCAAATAATAAGACCCATTCTTACCTGATTTCTTCGATCCTACTCTTCATCTTCGCTCGTTTATTATTTGCTCTTTACGGCCGGCATCACTATTGTGCTTCTTCAGTCTTCTCTATCTGTTGATTCACTATGTTATCCTGTCATGAAAAACTTTGTCTGAATTCTCCCAAGTCAATCCTGTGCACTTTGATCCAATTCTATCTCCCCCTTCCTATCACTGATACTTTTTTCTCCTAGTACTCCACTGCTCTTTGCTCATGCTCTCCGCATATCTATTTATGTACTTATAGATATATATATATATTTCTGTACGGCATCCTGCACATTTTGAAGCCATACCTCATGCTACCATCTCGCTGACCCTCAAGATATGCATCCACTCTTTTCACATCTGCACCTTCTATTAACCATATCAAATCTCTACAGATCATTCTTGCCACCCGCAACACCCTTCGCTTTTTCCACTTTCCGCTACCTGTTCTACGACGAGTTTTGTGCCCTGCTCGCTGACCATCTACCGCAGTGTAGAACAGGCTTATTAATATATGATCCCTAGCAATGGATCCCCCTTTTTTCTCCTTCGTCTCCTGCTTCCACCCTTCCCCATATCAATTTCCAGCCCCCTCCATGCATGCCCGACGGTTTTCAGATCTCCCCATTTGGGCATTTCTTGTGCGCCTTTCAGTTTGGTCTGCTTTTCCATGTTCCACCATTGTAATGACAACGTTACTTCATGATGTTCTCTTGCAGTTCCAAGACGTTTGACCTGCCACTGCCCGATTCATCTGGTCCGTCACCACATGTCGCACCTGCAATAATCAAATAATTAGACCCATTCTTACCTGTTCTCCTCGATCCTCTCTTTCATCTTCACTCTTCCACGAACTGCTCCTAACAGCCTTCATCACTTCTGTGCTTCCGCATTCTATTTTTCTCTCCGTTGGGCTGCCATGTGCACCTGTCATGAAGTTAATCCACCACGATATTCCAAAGTTAATTCTACAACCATCTAATCTAAACTTACCTACCCCTCCCAATGACTGATAAGTTCCTTCTAGAACCCCATTGTTATTGATCCTGCTCTTCTTATATCTATACATATATATAATATATATATACATATATATATATATATAATTTAGCGCATATATGTATATGTACCCTCGCTCTGCATCTCGCAGTTCCTCTCCGGCCATTTCTCTTGTTATCATCCCAAAGACCGTAATCATATGCATCCATCACTCCTACATCTGAGCCTAACACCTACCGTATCCGTTCGTTCTAAAACGTTTTTTCATCTGATCAACCCTCTACGTCTTGCATTGCTCGCTTCCTGTTTTACGATGAGTTTTATGCCCTGTCCGCCGACATCCACTGCAGAGTACCAATCCTTCATTGATATCTAACCCACCGCAGTGCACCTCACTTTTTTCTCCATCGTCCCTCGCTACTGCACTTACTTATACCGATTTCCACCTTTCCTCATGTTTATCAGTTAGCCTTCAGATGTGTTTACCAGGACCAGTCACCCAGCCCATCTGACCTTGACTTTCAAACTCGCCAGGCATCCATTCAAATCAGCCCTTGAGTTCATTTAAACTCCACACAATCTTTATGATGTGCATACATTTATCCTATTTTCATCCCACTTTATTCCCCTTTCTGAGCCATTTTATCCTATATTTTCATGAGAGTTTCCACATTTTCATGAATTATATCTGTCCATTCCATCACCTGTATCAACAAGATCATGCACTTGGCGAGCTTCGGACGTCTCCGAAATAAACCGTTATTATTATTATTATAACTGATGTTGATGAGAGTGGGGTTGGACTTCGCACGGTGTGTCAAGGTGGTGGGTGCTGGATTAGAATATGAGGGTAAGAAGTGGGAACCGAAAGCCTCTGAGGTATGCAGAGGTAAGTGGACAGTGGTGGAGACAGACATTAGAAAACTAGCGGAATTCTTGTTCGACGAGCTGAGAGGTTATACTTGGCAAATTGGACACAAGCTTTACTTTGTGGCGGTGCAACAGGGCGAGTGCTCCCCGTTTTCAGAGATGCATTCCGGTGCAGCAACTGAGTTCGACTTAAGTCCTATTGATGTGCAACAGAACGGAGTAATCCTCTGTTTGATGGTATTTGCGCTGCGGGCCTAACAGCTTGGGCTTGGGTCTTGCTGTTCTTTAGATCCGGCGCTGACTGAATGGTGCAGAGGTTGAACTAATTCTTTTCAGGTGGCTGCTTATGTTGCCATGAAAATAGTCAGCTTCAATGGGAGCGTCGGAGGCTAGAAGAATTTACCTCAGGCTGAGCAGGGATTCGAGTTCGGCAGTAGATACCAATACCAGCAGCTATTAGGATTGATTCTCTGCATCACTGGTCTGTATATGCGGTGGGGCCAAAAATAAAGCCGATTGTTTGGAACAGAAGGTTAACGACTTATATGATAAATGGCAATCGGCTGAGTATTCTTTATGAAAGATTTTCCCACTGACAATTATTGCCGAGCCAACAGATCAAAATGACTCCGAAGCTTCATCCACAGCCGGTCATTATATGGATGCAATCGCCTCGGAAACTCACGGAAGGATAAAGAACGCTAACAAAGCCATAGTGAAGAATGACCCGGACAGACTACCAAAACAGTCTGCCAGAGCCACAATACTAAACGCACGCAACATGGCTCACCACATGTGCGGTTGTACTAGGCTGCGGAAACGGTCACTACGACACCCCTACCTTCAGTTCTTTCAGTTTTCACCTAATTAACAGCTGTTGAGTTTATTAGTAACTGTCAAAGGACTGCTCTAGCTACGTCATTTAGGAACAACAAAATACGCTCCGGCGAATCTCCTCTACAAAGAAAGATGTTCCACATGCAGAAAGGCAAACCAGCGCCTTCCACTGGCCCTGACCCAACAGGACCCGTAGACTCCTCGCTGAGTACTCCTATGAGAAACGACTCCTGCTAGAACATCTACTACCGCCATGGCCCCTTTCGGCATCCGTGGACCTTCATCGGCCTAGTCCTCAGGATCCCAAGCAAGTTTCGTGCAATTAATCCCAGGATGCGGCGCAGTCTTCTTCCAGCAAGCCGGAATGACCATCACAAAACGATCCTGAAAGGCCTATCAGGAGTAGGTTAATTGTGGCGAAGACCCAGGACAGCAGTTCTGTAGTAAAAAAATGCTTCGGCTTTACCGTCTCTGCACATGACACAAACAGTGACCGTAGACTTAGATTTATCGCAGCAAGTGTCTACGACCCAACCACCAGGACATCGTCGGCACCTAGCCTCCCCACGTACTACATCAGCTAGAATAAATAGCAAAACCAACCTCACCAAACATGCAACACCACATTTTCAGGGTTTTTCACAAGTTAACCCATCCCCGTTTACTCACAAGACAACTGACCTACCAGCAACATTATTTCTACCGCCTAGTACATCCACCTGGAGGCCTCATGATATGACTGCTACAATACAGCAGCTGCATATGCCTGAAACTACAGTGACCAAGCCCGGTAAGCACTATTCAACAGGCATGCAACCGGCTAGCCCCTCTAACCACTATCAACAGCTGCTGCCCCTCCCCCAGTCCAGCTACCAAGTCACCGCCACAACTCACAAACCTCCCCATTCAGATCTCAGGCGTGGAGTTCAGGCGAGCTTCCGGCCATACAGCCACAACAAGAGCACCTCGCCTCAGCTACCCCTGACCAACAAGCCTTTAACCCTGATGAGCCTACGAACCCGTTTCATTTTATAGGCCCTATCGAATCCGCTCACGCCAAACCGACCCCAGACAATGTGTGGCTTGCCCTCACGATTCCTCAGACCCCCTCTCCCATGATAATAGAACGCCAAATAAAAGCCATCGTTTCCCGAGGCAATTTTCGCCACCGTCTGTGCTTAATCTTTGACAATTCTGCACGCCAAAGTTGCTGGTTATTCATTCGTTACCTAGCGTCACCATAGAGTCACCAGCCCTTCCTTTTCCCATGGTGCACCATACTAACAAATGGCTTACAGATCAAATCCCCAAATCTCGGTGCTGATTTCCACCCGTACAAGGACCTTCTGGTCAGACCACGGATCTAGACTTTTCCGCACTACACAACCAACTTGACCAACCAAATTCCCCAAAACTAAATATGACTAACAGTATCTCGTTTGTTCTTCCTATTAGCCGATCCTTCATAAACAAAATTCGGCACTCCTAATATCTGTCCGCTGGTTCTTATTATAATAAAATCTTGAATACTGAAACCTGGTCAGCTAATTACATCTCAGCGGGCCAGACTTCTCTTGTAGGCCACAATGTCCTCGGGTTAAATAGGAAAACTCGGAGCGGCGGAAGACTTTTGGTACTTTTCAAGCAGACCATTGACGCAATAAAATTTCATCACCCTTCACTCGACTCTACTTCCGATTCACTTTAGCTAACTGTTAACTTCTCTGGCTCTCAACTTCGTGTTGGATGTGTTCACCTTCTACTTAGCGAAAATTTCTCTCTGCCCACAACTGATTGATGCCTTCGAATACCTAGCCTTGCTGCCCTCAAGTGTAAGGGTTATTTCTAGTGAATTTAACCTACCTAAGATAGCATGGCCATCTTTGCCTGCACCCGCTAACCTTTTACCATTTGTAACAAGTATTACCTAAGGAGGGTAGGTACAGTACATCCGCTCTCCTGCGGGGAGAAGCAGCATTTTAGAACTCATTTTCCCCCTTGGCGTCCCTCACATGGTTGTCTAAATCTACTAAAGTTTTCCCAGCAGTGATCACAAAAAGGTGAACCTCCGTGTTCCCACCCACTCACAGCCTACACTGAAGTACAGCTGCATTGAGCTCTTCCTTCTCCCTGACCTTTAGACAAGCCCGTTGTAGTGAGTTTTCTTTCTCTTATGACCCACGACACGCTACCGATATTTTCTATGCACAGTTCTTCAAATGTCTTAAGAAGAGTACTTACCTTCCCCCTGCAAACAAAGTATGCCAAGCTTCAAAAATCATAGAACTACACAGGGCTTTGCAAATCTCATTCAGATTTTTTGCCTCATTTCTATTATTCAAAGTCTTGAAGAAACTACACTTCTCAGCCGGGAACTGAAGGCTCTGCCATACTCAAACAGATCTCTTCGACCGTCATTACTGCACAAGGCCAGAACCTCTAATACTCACAGAGATATCCCGGGCACGGCTTCAGCGGACAATGTATCCGCCTCAACTCCTTTTTTTATTGCCGAGACCTTCAACTCATTATTAGCCTCTGTTTTGGCCTCTATTATTATTGTTGACACTCAGCCTCTTTCCCCAGCTACCACTTCAACTCTGTCCACAGTGGAACTTCACACTTCATTTACCTCCGAATTGTTGAACCCCTTCAAGCCGTCGTCTTACCCAGGACCTGAAGGCTTACCGCCCACTGCAACAGTTAAATGCGTAATCGACTTACCTTACCAACTACTCAGTCCACCTACCCTATCAATAAACTCCGGACTGGTGCTGACAAGCTGGAAGTGTTCAGTCATAATCCCGCGCCCCTTGAAAGCTCTACCGCAAGAGGTAACAAACTACCGTCCCATTACTCATACACCTCTCGGCTAATGGAAAAAATCGTAGAGGAACAAATTGTGAAATACCCCTCTCAACTGGGCATCATTAGTCCCTGACAACATGGTTTCCTTCGGTCAAGATCTTGCACAGGCTGCCAACTTGATCTTTTGAGTCTCAATACTGAAACGGCAGACAATGGATTGGCCCTTATAGTACTTTACTTGGGTATGCCAAAGGCATTTGGCCGCATGTCACACCAAGGCCTTCCGGCCAAAATTCGATCCTTTGGCATTACTGATCCCTTGTTACCTCGGACCAATTCCTACCTGTCGAATGGCTCTCAGATTGCCTCAATAAGTGGACACAGTTCCAGGCCTAAACCGGAGGTAAGCTGTGTTGTGCAGGGCAGCATCCCTGACCCTCTGCTTTTCCTCAAGTATGTGAACGGCATATTCATCTCAGCTAGCCATGGCACCTCTTTTCTTTTTGCCGATGACATTGAGATGGTCTACTAACTTGAGCCTGATCGCTTCGCTCCGGCTAACTATAAAATCTCTGAAGACATATCTGCACTCGGCAGGTAATGCTCAACTTGGCAGAGGAAGTGTTCTGTTGACAGGTGTGAGGTAATTACGTATAAGTCCAACCCACCTCCACAGTCTTAAGGCTTTGTGGTTCATCGGTTGCTAGCAAACAACTTGTTCGCGACCTTGGCTCAAGCCATTCCCGCGCATTTAATTTCTCCGAATATTTGGCCTTTCAAGTCCCTAAGGTCAGAAAGTGCTTAGAGCTGATATTTCTCTCCTTTCGGCTTTGAGAAGGCATTTTCCTTTTCTATAAATCCCATTCTAGGCCTTTTATCTAATTACTACCCGCTGGTCTTTTCTAGCATGCACAAGTAAGACAGAATTGTTATTAAATGAGTCGAATATAGTTTTACTAAGCGGCTGATTGGGTGGAGCTCACTCCTCACTTATAAAGAACACCGCACGCTTCTTAAACTTGATCCTTTATGGCTTCGCCGGGTAAAACTGAACCCCATCTTTTAGTATGCCATAGTTCACAGCCGGAAAAATACATATAACCCATTGCACATTGCGCCTGTTTCTAGCCATCCACTACACTCTAGAATTCTTAGCCTTTCAACCCCCATTAAAAACACTAGCTCACGCTCATATTTCTCCATCACACTTTACTCTAACTTATGGACTAAATTACCGCTAGATGTACGCAGCTCTACTTCCGGCCGTCGGCTTGGAAGCTCTTTGGATAAATTCCTCACGGTAGCCCTGACCTTATACTTCCTCAATGAAGACACATCCAATGACCAGGCCTATGGGAAGGGTCTAAATTTTTGAATCGTGCAAATGCCGGTGGTCTACAACAGATGAAATTGGGTAAAAATTCCTAGTTTTCCTGCCTTCTGCAATCAAAAAGCTAGTTTCGGAGAGTCACTGCCTATTAATGCCACCTCTTTGTATCGATTCCCATTTATCCTCAGCTGGGAGCACCCCAAACTGCGTTCCTCTAGCTTTTCCCTATCTTCAGACCTCCACTCGTGAGTACCTTTCTATCGATGACTTTAAATCGGTCACTAACCTAGCCTACGCATCCACCTGACCGTCGGCCGTTCGTACTCTACCCGACAGATGCTCCTTTGAATTTGTTCAGGGGTCCTCTGACGCCTGGCCGCCTGACTGCAGACTGCCTGATACCTACGGCCTTTTGGCCCCACCGGGAAGACAAAAGTCAATCCCAACGGTGCGGGAGGCTGCCGGATCCACGGATTTGGCCAGCGCACATTGGGCGTGCAGGCCGTTTGCAACGATTTGCGGGCGCAACTAGGCTGGTGTATCGCACTTTTTTGTCGCCAGAAGCGGATTTCAAGTTAGGTGTCCAGCTCACGGCCAGCCTCACCCCCTGGCACCAGTTGCTGATTGAAAAGCAAAGTCATCCGCATCATATTGCTGCTACTCAGTGTCTCCTCCAAAGTTCCTGAATAAGATCTACCATACACCCGGTCAAGTCCCAAAACGATATTTGCACGTGTACTCGCTTGGCTCAGAAAAGTACTTTACTATTTGCTACTACCAACATTTATCTCCACCAACTTGCCTTCTATCTGTCTGAACTGATCCCTTGTTAGACCTAATTCTACTTCTTCCAGTCACCGGGATCTATTCCCTGAAACACGGAACTGTTTCACGGTTCACATATCTTAATTACGAACATCACATTTCCTGATATAGTATTAGAAAAACCATTGATCTGGTAGGCAATTTGCATGTCACCACTCCATTTATCTAAACAAAACCATCATTTAAAGATTTTCTCCTCACCTGCCAACAATGTCACAAACTACGAAATGGTCCTCCTTCCAGCGCCTCATCTGCACGACACCAGCTCTCTGTTTCATTCTGTTCTTCCCCGGCATCTTCTGTCATTCGGCCACTTGCATTTTATGACAGTTGCATTTGCATTGCAGTCTCCAAAATAAGGGATAAAAATAGTTCGACTGCCTCCTCTGATCTATCAAAAGCCTTCGACCGGGTTCCTCACTAGCATCCGTCTGTCCGACTCAAATCCCCAGGTTAAGTTGTTCCGTTCATAACGTGGTTGTTTTCTTATATGTCCTCCGCTTCCAGGTGGTACTAGTTGATGGTCAGTTATGTTCTGCCGGGACCATAACAGATCGTGAGATTCAAAGTGGGGTTTTTGGACCACCACTGCCCCTCATATATATCAGTGACGTCTTTCACGCTTGTCCTCCGCCATCTTCGCCAGATAACATCAGACAGGATTTAAATTCACCCAGTGTTTGGTGCAATTTGTGACTGATGGAATTTTCAGCATCCTATACGAGTGCCAGTTACTTCCAGGTGCCACTGCCTTCGATTGATAACTCAGTCCTATCAACCTAGTAGTGTGTGAGCTTGGATTTGACTGCTCTCGTTTGCTTAATCCCTCTGAACAGGCCATCTTCCAAGTTGCTTGGGCCATATGACTCATTAGTCTCATTTTCGGCAGCTTCAAACTGCAGCACAATCGACTGTGTCTCTATGTTTTCCAAGTCTGCCCTCGGCCTAAGTACCGTTCCATTATCTCTTTCCATCTTTCCAAGTTCATTACCCCGGAGAACATTCGGAGCATATTCACCCAAAACTGGTCCAGTATCTTCTTCCACATCCTACTGCGGGCGTTGTGAGCTATTCAAGCTCAATCAACTACGGCCCCGTTGCCTTTGGCTGAATTCGACCTTCTTATTACGAATGATCCACCACAGTTTATATGTAACCTTCACATTGTCCCGTAATCCACCGAGCTCTTGCTCTTTCCCAAGATCGTGTCTTCCCTTCCAGTTGTACCGTGCAATTAAGCTCTGAGATTTCGATTCTTTGTAAATTTTGTGGCAGAATTTGGGATAAACTGCCTCCTCGCTATACGTCGTACCACCTCGTTGCCTGTATTCAACAGCATGATCCATGACCACCTGGCGACATCTGATGTCATCACGCTATCCAGCAAATGCACTAATAACCAAGCAACTTTCAAACGAGGCCTCCAGTTGAGTCATTCAGCCAGTACAGTAACCCCTGAACTTTGCACCTGTTTCGGCCGCTGGAATAGCACATTGGCAGCTTCCCGGCTGGGGATTGAAATTTGTTAGAAAGACCTCAAAGATGGTATAGTTCAACTTTCTTTGCCCTTCATTGTTTGGCTTGTTTACTCGTTCTTACCTGGTCGAGGTAGGCCGGTTTTACTTTCGGTTCCCTCAGACTGAGCATGTGCAGTTCAGTTTATTCAAACGTCTACTGTTCGGTTGAGCTTGAACTCTTTGGTTACCCGTTGGATTCTGTCCTTACATCTCCCTGAGACAAACTACATCCCAATAGATGTTTGTACTGTTTTTATGCTTACTCTCTAATTGCTTTGATATCGCACGGGAGAAACTGACGATTCGTCGAATATCGCTCAATTGGTGACCTTGATTCTCGGGTCAGTTTTCCTCGGGATTTGCTACAAGGAGAGTCTTGGTCGATTCCGTGAGCCTCGACACGATCGGGAATAGGCTGCCTTCAATTCTATTCCGTAATTTATCTTATTTGAGAAGCTTTTCTCTAACGGATCTGTGTTTCTTGAATATCTCCTTACTGGAAAGATCTGCGCCGGCGTCCTCCATAATATCCAACAAGCTGGTACAAATCTAATCGGCTTATCTTCCATCCAGCACACAGTTTTCTCCCCGTACAGATGGAACCAATGATAATGGTGACAAGAGTATATTCCGGATGAGTCCGAGTTGTGATGCAACGCGGGATTAAGTGGTTCAAGTGTCTGAAGGCCGGGGCTCACAGGAGAGCAAAGTGCTTTCGCATGGAGGATCATAAAAAGGGGGTTAAAGGGGTGAAAGTTATAAAAGCGCCCGAAAAATGTAAAACTCAAGGTCGGATGGTCAGATCGGCTAGTGCTGAGTGACGTTAACTGAACGTTTGGAGTGTACGCCTAAAAGGTACCGGAAATAATGAACACAGCTGGAAAATTCGCAAGTATCCAAGGGCGGTTTTGGTTATCTATATACAAAGAAAAATTTATCAAGGGAAATATACAAAGAATCATTTGCATGCTGCAGGATGCACAAAGCGTATAGATAGAAAACTCGACTATGTAATTGAAAGAAACATCAGAGATAAGCGTTCGTTGAACTGATCACTTTTTGATGAGTAAATCAAGAGGTATCAATATGGAGATGGGGTTGTGATGATAAGTCAATCTGAGGCGCACTAAAGGGCGATTGCTGAGGCGAGTAGCCTGCAAAGATGGTAATGTAGTAGAGGAATAATATTTGTGCCGATATTTATTATGATAGGCTGATCGCGTGGTGATGGTAGGAAGGCCAAAAGACCGGTTAGACTGAGCTGACCGGAGGTAGGGGGAGATCGGGTAAAAGATAATATACATCGGTCAGCGGAAGTGGCGGTAGAAGTTAGTGACTGGACTGGAGGAGTCAGATGTACGGCAAGAGAATAATACTTCCCGAAAGAGAGACCACCTGAGTGGTGATAAGAGGAAAGCCCAGGGGGAAATTAGTAGGAGTACAGAGAATCGTTAAATTTATAGAGGGTTGCCCGAGAAGTATAAAAGTGAAAACGAGGGAAAAATCAGTATGGGAGCGTGAATACATAGGCTTAAATGATGCTTAGTTTTTGCAAGAAAGATGATAGAGTAGGTGACGGGTAAGTGTACATCCAGAAGTGAAAGCCGGTTGTTGGGCAAAATTCGAAAATGGCGGATGAGTTAAGTTCCATTAAGCGTATCGTAGAAAGCGGTAGCTGAACCACGGCTGAAGGATGAATTGCATCAGCCGGCTAAGAAACTGGTGGAAATTAGAGGCTGGATGCAGACTCAGATTCAGTCATGTTACGCAAATGGTACACCGGGAGGGAGAGAACGACTTCCTGAGTGAGGATGGGAGAAAAGCTGGTGGAAGACAAATGAGCATTCAGCTTTTCAGTTATTGTATAATAGGCGGACATTGACATGAATATTAAGGTGGAGACTGAAAAATAAATCAATCAGGGCTGTGTTTACCAGCGATGGAGGGAGCGAATAGTAAGCAAAGGTAATGATATAATAGGTGAACGGCAGGTTTAGTAGTTTCACGACCTTTATGACAGTAGCGATATGTGGAAGGGAAGAAGCGCCGAAGTTGCTCGATAAACATATACGAGACGTATAAATATGAGAAAACTGGATATTCTCAAAATCAGGATACAACTGTAGAATGGCATTGTGGAGGCGAATATTCTGACTGACGGAAACAAGGGATAAACACTAGTCACCTCAAAGACTACTGAAGGAAGCCCTAAGGACGTTTCGGAGCAGGACGTCTTATGGTGACATTGGTGAAGGAATTAACAGCAAAAATAAATATGCCGACAATTTAGTTGTGGCATCAAGTTCTAGACTGGGGAATGAACATGATTACAAACAGGATGGGAGGGGAGACGGATGCGCAACTCAAGGAAGGTGGGCAATGAATTACATGCCAAGAGTGATGAATGTCCAGATTACCAACCTTTGTGAGCAAAGATATAGATGGTTGATAGGCTGAGGTAAAAGCTTTCAACCGCGCAATACACCGGTGGAATGATACTTTTTGCCACAAGCAGAAACTGTGCGGTACAACGATTACCTTGAGTGAGATCTTGAGACGTAAAAGGTGATAATGGGAGGGGAACAGAGCAAGTGACATGATTGCAGCAGCACTGAGAGAGTAAAAATAGAATTTTTAATCCGCAAAAGGTACTGGCGGATGAGACTGTCGGTGCGCTGGACTGATGACCCAAAAACCATTTCTGGAGGCAGGAAGTGCTATCTGCTAATCACGTTGGGCCCGCATATTGCTGCAGAGTTTCCGCCCCCCGATGTGCACCGGCAAAGCCGTGGATCTGGCCACGTCTCTCACCAGTGGGATGGGAATAAGTCGCATTTTTTGGTGAGAACATTTAAACCAAGATCTGATGGTCGGGCTGTGAGGAACCTGAAAAACGAAGCTTGCATGTACGCAATTCCGTTGACAATCCGGTTGTTATATCAGACGAGAAAACATTCCCAGTTGTTGTTTACGGGAAGAAGTATGCTACAGTTTTCATTGAGAGGTAAGTTATGGAATAAAATTGTAAACTGCTGCGGTCCGGCAGCTTTGCCAGCTTTGAGTTTAGAAAGAGACGTAGAAGAGCAATATTTCCCAACAAATCAGATCGGTTAAGGTAATGGCAATAACAGAAATGGACTGTTCTAACTATGAGGGCTAGGTTGTGGAACTAGACGACAAACGGAAAGAAAAATAGAACAGCTCTAGTGACAGACTATCCTGGGGCTAAAAGTGAATTAACAATGAGACGAGGAGGCAGAAATGAGCAACTTCGAATTCGAGTAGTCGTGCGCAAGCCGATTAGGGATACCACCTAACGGAACGATTTGACAAGGGACTGTTATGAGCCACTGATGGGGTTGGTGATTAGGTAATAGTGTATATAAGGGTAAATTCCCAACATGACTTGACGACGTGTTTGGTGGAAAGAAGTCCGCGTAAATTGGGGCGGTTTCATTATCAAATCTAGAACAATGACCTCATATGGTGAAATACTCTTTGAAAAGAAAACTGCCCATGTGGCTTGTGAAAGTACAGGTGATAGCATTAGAATTTACCGCAGAATTCAGGCCACAATGTGTACACGGCCTAAGCTCTAACGAGGCCGGATGTTATTTGCATGACAAAAGAAAAACCAAGTGAACTTTAAAGGTTGAATTGTCGCAATAAAACTAAGATATGATACGGGAAAACGTGACTTCATGTCGTGTCATGTCACAGGACCACAATGAAACAGCCCGGATTCTCGCACCAACGGTGCTGATTCTGTGCTTGCTTTGTGTTTCTGTTGTTTACTCTGTAGACAGAACGAGGCTAAGACCCAATTCACTGTCGGGGGAGAGTAGCAGTCCCAAGGTTACGAAGTGGGTCCTTTTCCATATCCAGCTCTTCCCATCAGTGTCGAAGATACAAGCAGTGATTAGATAATGTTGTAAAGTGGTACTTTAGGGGATAAGGAGAACAAGATGGAGGATGGTGCAGAAGGGGTGGTGGAGGTAGTCAGAGGTAGGTATGGTGCCGATGGAAAGTGGCGGCCGAGGGGGGAAAGGCGCTGCCTCTAGTGTTGCCAACGAGTGATGTATGTTTAAAAGCACTCAGGAAACACACCAGACCAGCAATTGGCCAAACTTGCCCTTAAGTCTGCCACTGTCGTAGCAGATACCACCTAATTTGACAGTACGTTCTATGGGCTGAAAACGCCGTACGTAAAGAGATTTCTCCTTAGGAATTTGGTGATCTCGGTTTGACGAGCTTGTACTAGTGTCCCCTAGGTGTGTAATTCTGTGTTGGTGACAACGACGGCTTGGCCGGGGTGGATTGACTTCTAATTTGTTTGAAGTCTTCTACGTTTTATAAAGAAGAGTTTTAGCGCAGGTAACCTCTGAGTATGTTTTGTCCTGGAGTCCTTATGTTACTAATAAAGGCTTATTTCTCGACGGTGGTCGAGAGGCGCGCATGAAAGCATGATCAGAAATTACAGCATAACCAAGAAGATGGGAAACTCACAAAATTTAAGGAGGGAGCTATAAATTACAGCCAAAGATGAATGGGGCTAGGGAGAGTTTAAAGGAAGTAAAGTAACAACGGAACTTACGGTAAATATGGCTCAAGTTAAGGTTAGCTGGGGCATTATTGACGGATCGGCTGGATGTAAGACGGACATTGTCTTAGGAAGCAGAAAATACAACGTTCACAAGAATGACGCCAGAAATCGGTCAGTGACGCTTGCTCCGGTTCACTTAAAAAGGTAATTGGTGATGATGCGAAGAGACAGGTAAAAATTTCATGGAGGTGCAAGGATGAATAATGACTTTTATAGACTTGCGGATACGAAAATGAATAGTCCCTCAGAAAGGGTGATATGATTTTCAGGAGACTAGATAGGTACGATCTAAAGGGGAATGAAGAAGGATGGATTGCCGATGAGGAATAATCGGCAAGCGAAATACCATGCCCAGGAGGAGCAGAATAAAGCAGAAGAGATGAGTGAATACCTCTGCAATAGGCCACATTGAGCTGGTGAAATGACGAATATATTTTCTGTTCGAGTTTCCTGTGGCCTTTCTCTGTTTCTTTTGAGCCTTTTGGGCGAGGGTTGGCTGTTATTTGTCTTCACTCTTTCGTCTTGGGATGGAAGAGGGCACCACCGAATCTGGACCGTTCGTAATTTGATTAGGAACCCCTGCATGGTGGTCTGAATGGCTTCGACGTCGGGAGGGTCTTGTGGCAGGAAGTTCCTAGTAAGCCTCAGCAAGTGATACGCAACAATAATAGGAATTCTTGTGAGCGAATCCTAGTAGCTAGGTTGCATTCGCGGCGGCCAGCCCCGGGCGCGGTTGGAGACGGGCAGAGAAGGGGATAAGCTGTCAGCACGATGTACCACAGCCAGGCAACACGGTGGCCGGGTGGTTCTGGAATTCAAAAAAGGGAGGGCTGCAACTTGGAAGGTGTTCAAGCTGAGGGTTAGCTTGGGCAAAATACTAGAGTTACGGAGGTTGAAAATGGGACACGATGGTCTCAGTGACATGAGAAGCCATGGGTATTGCAAGTCAGTCTTTGTGAGTACTAACTACGCTTGCGCTATTAGGCCTAGCTATGGACTACCAGCTCGTCAGTTTACCGGGATATCTTATTGCTCATTGTCAATAAAGCCGAAGAGGTGCATTGGGGCTGCTGGGTCTGGGGGCTACGCAAGGAAGCAGCTGGGAGAAACTCAGAACCCTAATGGCAGGTCAAGAGGAGGTGTGACACGTTCTGTCGTGTGGTATTTACAGGTCCAGTGCTGCAGGTTGGTGCTAAGTCTTGAAATACGGAAATCGCGGTTAGGATGTGCTGTAAACAAGAGAGTTGGTTGGATGCTGGGACAAGGGAAAGGCCACTTTCTTGCGAAAAGGAGGGAAGATAGATTAGCACTGGCGAAAAGTAGAGGCGGTTTCTATTAAGTTCTTATATATAAGTTCATATACTCTTCCACGTTTACATATACATATATTTAGTGCTTCAATGAAACTCGTTTGTCGTCTGATGTATCGACTTATTGTCCACAGCTGTGGGATGAGTCAGAGCAATGGTGGTTTTGTGACTGACGTCAACATACACGCCAGGCTTGCGTAGGAGTGAATAAGGCGGCTGAAAGGCAGGGCAGGACGTGGACAAACATACTTGGAGAGTCCACTCACCATCACCTCGGACACTATCGTGCGTAAGAACCAAAACCTGTCAAGTAGACAAAGGTGGTGTGGGCCCCCCTCTTGCAGGGCCAGGTCTGAGCTGATGGGAGACATACCCCTGATTGAAGGTTGCCCGTGTCATTCGCAGCCCGATATTAGCGGTATTTGGAGATCAAATCAGCCCCACTAGGTTTTTTTGTTTTTTACTTCATTTTTGTTTCTTTGTTTCATAACAGAAAAGTGGTTGAGCCCATAAAGGAGCTTTCCACAGCCCCTCAGTCCGATCGTAATTTTTCGCGTATTGGTCATTTTTTCACAACTGCTGGGGGTGGTCTTTTTCTTCCACGTCCGGACATAACTATCTTTTGGGTGCCGTTGACATCATGGGTTTCGCTAGCGTGGGCTAGCAAAATGCACAGTGGGGCTAAGCAAACACACGGAGTAGGAAAACGAGCGGTGTACCAGTCTAGTGAAGTATCAATGCGCTATCTTAAGAGCGGCAGTTTCCCGTACAAGACCCGGGGCCCAAGCTTCGACACAATATTCGAGGTGTGGCCCAACTAATGTTACGTAGTAAGGCAACAACGCAGAAGCTTACCTGAAAGCTACAATGCTCAACAGCTAAAGGAGCTCCCGGTGCCTGTAGAGGGACCGTGTACCTCTGTGTCAGAATATTATGGTGCCGGTCAAGGAAAAAGGCCACACAGAAGGCTAATGCTAAATGCAGCATGGGATGAGGGATCAAATGCTACGATGATTCAGATAAGGAGGCAGCGGGTAGCGGGTCATAGTATGCATACGAATCGAGTTTTACCAAGGACGTATACTTCACGATGGATGGAAAGAAAACCACACGAACTGTACCGCCTAGTTCATCAGAACGAGTCCCACAGCCACCTATGGTGAAATTGGGTTTCAAAAAGAGGACCGCCTCCGTGGTCTGCAGAGGGCTGGCGATGATGGGATTATTTTTCATGGGAGGAGAAGGTAAAAATGGAGATAGAAATTATAAGCCACCTTAGGTACCGGCGCCGCTGAACACAAAAGAAAGCTACATATGAGGCCCACGCTGAAAGTAGGGCTGAACGGGGAAGCAAGCGCTACCAGGATCTGGATAAAGAAATGGCGGACGTGAATCCACGGAGTGTACGGGGATCAAGTTCTTAGAAGGCTCGACGATATGTGTATGCTGGAAGAAGAGGTGAAATTTCTCTTAATAAAAGTCAAGAGGAGAGCTGCGACCTCTCGTTTTGAAACGAGAGGTCTTACATACTTTGCTAACGGGGATAAAACTGGGCCCGACAGCTATTCGTGAAGCCCGTACAGGCGAAGACTAAACGCCTTTCCGCGGCGAGTGACACTGTGGTCAACAGAATGTAAGCTAATAGTAAGATAAGCTTGCTAGTGCGTCAATTCATATGACAAAACGACGTTAGGCTTTGGGCTGCGCAGCTAAAGGGGCCCGAGTTTGAGTAGGCTGAACCCTTCCTGATGAAGTTCAAGTGAGTTTAGTCCAAAAAAGCTTTTGGTGAAGGATCCCTGGGCATTCTTTACTGCAGTGGATGTGGTTCTTAGCATGTCGGAGTTAATGATAGGGCAAAGTTCTGCAAGTGGTCTAACGTAGGAGAGGAGTGCTGCGAGGAGGCTGTCCTTCGTCCCAAAACAGTCAAAGTTGTAACCGGTAAGCCGTCTTGCCCTGGCAAATTGATGGGACTCCCGCTCGAAAAAACTGAAAGTAGATGACTTTTGTAGCACAAGGGCTCTTACTTTGGGAGAAGTGGAGATTAGTTTGCCCCTAAGCATGATGGTTCCGTGGTTTACGGTACATTTTCGGGCAAGTAGTGTACCTTTAGACAGCGATAACCTCATATGCCACATGTGGCACCATGTGTGAGAGGAAATTAAATCGCCAGAAAAGCGCCCTGGTGTAGCCGAAAGTTTGCCGGGTCAAATTATGCGCTGTTTTATTATCGTCGGTGAATAAAAAGAGGGTGCCATAGTAAGCTGCAGCAAAGTCGCTTGTTTACACTGTGAAAAAGTCGAGGGCCTAAGAAGCTGCCCTGAATCGTTCCAACTATATGGGTTCCGATGATAACAAGTGATCAGCAGCCAAAACTTCTTGCAGGAAGGAGGACAAATAAGATAACCATGAAAGAAGGGGTTTAATTATACAAATGGGGCGAATTTTAGAGAGTGGGTGGTTAAGCCGGACCCTGTCCAGCGCCTTTGTCATATCAAGAAAAAAAGATAATGACTGCTTTCTTGTGCCCTTTGCAGTGGTAAACGTGTGGAAAAGTTCAAACAGACAGCCGGAGTGTGATGTAGCTTAAATGAAGCCATATGGGGAAGGGTTTATTGAACTGTTTTTTGCAGATAACCAAACCTTTGCTATAACGATCCGTTCCATCGTCCTGCACATAGCAGGAGTACAGATGATGGGGAGGTGATTATCAGGGTCACGTGGAAACCCTTCGTAAAATCCGGGTGTTACGATGGAGCCTTCCACTGTTTGGACACCAAGCTATCATTCATGGACAACGTATAGAGGGACAGAGTAAGAAGGAGGTCAGGTTCAATAAAAGGAAGCAGGTTTGGGGGAAGCCATCAGGACCAGGTCGGTGAGATGGCTTGTTCGGGGTGGCAATCTTGTGAATACGTCTATCATGGAGAGAGATGCCGGACAACGTCGTGTCCTTTGTCAGAGGGAGGGAGGAGTGGATGCGAAATGGGGACCGAATGATTCAGAAACAGACTTCGGTGAGATTGAAGTTTTGGAGTTGCATATTATTAATATGGGGCTAGTGCATGAACTATGTCCAGTTAGTGAGTTTAAACATCTTAATGGCGGCAAATTTATGCTGGATAGGCCGTTTTTCATCAGAGCTACTGAATTTCTCTGGTAGTGAGTTCAGGCGAAGAAACATAGATAAGTCCCTGAACCTCAAATAAATGCTCCGCCGTACTATGAACTTGAGTTCCATTTCTGACTTTCTAAGTGGCGGTCGGGGTTTGAAGAGAATAATAATAATAATGGGTTATTCCGCAGACGCCCGAGGCATGTCTGGTGCATGATCAACTGTTTACAAGTGATGGAATTAACAGACGGAACCCTCGAAAATGTAGAAACTTACATGACGGAATTTGGAAAACTGGGCTTAGAAGGGGGAGTAACGTGGGATGAAAGTATGGCACATGTATGCTAACCAAGGAAAATGTACTGAATTTAAGTGGACCCATTTACGGATTCAAATGAACGCCCAGTGAGTTTGAAAAGTCGGAGTCAGGTGGAGGCTCCGGCTTGTCAGTATAAGGACATATGAAAGCTGACTGCTATATATGAGAAAGGCTATAAATCGGCATAAGAAACTGTAATAGCGGGTGACGATGGAGAAAAAGTGAGATTCCCTACAAAGGATTAGGTAGCAATGAAGCATAGGCACTCTGCAATGGATGGTCAGCAAGCAGGGCACAAAACTCTTTGTGAAACAGGGAGTGTGCAAAGTAAGACTTACAGAGTGGACCAGGTAGAAAATAGTTCATAGGGATTGGATAAAGTAGATGTAAGACATACATGTAGAAGGAATGGATGCATATCATGGTTGTCAGGGGGATGATAGCAAGAGAGATGGCCTGTGAGGAACTGCAGGATACAGAGCGAAAGCCCATATACATATGTGCTCCTTTATATATATATATATATATATATATATATATATATATATATATATATATATACGCATAAGAGAAGCCGGATCAATAAAAATGGAGTCCTAGAAAGAAATTATCGGTTATTAGGAGGGACAGGTTAGGTTAGGTCGAATGTTTGTAGAAATAACTCTGGAATATCGTGGTGAATTATCTTCATGACAGGCGAACTTGGCGGATCAACAGAGAGAGTGGAGAAGGCGGAAGCACAGAAGAGACGACGACTGAGAAGCAGTTCAAAAAAGGGAGACGAAGGGAAGTATCGAAGAGAACAGGTAAGAATGGATCCAATAATCTGGTTGATGTAGGTGAGACATGTGGTGTCGGTCAAGAATGGGAGAAGCATTAATACATGGGCTTACATTATTCAGCAGGAAGTTGGTGGCGATGGAGTTGGCCAAGCTGCGCAGAGCGATTGTGCATACAAAGTGGAGAAAAGTACCTGGGATGTAAAACTGTTCGTGGTGCAAGATGCAGCAGCTGTGACGGCAAACAGCGTGGGAGGGGAATGAGCACAAGGGGTCGAGCCAAGCTTGGATAAACAATCAAGAAAAATGGCACATTGACAACCAGCTACAAAATTGGGGGTAAGCCGTCAGAAAAAGTGAATTCCAGTTCAAAGATCGAATGAATAAAGGAGCAGGGCTCCGATTTGTAATCCGAGACGATATAGAGGGCACAGAGTTTGTTTGAATACTGGGAGTTCACAGCGGCGTGCGAAGAGCTATTTCTTGGTCACTTCCAAGGAAGTGATGTGTAACCCGAGTTTTGGCTTCTGTGAGGCCACGGGAGAAAACTGGGTCGAGAATGTGGCTGACATTTGTAAGGGATTCGATGGCTTGGGGTCATATTTCCAGGCATATGCAGGAGATAAATTTCAATAAACGAGGGCCGGTGTGTGACGACCTGCAGATTTACTGGAAACTAAAGTCCCTTGCAAAAAATTTCGGAACCGGAGGGGAGGTCCTTAGTGAAGTAAAGAGCATCGGAGACTGCGCAGGTATCACGTAGATCGGTGCCAGGCGGGCAATTCATGCAATTTAGTGGGCAGCTGTTGTTATTCTGATCCGAAGACAACCGTATGGGCTCCATGAGCTAACCAGGAAATGGATGGCATTCAGCGGATTTAAGGAAGGAATGCCGAACATGTGCGAGGCACCACCAAAAGTTCGAGAAAGCCGCGGACCACAAAGTTTAATAGCCGAGGATACTAAAGCAACTAGTAGGTCCGTGCTCCGGGAGCTATGTTTCAGCTACTAGGATAATATCTGGGTTGGCAGAAGGTACTATGGATTTCAGCGAACTGGGTTCGCGCATTAGAGTGTGAGCAATTATGGGGAAAAGCTAGAGGGCAGCAGTCACGAGAGGAAAGTGGTTTGGCGAATGGCTTCGTAAAGGGGGCGACAAATGCCACGGTATCAAAGAAGAGGAGAGAAGGACGCGATTTTGGCAACAGAATTGATTGAGATGCCAAGTATCTCACAAGGCAGCACGAAGAGAATACACGGGAGTAGTCAAGAAACCGAGGGGCCGATACTGAAGGAGGCTTTCATAGGTTGGGTCGGCTGAAATAATGTGCCGTGGGATCAGGGTAGATAACGGCGATATTTGGCGGTGTAAGATCTGTTGGAGAGGGAGAATGTGGAGCATAATATTGGGTCAGAAGATAAAAGCCGTGGGCCAAACCCTGTGGCATCGGTTGACAACCAAGCTGGAGGCTCGTGCTGAGGGAATCGGGTATGATAGAGCCAAAGATAGTGGGGGCGTACTTAGTGGGTAATTTGTGAGATGTTACTGGATCGTTAGACATCACCGGGGTGAAATTCGAGCAACTGGGCGTGATATAGAGCTCTTGGCTGCACCGACGTTCATGTGTTTCATCAGGTGCGCGGACGGATCAAGACCTGGGGGAGCGAAGCTATCCAGTAGGCACGCCAGTGACGGAAATGTTGGTTGGGTAGAAGGCTGGGATTAGTCTTCACGCAAAGGTCTCAAGCTGGCTTTCGATGCAAGCTGACGGAGTGGCGACGTCGGTACATTGATGATCTTGGCCACAGGGAGCAGCAGGAAAAGGTGAAGAGGTTGTGAGCAAAGCCCTTGAGGACGATATCACTGCCAAGCGATTAATAACGAGTAGGAAGTGCGAATCTGGCAGTTTGGTGGCTAGCGTGGCGGACTGACCAAGACGTGAGTGGTTAAATTTTACACCAATTTGAGAAGCTTGTCAATACACCACACTTGCAAGTTTGTTTATCCGTGCGAACCATTTGAATTTGGTCTTGAGCCGTTTCTGACCGTCGTGCTTGAGCCACGGGGCTTTGAACCTTTAGGATTATTTGTGGAGTCTATTTGGCCGCATACCATAGGGTTGTACATATTTTTGCCCTTTATGAATTTCAATTTATTGCCTTAGAAACTATGAATCAATCTTGTTTTGGTTTTGAGGATTCGTTGGAACTGGTTACTCGTTGTTCGATCTACGAGAATTGATTTACAATGGTGGTTGGCTGTAACAAATGACTGCATAGCCCAGCTATGGGTTAATAATTGTGGCGATTGGACCCCAAAGCGGAGCTTTTTAGAGCGGCGTCTTGGGGTTGGAGGGACAGACGAAGGTCTGCTTTACGCCTGAGTGCACTGGTCGATGGAAGTGGATTGGAAATGTTAACGTTAGGAAGTCCTTGAACTGAGCTGGTTGATACTTGATGGGGGGGGGGGTTGACAATGCGAGATTCTCGCTCGCCGACCAGGGATCCCCCCTGTGCGCTGGGTTCTTGTCAGTGGTAATTTTTGTGCTGTAGGATGGATCGGATTTTGTAATAGACCTTCTCCTTCCAACGAACTCTAGGGCAGCGCCCTCCTCGTATAATTGAAAGGGAAGCGGACACAGGTTCTCCTTTTGCAGTAGCAGCCTTGGTGTGAAATACATAGGCTAAAGGCATGGATATTCAAACCGAGGGGAGCGACGGACTATCTAGAAAAATGAAGACTACGGGACTTTTCAGAATTTTAAAATCTTTGGTGGACCTCGGATGTAACTGAATCCAGGAAGCTCCTAACCCATAGTGAACTTCAGTGTTCAGGTGTTCTGAAGGATCAGTTGAAGATGCAGTCGGTAGTAACATGGTCAGTGTATCATCTGCAACTACGGATCGTGAAAAGTCCTCCAAATACACTACAATCTAGTGTTTCCTTGATATCACTCACCCATATACACTACTTCTGTGTCTTTCATACCTTTATTGTTTTTATGAACCAACCTATGCTTGTTCGCGTCAAACGCGCTACCCTGTCGTACACTATCTTGGACCTGCGTGATGCAGGTGCTTGCCACTCGCAAGCCGCAACTTGGTTCTCGTTGCCTGAGTCAGTATGATAGGGTAATTGAAGTTCACATATGTTTTATGTTATTGTTCATTTCATAACCTAGTACTGTATAATTTACGGATCAGTCGCGCTTTGAATTGGGGACCCGTTTCGAATTTGGCCACGTACTGCTCAAAAGCTTGTTACATCATCCATCCAAAGTACTTAACTACCATTTTAAAGGCTCCGAATTTTGTTCAAATGTCCTAATTCTTGAATGGCGTCACTGTGCTTATCAGTTGGTTGTACAAACGAGGTACCGATAAGGCAAAAAGTCGGGGGCCTCTTGCGCTTGTAATTTGAAGGCGGTTGGCCCCTCGGTGGTGAGGGAGATTGGTAACCGTTCTAGGCTTGAGGTGACATAGATTTTTGTAGAAATGGAATCAAACTTGTTTTATTGAAGTGGATTAATTTTTCGGAGTTTTACCGGTCAATGAAGAACGATAACCAGACTTTTAATTAGGGGAAAAAATGCGGCAACTAAAAGCTTTTCCCAGGAAGAACGGCTCTTGTTCCTGGGGGGGGGAAGCAAACAGGTTTTCTCTGAATACATACCTAATGATCCGTCATACCTGTCCCTTCTCTGCTTTTTGCTTGTTTCCTGGCTTTTGCCCACACCTGACCCCGGCTTGTCACGTATCATTCTTTTAGGGCACGTATGCACAACATCTTACTTCAAGCAGGTTTTCTACGCCGTGTTTCTCCTCCTGCATGTCTAATGCACAAACCTGGCCGACCTGCTCGCCACCCCTTAATCCACTCGTCGCACCTGTTGGCTTTATTCTGTGTATGACCCCAGCCAGTCAAATAGCACTCTTTTAAGGCCATCAACGACCCTCCCTAACTGGAATCCATATATTCTCCCACGTCTTTGCCTTTTCCCTAGGCAACCCCCACCACCATTGGCTTTCGCACTCTTCAGCCTAGCCTAATTTACCCTAAGTTCCCCCTCACACCCGTGTACACACTATGTGCAAACCATCTACTTCCCCGCAAGCGTTTGACTAGGGTGATCATAGCATATCATCAGTGATGCTAGTTTCTGTCTCTGTCTCTCACTTCTTCCGGGCTTTAAACTGCATGAGTCTCTTTTGTGTCAAATAGCACTCCTGTATGACCAGTATTCTTTCTACATTACCTTGTGTATCTGCTGCTTGCCACAAAAATTGCCACAGTCCTCAACGACCTCCCTTATTGCGCATAACCCGTTTTCGCTTGAGCCTCGTTTGTCTTGATACCAATGATAATGGTATATTTCTCAGGTGTCTCCGATAAGCGTGCCACAAGCGTTGCTGAGTGAGTTCAGTTCTCAGCATAAAAAATGTCGGACACCTAACAAAAAAAGAGCGCAGAAGAATAAAATGTAGCTATCGGTAATAAAACACACTAGTAGTACAGAATAGGAATTCACTTCTCTGTGGAGGTCTGTAAGCACACACGAATGAGGTGGACGAAAAGGCTAAGTTGTATTGAAAGCCATAGTGTATTTAGATAGGGTAAAAACAAATCCCAATTTATGTAAAAGCATGAAAATGCTTGATTTCGTTTATAATAGAGTACAATGTTTACGGGTTGCTGTGTGTAATAATTATCGTTTCCGAATCTATGACGTTAAAGAATAAACGTCAAAAATGATTAACATGATGAATGAGAAGGTAATGGTGAATTCCTGTGTTCACTGAAAGGAAATAGAGGCAAAATTAGTCGATGCCTGTGGTCCCAAACGGGGTGAAAATAATAATATGTGGCGGGCGAAGGCGGGGTAAATTTTACCCCGGTGAAATAAATTCGAGTTATACTTACAAAAAGGGAAGCTGCAATCGATTAACCGTATATCAGGGAAAGTCTGATGACGACCGAATAGAAAGCGGAGTTTTTTCGGTTATTATTTGAAAAGATGAAAATGAACTGCAAATGAGTTCTTCCGTCCTTTCCAAAGAGTTTTGGTCTTAAACGTTTTTAAAATGTGAATACGTCGCCTGTAGTGTGGTGGGGCCAATGGACATGGCTAATGAATAGCACTCAGGAAGTTGCTCGTAGTTCGCACACGGTACGGGAGCGCTCAGTGCAGTGTTAAGTTGCAGAGACTCGGTATTAGTGTTTAACATTGGGCATCTGATTTGAGGGGGCGGATTCGGTAGTCATCGAGTCTTGTAGGGCTTTTTATCGCTTCCTGAGCAGGGGTATCAAAATGCCTGTTGACTGACATGGAATTGGGTCACTGTGGACAATTAGGTAGTGCGTGAGTAATTTTCGCCGTATATGTTTTGCATGGCGGACACCAACACTTCGCGAAATATCTAGTGCTTACTTGCGGTCAGTCCATCCAAGCCTCCATCAGAATAATAAGCCAAGCCGCCTGGCAAGATGAATCATAGTATTGTGTATTGCATTAGACTGATTTATCTGCGGAGTGGAAGTGGTTAAAGCTGTTTTCCTGAGTGATCCCATGATCTGCCAGTCCCATTTATGTGTTGTTCCATCATAATAACCATGACCACTGAATTCTGGCGAACTTAAACACCTGGCCTCCAGGCTTATCCCTGCTGAGTTTTTATCCTCAGCTGGGAAACACCCAGGCTTCGTTTGCCTACCTGCCTTTCATTTCCAGTTATCCAAACATAAGTGCATATCAGTCTAAGACTCCCCACCGCTCTGGACACTTAGCTCTCCACTATCCGGGCTATCGCCTTTTGATAATAATCTGTTGCATGTCAGCCAATTGATAGCCGTGCTCACAGGCCTTGGTCTCCTAGACCCTTCGCAGCCCTGATAAAATTGTATAACACACCATTCCGTCGGCTGTGTTAACCGCTGCTCACTGTTGCTCATCCCAGCAGTGTGAGGATATGCCAGATCTACCGCTTTGGCCGGCTCATATCAGACGAGCAGGATGTCTGCAGCGGAGTGTTGCAGCAACTAATCTGGCGGATGGAACCTGCCATCAACAGAAATGGTTTTCAGGTCGAGTGTTCAGGACACAGTCAGTTCTATCCACCAGAGCCTTTTGCGTACTACAGAACTGCTTTTTATGGTCGCGTTTCTTTTATGCGCTGTCTCTTCTAATTATGGCTATTTTTCCTACAGCATGCTGCCAATGTCATCACCAATAATACCTATTTAGGCTCGGTTGGTATATTTTCCTCCATTTATGAAACTATTCGTATATGCCCCTTACCTGTAGCTGTTACTGTCGCTTTATGTAGCACAGCGATCACTAATATAAATATTCTAATATCTCCGGCGAAGTCTCTTTTGCGTGCATCCCGAGATTCGATCCCGGCAAATCAGCAGTCTCATCCGTAACCATGCCCATTCTCCATGACAAAACATGTCACCATTGCCGATACATTCCTCCATTTACGGTTATTGTAGCTGTCCACTTTCGTATCACAATTACCGATCGACTTCCTTGGCTGAAGGACCTTTCCGTAATCCTTCAGCAGTCAGTGAAACAACTGACGATTATCCACAACCTTCATCAGTCAGCCTGTCCCCTAACACAGCGCTCTCCTCTAGCTTTATCCTGGTGTTGCAGTGCATCATATCTTCGCCATATCTGTATACCTCGAGTATATCCAGCCTGCGAGTTACTCCCCCCCCCCGCCTGCTGCTGCCACATGATACTCACCAAAATAATACAAATTAGTGCATACCTTCCATCTTCCCCACCCTCACCTTTGTATGCCTATAGCCGTAGCCGTGCATCTCAAATCGTCTTAAAAACCAGTTACCTTTTCCACGCCAGCATATGATTGCCCATGTATTATAGTGGTCAGCTTGCCGGACACTTACCTGTTTTCCTCTGGTAACCCCTTTCACCATCATTTCAGGAACCCCTCCTAATTTCCAGATGAGTCATTTTTGCCGTATGTTAGTTCCGTCACCATCAAATAGTCAGTCCTTACCCCTACCTTCATCGATTGATTTATTTCACTCTGTATCTGAAGCTCTAACCACGTTCTTTGCACCAGATCATTTGACACTGTGGCCAGTTCCCTTGTTGATATTGAACATTTAACCTATAAAAATGCTCAATGAAAGATATCAACCAGGATTCCATTCGCTCCATCATCACCTCCGCATGCTATTTACTCTATAGTCGCCGCGGCTCCGCAATTCAAATCAATTCGTCACCCAGTTCGTCAATTACATGTAGGTATACAGGGTCCACCCACTATATTGTCATCATACTCTGACGAGTTTTCCTCGTCTATCTCTCTCATCACCGCCCTGGTAGTCTCCATGCACATTCAGAAGTGTTACGCATCTGATATATCTCACCCTGTCAAATTGTATATACACGTATATTTACATGTATGGAAATCCTTGCAGCCACCCTTGTCAGCCCACTTGGTTTATTTCTTTTTTACACGGGAAGTCCCATCTCCACTCTTATTTACAGATCAGCCTTATGCAGTTTTTTCCTGGTCCTTGTTGCATGAACACACTATTTGAATGGTCGTGATGAACGCATAAACTCCATGTGCCCCAAGTGCTCCATTGTCACTCTCGCAATCCGCTGGTTCCCACGTCGTCCAAGCTGCATGCCCAATATCGATTTATTACCATATTCTCATCCAAATGTTGATACTTCATGCCCTTCCTATCAAAAAGTAATACCTTTACGGAATAAATGCCTGTCTCCTACCGGTTACTTCCTTCGTCGTTAGTCTGGCACTCTCTTTCCACCAGGTACGTTGACTATCTTCAGTATAACCAGTGCAGTCAGTGCACTGCTATTTCTCAAAGTCACGTTATTCCTACTTCTCATATTCCATCCCTGTCTGCTGTTGAACTCGCCTTCTAAATTTGCACTACCCTATGCAGCCTGCTAATGACACTTTGAACCTCCTTTCGGTCGGGAATCTCACCCCAAGAAAACGAGATAATCGAGACATCTCTTGATTACTTTGCACTTCTCAGCCATTGTGATCACCTTCAACGAAATTATCCATGCATCCCATACGCCACCAGCCCACTTGATCGCATAGCTTTGAACTTCAACCTTGCAAAGCGTTATGATTTCATCCCACTCAAACCTCTTTCTTACTCTTCCATAAGCTCATATCTCTATTAGCCTCACGGAATCTCCGATTTCACCATCAAATGAACAATCCTGTCGTTCTTGAAGTTCCTTTAAAATAAGCCACTATCAGTTGACCTGTTTCGCTGAAGGGCCCTTTGCCCCAGCATTTCTCTTCAGCAGACCATTAAGTGGCCCCCCATCCCCCCAGACACACGTGTACTCCACACACTCCGGAATAAATCGCACGTCTCTTTGCTTGACAGATACAACCACGGGTTTTTCATATGGCACCGAAAACTTCGGGCTGATCCGCAAAAGACGCAAAGAAAAAATTAGATCCTGTCAAAAAACAGTCCAAAGGTTAAACACTGGGTAGTAAGTGTTTTTCTTCCAGTGCATACGCAGCCTGAGGGCAAACTTACAAGGCCACTTGCTCCCAAAGACAATAATGGACCCCTAATGGCATCTTCTAGCCAGGTGGCCGGGGCCTCCAGCTCTTGTTTTCTCACCGCTTCAGATTATACCAATACATCTCTCCTCACCAACAGCCCACTATCTTTGGTCATTACCCTTAGTCACATCACTTTGCTCATTTGTGCAGTTTTAGAAGGTTTCCGTCGGCTCATTCAACGCTGCTTCGTGAGTCCCGGATAAATCCGTCCCGCATTCTCAAGTGGACGGCAGACACGTTGTTGACTTATCACAAATCTCCCTTCCAGCGATGTTGATTTTGGTTTTCCCCAACCAGATGGAAAAGCATTCGTCACACTGATTTATTAGAAGGGTACTGAATACCTTGCTTCCAGTCATAGGCCCATAAGTTTGATCAGTATCACCAGCGAAATTTCCCAGCGTATTCTCAAGAGTGAGGTTCTTTTGCATTTGCTTAAAATAGCACCCTTTTCCCTTTCCAAGGTGGGTTTCTTTCTTGCAAGTCAACCACTACCAACAAGCTTACTGTCACGGGTGTTCTGAAGGAAGCCCACAATGATGGCCAGCTCTTGCTGGCCGTATACGTCGATTTTGCTGGAACACTTGACAGGATCCCACATTGCACTCCTTCTTCATAGGCCGCAAACATGCCTGATGACAGGTCCCATGCCTGAAAGCCTAGGGAGTTTTCTCACAGATCGCACCTGTGTGGTTGAAGAAGGGAACCTTTTGCCCAAATTTCACCAGTAACAACTGCGGTCCTACAAGGACCGGTCCTAGGTCCTTTCCTATTTTTGAATCTCATAAATTATCTTCAGACAACCCTTCAAGTGAAAGTCGCCATTCATGAGGAATAGGTACCCGTCTATATTTCAACGGTTGAGCACTCGTTGGTTGCAGCTGATGAAACGAAGGGACTGGCCGAAGATCGGAACCTCCCAGGTAATGACGACAAACGCGTGAGCATGTCATTCACCATAGTGACTGTCACAATTTCTCTATTGATGGAGCAGTGATGCTGCCAAGGACCGACCGACACAAGGCCCTCGGCTTTTTGCTGGATTGTACCCATCCTTTTCTCGCGATCACCAACATGCAAGCTAGCTAGCCTTTCGAGTCTTAAATATAATAATAATACTAATACTAATAATAATAATAATAATAAAATAGTTCACCTCGGATAACTCCGAAGCATGCTGCAAAGCAAGACCAAAAGGTGCAGTTGAAAGCAGAACCAGATTTTCGGGAGGATTGTATAATTATGTGCACGCAACTGAATGTAAGAGAGGGCATCTAAGTCCATTTTTTTGTACCGCTTGGTCAGGGTCAGTTGGTCGAGCCGGCCGAAGGCAGGGTGTGTTTATTCTGCAAAGGTGTGGAGTGGATAGGGAATGGTAAAGATTCACACAAATCCTACGGAAGGAAGACCGTACTGCCGGAGAACCATACTGGATTGCCGGATATATGGTCACCGTGAAAAAGAAACATTCCCGAGGGAGATGCAATCAAACAATAGAGACCTGCAATGTATGGCGGGAGTCACGAGGTAAAATAAGAGGTGGTATTAAGCGTAAATAACAAGAAAAATCAGTCGAGGATTACAGTTGTGAAGTTCAGTGACCGTATACCGGTTCAGCCAGTTATATAACAAACGGACAACACACTGACTGTGGTTGCCGAAGTGATGGGGAAAAAAGTGGCCGGATAGAAACATGCAGACTTTGGCGGATTGTTTGCTTTCAGAAGAAAGGAATATGATGCATCATCTTGGAACTGGGAACTGGTGAAAAACCGATGTGTGGTGCGTACGATAAGATATGTTATGGTTTATTTCGGGAAACCCTGAGGCATGCTGCAGCGCAATACCAAAGATTACTATTGAAGCAGAATCCGAACTCCAAGAGAGTGATTCAGGTATTTGCGCTCGGTATAGTGTAGGAGGAAGTATTCAAGTTATTTTTTAATAATGGCGCCCGGCAAATTTGGGCTCAAGGTCTGGTGGCCATATTGGCTGGGTCAGGGTGGAGCTGGTTGGAAACAGCAGACTCTTACTCGAATGTTACAAGAAGAGGGTCTGCGCAACGGGAGAATCAAATAGAATTGACGGAAATTTTGTTAACCTTGGGAAAAAGAGGCTTTCAAGGGAGACGCGAACCAGCCATAGCGCTCCGCGGAGTATGGAACAGCTTAGGAACGGGAATTAGACGATGAAAGGAGTGAAATTGTGGACGAAGAACAAGAAAAATCTTCCGAAGATTACCCTTATAACCTTGAGCAGCCGAATATCGGCTGAGTCGGGTAAATACCCAGTGAAGTACTCATCTATGGAGGGAGATGGCCTGGGTGATTTTGAAAGAAGTGGCCGGGTGTAAAATTTTAATCTTCGCGCTGATTGTTTACTTTCAGAAAGGTGGAATGCGGGGCACCAACATGGAAGTGGGAGCTGGGCGGCAGATCAATTTGTGAAGCGCAGCCATGACAGTAGCAGATACACAATTTGCAACGGAGGTGAGTGCTTAAATGACAAGTAGGTATTTACGTAATGATTATGGTTATCTAAGGGCTGAACGTGGTGACAAGGGAGTTGCGAGGATCGAAGTTGTCTGGGAGGATTCACCGAGATAGAATGCCGGATGTGAATAAGCACCAACCAACCGATAAATACTTTTGCGAATTTGGGCGGTGAAGTAATTGACTAGTAAAATACTATCTGTTGATCTTCCTTCAAAGGGCGGATCATTTGATGGCGAGAGATCAAAAAGCTGTGATGCAGATGTCTCTTAGGTGTGAATATTTGGAGCGGGCATAAGTCTTCGCAGAATAAAGACATTACAATGCTGCAACCGTGTGTGGGCGGATCGTAGGACTGATAGGAAGAGCGAACAGTCTCAATTTTGTCGACTGTTGGGATGCTTCAGAGGTGAATAGTCCGCAGTGAAATATACTGCTTGGACATGGTGGAACGGAAGTGTATGGCAACATACAGTGTGATCTTCTGCAAATATATCGATAAATGTGGTAAGAAAAAAGGTTGAGTTTTATCCTGAGGATTGGTTAAGTTTGCAAATTGGACAGGTGGGCGGTTCGGCACGAACCCCCGGGAAAAAGGATCATGAACAAGGTAGGGGTCTTTTGAACGCGATAATTATGTGCTAAGTAAAGTGGACTTTGCCGGGGGTAAAGAGCGGTAGGTTAAGATGGCGTCAATAGAGGCGATTACCATGAAAAATAGGTGATAACTGGGGCAGGTAGGGGCATATTTGCAGCATTGTGGGTGTATTAATAGTGTTTTTCTGCCACAACCGGTGCTGGTGGGTGGGGCTGTCCTTGCGTTGGACACCCAATCTGGAAACCACTTTTGGTGCCGGGAGGTGTGATTCGCCATCGTACCTGCAGCCGTACATCGTTGTAGATGTCCTGCACTCCTGAAGTGCGCCGGCCAAAGCAGTGGACCTGACCTCGCCCCGCACCGGCCGGTTTTGCTTGATATTGGTTTTGTCATATAGCTGTAGAAATCGAATAGTTCAGAGGCTTGCGACCAGGTTGCGAGGGATCCTGGAGGGCAGGGTCAAAGTGGTGGTGACGGAATGACAGGCAGGTATCGAGTTTCCGGCCAGAAATGTGGTCCAGGTATTATGCCGAGCCATCGAAGGGAAGATACACGTCAGTAGTGGTCTGGAAAAATAAAAATCGAAGAAGGCAGCCTGGGATGTTCCCAGCTAGGGATCAACGGCCAGTGGTAAAGAGAAATCTCTTGCATCCAGAAATTGAAACTACTTTTAGAGAATGCGGGCTACGAGCGGGAGAGGATAAGAATGCTAAGAACGGCGAAGAAAATTAAGGAGGATAAAAGTGACATGTTAGTTACTGGTGGTCGCCGGAAGGGGGTTCTAGATTAAAATGCCAGGGAAAACTAAAAGAAGAGGAATTAGCTCAGGTTGGACAGAGTGAAGTGAATTTGTTATGATGTAGATAAGAGACAAGAATTGCTGCCGAATTACCTCTAACGGAGAACCTATACATGGGGCGGGCAAGAAAGAAGCCCTAGGCCTAGGGTTATCGTTGCCATATTAAGTGAATGTTATCTAGGTGGAAGATTTCTAGAGAAAATGATGGGGTAAATGAACCAAAATGATATTCGATAAGTAAGCATACTACTGGTATGCCGAGGCTATGGCAGGTAAGGCGGATAAGATGAGGTTGAGACTGGGTTTGGAGTAGCCACTCTGTGTAACACAAACGAAATGCTGCAAGAAAACGTGGAGCTACGTTAGCTGTAGGAAAGTGTACTGGGAACAGGATGAGTGGCAACATAACTGTGGGCTGAATTCAGTCAACGAGTTACTTCCCTTAAGAGAACCGGGACCGGATTTCCTGTCCATGTTTGCGGATGAAGTGGTAAAATTCATAAGGTGGGAAGTAATATGGAATAGAGGCCGGATTAGTAGAAAGGTATAAAAAGGCATAGAGTTGATGACCGTGCTGGTGCCACTGCACAAGGGTCAGAGAAGTTGATGGTAATCTAAATGAGTGGAAAGTGCAAGTCTCAGTAACTGGGTAAGGATTTAACCAGGAATCTCTACTGAAAAATCAAGTTGCTACAGGGAATGATGGAGTAAATGAACCCAAACTGTGGTCGATAATTGGGCTGATTACGATTATGCTGGAGCTATGTCACATAAGACGGATAAATTGAACGGTGGAACTTTGGAGGGGTAAAAGATTCGAGGTTCAGAGATGAGGTCGAGACTGGATTTGGAGTAACCACTCTGTAGAATAAAAAGCAAAACTCTACGTGAAGACGAGGAATCAAACTAGATGGAGGGTAGTGCGTGGGTAGTTAGTGGGGTCAGCATCCTTCACTTCATGAATGGAGGTTGAATTACCTCGATGAGCCACTTCAAGCGTGAGAATTGTGACTTACCTTCCTCCAATGGAGAACCTAGTAAATGGGACGGGCAAGAAAGAGGCTGTAGACCTAGGGCTATGGTTGCTACTTTGAGTGGGCTTTATCTTGGTGGATGGTTTGACGTTGCAAAACACAAGGTTGTATAAGGAAGGTTATTAAAATTTGAGTGATATACGGCAACTTGTGTAATGCTTAGGTCTCCTGGCCCCTGATGCAGACTCGCGTGTCGGAAACCCAGACCAGTTTCGTACTCTCGCTGCTCCGAAGAGTACGGATCATTGTCGGATACCAGTGCCAGAACATCAAGCAATTTGTCTAATTCCTCTTTAAATCTTGGTAAATGGCCTATTGCACGGACATTTGGTAGAAGCCTATTCCATATTTTTGTATATTTAACAATGAAAAAGTCAGACTGTAGGCAGATTCTCCAGGACGGCATAATGACCGAATGACTACTGTGTCGTAACGAATACCTTAAGCCTACTGGATCTCGTACGGCAGGGGAGGCTTTGCAGGGTCCGAATTTCATTAGTGGGTAAAAAAATGACTAGTTGCTCTTCATCCTTCGGAGTCAAAGAGATTCGAGGTGTAGCAGATCACAGCTCTGTTTAAAGTTGAGACTAGACGAATAGCCAAATATTTGTTTACTAAAAGTGCGCTGAGCATTTTTCTTGGCGATCCTATCAATCTGGCGCATGTTGGAGCCAACTACTGAACCATGCTCTAGCAACAGTCTAACGTGTGTTGCATAGACATTGAGTTTAATTTCACGCAAACGGAATGCTTTGTGAACCAGTCATATAAACCCACGTGACCTGGCACTTTGAGTGTCTGTTTGCTCCGGGAAGTTGAACGAACCGGAGTAGTATATGCCCAGGTCAAGTACTCATTATCTGTTGCGGATCAGATGACCACCCATACTAAACGTTTTGAGAGGGGACATGACACTTGTATGTGAGAATGCAGCTTTTGTCCACCGAGAACTTCAGTACCCAATCGGTATACCACGAATTGAGCATCCGTAAGTCCTCCTATATTTTCACTATAGTAATACCCAATGAACTATGGCAGGAGGCACACAACAATTTTACGTCATCTGCAAATAAAAACGGAGTTCCATGGCTAACCACGGTTTATACATCAGTTATGTACATGAGGAACAACAACGGGCCAGTAAACTACCTTGGATCACACCGCTGGTTACAGGATTAGATGTCGGAATTGTGCCAGCAAGGTTTGCCACTTGGCTGTGCGAGGACAAGCACGATTATAACCAGGCATATTGTGGGTGGACAATGCCGTATGTCTTGGCCTCTGACAACAAACAAATATGGGACACCCGGTCAAAGGCTTCGGACATGTCTAAGAGACTGCGATCTCTGCCTTACCATCACTAGCAGCTATCGTAATAAGGTTCAGAAAGTCAGTCATACGCGTTGCGCAGGATCGATTTTGTAGGAGACCGTGCTGGCCTTCACTTTTAAGGTGATTTTTTGGGAGGTGATCTTTTAGCTTAACTTTTATTAATCTTTCCGTGATCCTCGGATGCTACTGGGGTATGATTCCTAGGCCGGTAGTTGGCGGGTTCTCCCGTGTTCCTTTCTTGTGAATTGGAATAATAACCGAAGTTTTCCACTGTTTAAGGTACCAACTAACAGCATAGACAAATTAAATAAATTTGATAAATAATTGAGAAATCCGGGCCACCCATTTTAAGGATGGCCGATGGTAACGAGTCCGATCCGGGGTGGGAAGACATTTTGATGTTTTAAATTAAAGGCTCGATTTCGGAGGGCAGGAATGTTACGGAAGAAAGTGGCTCAGTGAGGGCACTATTGGATTGTAGAAAAATGGTGCTGTGCCAGTAGTTAAGGAGGAAGCAAAAAACTTGTTAGGCAGTTCTGCTGAGTCCAGTGGTTTGCCGAAGTACGTGCTATTAAAGGAGATAGAAGAGGTCAATGAAGTTCTTTAGGACTCTTCCACTTCATCAGTTTTTCAAGAATCTTGACTTTCTTGGAAAGACGTAAGGCCCTGTGTTCCTGTTGTTTAATTTATCTCTCGGAGTACAGCTTCATCGTTTCTACTTTACGATTCAACCGTATGAACAATGAAAGTCCCTTGTTTTAAATTGAAGGCTTTGGAGTCTACTTAACTTCAAGTTAAGACGAGATTATTTATTGCCTTTAAGTCTGATTGACGATCCTTGTTACGAAGTTGGTAGATTGAGGCTTTGTTCAAATATAGATTAGACTTAATCTGGCACCAGCTGGGTATCTGCACTTAAAAACGGTGTCCCAATTTCGGCTGAGAACCAGAGAAGGCAGTATGTTCCAGTAAGCCTTATGATATGGTTTGTGCGGAGGTTTCGACTGTTTATATTTTACGGGCACTGTGAAGCAGCAGTGGACAATTGCGCATTCACTCCCAGGTAGGTTATTCTGAACTGTTGTTTTAACCTTGGTTAATCCTAGTGACAAGAATAAGTCAAGAGTGTGGTCGCGTCTGGTTTGGGGCGTGACCTGCTGTTTCCATCCTCCAAGGTGAATTGCATTCAAAAAAGGTGGTAAATAGCGTGGTGTTGTTAGTGGCGTCCGGCAAGTTTCTGGTGAACTAAGGTCACCTGCTATTAATTTTGGACCCATTGTAAAATCACTATTTAGGTTGAGTGCCTCGATAATTTGCAAGAAGCTGTCAGTGGCCGGATAGAAACATGTAGACTTTGGTGGATCGTTTGCTTCCAGAGGGAAGGAAGTGGGAACCGGTGAAACACGGACGTGTGTTGCATAGATACAATAATGACAAAAACGTGAACTGCAAGAGAGATGGTCAATTAAATGGCAAGTAAGTATTTACATACTGATATTCCTTAACAAAAGGCTACACGTGGTGTAAAGAAGGTATCAAGGATCCTAATTATCTGAGACGATCTATGGGAATAGGACACCGGAAAGGAAATACAAATCAACCAATGAAAAGATATCCAGAGTTCGGCAGCTGGATATGGACGGAGAGTATGACAAACTAAATGGACTTCAAACCTAGACCGTGATTGCCGGAGTGGTGGTGAAAGAAGAGGCCGGATAGAAACATGTAGACTGTGATCGGATTGCTCGCTTTCAGAAGAAGGGAATACAGAGCATCAACGTAAATTGGAGATTGGCGATAAGTCGGTGTGTGCTGCTCAACTACAATGGTGGGAAATACAGAGCTGACAAAAATAATGAAGTGACGGGTAGGAAACCGCTAATTTACGTTCATAACAGAAGGTGGACCACTTCCTGGAGACATTACAGAGCTCTGCGGTACAAGAGCTTATCAGGTGTACACATGTGGGACATGATACCCTGCGAGAAGAGGGGATTGCTATGCAACAGCCTTAAGTGGACGAACAGCGGAACTACTAGAAATGAGTCCCCTATAATTTCAGGCAAGCACATCCATCCCCTGCTGAAGCACGGCAGCCAGATAATGCAGTACGGTCTCAGCAAAGATCTTGAGATGCTGGAAGGTGCTCAGAGGGATTCCATCAAATCGGTGTGGGGTCTGTCCTATCCGCCTTATCTATTCAGCCTTTATTTTCTCAGTCCCTATCCTTTGCTTTTAGACGCGTAAGAGGTGGCTTGCTTCTGACGTCTCATCTATTTGGATCAGGTTTGAACGATTCCTTCTTCTGCCTCTGTACAGCCCCGTCTCTTAGTTTTCATAGCAGAAAGGCTCTTGGAGTGAGACCGCGTGCCTCTCTAAAAGAAGCCTATTTTAGCCACTGGCATGTTAATCTGACGGAAGCCTCTCCGGAGGATTTTGCATTTTGTAGAACGGAATCAACCTCAGGAAGAGTTAGGAGCTCTGCTTTGGTCTCCACGGGCAACTCCCTGTCTTGAGACAGAAAAAGTGAAGTATATATCATTTTCTGAATTTGGATTACGGTATATTTGTACAAACGTTGAACCCTTGCTCAGGCCAATACACCGTCCATATTGAGACACCGCTTGATATCGTGTATATTTTGTTTTGTTGCCACCCAGACCCTCACATTCTTCTACTCTCAATCCATCCCGAAGAATAAGACAGACCGTCAAACACCTCCTAAAAATCAGGGGAAATTAGTCTACAGACCTCCAACCCGCGTAAAGCTTCAAGAGTTCAAGAGACGAAAACACTAACCAGGGCAGAAATGTCTCAGTCAAAAACGAGAAGTGGGAGATCTGGATAGTTGACTATTTCCACACCAGAATCTCGACGAATGGGGGAAAAAATGAACACCGACAAGCTGAAAAAGTGTGCCAAAATGCTAATTTGTTTTCATCCAGCCGACTGTTGAGCCTATAGTCTGACTCTCTCGATTTCACCTCAGTCACTTTTGCTCCCTGTCCATTTGCATAAGAGTGAATTCTTCAGCCTCTTAACTGCTTTTTCACACTTTCCATCAAACCCAGCTTTTTAGCATAGAACGCGGTTGCTCCTAATCTTGGTGGACCGGTGGAACTCTTAGGCCACCCAAGGATTCGAATCCCCAGGAGACACCGACTGCACTTGGAAAGTCCCAGGATGAGGCGGAGTTTTTAAGCGACAATAGGCTTCGTTTTTTGGATGTCCAGGAGGGTATGGGGTGCGATACTTGCCCGAATCAGTTTCACTTGGCATACAACAAAAGAGGGAAGGAGGCTTTCCTGTCCTAGAAGGACGAAGACGGCTTAACCTGGGCAAGCTCAGAGTGAGTAGCACGAGGGAGAAAGTGGTCCCCTTAAGGGAGAAGGTAACCGAAGGAGCCAAGCCGAACACTAGCATATACGTGGAAACCGGTGAGGCCAGTGATGCCCCGGGGCTAGGCAGCGGCGGCCTTCTCCCAGGCGCCGGCAAGTGTATCATTTTCCGTCAGCCTTGAAGTGTAGAATGGAGAATTGGGGAAAAGGGCGACATTCAGAACCCTTGGAGTTAAATCGGAAGCCGAGGTGAGCCAGCTTACGGACCATCGCCGGGACCAGTCCCCGCGCACGGAGCACATACGAGTGTCAGCTGTATTTGTGGCCTGCGGCATCAGCGAAACCCAGACACTTCCTCAGATAGAACCTGGGGGCAATAGGAAAGAAGCGATGAAAGGATTGGCTAATGAACGCACCACAAAGGACTCAGAGTTTAGACAGCGATTACCGGAATTTCCTAAGCAAGCTGGAGTGCCAAAAGGCGTTTCTTTGAGAAAGTACTGTAAAAGCCGGTCGTGGAAAATCCCCCTTTTTCCCTCGCGGTTCAGTGTTTTTCCTAACATCACTCATTTGCCTACACTGTTGACTTGTCTTTACGAACCGGTCGTTTTTATGGACCAATTGTTGTTTGTTCGTGCCCAGAGCGCTACTTTGGCACATCCTCGTTCAGGACCTGCGTGACGCACGTGCTATTTGCCCACAAGCTGCTTTTCGGTTTCTCGTTGTTGAGTCCTTGTGATCGTATTATTGAGGCTTGTACATTTTTTATGTCATTGTTCATGTTATAATCTAGTATCGTAGAATATCGCGGATAATCGTCTTTTGATTTCGGGATCCGTTGCGGATTTGGCTACGGATTGCTCAAACGTTCGTTACAGGTACTGCAGGGTCGTAGCGGGAGACTCAAAGCTGAGGGACCGGCACCTGGAAGGCCGAGTCTGGCCGGGTTTAACAACCCTAGGTTGAGGGATGAAATTCTCCCAGTTGCGGGTCGGACCAACAGGAACTCAAAAGGGAGCACAAACACCGAACCAGATGACTTGACATGATACAAGGACCAGACTACCCGGTGAAACACTAGAATACCCATATCGTCTCCGTTAGCAGAATCTGCAACCCCATGAGGTACCGTGTTTCCGGTGTTACACCTGATACCTTCGGTTTTCCACAAGGCCCTGCAAGGTCAAAGTGGTCCGGTGTAGACGAGATGCCTCTTAGCCGCAGTGTTGCATCTGACACCAACAGCTGAGCGTAGGGACCAGCGGAACCAAAGGAGCCCGGTGATTCCAATAAACCCACTGGGCGAAGTGGTGAGCAGGATTACCGCCGTAGCCCATTCAGGATTTTGCAAAAACGGAGGCGGAATTTGGGAGTAAAACTCGACTGAGAAAATGAAGCATCACAATGCAGTAAGCTTGTAGTCAACGGCGGCTAGTCACTGATGCAGTTACATCCTGGCTTTTGCAAGAACAGCAAACTCACCGGTTGCTGAGTCCTAACCTTTTTCAAGGATGCCATTCTCTACTCTCTCGGACAGCGAGCCCAATATGTGTTCGGCTCCTAGCTACTGAAAAAAGAATCCCTGAGTTTCGAAGCATGGTGGGAAAAGAAAACTTCGTGGGAGTCTCTTACAGACTTTCAAGGTAATGGGCGACTTTGCTGGCTATCGACTGGATAGCCTAGTCTAAGTATTTTCAGGTTCCCGAACAAGGGGACACGAGAGGAACCTGACGAAAGTCCGAGCTAAGTTGATAACTGGATTGCACTCCCTTAGAACCAGCTTCGTGAACAAATGTAGCAACTTCTCTGGTGGACCGATGGACCTGCAGATAATCCAGTCCTTCAAGGGAACTCCAGGTGGTAAGTAGTTCGAGATTTTCCCTGGCAGTCAGGTTTGAGTAGGTCGAGTGGATGGACGAAAGGCAACATTGCGGTCCATCTGAGGTTCATTGTAATGGAAGTTTTCGTTGAATGTCCACCGCCTCGGTGAGCTCTAAAGATGCACATGCTGTGCCTTCGATGTGACACAGTTGCAAAGACCAACAAGTTTGTTTATCTGAACGAATACCAAACCCTGTGGAGCCGTTGCTTCACCAGTGTACATTGTCGACACACAGTGGCTTTCGTCCGAAGCATGTCATTCCGCTCCGGGGCATTGACTTCTTCTCTCTTGTGCGCTGCCAAGTATACTCGATATCTTGTCGTGAGCTGAGTACCAGGGGCCATAGACTGTACGCAGGAGCAGGTCCTGACCTTACATGAGAAAAAGCCAACATCTTGAGCCCGAGAAACAAACTCCTTCCTTCAAGTGCTTCCGTAAGTCCTTGAACTACATTTATTCAATTTTTGTGCATGTTTTCCGCCAAATAAACGGTAAGTCCCAGATAATTCTGCGATACTTGTTCTATATTTTTCACATATAGGTGTAACAGATGTCTTTTCACGGTCACCCAAATAGCCTGGTATATCCTTCTACATTTGATATACCACTGTACTTTTCGTTAGTATCCAGGGTAGGCCTGACTCAGAGCAGCCCGATTTGTCGGTCGCACTAGCTGTCCCTGCGTTTTATTGATGGCTCTCAACTCTGGTTTCGTACGTTGGAAGCACGACTTGAAACGTGGATGATAAAAGGCGAGCGCTCTCGTTGCTTGTGAACTGCTGGTCGTCTTCCCTTTGGAGTTGCTGCCCCAATACTGGACGTAATATTCAGAGGCTATTCTTGCGCAGTCGTAAAAGAAGCGGTAGTCCCTGGTCTCTTGCTGTTGGAATTGTCGAGACGGAAGTGTCTGCTCCAAGGGACTGAGTTGGACTGTGGGAAGCCCTCTGATTTCCGGAGATAACTGCAGCTGCTAAGAGGACAATTTTTAGAGGAAAAGTTCATTAAAGAGTTGTGATTACGGCGATTGCCGAATAATATCTAAGCACCACTTGAGGTTCCCGGTCGTCTTACCCTCACAGGAACGGCACAGCTAGCGGATAGTATCAAGGAGTAGTACCATCCAAAAATTACCGCCCGTAACCAACTCGTATAGCTCACAGGTCACCGCTCCCACCGTAGAAACACATTCCAAGGGCACTCTGATAGCTGCTTTTGAGCGGGCTTCGGGAAGTTTTTCACTCCTCGTTGTTCTCACTGTAAGGGCCATGAATCTTATCACAACTCTGACCGACTTGAAGCCCCCAATAGCACTACCTCGTATCGCTCTTTAGTCCATCTCCACCTGGATATTGTCGATACCACAAGAGGTTCAGTGAGACGGTTAAGTGCTGCGAAGCCGGTTACACCTTTCCTGATGCCAATCAGGGAAACCGATATCCCGACGAGTTCCAATGACTAACGTGGTCGACAGCCAAAATAACACTCGTTTGGTGCAATTTTCAGATTTAATTTCCAACATACTGTTCTTAGTTGACACCGGTGCATCAGTTAACGTCATACAAAAGGGGGCAGGGGATGCTACCGTTCCATGAACCCAACAACTGGGCGAGATGTCATAGTCAAATTGAGGCATAGATAAGGTTGTCTGGCAGTTTTCCGTTTTCCATCTTCTGGGCTTCTTCTGTGTCGCACTTAGTGGTGAACGTTATCTACACCGGAACAATCGATTACCCGTGGTAATGACTGCCAATCACCGCGGTCAGTCCGCAATATTTTACCGCGAAAAATCGACAAAACAGTTTGCTAAGAAACCTATATCTATATATAACACGAGTCACCCTTCTCAAGCCCACCTACAACACACAGTCATTGTTGGCCACATCACTTCCTTTAGTGATCGTCTCCCCCTCGGCTAAAACCCCAAGCCCCCTTCGTCCATGCAGTGAAAGCAACTAGCAAACCCTGCTTGTAATCACCCCAGGTGGCTTCTTATCGAATTCCACCTTAGTTCATTGCCTGGACTGTTTGCAATCCTCAAAGAACCAGTAAAACTAGTTGATTATCTGAAGCCTACCTTTATAATGCGCAGCTCCAAAGGAGTCAAACCGGCTGGTAAGGTTTTGCCACGCGTGACAGTACGTCTCCAAGTTACTACGCTGGGCTTCTTCCCACCACTGAACATCCATGGAGATGCACATGGCGAGATTGACAGCATCTTGCCACACGTTTGCCCATTGGAATTGGCGAATTGAGGCTCTTGAAAAATCCATTACAATCTTGACTTCTCTGGCTCAACTTCTCGAGCCCTCTATAATAACCACCGACAGGAATTTAGTTGCCAAGACTACCTTCACTGACAGTACGTCTTCGGAGGTTTCAAAACGAATACGAAGTCCTAATCACCCCAGTATATTTAACATTCCTCATAGGGCCCCACTCAACATATCGGCAGCACCTTGCTAAAGATAGCTTACATGGAACAGGTGATACGCCGCAGCAGCAGACCATGAAAACGAACACAACGAAACCGGTGCTCCTTGCTTTTCCAATTCTCAGGCTCAGTGGCAGCGAGTGAGTTCATTCATTGACAAAGCGTAATTGCTGTTAACTCACCATACGAGAACATACGATTAGCATCTGACGAAATGCCACCACAAAAAGAAGTGCTGAAAAGTTTGAGCTCTCTCAGGCATGCAGGGCAGGAACCCGCCAGAAAGACACCTGCAATCTGTATTCCCCCAACCCACCCTGTGAAAATAAAGTCCATCAGCGAGCAGTTGTCTGATGTGGACCTTGACGCAATGTCTGTACCTCCACCAAGTCCACCAGTATCCAAGCGCCCTAGACTCGCTAATGATGTCACAGATGCTTGGGGCTCAAAACACCGGGTCCTGTCAGAAATTTGAGCCCTGAGCTTCAAAATCGGCTACGTAAATCGCGTAGCCTCCCTTACCTAACAACAACGCCCCGCTCTCCCAAAGAGACTCATGAACCAAAGTATGACCCTTCTTGTCCCCACCCTCTAGCTGCTAACAAAACCCATCAGCTGGACCGTACCGTACCTCTGCCAGGTCCTTCTCGTACAAATCAGATCGGTCAGCCCTCAGGACATACCCCCGCAAAAGGCTGCCGGAAAGTAGCACCCCTGGGGACACAATCTCCTTGATGCCATTGGACTCATCATCCATGTGCCGAAAGTTGGTGACGCTTTATGCTCAGCGCTCAAAGCAGAACTGGTACAAACGGAAACCCACGCCCGCAAGTCCAAAATTCGGTAACCCGCCATCCATCCCCACTAAAGGCCTCAAAGTCTAGTTAACCAGGCAGCGATCTCCCTACACAGCCAGGCCACACTCCGATGGTCTTGTAAAATTAGAGTCGAACATATACCCCTGTAGGATGTCACTCGTGCCAGGACCCATAATTTCTGTTCCCAAAATAGAAAGTGCCTTAAACCGTATCTTTCCCAGCAAAATCCCAGCTCCACGAGCTTTTTTATGGAAGGCACCCGGAACCCGCCTCACGGCTATTATTCAACGCTGCTTCCGTCCAATTCATCAGTTCCTAATCTTACTGGGCCTCCACCGCTCATCCCGTCAGTCCCATTACCATACTAAGGTCTTCGTTCTGCCCCACCTTTGCCCGTCCCATTGCGGTCCTTTTTTCCGCAGGATGCATCCTCGAACCCTCACCGTGTAAACCTACTCTGCCCTATGACTTTCAGTCTCACAATCTCTCTTTTCTTGTAGGGTTGATGAATCACTTTCCAGTAACATCACCTTGCCAGTCGTTGGCACCTTCGATAGAACATGGAACTGCCCAGGCCAACTACGCAATTTTGCTTATTCCACCACGCCCCCCAAAATTACTTTCACATAGCTCCTCTATCAACAGTCGATTCCTATACTGCCCCACCCGAGCAAGCCGCACCAGCAAGCGGCAGAGCCACTCCACACTCACTTAGTTCCTACCTTCTGAGGCCGGCTCTTACCACACAAGGCCAACAGCTACCAAGGTTGCCAGTATATTTCATAAACCCATATTCTGTCATCACACTCAAGCATCAAAAGATCCCAAAGAATCAGGATGTGTCTAGGCCACTTAGCCAAATGTATTGTCGTTTACCTCGTAATATCCGGGAAGTGATTATTTCCGGGCTGTCCGCGGCTCAATTTAGTGAAGCCGTTGCGGGGGTGTCCAATGCTAAATTTGTCGTCCTGTTCCGTGAGAGCTTCAAGTCACTCCCTCTCCCCGTGCTCCTGCTCCGTCCAATAACTTCCCTACGTTACCTAGTCCAGTGTAACGTACATGTGGAGATCCTCCCCAGCTCTTGTCATATACTTGTATTGTTGAGACTATCCTCTTTATTTTATTGACCCCCGAACAAGTACAACATGCATCAACCACTACACCCAGCATTTGTTTATATTTTTCTCACGTGAAGTAGCATAATTTTGATTCGAATTTGGACTGCCGTGAAGGTGGTACCCAACATTGCCATTTGTTGAACTCCGGTCCTCGTTGTTAGACGTTGCGGCCGTACAGTTGAGGTTTGTACATATTTATATGCGTATAACTAGTTAATCAGATACCGTATAAAATACAAATCAATCTTGTTTTGGTTTTGGGATTCGTTTGAATTGGCTATGCGTTGCTCACAGTCGGAATAACCGTCACAGTACTACACTTGGAATCTCCAGGAGGAAATCAACCAGGAAAGCCAAGAAGGGGCAAAGGCAAACCGAAGCTAGACAGGAAGTAACCCGGTAAGTCTTTGGGGTATTTTTGGGTGATACTGATTCTTTAGATATTTCTGGGTCTACTGGTCCTGTCAGTGCAGTTTCATGTACTTCAGCCAGTGGTGTAGAATTTGAAGGTGATGATATCTATCGACTGGGAATATTTGAATTAGAAACCCAGCTTAGGCAGGCTATGGAAGAAGTTGAATCTGCCAGGAAAGATTAACTCTAGAGACGGGAGCGATAGGTGACGTTGGAGACCACGGAACATACGGCCGTTCGGCCTAGCAGTTCCGTAGAAAGATTAAAGTCGACTTGTACCAGTGTTAAACCACGATAATAATAATAATAATAATAATAATAATAATAATAATAATAATGGTTTATTTCGGAAGCGCCCGAAGCATGCCATGTGCATGATCGTGTAGATACAGGTGATGGAACGGACAGATATAATCCATGGAAATATGGAGACTCTCATGAAAATATTGGATAAAAAGGCTCAGAAGGGGGAATAAGGTAGGATGAAAATAGGATAAACGTATGCACACCATAGAGATTGCGTGGAGTTTAAATGAGTTCAAGAGCGGATTTGAATGGACGCCCGGTGAGTTTGAAAGTCAAGGTCAGGTGGTCTGAATGGCTGGTCCCGGGCACTTACATATGGAGGCAGACTGGTAAACATGAGAAAAGCTGGAAATCGGTATAAAGAACTGCACTAGCGCGGAACGATGGAGAAAAAGGTGAGGTGCACTGCAGTGAATTAGATGTCAATGAAGCATTGGTGCTTTGCAATGAATTGTCGGCGGACAGGACACAAAACTCACCGTAAAACAGGCAGCGAGCAATACAAGACGTAAAGGGATGATCGGATGACAAAAACGATTTAGAAGGAATGGATATGGTAGATGTGAGGCACAGATGTAGAGTCGATGGATGCCTATGATGACGGTCGTTGGGATGATAGCAAGATAAATGGCCGGTGAGGAACCGCAAGATGCAGATCGCGTGCACATAGATATATATGCGTAAGTTTATATATATATATATATATATATATATGTAGATTTAATAAATATATATATCTATGGGTATAAAAGAAGCAGGAACAATAACAATGGGGTCCTAGAAAGAAATTATCAGTCATTAGGGGGAGTAGGTAATGTTAGATCAATTGGTTGTAGGATTAACTTTGGAATGTCGTGGTGGATTAACTTCATGACAAGTGCACGTGGCAGCCCAACGTAGAGAAAAATAGAATGCGGAAGCACAGAAGTGATGAAGGCTGTTAGGAGCAGTTCATGGAAGAGTTAAGATGAGGGACAGGATCAAGGAAAACAGGTAGGAATGGGTCTTATTATTTGATCAATACAGGTGCGAGATGTAGTGACGGACCAGATGAATCGGGTAGTGACAGGTCAAACAATTTCAAACTAAAAGAACACCGTGACGTAACGTTGTCATTACAATGGTGGAACATGGAAAAGCGGACCACAATGGAAGGTACAGAAAAATGCCTGTAGCGAGCAATAAACGGATCAAGGGATGAAAACAATGACCGAGGAGACACAGGTAAGAAATCACCAATCAGATCATTTTACTGCAGATGAAACACGAAGGAGGCGGACAAGGAAGCGGGAAGCCTCGAGATAGGTGGATCAGTAATAGAACAAAAAGGCCACAAAAAATGAATGCGCAAAGGAGTTGGGGCAATGGAGCTGGAGAGTTGTGTGCCGGCAGACAATTGCACAGGTGGATACTAATCAGGACACTGGAAAAAACCACAAGGGAATCGCGGAGCCAAGCGAGGAAGATATGGTGGTGGTGATTAGATAATAAATACGACTGTGAAAGATGCGAAGTTTGGAGCGGCAAGTTCTAATATGCGGATTGGTCATGAGTGCGGGTGCGATTGGTGCATCATGGCATTGGGCATGAGGGGGGATTTAACAGAACAACAGGTTTAAGGAAGCTATCAATGGGCGTTCTGAGCAGAGGGTAACACCAAGCGCATAGATGATAGAAGCCAGCAATGACGGCAGGTGGGAAGAGAGTTATTGGCGAGCGTCGACAGAGTAGAGTGGTTAGGACGATAGTGACTCAAAGCAGTGAAAGTTGATGTGGAGAGAGGCGATAGGAGGAAGGACAAAACGAGTAGGTGTGCATACCGTGGTAGGGCGACAAAAATGGGAAGTGGGAACAGATGATAAGAACTATAAATGAACAAGCTGTGGCGGAAAAAGGATGAGGAGCATGCAATTTTCAACCGACAGCATTGGATTCGGTAGTCCAAGAAAAGTTAGGGCGTTCCGTCCGCAACCGGTGCTAGTGGGTGGGACTGGCCGTGCGCTGGGCACCCAACCTGAAAAACACTTCGTGAAGTGAACGCAGGAGGTGTGATCCACCAGTCTAGTTGCGCTCGCACATCGTTGCAGACGGCCTGCACGCCCGATGTGCGCCGGCCATAGCGGTGGATCTGACCGCGCCCCGCACTGTTGGGAGTGGCACGAGTGTTCATGGATAATTGTACAGGGGACAAAACGGCCGCGATGGGGTGCGTGAACCAGGAACAATTGACCAAGCCGTGAGACCATGGACAGGAGAGCCAACGGAAACAGCAAGTGGTAGACGACCGTGTAGAAATATTATCCAGGTGCACCTGCCAGGGAGATGGTAAGTACAGTGCCCGAAGTGGTTGGCCGTCAGCGAGGATCACTGGAAAGGGAAAAGGGATAGAGAAGCGCAGTCTGGGTGTGCCCCAGCTGAGAATCAACGGATACTGAGGAGAAAAGAAGGTGAATATGATGGATAAGAGATGAACGTAGGTGAGCAATAGAGTTGCCTTATGGTGGCAGGAGGTAGGTTCGCTATGGATCAGTGAAGGCAATGGCCTTAGTTCGCGGGGTGTACCTAGTGGCCTGTGACGCAGAGGTAGTAGAGTTACAGTGTGAGGCTTTTTTCAAAGGCCATGTCGGCGGAGACGAGCTCATTGGTGAGCAATATAGCATTGGGGACTGTTAAGTATGACAAAAGTGCGCGCCTAAAAGCGAACATTGAGGAGGCACTGCGTAAGCTAAAGGGAAGCTTGTTCCAGAGTTTGGAATAGGCTGACAGAAAGAATCGGGACTTCAGACAGAGATTAGAATGAGGGACAGTGAGAGAGAAGGCACGGTGTCGGATCGGGTAGGAGCAGGGCGCAGCGAATGAGATGGGATAAGAGGTGTAGGCCAGGTTATGGATTGGCTTAAAGAGGAAAATCAGGTTGAGCCGCATGCGACGAATCCATAGAGGCTCAATTTGAAGGAGCTCACACCGCTGGCGGTATGTAAGGGCTAGGGATACGCCCAACAGCCTTTTGGTGAAGATACGCTGGACGTTCTCAAGAGATACAATAGAGGAACGTGGCCAGAGGCTGGAGGTAATCGGACAATATTCTAGGAGCGGTCTCACGTGTGAGAGATACATGGAGAGGCGACTGGCCGGTATTAAGAAACGCCGATTGATCAGGCCTAGGGTTCGCTTAGCCTTAGCGATTCGGAACGATGCCTGTTCTCAGAAGTTAAAGAGCAAGAGTAGCGTACGCCAAGATCGGTAACCATGGGGTGTATGGGGATGAGCAGGTCGTCCAGACAAATTTGGCCGGGTGGTACCGTGCACTTGTATGGTAGGAGGAAGCTTTTCTCTGCAGAGAATTTCACGAACCACGAGACAAACCAAGTTTGAAGAACGAGTAAGTCATGCGATATGTTGCATAAAGTCACGGATAGGTCACTAGGGAGGAAGGAGTACACTATTTTTATATCGTCGGCAAAGAGGAAAAGAGTGCCGTGTCGAATAGAAGAGAGTGTCATTGATATAAATAGGGAATATTAATGGGCCTAGGACACTGCCTTGGATGACGCCGCTAGTAATTGTTTTGGCAGAAGATAGGTGGCCGTCGACGAGCACGGCTTGTGATCTGTGATAGAGATAGGAGGATAGCCAGGATAGGAGTGTGTCAGTGACACCAAAAAACCGGATTTTGGTTAACAGATGCTTATGGGGAGCACGGCCAAAAGCCTTAGACATGTCGAGGTACGGGACAATTACAGAGTTGCCGGCGTCAGCAGCAGACGATAGGACATTGAGAAAGTCAAGCTGGCAGGAAGAGCAGGAACGGGAGTTCAAGAAACCATGCTGACCAGGGTTCAGCAGGTTGTTAGATAAGAGGAACTGGACAATGTGTTTTTTGGTAATTCTCTCCATAATTTTGCAGAATGCTGGGGTGTGATTAATGGGCCGATAGTTATCTGGGTCGTGTACTACGCGATTTTTGAAGCGCGGAACTATAACAGAGGATTTCCATTGAGGTGGGACGAAACTGTGAAGCATGGAGGTGGTGTATATATTAAGTAACAATAAAGGAAGGTCTGGACCACCGAAACGGAGGAGGGCCGGTGGGAGATCATCTGGTCCCGGTTTCGAGGAAGATTTAATAGAAGAAACTAATTTTTCAATTTTTAGATGTGTAAAGGGAACCGATGAAAGAGAGGCAGAGGTGCAGGGGTGGATTGTAGGAAGGGGAATACCAAGACAGCTTATAAGGGAGGAAGAAAAATGCTCATTGAAGGCCTCAGAAATAGATGCTGGAGTATTAGCGGTAGATGAGCCGCCGATGAGGAACTTGGGCGAGGTATGATTGGACTGATTGGACCTTTTACTAAGCAGGTTTGACAGGTAGCCAGTTTTGTTTGGGTGTGCTAGGGCGATGGCCTCTTGCCTTCTCAGATGCGAATCGACCATGCAACGCAGCTTCAGTTGTAGCTGGTTTATGTGATCTAGCGAAGGTAAGGTGCAGCTTAGACAGCTTACGCTCTAAAAGTGACAGGCGTGAGGTGCTGGACTTGGGGCGTGGATCGGCACATGGGTTGGTGGTGTTTAGGCAGTGTAGGAGGTTAGAGTAGAGAGAGTTCACAACAGTGAGGGGATCGGATGAAAGAAAAAATGTGTCCCAATTAAGGGAGCGGATTATCATTGGCACTAGGGGCCAGTTACAGGAACGGTAGGAAGTCAGAACGGGGAGAGAGGATCGCATCGGATGAGAACAGCTGAACTTGCACCTGACAATACGGTGGTCACTACCCGGGAAGTGATCAGTAGTCTGGGTGATCATATCAGGAACATCAATGGAGGATACTAGGTCCAAGATGTTGTTCCCCCTAGTAGGACAGGAGACATGTTGGGTCCATCCACCAAGACGGACACAGGAAAGGAAGTTGGAGAGGGCGGGAGGGCCAGCAAATTGAAGGAAAGTTAAAGTCACCCGCAATAATTTTTGCACTGGCAGGGTAGTCAAGCGCAGCATTAAAGACATCCACGGCAGAGTCAATTTTTGCAGGCTCCAGACCCGGGGGGACGTAGACGCAGCCAAGGAGGAGGTTCTGGCCGGGGGCGTGAATGGATAGCCATAACGAATCCTCAATAAGGAGAAGAGGGGGTGGTCTATAACACTAGCGTGGATAGTGCATTTGACAAAGGCTAAACAGTCCCCTCCACGCCTGGACTGGCGGGTGTTCGAGAGGCATTGATACCCAGCTATGCGAACAAGGTCAAACGAAGCATCATCTGACAGCCAGGATTCAGTTATTAGTATAATGTCAGCGTTTGAGGTAAATGCCAAAGATCGCAGGTGCGATATTTTTCTAATTATTGAGCGAGCGTTAATAAGAACTAGTAGGAATGAGTTCAGTGTCGGTGTGCGCAAAGCATGGATGCCAGGTGCAAGACTATTGGGATCGCCGTGGCGGTAGGAGTTGGGTCTCAGTGGGGATAGAGCGTCAGTAGAAGGGGGAGGGCAGGCAGTGTTGGGTGGGGGACGGAAAGTAGGAGAAGCGTTAGCATTAGGTGAAGCCGATCGCTGTGGGTGATCAATACGATGGGTGAGCAGCACACCGCTGATGTGGGCCGGAGGGGTGCCTTACGGTGCAGAGGGAGGGGGCACCATATGGCAAAGTGAGAGGTTAAGAATATCTGTCGAAGCGGGGTGGACAGGGGGGAGTGCGTGGTGTAAGATGCTAAGTGGCATGGCATCGAGTGGGGAGCGATCAGTGATATGAGTCTGTGAAGGTTTATGGATATGGTCCACAGGGCGGCTAGCACTATGGCCACGGGTGCGGAGGGCACTGGTCAGGAAAAAAACGAGATCTTGACTGCAGGTAACCTTCCTGTTGGGCAGAGTCAGTATAAGGCCGGTAGGTCGGAATGGGGGTGAAGGCATGTGGGAGAGTAACTGGGACGCAGTGTGAGGTGGTGGGCGGGAAGGGAGTGGCGAAATTTGGAAAGGTTTGGAGGCTCATGAGGGGCAGGGGAGCCGGTAAGTGGGGAGGTGGGGCGAGGAGGCGGGATACAGGTACGAACCTAGAGTATCTGCTAGGATATGTACGTGGTACTTCAGGGTTAGATGAGGGTTGGTGGAGGTGAGCAGGGGGAACAGCGGAGGCAAGCTGGGGCTATAGTATGGAGGGTTGGTGTCTGGGGGGCAGGGAGGGATATAGGGTAGCAACGGAGATGGAGGGTTGGTGTGACCCATGCGATCAGAGAGAGGGAAAGACAGTGGAAGGGGGTGCGAGGCAGTGGAAGGGTGAGTGGCACTGGCAAGGCCCTGAGGGTCACTCCTACTCAAAGGGACGATGGCGTTAGACGAATCCGGATGGTGGCCCAGTTGGTTATCACCTGGAGGATCCGAGAGAACGCTACAAGCAGAAGCCGATTGAGAGTGGGGGGTAATGGGTGGGGTGATTAGTTGGGCAAGTGCGGACCTGGTAGGAGTACCAGGTAGGCTTATGGGGGGATTAGAGCGGCACTTATGAGGATAGAAACGAAGTGTCGCGGCTGAGCTAGCAGCTGGTGGGTAGTTTGTAGAGTCGCTGGAGCGAGAGCGGCGGGTGACAACACTTTTCAACGGCTCGGAAGGCGGATTGGAAGTAGTACGGCGGGGGCTGATGGTTGTACCAGGGTTTTGTTTTGGCTCAGAGACTATGACGGGGGAGCGCGGCTTTAATACTGAAGTGGAGTGCCGCTTGGGGCCTGTGGTCGGGGAGCGAGAGCTACTGCTAGTAGAGGCTACTGGGGGAGATGGTAAAAAAGGGCGTTTGAGTGGAAGCGGAACCGGGGTGGGGAGTTAGACATATCTAAGTCGACAGTTTGCAGGCAGGCAGGGTGAGCCGCCAGGCTCGCCTTTGACTTCTTGACAGAGGAGCATTGGGTAACATTCATGCCGGTTACAGTGGGGTCAGCCTGCATAGGCAAGGCGGAGTTACTTCTCAGCGAACGAAGTATTTCCCGTTGGAGGGGGATTTTATCAGAGAACATCTTAATGTCCTTATACGGCGAAAGGGCAGCAATTGTCGACTTGTTGCTAATGAACTCTGTAGCTGTTAGGTCGTCCGTGAATTGGAATAGCAGGGGGCAACTGTGTCGCTGGGACTTTTTACATAGCCTCCTGCAATGGCATCTATAGTGAGCCATGTTGCACGAACTTAGTATGATGTGTTTCGTCAAGGAAAGTGGTAAGCGGTCCGGAACATTGAAAACCACTGCGTTCTTGGAGTTGGCAATGCGGTGCTCTATTTCAATAGATACGGAGTCGAGGAGGTATCCCACCGAAACCAAGTTCTTGGTCGATGTAGCGGCTACAGGGTCAAGGAGAGTAGCCAGGGGTGAAGCCTTTGAAAGGATTTCACCAATCAGCTCGACCTTGTTACTAAGTTCGACGAAACTCTGCTTAAGGCCATTAGGACTATTAAAAGCTTCACCGTCGACGTCAACAAGGGTAACAGAGCACGGCCTGGTTTTTGGGAGGGGTTGGGTGCGTTTAGATTTTCCAGCTTTAGCGATACGGATTTTCCGAGTACTGGTTGGGGGCCGGGATAGCATGATAAGTAGCAATATATGACTGAGGTCAAAAGGTAGCAGGAAATCGGTCAACTAGACAGAGACAAGCCAAAGGTCTGAGCAGACCAGGAGTGTTTCTGGGTGCTATGTGTGCAAAGGTCTAGATATCTAGACCGGATCCGGTAACTTGCCGGTAGCTTGCCGGTAACTTGCCCGTAACTTGCCGGTAGCTTGCCGGTATTGCTACCGGTAGGGTGCCGGTACCGGAAGGGCACACCGGAATCAAACCGAAATCGGCGTACGATTTCAATCCACTTTTAAATTTAAACCCGATTTTCGAAATCGCCCACGCCCCTCCAACGATTATGCCATTCTAGCTTTTCCGAAATTTACGCAAGAAGTTAACTGATCGATCAAGTTACCTACGCGAACAGTCTTATCTCCACATACTTTGCACACACAATTTTATGATTGCCTGCTACTGCGTTCCGAAAGCTTGTCCACGCTCTACTCTCCCACAGCGATGCTTACTTGAGGACGTCATGATCTAACGTCTTACAACTGGCAGTGCAACCCAAATGACACTCATTCCAAAATGCTGAACCTCAGACATTTCAAAACGAACAAATTGTACGAAGTAAAAATTTTATATATTGGTTATATTTACAATCTGAATCTAAGGAACAAACTTCTTCCCATCACACTGTTTCGCGCCGACATCTGGAATGGATAACAAAAGTGTGAATCAGAAATAAGATGAATTGTGGGACGAAAATAAATATACGTATAGATATGAATAATCAGATGCATACAAATATAATACTGCAGTGATATATATACTACGGACTCCGAAACGGTAATTAGTTAAGTAAAGTTAAGCATGAAATTCGTTATCGTCGTTTGTGCAAATAAATAAAACAATTTATCATGGGACTACAAATGCGTGATCAGTGAACGTACCTGGCAGTTTTGCGCCCTAAGCCGCGATCTCTTGCGTCGGTAAACCATTGTTTCATGGTACGCTCGATCTCCAGCACAGACGACTCCCGGAAACGATTGGTAGATTTTACGGCATCTGTAAATAAACAGTAATTACATTCCATTAGACTGACCAATGACGGCTTTAGGAAACTTGTAGCTTCCCACTGCAATTTTACCAGCTGTTCCGGTCCAATTGCACGCCAGTGCCAAATTCTCCCCGATCAAAGATGCAAGCATTCGGCGTATACTTGATCCAAGATCGGTGCACAGATGACGCTTGAGTGCGTTGACCTTATAATATGATGTGGAATTATTCTATCACTTACAGTGCCCGTGAAGTTATTCATTACTGAAAGATCTTCTTCCAGTTTCAGAAGATCTGTGATATTGTTTGCCTGTAAAGACTCGTAGGCCGTCGTATTTGTCGCATCCAGGCGACAAATTACGCCGTCAATTTTGGCGATCATCAACGCTATATCGTTGCGAATGCCACTTAGGTTTGATAGCATCCGTTCGAAGTAGTCTGGTAATCGTAGTAGCTGATAATGAGAAACTTACCTTGCCACTTGCTGGCGTAAGCGGGCATAGGCTGTGGAGATAAGGGCGTTGTTACAAGTAGTGTTGTGCTAATTGCAGTATAGGAGTGTTAGTAACTTTTACGCAACGTACCTGGGACCGGCCACCTTTGACAATATGGCATCTTCCGTGGGTCTCCTCTGAGACTTCAATGTTAGTGGACTATAACTAATATGTAACGAGGACTTTGCACCGGACTTACCTAGGTGATGAATGGCCAAAAGCCATGATATCACCGGGAGAGTCGGGGAATTGTATCGGAGACTCTCTTCGAATCCTCTGCGACGGAGGTATCTTGACAGAACTGTCATCCGATGACAATGGTACCGGTATTCTAAAAGGAATGTGATAACGTATAACAATGTACCTGCGGCGAACGGTGTACCGCTGCGAAAATGGTGTCATGGGCAACGTATCATCCGTTGACGCCGACATACCGGATTCGGCAAGAAAATTCCTCTCGAATTTAATTGCATTTCTGAGATTATCTGAGAAGAATGCATATAACTGGGAGTGTTACCTGAGTGATAAATCTCATGAAAATCGTAAGCTGGAACCGTTTCCGGCAAACATCCACCGTCCAACAAGAGGCGTTGGTAGGCCTGAAAGGTGGATGACTTCGGTTCCCATCAGTCAGCCAACTGCTGTGAACAATGGCTACCGTGTCATCAACATCAAACATGACGACCAAGTACATCTAAAAAAAGTTAGTTCATTCGGTCTCATGTTAAAGTAACGACAGAAACCTAAGACATCTGCTTTAAAAGAGAAGTTTTACTTCGTGAAGGTGTGTATTATGGGTATCAACACATCAACATTATTGGTGAGAGAAATACGAAAACATTTACAAAGAAGGGTATTTACGGAAACTTGGACAACATTGTTATCCAGTCCGTCAACAGAAAAAATGTACAGATGACTGGATTTCATTGGGGTAAGAAAAAAATCACGCGGGTATAAAAAATAACGAATGGTTATGGAATCCCCAGAAATGTTCTCTACAACTGCTGGTTTCCCACCTGCAACGACAATGTTGTTTGGTGGTAAGCATGACAGAACCATTCCCCTCACCACCATCGCTGTCTTGCATACCCGGAAACGGGTAGCCACATTCCCAACGTCATCACGGATGGCCTCAGATGAATCGTTGTTATCGGGAGGGGTTCTCTCACGCAAACGCCGATACAGTTGCTGAGCGGGATTTCGGGGACCTTGAATGGAGAATTCCAGTGTCCGTAAGAAGGACTCAAAAGGAAAACAGGAGAAAGAGTCTAAAGTGCCATGACGAAGAACGTCTGCTGGTAAATGAATAACAGCGTGAACATTGTACACGACGTTAGAGATACCATAAAGAGAACTCGTTCTTTGTACAAATATACGCAGGATGGTTTCTGCGAAAGAGTTACAAGTTTTGTGCAAAGAGGGGTGGCACAGTTTGTAAATGGCAACAAACAATAACATGAAGTGATCATACGCATCATCCGACAACAATCCTTTCAGACAAACTGGCCCCAAATACAAAAAAAACATGCAAAATTCGGTGGCCTTCCATCGTTCAACATTATGTGTATGTCGACAGAGTCGCTGAAAATCACACGGAGTGTTTGGGTGTGACAGAAGTATACGGCTTCCCAGTTCGACAGTAGCAGCTTTGTCCAAGCGGCCAAATGCATCACGCGGCCCAAACAACCACAAATCAATCAACCTCTTCATCACACCCAAGCAAACAAGGTGCATGTAATCCAGTGGAAAATGTTTAACCATGTCAATAGGGAGGGAAAGAAAAGGACTCACACCAACATGATGTTTGTGGTGTCGATGTGATCGAAAAGCCTCGTCGTCACGTAACTTGCATTTGACATGGGGGAATGTCATCCTTTCGTCGCAGTGAAATCCACGCTGGATGCATTTATCACAGCCAAAGTAGCCAGTAGGACCTTTCACGTCTTCGGAACCCACAGCGCTGCATTCACCTGCAACTCCTGAAGGTGTTGAGTCTGAACTGTAAGTAAAATTGCCACTGAATAACCTCACCTTGCAAAACCCACTTAGGGCAACCATGCCAATGTTCCCATAGGGTGGCTTCATCAAAAAGAGCACACATCAGTGAGCTAAGTTCTTTCTTTTTCAGATAATATCTCTTTTGTTTCGTCATATCGGCCATTGTCCGTCAATAATACGTAACAAGGTCCTAAAATGCACTTAGTTGTTAACCAATAGTAATAAAACGGCAGCATAGCATAATTGAAAAACATGCTGCAGATGTCACACGATATCAGAGCATTCAATACGAACACCTCGAAGCTTCATGAATTTTACAAAACTACTTGGGTATCATCAGAGTTACGCGAAAAATACTTCATCATGTTCTCACCATGTTCTAAATACAATTATAGCACAATATTGCAGTTTTTACCATTCAGCTTATCATTTACTAATTGGTAAATGATAACCTGATATGTCACTAACACTTTACAGCCAGCACGGACCATCAGCACCCAAAGGAAAAGGAGCGCACCGCTCACCTTAGCGAACAAAGCACGACCAAAATGGCTGCCGCCGGGAAAATGCCAGTCAGTTAAAACAATTGGCACTGCATTTGTAACGCAATCAACGGAAACAAATAACCATGAAAATAGGACATTGGTAATCTATACAGCGAATTAGAGCGAACTACGTCATTCTTTTCTTGAAATTTTAGTGATTTCTCTGCCCATCGGTTATCGGCACGTTACCGGAATTCGGCGGTGGGCAATGTGCCACTAAGGATGAGACCTATGTGGCAATGAGGTACGGGCAGTGAGCTATATGACCCGCTATATATACTGTTGGGACTAGGAGACTTGGGACGATGAGGAATAGTGAAATAGAAGAAATTTTGCTGTGTGGTGTTCACAGGTTGAACCCCACAGGATACGGTAGGTACCTAGCTGTTGCTTGGATCACAACAGCAGGTTTTGCGGGAGAGTATATTGTAAGTATGGGGTCAGTGGACCGGGTGGAACGAAAGCGCGCTCTTATGGCAAAAAACAAAATAATGGAGGCACAGTGGGACAGAAACTTCAAAAGGTGCACCGGTGGATGCGAAGCGAATATAAGGTAGGAGTTGGCTTAAAGCGATGGGATGTAAAAACGCTAGATAGATCTTACTGTGGCGAGAATCAGGGGAGATTTGCTAGATAAGCCATGTAGAATTTAATTAAGTAGAATTAAAGCAGTGAATAATCATTATAGTCTATAACTCTAACTCACGATAAGTAGTAGCGTCTGCACGGTGGTGTGCCGCAGTTGTTTACACAACTAGGTCACGGTTTCATGTAATTAGGTGGTATATACTAGGGTGGACACAGCTACAAGTCTAAACAGTGGTATAAGCAAAAAAACGAGACAATCTGAATTTCACGCGGGCTTGGCCTTGACCTTATCAAGAGTGGAAATGTCCCCATTCGACGGGAGTGCAGAACAGTACTGTAAGTTCGTTGGACAATACGAGAACTTTGTGGAAGGGGGGGGGTATCCGATCCAGGACAGAGATTCTTGTATTTACTGCATTACTGTCGTGAAAGAGCCAGGGAAACAATCGACGAGTGCGCGATGCTGGATTCCAAAGAAGATTACCTTCGGGCATGTGAAATTCTGAAAGACCTATTTGGGCAACCATTTAAGGTTGCCCGGAACTTGGCCCACGGTGTACTTTCAGAGACAAAAAGTTCCAAACTCGAGTCAGGCTCTCTAGCCCCATCACGAGAAGATAGGTCGGCTTTGAAAATGGAAGCCGAGAAAGTCAAGTATGTATAAGATCGTTTCGAGGTTCCTGTCCCGTGGAGACCCAAAATGAATCCTATGCCAAACAGCCGAGAAATGGCTCTGGAAAGATCATGCTTCCTCAAAACCAGGCTAATTCGAGAACCACAACTAAGGATAGAACACACTCGAGCCATGCAACATAACATAGACTTGGGTTATATAGAAAAAGCGGATACAGCGATAGTCAGCGCAAATCTGAGGTGGTACTTGCCTCATCACCCGGTCGTGAACGCAAAGAAATCGAGCAGGGGCAGGGTGGGTTTTGACTGTGCCGCGGAATTTCAGGGTGTGTCACTCAGCGACCATATACTACAGGGCCCAGACTGAACAACACCACTAGTCGAGGTTTACTGTTGGTTTCGGCTAGTAAATGTGACCGTCTATGACGACATACGTGAAATGTCTCTACAAGTAAAGATGCCCGTTAAAGATAGGAACGCCTCTCGTCTTCTCTGGTGGCCTAAAAGCGACGCAAATCGCGCACCAAACGAGTACGGGCTGACCGTGCATCTTTTTGGGACGGTATCATCCCCCTTCGATGCTAATTTTGCCCTCCGAGAAACCCTTGAGCGTTTTGGCGGAACCAGCAACCTGTTAGGAAGAGCAGTGGACCACTTCTACGTGGACGATTTTCTGTATTCCTTTGGCGACCCAAATACTGCTATTCTATATATGACTGAACTGATCTCCACTCTAAAGACCGGAGGATTCAACCCCACCAAATGGACTTCAAACAGCCAGGAGGTGCTCGATGTTATCCAGAAGTCCGAGACAATGGAGTGTGCGAAAGAGCTTTCGGAGTCCTTCTCACAAACGGGGCGCACGCTTGGACTTCAACGGAAATCTGGAGGTGACGAATTCATATTCACTCTGGACCTATTCAAACGACCAGCCACACGGAGAGGAATCCTATCATCAGTCTCAAGCCTCTACGATCCCCTGGGTTTCTTTTAGCCTTGATTGTTACCGGGAACGTGCTTGCTGCAATCGCTGTGTTAGAGAGGGATGGGTTGGGACGAACCTCTCCAGGATGACGACGATAAGCGATGGTGCGACTGGCTTCACAGCCTGGAGCAACTTGGCGAGATCAAAATACAAAGATGCTTGAAGGGAATCCAGTGCACAAACGACGCCCAACTTCACTTATTTTCTGATGCATCAGAAATAGGCTACGGGCTAGTGGCTTACTGCTACTGGGTAGATGAAAATGGTGGGCGGCGCAGTCAGATATTATTCGCAAAGGCGAGAGTGGCTCCACTGAAATTGGTGTCCATTCCGAGCCTGGAACTGACGGCAGCAGTACAGGCCGTAAAAGCCACGAGGCTGATTAAGAGATGCTTCGATCGGAAAAACTGGGAATCACACTTTTGGTCGGACTCAGCCACGGTACTACGTTACACAAACAACATTACCACTCGCTTTAACACCGTGGTCAACAGACTCACTGCAATCCACGAGTCGGCTAAACCCGATCAATGGCACCATGTACAATCCTCCAGTAGCCCCGCCGACCTCTACTCAAGGGGCCTGAAAACACTAGAGAGGCTGCGGATGCAGACAATGGGACCGGACTTCCTAATTGCAGCTAAGGAGATGTGGCCATCGCCACTAAAGCCTAAGCCTGGTGATGGTGATATCGAGACCAAAAGACTGATACTAGCTACAAACGTCACGGGAAGAGTAAGTCTGGTAGAAAAACAGTGCCACTTCCCTGACAGGATAAAAATGTCAAGAGCCAATGTCTAGTGGACACTACACAAAGCACTCCTATTGGTTATTAAAGGAGCAGGACCACAGAACACGGTAAATGTGAGGACGATACCATCGGGCGAGTTGAACCGAGCCAAACTCAAGGTCCCAAGCCTAGTACGACTAGAAGCTTTCCCGTTCTAGGCCCACGAGCTAGTCGGGGTAGATGAAGACATCAAAGGAAGCAGACTGTCATACAGCAATATCCAAAGACTAAACCCTGTGCGAGCCAACGGACTACTGGGAGTTGGAGGGTGGCTGACGATTTCAAATCTAGAGTAAGAAATGAAACACCCTTAAACGATAAGAGCGACGACCGATTGCGCTACACCGCGTCGGATTGCGTGCTGTTATCGGTTTAGTATTCACTAGGCTATCTAAGGTGATATTAGGAATAATAGCTCCTAGGAATATCCTAAAGACTCAAAATAATTTGGGTTATTTTCTGAACAATAAACTCATGGGCAGCCAGCTAATCTACAAAACGTTGTTAGAATAGCTTCTGAACTGCCTGTGTAAGATAGCTGAGTGTTCCCCACCATCAACGCGCCTATCTCCAATCCTATGAAATGCTTTTCAAAAGAATGCCTAAAGCGACTTCAGTCCGCCTTCACCACCGAATGACAAGCCGTCTTCAGTCCGCGAGCACTAAACGCCCTCGACTCCCCACAGCTCTGGTACCTTGCTCGGTACCACTAGTTGATATCCACAGTGATGCTGGTATCAAATTCATGGCACTAGAATGAAACCTAGAATCCTTGGAAGGACAGTTACGTATCATGGATAACGCTCTAAACGCGTTGTCACCGCTAGCGTGTATCGTGGATCCTTCAAAATACCCGAACACCCAAAGTTTACTAACAGCCGGTCGCTTTCTGGACTCAGCTCCTTCTGAGGTCCACAAAAGAATCAAAAGATCCAAGAATGCCGTGGTCTTTAATATTCCGGACCATCTTCCGCTTACCTTGATTAAATAATCGTTGCTTCTAGCCTGCGGTACGTCGCACCACGAGTGCGGCTGCGCACGGCTAAGAAAAACGTTACAGCCGTACATGTGTCCACTTCTGTTTTAGTTCCGTGAGGGAAACCTTGCCACGGAATTCATCAGAAAGATAGAGGCTATCGCCAAAGCCATCCCATTCAAAAGCATAAAAATTGTCGCCGACAAGACCCCAATGCAGAGGGACGTCCTGAAGTCGGTAATCGGCAATCCCTCCTCGTCACAGTCTTCCGATCCAGGGCAGCCCAACCCCTCAACAACCCACCACAGTTGACACTTTCACACACGAACCATTGACCAAAGCACCACCAGTGGATGTAGACCTCGATATATCCCGCTCGTCGCCAACTCCTAAGCGCCCATCCAAACGGCTCCACATTACAACCCAATCTCCACCATTACCTAGAAGACGTACCGAAAGCCGGGCGATACAATCATCTCTCAAAGACAGCTATCGCTCGGCTATTGGCTTGTCTTCTAAGCATGCCGAGAAAGTGAATGCTTCCAACTCACCACCCCATAGCAACGAATCAGCAACAGCATCGTCCCCAACGAAATCGATCACAGCCTCTGTCCCCGTCCCTGTTGCTCCCCGTGGCCTAGATCATCTCAGCCTCAGCATCATCACGCCCCCAATTTGCCTCACAAACCAGCCTAGGGCCTCTCGTGTAATCGCCAAACAAATTTTAACCCAACCATTTCTATCACCGGCACACCCACCGAAACTCCTCGGTCCCTCCTTTAGTATTCCACCTGTTCACCTAAGTAAACATCTAAAGACCCATGTAGCTAACCCCAAAGTGGTGCGACCAACTACTCGTATGTCACTTCGTCCTGTCTACCGATGCCCCACCATATTGCAACTTTGCCCCTGTTCATACCGCCACCACCTTTGTCACCACCATTCGAACCTTCTCGTTTTCCAGTAGACCAAGCACAGTGTTCGTTGTATTCGCTCAATGTTTCACCCGGTCGAATTCAGTTACGAGTCCTTCCTTTAAACCGCCCACCCCACTGCAGCCCCTACCTGTACCCCAGCAACTTACCTACCTCAATCCGACCGCGGCAGTATACCATCAACCACCCGTTCGAATCGGGCTCTCACTTTACCCAAACAACCGGCGGTCTATCCCACGTCTACTCAGTGCCGACGCAAAATACCATTATTTTTAATTATATACCCTGGGCGAAACATGGCCCCATACCATAGCACTATCCCTGAATATTCGTCCTCATCTGTTCCCCAATGGTGGTACAACCCTCAGCCGACCAACTCGTATTTCATCCGCTAACTGAGGCCCGCCTCTATAATTTCAGACGATACTTCCAACTTCCATGCGCTCCACATTGGTTCTTCGCTTCAGACTCCCCCACTCATCCTTAACGAAGCCCCCTTTGCCCTCTTGGCTGATCCTGCGGCGGCGGGACACTCCATGGACCCCAAATCGAACTCAGAAATCACCAAATTCGATCGTACTACGTGTCCTACCAGCACTATCCCAACCCTTACTGGTCATTCTGATGCTGACCAAACTTCCCTCTACTGGTCCTTGATCCACCCGCCACAGCACCCAATGCTGCTCCCAATCAGTCTTCCAGAGTGTCTCACCCAACTCGCGTCCTGTAGCAGTCATCCTCCTGATGCCTCCATAGACATGACACCCTCCAATCAGGCGTCCTATATAGGCGACCACACCGTACCCTACAAACCACTACCATGTAACCCACCCTAAAATCCCCCCAGTCCAGTTACAACTCCCCCTGGTGACAAATTCCTGGGTGACAACCCGGCTGCCGGAAGCTTATTCGGCCCCAATAATCTTCCGCTACCCTCACATGAAGCACCAGCGCCTTGTAATCTCAGTGATACAGGCAAAGTTTCCCTTCTACTGTTGAATTCTACTTCAGGAAACATGAACTTGCTCCTACCTTTGGCATCGCTCTGGTTACAGAAACATGGTTAGCCGACCACGTCCCAAATGACATCGTCCCGTTAGTAGGCTATTTGAGTCGCACGCACGATTTGCGGACGCTATTCCCGTCCAGCGAATGAAGACGCAGAACGATAGCGATTGATGGTTGTTCCTAATTATATTGGTTGCCCTGTATAAATTACAGGAGAATGGAGGCTGATGGAGCTAATGACCATAGCTGATGAGCTAGAGCGCACCTTGTCGTTTGTTACATAGCGTGACGAAGGTTTCGAAGAGCTAGTCCTTTTGGTACCAGGTGGACTTAAACAACCCAGATTTCAAGCAACCAGTCGATTGAAGGAACTGATGCCAGACCGAATTCCTGACCTATTGAAAAGCCTGATCAACATTTATTAAACTAGTTGCTTACCTCAATGGCAGACTGGTGAGGATCACCCGAATGTCCTAAAGGGTTTCTAAGATAGGTTAACGTGTCCGACCGAAGGAGATTATACTACCTCACCGGTTAAATCGGGTCTGGATGAGTGAAAGTACTTTGAAGTACTATTGTCCTGACATAAGCCACTTTATGTGGCTGAGAAGAAAGATTCGAGAAGGAAGATCGTCTACAGCTAGAGGAGGGCCTGACACCGGAGTTGGCCGCTTTTGGGGAGCGGTTGCCAATTCCAAGCAAATCTAATTAAAAATACCTATTTGTAAGCAAGGCGCGCCTAAGCTCTAAGCTCGCGATTGCATTTTATTGAGTTTGGTGTCTGCGAAGCCGCCACACTATAACTCCTTTCGAGTAGGCAGAGTAAACTGCCGAGGCAGTGGTTGTCTTGCATACATTAAACATAAATGTACTACCACCCTCCTCCACCACCCAGTGCTTGACTGTATTCCCTACTGTCTTCGGCGCTCCGTCCTAATTCCTGGAAACGTTTTGCATATTGGGTGCATCTACCGAGCACCTACCTCTAGCTACTCTGATTTCCCGCACATCATTAGGACTTTCGAGTACATTTCTACTCTATCCTTAGGTCCGAAGATCATAGCAGGAGACTTTAACGCTCCGGGTTTTTGTTGGAATGTGATGACTGGTCCCTTCCACCTATCCGATTTACTTCTGGACACTTACGCTGCAGGATCGACACAGCATATCTCCACCCCAACAAGGCGTAGCAATATCCTCGATTTGGTGTTCACTCATGGCCTCCGCGACGTGAACGTCTCCGTCACACAAAACCTTCCCGGTTGTGACCACAAAACTGTCATGTGTCACTTCACTGTCACACAAGAATCATGCCCACCTGAAATTGTTGAAATCAAAAACTAAAATACCTACAGACTGACTAACTGGGCCCAGTTGACTTCCTCCCTCCGGGGCGTTGACTGGCCTGGCTTCTTCCTCACATCTGATCCACAAAAGGCAGCCAATGTGTTCTATGTCAATTTGCTTTCCTCCATAAACTGCTTTACCTAAACCGTTAGACACATTAGAGCCAAGACTACCAAAACTGACAGACTTCGACAAAAGATTTGTAAGCTCCAGAGCTCATTCCTCAGGAATTGAGACTCCTCTCTGACACTCAGAATAAGCTGACTCTGCCGTGATCTCTATGCAGCAACCGAGAACAAACTCAAAAAGCGGGAACGGACTGCCCTACAACAGCCTCACAATGTGAAGCTTCTCTCAAGACTGCTAAAATCTCGCAGCTCGCGCAGCAATGAAAACAGTATCCCATTCTTTATCCAAAATGGCACCCACCTTGTTTCGCCAGAATATATGGCTGAGGCTTTCAGCAGCTATTTTGCCTCAGCCCTTATTACGGACACTAACCCTCCACCATTCTGCCATCCGATGCTCACACAGGAAGCGATATCAACCGTAACATTTACCACGGCCAACATCAGGAAATTCCTGGCTAACAAGAAACCCTCCTATCACCCAGGGCCTGATAGCCTTCCATCTGTCCTACTTCGATTTGGGGGACCTGACCTGGTGCTCTTATTGCTGAACCTCCTTACATTATCTATGTCGTCTGGAATCTACCCAGCTCCATGGAAAACTTCCTTTATAATTCCAAAACACAAAAATGGGCCTTTGCATGATCCGGAGAACTATCGCCCTATAAACCACACTTTGATTGTTTCCAGGCTCATGGAGAAGGTAGTAAGGGACCAGCTTGCAAATTTCCTGACTTCCCAAAATCTTATCAGCCAAGCTCAGCATGGGTTCCTAAAGTCCCGTTCGTGCCTCACGAGTCAGATGGACTTATTCAATTTAATCACTTCTAAAGCTGACAGCAGCAAGTCAATCATCGTCATCTTTCTAGACATGACTAAGGCGTTCGGCCGTGTATCTCACGCTCGCTTACTGCCAAAAATCAAATCCTACGGATTCGTTGATCCCCTTCTGTCTTGGCTATCATCATACCTCTGTGAATGTTCCCAAACCGTCATCCTCAATGGAACATCCTCTCGGCCCAAACGAGTTACTAGCGGGGTCGTACAGGGTAGCGTTCAAGGTCCTCTCTTATTTCTTATGTACATAAATGACGTCTTTCAAGTAGTGCGTCATGGCACGACATTCTTCTTTGCTGACGACATAAAACTAGTCTATACTTATGAGGCAAACGCTATGCACTCAGCTGTCAGTGATATTCTGTCAGACTCGAAGTCCCTTGACGGATGGTGTACCCGATGGTTGATGGAGGTTTCGGCAGATAAGAGCTCCTTCTGTCTTAAAAATGCCACGTTCCAACTGGCTCACTCAAAATAAATGGTCTGCTGATACACACTACTCATGTGATAAAAAATCTGAGCCTGGATTATTCATGTTCCTTCAACTTTCATGAACAAGCATTGACCCAAATTGGCAAGGCAATAAGGATGACTGACTTATCCTCAGGACAGATGGAGCGGCTTCGCGGACACCAAACTCAATAAAAGGCAATCGCGAGCTTAGAGCTTAGGCGCGCCTTGCTTACAAATAGGTATTTTTAATTAGATTTGCTTGGAATTGGCAACCGCTCCCCAAAAGCGGCCAACTCCGGTGTCAGGCCCTCCTCTAGCTGTAGACGATCTTCCTTCTCGAATCTTTCTTCTCAGCCACATAAAGTGGCTTATGTCAGGACAATAGTACTTCAAAGTACTTTCACTCATCCAGACCCGATTTAACCGGTGAGGTAGTATAATCTCCTTCGGTCGGACACGTTAACCTATCTTAGAAACCCTTTAGGACATTCGGGTGATCCTCACCAGTCTGCCATTGAGGTAAGCAACTAGTTTAATAAATGTTGATCAGGCTTTTCAATAGGTCAGGAATTCGGTCTGGCATCAGTTCCTTCAATCGACTGGTTGCTTGAAATCTGGGTTGTTTAAGTCCACCTGGTACCAAAAGGACTAGCTCTTCGAAACCTTCGTCACGCTATGTAACAAACGACAAGGTGCGCTCTAGCTCATCAGCTATGGTCATTAGCTTCATCAGCCTCCATTCTCCTGTAATTTATACAGGGCAACCCATATAATTAGGAACAACCATCAATCGCTATCGTTCTGCGTCTTCATTCGCTGGACGGGAATAGCGTCCGCAAATCGTGCGTGCGACTAAACATACCGTACTCAGGGCAGTAAGCTCCTGATATTCAAGACACACTCCAGGTCGCTGTTGGAATACCGCCCCTTGTCTTTTTCCTGATGCGAAAGGCCGCTCGGGTCAACGTAGAAGAAGTGCAACGCCCCTTCACCGAAAAACTATTTTCCACCTCACCCAACCTTAACTAAAGAGCCAGGTGCGAACTACTGCGACTTGAGCCACTATGGTTACGTCGTATCAAGCTCAGTCTCTCATTTCTGTTCAACCTCCGGCATTCCAAAGTCCACTCATCTGATGACCCACTCGGTTTCTCTAGTGAGACTCCCTACTTCTCCGTCATAGGAAATTCACCATTGCAACTCCCCCAATCTAGACTCTCAGTCAAATCTAGATATTTCTCGGTTATCTACTCTAGCCTCTGCAATAAGCTTCCTGACCCACTGTGATCGTGTCGCACGCTAATGAAATTTGAAGGGGCACTTTGCAAAATCCTAGACGCATCTTCTGTAATTATCGTGACCCGTGACAACACTAATATAGACCAAGCATACAAAGATAGCCTTGATTATTAGACCACAATGTGCCACAGTCTTTTCCTTTCGACACCTTTCTCATGACCTGTCTGATGATTGCACCCATGTACATATATATATGTATACCTTGGTTATGCTCCACCCAATTTTCTCCTCCCTCTCCACTAGACCGTGCCAATTAACAACATAATTTGCATATATATATTTAAAAAAGAGAGAAAAACCTTTTTGTCCCTTAGTGATAGGTACTCGCCTTCACTTAGTTAGTATTAGATCCCAAAGTGCCAGTCCTTTGCGTTCGAACGCTTTCTCATGACCCATCTGATGATCTCACCGGCATATTCAGCTATATATATACCTTGGGTATGCTCCACTCAATCTTCTCTTCCCTCCCATTTTACAACATAATTTGCATACATATATTTAAAAAAACCGTTCCGTCCTTTGGTGATAGGTGCTCCCCTTCACCTAATTCCTCTGTCTCAGGCTAGAACACAACCGCCATACCCTGCTTTTCTTAGACCTTCCTCGTGTTCAGATTAAATGTTCATTTTCTGGCTTCCATTAAGACGATAATCATAACCCACAGCTGGAACACTGTCCAGACTGCCGCACTTCTGATTTCTTTCAAATCGGGTTGGTTATTGGGTAGCCATCGGCCAACTCGACGTTTATCCCGGATTACCATAAAGACTAAACAATTTGATCAATAGTTTAAACCTATACTCTCGCCTACTGACGTTATATGGAGCACCTTACACAGCGTAACAAAGCCTCATGAAAGTCTCATCGGATGGCAGAGGTGATTCCTGACAACAGCCTTCAACCCACATCCGCTCAGTCTATTCCTAATAATCCATTCCGACAGTTCAATTCTTTCCGCGTTGCAGTACGAAACCCAGCCCTCGCAGCTGTCCACTTCGTCAAACCAGCCCCTTCTTACCTGCTACACTCAACAGTCTACCTGCCATCACCTGTAACCAAGGTCTTTATGAAACAGAATGCCCGCCATCTGCAGCCAACCAGAATTTGGCTAGTAATTTTTTATCACATACAAAAATTTTCTCCATTTTTCTTTACACTCTTTCAACTTCTGCCTAGCCGCACCAGTAGCGTTTCTCTCCACTAATCCGTTTGTTTTACGGCTCTTCTTTGAAAGTCCGTTCTGCATCCATATGCTATTCATGCTCTTCAAAATTCACTGAAATCCTTGTGAAGCTCTTCGCCTTCATGTGAATTTTCATATGACACTGAAATCACCTGCACAAAAGTCCGTTTTATTATCACCTTTGACTCACTTGCATTTATTTCACATGCTTCCCCCACAATTAGTTACCCAATGCTGAATCAGTGTCCAATATTCCACTGGCATCTCTCACTGCACGTTGAAAGACCCATGCTTACTTTACTTTTAATCTTGTTCTTTGGCATCTCTTCCGCCCGGTTACTCGTTAGTGACCATCCAGTTGTCGCTTATACCAGCAATCCCACGTTTGTCCAGCTATCCACACTTTCCTCACCGATTCGAAGCCGATTAGCAATTCCCGCTTCAACCATTACTACTTTAGTTCACTCAAACACTACACGACTTTACTGGTGCATTTCGGCTGCTGTGCGATTCACAAATTTAGAAATTGTGAATGCCTCACGTTGACATGTACTGCAGTATTCTCTGATCTCGCCTTGTGCATGTGTGTTGACCACGATCAAGAAATGTGCAATTCAATTCAATATTCCCTGGCGACCACTACATAGCGAGATGCCTGATAGACCATGTACATCGAGAAGAGGGACATGCAGGTTTGAACCACTCATCGAAAAATATACATCGACGATTTTGGTGAAAAAGGAACCAGCGACGGTCAAGCGAGTCTTAAGCAACTGCATCACTTGTCGTCGCCGGAGGGAGGTAGCAGGCCAGCAAATGACGGTCCCTTTCCAGCCGTGTGAGTTCAAGAGGGATAGCGCCCGATCGTGGAAATTAGCGTCGACTGCCTTGGCCCGTTATTTGTAAGACAGCAAATGGCATATAAAAGAAGTATGGCTGCTTGATAACACGTTTACAATCCACAGCAGTCCATCTTGAAGTGATGCATAATATGACCACCGATTCATTTCTAATGGCCTTTTAAAGGTTCATCGCGAGGCAGGAAGTCCCCAAGAACGTATGCTCAGACAATGGCTCGAACTTTGCTGGATCTCGTTAGGAGTTTTAGGAATGGTGGAACCGTCTGAGCCATGCCAAAATACAAGCCAAGACCTTAGCAGAGGGGAAGGCTGATACGATTGACTAGGAAAATACTCACTGCCCTGACCTCACAACAAAACCTCGATGACGAGACGCTGGATACTTTACTAACAGAAGTGGAAAGCATACTGAAAAACAGACTTCTGGTGCCGATCGTCCCAGATACGGAAGGCGAACCGGCGCTCACTCACAACGACCTGTTAGTACCGCGGTCAAACGTAGGAGCAATCACACCAAAAACCCTACGTGGAACCTATATCGTTGGATGGAAACAAGTGAACCACCTGGCACATGCTTTCTGGAAACATTAAACGAGGGAGTACGTACCGACACTGCAGCTACGGCAAAAGTGGATCTCCAGAGAGAGACCGTTCAGACGTGGCGATGTAGTCATCTCCGTGGAGAGCCACTTACATAAACGTGATTGGCCAGTTGGAGTGATCAATGTCTGCCGTACGGAAATCGAGGCCTCGTGCGCACCGTGGTGATGAGAAGGAACAAAGGAGACGTATTGCGAGATATCCGTAAGATACATCTGTTCGTAGGTGATAACGGCGAGGGCAAAGTCGACGCTACTGACCGGGCGAAAACCAATTCTGCTGATACCAAATGAAGCTGAATTTATTCAATAATTCCCCATGCATTCTCCCGCAGGCCCCAACGCTTCACACCGTCTTTGAAGCATATTTGTATCTAATTTAATACGGTGCTCACGATTTACTATGGAGGTGGTTGTCGAAACCCTAGTTTATCACACCACACGACATTGTTTTTGAAGTAGCGGAGACTTTTGAACAAGCACTTGTTAACTGTTTGTAGAAATATCTCTTTTTCGGTGACCCATTTTTATTATTATTCAACCTGTGTCCAAGTGGATATAAGTTGTGAGTCAAACATACTTCTAATGTGATAAAGCCACACGTTGAGCCCCTGATGTTCGAGTACCCTGTAGCCACCTCGATTTTCCGTCAAGAATTCTCAGCCTTCATCTCCCCACTTATTTTACTCTTGCTCGAGCAGCCTTTTCCTCCACATTTTTTTATCTGTCTGCGCATCCTGATCAAACTGAAGCCTTTTTCGTATACGGATAATATCGTATCATTCTCAGAAGAAACCCTAAGACGTCGAGAGATGGAACATAACCTCAAGAAACCTTCTAGCGTGTCTGCGGCTGTCCAACGATAGATGGAGCCCATAGTGACTTACGCATGCACGGACTTAAGTTCTAGGTAGGTTACGGCGAATAATTACCCTTACTTACTCCCTGGATGTTGACCGTTTCATGGGAGGATTCGGTGGGCCGTGTAAAGTATATGTGTGGAAGTCCTCCCCGGCCCTTGTCATATACTTGTATTGTTGAGACTATCCTCTTTATTTTATTGGCCTCCAAACAAGTACAACATGCATCAATCACTACACCCCAGCATTTGTTTACATTTTTCTCACGTGAAGTGGCATAACTTGGACTGCCATGAAGGTGGTACCTGATATTGCCATTTGTTGAACGCCGGTCCTCGTTTTTAGACGTTGCGGCCGTACAGTCGAGGTTTGTACATATTTATATGCGTATAACTAGTTAATCGGGTACCGTATAAAACACGAATCAATCTTGTTCTGGTTTTGGGATTCGTTTGAATTGGCTACGCGTTGCTCACAGTCGGAATAACCGTTACATCCAGTGACTCAGTTTCACTTGAATGGGCTATCCTTGATCTTATTTAACTCCCGGGGCATCGTCAATGGGCTTCATAACTTAAAACATTATGCCATAATATGAAGTCCTGATATCACCCTTATTACCGAAACCCAACTTAGGGAACACTTCCACCAGCAAAATTCCGCTTGAGCGGAACAAGGTTTTGGAATAAAAAGGATTAACAGACTCAGAGGTGGGTTACTGCTGTACGTACTGTAAACAAAAATGCTGAAAATTCTTCCAAATTTTCTACATTCATTGTGAATTTGACTGTATTTGACATTACTTTGAAGAGCTCGTCCATACACCGCAATTTTTTACGTTTGTTTACCCATGTGAGACATTTGAATTTGGTCTTGAACCGTTTCTGACTGTCGTGCTTGAGCCACGAGGCTTTGAACCTTTGGGATTATTTGTGGAATCTATTTGGCCGCATACTTGAGGTTTGTATATAGTTTTTCCCATTATTAATTTCAACTTAATACCGTAGAAACAACGAATCAATCTTGTTAAGGTTTTGGGATTCGTTTGAATTGGCTACGCGTTGCTCCATGTGCGAGAATAGACGTATGCCTACAGGGGGCCCTTCCAATAACGTTTTAGACTGCGAGCCTATTTTATCCATGCCCCACTCACATAGACCTAACCAATCTATTGTTTATTGTCTTCACATATTATCATAACCCACAGCTGGAACCACGTCCAGACTGCAATCTCCCTTTATTTCAGGTCGTTGTCTCCCACTATCTCAGTCGCCAAATTGGCTAACCAAGGAGGCCGCTTTGACTCGTACGGACAGAGACTCAAGTGGAACCTACCATGGCAACTGGGACAGAAATCCAACCACACAACAGGAGATACCCTCAATTGCTTATCAGATCGTTCAGCATTTTCTAACGCAACAAACACGAATTCCAGCTCACGCGCATGCCGCTAACATACAGCCACACTCGGCTGATTGACTGACACATACTTTGCCCTGCCAGATGAAACTTACGCATTCGATATAGTACGTTACCAGAATAACACTGAAGGCAAATGCGTCATCACATACATATATATTTGTCATTGAAGCAGCATAACGCTGAAGTCCATGCGAAGATTTTCCCACTTTATTATCCGTTAACACAGGTTATCTTTTCTCCGAACCGTAGCCGGCTGGAATTTGACTCTCCATTTCCCGAAGACCCTCCAGTTGCGCCTTCTCATTTCTGAATAGTACATGTTACTGGCCCTGAATCTAAACTCACCTTTTTATGGACTGCTGTTTCTCCCACATCCACCGGTGTTCACTTTCACGAAACTGGCCTCAGGTCCCCCTGCTTCAAATCTCATTCCGTTTACAGAACTCCGGTAAATCCGTCATTCAGGGTCTGCATTGTCTTCATGGATCGCTATCCTCTTCGCATGCGTCGATTTTCCACCTTTTTTTTCTTGTTCAAAATTTATTCCATCTGCAGTACCTCAGTTGGCCTCTGGTTTCCTGGGCTTGCATCATTCTTGTTAATAATACCTCCTTAGCACTGCGCTAACGACTTTCTCGATATCTCCACCGCGCACCACTGCCTGATCCGGATTCGAAACCGGTTTAAAACTGCCGCGCAAACCATTATCAGAATGGTCCATTCAAACTTTTCCTGTCATTGTTTTTTCATCTCTAATACTCTCGACTTTCATACTTGGAATATGTGAACATTTCATCTTATTGAGCAACGTGTACACCATGATCATGCTTTAACGCGTGCGTCTCGACCATGGCCGAGAAATATACCAATATTGTAATATTATTATTATACCCGACTCGTTTCCCGGTTCTCTATGGATCACAATTCGGTTCTCAACTAAAGTCAGGCACATTGGTTGAGCCTGCGGCCCGCCGTCCTCCACTACTACAGACGTATCTCCCTCAATTGAGGCTTGAGACTGCCTTTCACTGCTACCTTCGGCAGCGCAAATCATAGCCGGTGATTCTACCTGGCCTAAAACAGCCTGGCCGAACTTCACAGCACCCCAAAACCTGAAAGACTTTGTCCTCCCTACTCACAGGGGAACTTCGTTGCAATAAGTTAAAACCCTTACTAGAAACGCCAACATCATAAATCTTATATTCACTCAGCGAGTTTCCACCCTTTCGGTTTCCAGGAATTGAAAACATAACTTTTCTGACACATATTTGAACATAGAAGCAAATAACATTAGATTGCATGATGTATTCCTTACTATTTCGCTGCATCTTCACTATTGCATACTGTAGTCAAGGCGATCACCTATAAATGGTTTCCGTTCCGCATAAATTTCTGGGTAGCGATCATAAGATAGTGGCGGGTAACCTTTCATTCCATCTTTATCAACCAAGCTATCTGAACCTAGCCAACAACTCCCTCCACTTAAATTGGAGCATCCTGCTCAGCTTCATCCGTAAGCAAGATTGGTGCAGATTTTTAACGGCTGACCTCCAACAGGCAGCTGGTCGCTTTTACCTTAACATGTAAAATTGCCTCTTAGAGCTTGGTCCAATTGCCCAAAACTCCACCCTTAGGAAATCCAAACTTAACTCCCTCCAAAGGAAGTACCTTAGGATGCAATGACTTCACCTCCGAAACCAAGACTTCTCCCTTCTCATGAGACCAACACGTCTTACTGATGTCACCCGGGACCCAAAGAAGGACCAGCTGCCCAATGAAGAAGCGGAAGCTCTGAGTCATCCCAAAAGTGCTGAAACGCTCGCTCCTACGTGGACCAGGAATTCTGGGACATCTGCTACTATTCAGTATGTTGTGTCACCGGATGAAACTTTGGACACCTCTCCTTCTAATGTCGCTGGGGCCTCTCATTTTACTTCTCCAATTCCATGGCCCGCGTCTCAGACATGGCCCAGCCCGAACCCTCTTGCTATCATCAGTCCTTTTCTTTCTACACTAACACCTGAATTAAACATTATTTTCAGGCTCATTTCACTCTACAAAGCATTTGCGCATCCTGGACCAGATGGGTTATCCCCCACCTGTGATCGTTAGTGGTGGATGGGACATTCCACTTCTATTGCCAAAACTATTTATTTTGCCACTTAAGTCCAGTTTGGTACCGTCGAACCGGAAGCGTTTAGTCATCATTCCACGACAAAAAGACCCATCCACAAACTTGCCCGTAGAACAAACTTCTACCCCATGAAGTAGCAGCGAATGGGGTCGCCACGTTTAAGCGATGGCTGGAAGACTGCCAGGAGGACGTTTTCCCGGGACAAAGATTAGCCAAACAAGCATACTGTGGGGCCATACCACTCTCTTCTACCTCCTTCTTTACTAAGGCCATACATTTTTCCCCTCCACGCAATAAAATACAGCAAACTTCTACCATTTTTATTTACTCAGTTTTCGTCCCGGGAGATTCTCGAAGGTAAGTATAGCAGCTAGCTGAGACAGTGAAAATGTTTATCCAAATCGACTTTGGGTTGTTCAAGAGTGAACCTGCCTTTCATTCTCTTCCTTGCAGTCCACCACTCAACAGTCACAACATTCGGACCACCTGGGGATCGAAGCACCGTGGGAACATTGTAGCTCTCAAGCGCAAGAACATGAGCGTATACTGGTCAGGGCTACGAGTCTTTTGAGTCTTGTGGTAAGAAACTAATCAACAATGTTGAGGCAGACCCAAAGAAGTTCTTCACCTATGGGCAGCCCAAGAAAACGACGCGTAGGGGCTTAGGTACCTTGGAGATGCCCGATGGAAGCATTGCCCTCGATGATGAAGACAGTGCAGGAACTTTACTTGCGTCATTTAAGAGCGTGCATATTCAGAACCACATGCTTAGTGCGGTGGAATTAGATGTGGGTAGTACACCAGTGCTTCAGGAGCTCACTGTAAGAGAGAGCGAGGTGCGCCACGAACTCAGATCTTCATGCAAGCGTAAAGCAGCCGAACGGTATATAATCCATCCGGCCATTGTTCAGTCTCCTTCAGATATCCTATCAGGGGCTATTACCCAGCTGTACGAAGCTTCTGTAAGGGAGGGAGCGGTGCTCGGGGATTGGTGCAAGGCCATAGCCGTAGTGCTTTGTAAGACAGGATCCACGCAGAAGGCGGAGAACTAAAGATCAGTCGGTCTAACAACAGTACTGTGCAAGTGCTTGAAAAGTACAATCAGAGAGCAACTTGCCTGCATCTGTTTAATAATGACCTACTGACACCTGTTCAAAATGGATTTGTTAGAAAAGATCGCGTCTGACAAACATACTGATTTTTTTAGACGAGACCACAAGACTAATGGAGGAAGGTACGACAGTAGAGGTGTGTTTTTTCGATTTCAGTAAGGCATTCGACTCTTCGAGCCATCGCCTGCTGGGATACAAACTGCAGATATTTTGGATAATCGGGAAAGCGGGATATTAGGTAGCACACTTTCTAAAGAATCGTAGCTTCTGTGTCAAGGTGGGCGATTGTCTATCGAGACCGGAGAGGGTTACCAGCAGTGTGCCGCAGGGTTCAGTGCTAGGACCTTTGCTCTTTCTATTGTATATAAATTATCTAGCAGAAGAAATGAGTGACCTGTGTTTTATCTTTGCGGACCACGTGAGAATGGCGGGGAGTGATTCAGCACAGGATGTAAATGCGGTTGCTTAGATGGGCAGAACGATATGGTTTGCCGCTGAATCTCGCCAAATGTCAAGCCCTGATCCCCTAAATAGACTGAAAGAACAGTATTACGTTTAAAAGAGTGTAGGAGGTGAATGACCCAGGCGTGACAGTCACATCGGACTTCAAGCTCTCAAGGCAGTGCCACACAGTGGCCAATATGGCCAGAGGGGTATTAATTGGAGTGTGCAATACTACCACATGAAAAACTAGAAGTGTTCATCCCGTTTTACAAGGTCTCGGAGGGACTTCTTCAGGGTATTGTGTGCAGGCATGGGCCCCATTATCTCAAGGATAAGGAGCGCTTGGAGGGGGTGCAGCGGCCTGCAGCCAGAATGATCACCGGTCGGAGAACGAAACATCAAGCTCAATCTCTTCTCTTTAGAGCATCGTGGGGGGCTAGGTGACCTAATAGAAACGTCCAAGATCGTAAAGGGCTTGTCGGATATGGACATAGGTGATTTGTTTATTTCTGCCCCTGACAGCGACACCAGGGTGCATGGTCCTAAGCTACGGAAGGCATAATCAAGGCTGCACACATGGGCTCAAGTTTTTACAAACAGGGTTAGGTCAGGTCAGGTCAGGTTACAGACTTGCGGCTTGAGCCGGTAAACGTCCAATTTCTTACACTGCGAGCCCAAGGAGTTCCTGCCGTGCTGCTACTTCCATGCATCCAGTACAATCTGGTATCTATAGTAGAGTGGGGGAAGGAAAAGCAAAAGGCCCGCCCTCGGGAGCAGTAACCTCACAGTAAAATAGGTTCAGAGCCTCAACTCACTGCTGTCCACATATGAGACATGCCCCAAGCTCTAGAATAATATGAAGGTGTTTATATGGAATGATGATGAGTAGGGTGAGATGAAGGCTGTGATAGAGATGTGTGCAGTGAGGAAACACTAGAGTGATGAGGTGCAGTGTGATATAGATAGTCAGGAGGGTAGAAAGGACGAGTATTTAGGAGGAAAGTTTCCTAGGATGGTTAGTAACGGCCTACGAATATCTCTGCCTAGCAAGCATCCAGTTTGTGCCTAAAGGCAGCGACCGAGTTTGCCGTTATTACGTGTGGAGGCAACTTATTCCATTTGTTCATTACACAGTGGGAAAAAGAACATGCCTTTGTGCCCTTATTTGCCCTTTGGCTTGCCCAATTTTTGCCCATGTCCCCTGAGTGCATAAATGTGACAGCGGGTAAGTAATGTTCCGCCGGTCGTAGTTATTCCATTGTATAACTTATAGCACTATCAGATCCCCCCTTTGCCCACGACGACCCATGGAGAACAGATTCAGGGCTTTCGGTCTTTCCTGGTACGACCTTCCTTGCATCCCATTCACCATCCGAGTAAACCTCCTTTGAACGTTTTCCCATACCTTTGTGTCCTTCACTAGGCTCGGAGCCCATGCTTGAACAAAAGTCTCCATGTGATGCTCTGCGGTCACCTTTTATACTGGTAGCATTACTCTGGCCTCTCTAGGCACCAAAGTATATCTCAAGTTGAAAAGTCCCCTGTTCGCCCTAACCGCTGCTGATGTGCACTGCTGGGCGGATTTAAAGCTCTCGTGCACAAGCACACATAGGTCTCTTACTAAAGCAGCGGACTTTGTAACGTATATGCGTGGAAATCCTCCCCAGCCGTTGTCATATACCTGTATTGTTGAGACTATCCTCTTTATTTTATTGGCCTCCAAACAAGTACAACATGCATCAATCACTACACCCCAGCATTTGTTTACATTTTTCTCACGTGAAGTGGCATAACTTGGACTGCCATGAAGGTGGTACCTGATATTGCCATTTGTTGAACGCCGGTCCTCGTTTTTAGACGTTGCGGCCGTACAGTCGAGGTTTGTACATATTTATATGCGTATAACTAGTTAATCGGGTACCGTATAAAACACGAATCAATCTTGTTCTGGTTTTGGGATTCGTTTGAATTGGCTACGCGTTGCTCACAGTCGGAATAACCGTTACAGACTCAATCCTGAATGGGACGGACAGCCCCACGTATCTGTCTTCGTTGCTTCCCCCGCCTGCCAGCAGGTGTTTGCATTTAACTGTGTTCATTGACAGCTCCCTTTTTTCTGCTCAGGCACTAATCCTGTTTAAGTCTGTTTGTAGTTTCCTTGAGATTGGTTCAGCCACTATTTTGACATCCTCTGCGAGGCTGTGTGATCGGGGGGGGGGGGGGTGAGGCAATGAGCCCCTTGTATTTTTGTCGACGAACTTAACGGATATAACCACTTCCTCAGACAAGGCTTTCTTCCCCGTGGGGCAATGTGATTCCCCTTCTGCGGCCAGTGTCTCATTCCTCACTTCAGAGGAGACGGTCCTTCATAATGCGCTGGCGAAAGATGCACTAAAATGTGCAGTCCAAAGTCAGGCTGCAGAGATATCTGAGTTAAAGGCCACTGTCAGCATCCTTAAGGATGAAATGACCAGCCTAAGGAGCTTGGTTGTCACATCCCTCCCGGTGTCCCAAGCAGCCGATTAGATGTGTAGATTATCTTAGCAGCAAATTTTTGATGTTGCCAAGATTCTGCAAGGCACAGAGAAATGCTCCAAGCAAATCATCCTTTGGGGTCGCTTCCTCAACTCGGATCACCCTGATGACACTTATTCCCAGTTGTTTAACCGCCTTAAGCTCCCTTCCCCACCTAAAGTCGGTCCGCGTGGCTGGTAACAAAACGCACCAACCGGGTACGCGGCATTCCAATTGAAATGAGCTTCACAGGGGCAGCCAAACGAATGGCTTTTTCAGCCACAATGCTCAAAGAGGAAATAAGAGGGCTCAGGGGAGTATCCTTTGACAAGACACTCCATCTAAGGCTCCTCAGTGAAAAGGCTAGGCGGGCGACCCCGCAAAAAACCGATCCCAAGCTCAGAGTGCCCCCTGTTGTGCAGGAAACTCGCTTGAGGTTCGAGCTCCATGTCCACCATCAGCTGCCTCCCTACTCTCTCCATCTCCCGTCGCGGAAAATACCTTGAGTATTAGACCTGGTGCTACTAAACATCTGACGCCTACGAAAAGTATCCCAGACCCCAAAATTGCTAATAAGATCGTATTAAAGGACAAGACTAACCCATCCTTGAGCCCATACACTAACCTAAAACCGGTCTCTGCTGTAAGCTGCAGTGAGGAGGTTAACGCAAAAGAAAATATATCTTGTGCAGTCGTGCAGAACAGAATCACCAGCAAGAAAACTCACGGAGTACACACGGAGGTAAACCACAAAAATCAACCCACCCTTTTCGGAGACTGAAGGATGCAGACCGTCCGCCTGGTATGACACCTCCCAGGTTACTAGAAGTCAAAACTTACAGTCTCCCCAACAGTCTGTTTACTCTCTAGCCCCCAATATTTTCAGATCCCGACTCTCCCAGGACCTCCTTTCTAACCCCAACTCTCCTACTTTCCGGATCCTCAAACCCAAAATCAGTTTTCTCTGGCGGTTTCGCAACAACTCCTGAGCATGTGCTCAAGTGGTTTTACAGCTATCGCCTGAGTGAGCTGAATAAGATCCCGGAGCTTAGGCAGCTTAAGGTGGATAAGTAGCCTCAGGTCATAGCCCTCACAGAAACCTGATATACTTGGTGCCGAAACATCCATTCCGGGATACTTCACACTAAGGCCGGATTCTAGCCGGGGTCGTGCCGGTGGGGTTATCATATGCTACGATAATTCGATCCCTCCATGTACTGATTGTTTGTGGGCTGTATATACCTTCTCTGGGACTGATGCCCCACTGCTAGGCGTGATCTGTAGTCCTCTGGCAAACAATTCAACCGACAGCCCAGGTCTCATAAACTTATTAGGCTCCCTGAAAAGCTATACAGATTTCAACCATCCGTTACTCGCTGGTGACTTTAACTCACCCGTTGTCGACTAGCAAAGAGCTGGCACCCCTGATATCACCTTTTTATACCCCTCTTAGATCTCGTACTCAAGAACTCATGGGTGAGAAACGTAAAAGGTCCGACCAGATATCGCACAGGACAAGCCCCGTCCCTACTAGACCTGGTCATCGCCAACGGATGGTTCCAAATGGACACGGTGCACTACTTACCACCTCTCGGCAAAAGTTATCACATTCTCACTGGGTTCAATTACATTATGAAACGGCCTCTTCTTCCCCCAGACATCAAAATTTTAATATCCTTCAAAGGACCAATTTCGACCAAGTCTGTGCACTTATTCGCTCCCAGCTAGATTCAGCTAGCCTAGGTAACTCTGTTGATGAGGTGGCAGAGAATGTCAGGCGTTGATCTCCTTAGCTGATGGGCCATTTGTCCCCAGAATTCGTCTTCCACAGACCGGTATGCGGCCCCTCCCTCGCCCCATTAGGCGCATTCTAGACGAACGCGCACGCCTCTTTGCTAGATATAAAGTCACAGGCCTTGACCACGATGCAGCCAAATTCAGGATTATAAGCAACGTATTCAAGGACAAGGTCAGGTCCTGTCAGAATGCAGTCTAACAATCTGTATTTGATCGAGCACGGACCAATAAGGCATTTTTCTCTCAGTACATGGGCCGTCTAAGGGGCACAGCTCCGACGCTACTAGATCCCAAAGGCAGTGCCGGATCCCCAATCACTTCCCCCAACCAAGTAGCCGAGGCCTTCAGCTCCTACGTTCGTACAGGTTTTAGCCCCTTACCCATTTCGTCCCACCCTACCAGGCACCCGATACCTCTGGTCACTACACTTAGCCACGTCACTATTCCCATTGGTGCAGTCGCACAAAGTTTCCGACGGCTCAACCAATGCCACTCCATGGGTCCTGACCTAATCCACCCCCGCATTCTCAAGGAAAACGGCGGGTGCACTAGCTGCTCCTTATGCCTCGCTTTTTCAGCGACGTGTTAACAATGGAGCTTTCCCCAGTAGCTGGAAAATACATTGATCGCACCCATCTATAAGAAGGGTAGTAGACATCTTGCTTCTAGTTACAGACCCATAAATCTAACTAGCAACGCCAGCAAGATTTTTGAGCGAAGTCCTAAGAGTACTGTTCTTTCCCATCAGCATAGAAATAGGATCCTCTCCTCGTCTCAATGTGGGTTTCGTTCTGGCACATCATGCATCACCAATAGCCTCACTGTCATGGATAGTCTGACGAGGGCCTACCATGATGATCAGCTCTCACACGCCGTATTCATCGATTTAGCTAAGGACATCGACAGGGCTCCCCCATGCCCCACTTCTTTATAAGCTGCAAACATACGGGATTACAGGCTCCATGTTGGCTATCTTACGCAGCTTCCTTACCGACCGCGCCTTTGTGATTAGGGTGGGGAATTTTTGCCTCAACCCACCCCAGTAACATCTGGGGTCCCCCAAGGGTCGGTCTTAGGTCCTCTTCTGTTCTTGATCTACATAAACGATCTTCCGACAGCCCTTCCTGCGAACATTGCCATATAAGCAGACGATGTAATCCTCTGGATTTCAAGCTTCGGATACCTGCAAATTGCAGTTGGTGAAAAAACGCTGGTCGGAGGATTGGAACCTCCCAGGTAGTGATGACAAATGCGTGGGCACGTCTTTTGGCAGAGAGACCGGTCACAAGTCTTCCATTACCGCAGCAACCACACTGCTTAGGGTTGACCGACACAAGGTTCTCGGATTCTGGTTAGATTGTAACTTGTCCTTCTCCCATCCTCACCAACTTGCAAGCAAGTCTGCCGTTTGAGTCCTACATATGATTCGGAGTCTTTCCTGCTTATCTCCAGGGATGATTCCCCCACCATTTTCGGCACATATATCAGACCTCTGCTGGAGTTCAGTAGACAGACAGTGCACTCTGGTCTTTTTTAAGACTGTGAGATCCTAGATATAGTTCAGAGAGCCTACAACAAAGCAGTAGGGGTCTGTCCTATCTAACTTATGACGCTCGCCCCTCACTCCTCAACCTCCATCCCCTTGAATAAAACGCGTAAGAGGTGATCCGTTTTTGTTGTTTCACCTTTTTGAAACAGGTCAAAGCGATTGCTTCTTCTCCATCTGTCCAGCCTCTTCTCTCCGTGGTCACAGCAGAAAAGTTTTTAAACCGGGACCAGGCACTTTACTAAGAACTAACCTTTTTAGCTATAGGATTATTTCTCTGTGAAAAGCAATTCAAGAAGATATTGTCCTCTCGCAGAAGAAAACTGTCTTTAGGAAAAAGTTGGACCTCTACACGGACCTCTCCCAGTAATTCCTGATCCACAAAAAAGTAAAAAGATGACTTTTACTGCATTTCCCTTCCGCCGTATGTTCATGAATGTCGCACTGTAAGGCTGTTTAGACCTCACTTCGTGGTTTCCTTAGTAAACGCGTGCTTCGGGTCTTTGTGCTGCGGGGACAACTTACACGTTACTCTAATGCTCCGCACTGTACGAATATGTTAACCAGAACGGTATCCTCCAAGACCCGTGAGAACGAGAGGGCGATTCAGAGGGATAGTGGTTGGCGTGTATTTGGGAGCGTGTGTGAGAGCGTGCGCAAGAGCAACGGTCAGATGGCAACCGCGCTTGGCGGTCAGCATTCAGGTAAACAATGAGCGCGGTAAAGGTATGAACCGGGATGGCTGCCGCTACAGGGGCCTCCTCCTAGAAGTCCGGCGGAGTTGGGCTTCGGCCGTGATGGTAGGCCGGGAATATTGGTTGTACAGGAATTCCTCGTGACTTGCCCGTTATATTGTCGGTGACGTCGAACGACTGCTGATGAGTTTAATGATGACTACACTCTCGAGGTCCTATGTGCCTCGGTCCAACTATTTTTTGGCGCCCAAGGGGCTCATACGTATGCGAGCCGGAAGATCCCGCGTCAGGTCCATCCAGAATGGCGTCCAGTTGCCGTCTCCAGTGCCAGACTGATCAATCGTCCCGTTGTCCAGTGAGTGGTTAGCTCCTTGAAAGTGCACGGGAGTCAGCGAGGTTACGGATGGAGCCAATGTGACTTTGTGAATCCGTCTGAGAGAGGTCAAAGTGAACTGGGAGAAAATAGCGCCTGAGGGCGCCTGAGGCTGTTGGACGGCAATAGCAATGCACGAACGATGTTTGAAGTTGTTGTAGTCGCTAGGAGACCAGAAGAAAATGAAATCATAACCACCGATTTTGAATTATCAGGCCTGTTGTTTGACAAATCCATGGTGAACTTCCCAAATTATTGCTAACAGTCGGTCGTAAAAATCTTTACGAGGTCGGCGAAGCAGAAGGGATTTCGTAGTTGGCGACCGCGAGGGCTACCTTGCGTTGTGGGTGCAGTTGGAGATCCTTATGGACTAGCTGCCGGGCCCTCACTGGGAGTTATTTTGATTGGTTCGAGTAAAAACTCGCTCGATGCGGGTGACCGAGCTGCTTGGGCAGGTATAAACTGGCCGGGCGGCTCGCACTTTATGACGGGAGGCTTGAGAAAGTCGACGGATAAGGTGTCTTGCCGTGTAACGACCAGTCGTGGAAAATCTTCCTAAAACCTTTGCATTTCAACGTTTTTCTTAACATCACCCACTTGCCTACACTGTTGACGTATCTTCACGCACTGTTTGTCTTTATGGACCAATTGTTGTTTGTTTGCGCCCAGAGCGCTACTTTGTCATATCATTGTTCTGGACCTGTGTGGCGCACGAGCTCCTTGCTCGCACGCTACAGTTCGGTTTCTCGTTTGTTGAGTCCTTGTGATCTCTTTATTGAGGTTTGTATCTTTTTGGTGTTATTGTTCATTCAATAATCTGGTATCGTAGAATATCACGGATAATCGTCTTTCGATTTCGGGATTCGTTGTGAATTTGGCTACGCATTGCTCAAACGAGTGTTACTTGTCACCCACTGATGTCTATGGCAAAGGTTTCGCCCTACTTTTTATCACCCGAAACGGGCCAGTGCATGGCGCTTCTAGTGGTGATCGAACGCCATCGGCCCGAAGGAATACATGAGTAGCGGTTTCTAACGCAGTTAGGACATAACTTGTAGACTGTTGTCCGAGCGGCGGACTGGCCTTGAACACCTGCATGTGCTGCTTAAGGAGCTGAGCATAGTCGCAGTAGTGAAAAGCCACGGCTGGTGAGGGAGCTACCAACTCCCCAGGCAGATAAAGTGTACAGACATATACTGGTGCGGCCGGTGTTTTGTGTAATTCCCCCTTAGGGTACTACGTAGACTTAAGAGTGCAAAAGGCAGTATTTCACTCCAAGGAAGGTTACCCTTTGATCAAAGAGAGACTTTCAATTGCCGGTGGAAACGTTCAACCATACCATTGGCCCGAGGGTGGTGAGCCGTCGTCTTAACGTGTTGGCAACCAAGCGTAGCGAGTTGGCTGCCGAAAGCGCCGTCAAAGTGTGGACCACTATCGGTGGTCACTATCGCCGGATAACCGAAATGACTAACCCAACCGGTCAGAAATGCTTTCGCGGCCTCTTCCGACGTGGGACGAGGGATAGGAATGGCCCGCGGCCAGCGAGTAAAACGATCCACGCATGTGAGTATGTAAACGTACCCAAGCGAAGGTGGAAGTGGTCCCACAAGGTTGACGTGCACATGATGAAAACGGGTTTCAGGTTCTGGGAACCTGGCTAACACCGCCTTAGTGTGCCTATGGGTCCTAACACGTTGACACTGAAGACAAGCACCAGCCCATTGACGGACATCTCGTTTGACATTGTGCCAGACAAAAAGCTCAGTTACCAGTTTCACCGAGGCAGTCACACCAGGATGAGCCAGATTACGGAGTGTCAGGAAAGTGGGATAACGGTGGGCAGCAGGAACCACCGGCCGAGGGCGACCCTGCGACACATCGTACACGATGGTATTCTGGGAAGTTGGGATAGGTACTGTGGTTAAACTGTTTTGTCGAAGTTGTTCGATGTCGGAATCCATAGTTTGGGTCTGTGCCGTTGCGTCCAAGTTGCTGTTAGGCGTCTGTGACAGACTTAGTTGATATACGCGCGATAAGGCGTCGGCGACGGGATTAAGTACCCCAGAGGCGTGTCGTATGTCCACAGCAAACTGTGAGACAAAGTCCAAGTGACGAATCTCCCGTGGTGAGTATCGATCGGAAGCTGACTTTAGTGCGTAAACCAAAGGCTTGTGGTCTGTGAACACCGTGAACGAGTGACCTTGGAGGGCATGCCGGAAATGACAGATTCTTAAGCAGATGGCTAATAACTCCCTACCAAATGTGCTGTACCTAGATTCGGCGGGTTGCAGGAGCTTGGAGAAGAATGCTCAGAGTTGCCAAGAATCGTCTACAAACTGTTGTAGTACTGCTCCAACCGCTGTGTTCGAGGCATCCGTCACTACAGAAATAGGAGCAAAAGGGTCGTGGTGGGTAAAAAGTGCTGTTTTGGTGACAGCATCTTTGACCAAGGCGGATGCGACTTGTGCCGCGTCGGGAGACACGAACTTCCGCTTACCTCCGCGCAACAGGTCGGTGAAGGGTTGCATCATTTCCGCACAGTGAGGAATAAGTCGGCGGTAGAAATTCACCAGGCCGGCAAACCGACGCAACTGGCGAAAAGATTGGGGTTCAGGTTGGTTGCAAATAGCAGAAACTCTATCGGGCAGAGGGCGGATACCCGAGGATGAAATAGAATGTCCTATGAAGGTGATATCAGACCGGCCTAATTCGCAATTCGCGATATTGATCGTAGCGCCGTGCTGGCTAAGGCGTTCGAAAAGTGCTCGTAAGTGTGTGGCGTGCTCTTGCTCTGAAGGACTAGCCATCAAAATATCATCCAGGTATACGTGGACATTTTCCAAACCACGAGTTCCCTCGTGCATGAACTGTTGAAAGGTCTGGGCTGCACTGCCGAGTCCAAACGGCATTCGCAGAAACTCGAACAGCCCGAAAGGTGTAGTGACGGCAGTTTTAGGGATATCGGCCTCTGCTATCGGGATCTGGTTGCACGCACGAACTAAATCAATACGGCTGAAGACGGAGCAACCTGATAAGGACGAAACAAGGTCCTGTATATGGGGAATTGAGTATCGGTCAGGGACGGTGACCTTCTTAAGTGCTCTGTAATCACCGCAGGGTCGCCAGTCGCCGCTAGACTAAGGGACCATATGAAGAAGGGTAACCCTAGGGCTACCAGGAGGGCGTATTATACCAAGTTCTAGCATGTGTCCAAATTCAGCTTGTGCAACACGACGCTTGTCTGGTGCTAACCGACGCAGCCTACTGAAGACTGAGGGTCCCTTGGTATCGATATAGTGGGTGCCGTTGGTGTTCACCGCTGGGTGAGGCCCGGCCTGCTAAAACATGGCCAGGTAGGCGGCGATGAGCTCGCCATAGGGTTGGTGTGCCGGTGGTTGAACGAAAAAGGGCGTGGCGTGATTCACTCGCGAGTTATAACCCGCGACAGCGAGGGTGGTCTGAAGATCCACCACTCTGCGGTGCCGTGCATCAACTAACAAGCCAAAGTGTTGCCGGGAATCGATGCCTAGAATTGGGTACGGGACGCCGGCGATGATGAATACCCAACGAAAGTTACACTTTAAACCTTAGTTTAAGGTGAGAGACCGCTGGCCAAATGTTGGGATGGCCGTGCCATTGGCAGCCCGTAGTGTTTGGGCCTGCGATGTGCTATTGTCGCCTTTCGGTCGGAGGAGGACGCTCAATTCGGCCCCGGTATCTACAAGGAACAGTTTATTTGAAAGGATGTTTCCTACGTTCAAAAGACGGCTGGTGATCCGATACCCGGCTTCGTGGGTCACCAACACGGACCGGGGGGTTAGTGTTCCTTGATGAGCATCGGGAAACGTACACTTGGGTTCGCATATACTGGCCTCCTCACCAAAGCGACTTTGGTGTTTACAATACCCTTCTTTTGAAGAGCCGAAACGTCGTCGCAGTGACGGATTATGGAGCTTAGGTGGGCGTGCGCGGTGCCGCTCCTGTGACCCACTTTTTATTACTGCTAGGCTTTGCAGGCTCGCGTCAATTCCAGACAAAACTTACGCGAGGTCGTTAGATTTTGGCAAGGCGGGCACCTTTTTGATGGAGGACCTGGTTACCCCAATCACAGCGGGGCTGTATCGTGACATAATGTCATAAGCTATCGCTGCAGTTTCCCCCAGCGAGCATTTGCGCGTGGCACTCAGTAAAACTGGAATTTTATGCGGCAAACGCTGCAGCCAAAGTTCCCTTAAGAGCGGGTCCTCGCCTACAGCCGGCCCTCTCAAAAGCTGCAGCTCAAGCAGCAGTTTGGAGGGCTTCCTTCTCCCCAGCTCAACGTTTTGAAGTTGTTACATACGTCGGTCCTGCCTTGGGGTCGTTCGGGCAATGACTGCCTCCTTCAAAGCCTAGTAGCTTCGGGAGGAGATTATGACGTCCCTTACTTGCATTATGACTTCCGGCAGGAGGCGGCCTTCTACCCTCCTGAAACGGCTGGCGTCACTGGTTATACGGAAGTCTTTGAATTCTAACTCGGCCAGCGTGAACCAGAGTTCTGGACCAGCAGGTGGTATGTGCAGCGTGATCGCCCAAACGGTGGGGTCTGAGTAGGGTTTCCGTTCAGCAGACATAGCGATTACGTTATCGAATACAGACGGGAAAAGAAATCAACCACCAATGTGGCAGTATAATCTTCAAAAGAAAAACATCACAACGAACTAGACACCAAAAATATGTATCGACAAAAGAAAATATTTGGTAAACCGACCGAAACGAAATCAACAGACTGGGAAATAATAAAACACACAAAAAAGTACGCAGACGGGACCTTGAGAGGTAGAAAACAAGGAAGCTCGCGTGAACAGGGGATCGCGTCGGGCTCACTAACCACAAGGTTGTTAAGACCTTACTTCGCGGTTTCCTTAGTAAACGCGTGCTTCGGTCCTCTGTGCTGCGGGGACAACTTACACGTTACTCTAATGCTCCGCACTGTACGAATATGTTAACCAGAACGGTATCCTCCACGACACGTGAGAACGAGAGGGCGATTAAGAGAGATCGTGGTTGGCCTGTATTTGGGAGCGCGCGTGAGAGCGTGCGCAAAAGCAACGGTCAGATGGCAGCCGCGCTTGGCGGTACAATTAAAAACAAATAGCTACGGTACTATATACAACAAATTAATTAATTTTACAATAATCAAACCTCAATAGTGTTCCTTCTGAGCTCTTTCGCTCCAAATTGGACAACAAATCAACAACTGCAGCTCGGTTACAGCAACGTTTAGCTACAGAAGATGAGATTACCAAACACAGTCACAACGAATTTCAAGCTGAGAGACTCTTGCTCGAGGCAACGGTAGGAGTCCGGTTTGTGACAAATATTTAAAGAAATAAAACAAACAATCGGAATTCCAGCAAAGATAGTTCATACGAATGATAATTGTCGTTTGTAATATGGATGCTAATGCATGTAACGGGGTTTCCTGAACTCCTTTACACAGGTAAACAATAAACGCGGTAAAAGTGCGAACGAAGAGGGCCACTGCTACAGCACACCCATTCCACTTAAGGCACTGTCCACAGTGAGATACTGCATGATGTTATACGTATTTTTTTGTTGCCGCCCCCGCCCACCTCCCCTTCGCTTCGTTTTGCTCTTGTTTCAGCTTGGTGAATCCGACAGATAACCATATATTTCCTCGAGAACCGGGACGATTGGGCTCAAAGCCTCGAACCCGTATAGTACTTCAAGACTTCAAAAATTCGAGGTGATACTGCCTCCCAAATTCCGCTTTTCATAAAAAACATTCAACGCCCAGCCTTGGGATTCAAGACAACGCGCTGACAACACAACGATCTGGAAGCTCGATTGGTCTCGGCCACTTTTTTCCTGTGGAAACTGAACTGAACCGAACTGAACTGAACTGAAGTGCCGTAGGTCCGCTATCCACTAGAGACTATGGTATTGTCAATGATGACCAGGTCAAAGCAGACGCCCTGGTGGAATACTTTGGTAGTGTACATGGGATGGATAGTGGTGTACGAGTAGATCTGACTCTGGTGTATCCGTCCCCTCAGTTAAAGGGGCTAAACCTCTCAGGGGAAAGCGTGCGTAGGTACCTACAGGAGTTAAACAGCCACAGGTCAGCGGGCTCAGATGGCATCCACCCACCTATCATCAAGCCTTTGGCGGATATCTTAGCTCCATCTGTATGCAGACTGTACAGATCCACGTTGAACCAGGGTAAGCTCCCTCAGGACTGGAAGGTCGTGGCAGTCGTGGCAATACATAGGAGTGAGCCTAAGTCGGCTGTGCAGAACTACAGGCCGGTAAGCCTAAGTAGCATCCTATGCAAAGTCCTTCAGAAGATCATCCGTGCCCACATCTGCCAGCACTTACTGCAGTACTCCATGCTAAGTCCGGCACAGCATGGATTCCCGAAAAAGAGATCTTGTCTGACCAGTCTCCCGTGCTTCTTAGATGAAGTAACTCGACAACTGGACGAAGGAAGTTGAGGTATGCTACCTCGACTTTAGCAAGGCGTTCGACTCCGTTAATCATCGTCTTCTGCTATGCTAGATGGAGACGTTCGGCATAGGTGGGCTAGTATTTAGGTGGCTGGAGGACTTCCTCTCCCACAGGACGTTTTACGTCAAAGTGGGGGACAGGTGCTCCAGTTTGGTAAACGTCACCAGTGGTGTAGCTCAGGGATCCGTCCTAGGCCCGGTCCTATTCTTGTTATTTATTAATGACCTGGCATCCGCTCTTCAATCGCCGAGCTTTATTTTTGCGGATGATGTGAAGATTGTTGGATCTAAGGGTAGGGAGGACTTGGGCAGGGAAATAGGTACCGTCCTGAACTGGGCATGCAAATGGGACTTACCTCTGAACGCTCAAAAAAGCCATTTGTTGTCAAGGACAACGGAGAGCCTAACTGTCGCTCATGATCAAGGGCTGTTCACCATAGAGGCAGTCAGTAAGGTTAATGACTTTGGGGTCATCATGAGCAGTGAATTCAAATGGTCGGAGCAGTGCAACGCTGCTGCGCATAAGGCTCGTGGAGAGCTCTTTAGAATGCGATCAGCTTTGTCTTGCCGGCAGCCAGAGGTATTTGTACCTATTTATATGGCTATAGTACGACCTCACTTAGAAGGTAGCGTGCAGGCTTAGTTACCCTTCTACAAAAAGTACGCCGCCTGCCTAGAGAAAGTTATAGTTATAGTTATAGTATATTTCTTGACCGTGGTCAATACACATGCACAAGGCAAGATCAGAGTATACAGCAGTACATGTCAATGTGAGGTATTCACAAATTCTAAATTTATAAATCACAGCAACCGAAATACACCAGTAAAGTCATGTAGTGTTTGAGTAAACAAAAGTGGTAATGGTTGAGGCGGGAATTTCGAATCGGTTTCGAAATCGCTGGGGGCGGTGTGGATAGCTGGACAGTCGTGGAATTGCTGATATAGGCGAAAAATGGACGGTCACCAACAAGTAACCGGGCGGAAGAGATGCAAAAGAACATTGTTAGAAGTAAAGCAAGCGTGGGGCTTTCAAAGTGCAGTCAGAGATACCAGCGGGATATTGGACACTGATCCAGCATTGGGTAACTAATTGTGGGGGAAGCATGTGAAATAAAGGCAAGTGATTCAAAGGTGATAATAAAACGGACCTTTTGTGCAGGTGATTACAGTGTCATGTGGAAATTCAAATGAAGGCGAAAAGCTTCGCAGGGACTTCAGTGAACTTTTGAAGAGCATGAATGGTGTATGGACATATAACGGACTATTAAAGAAAAGAAAAGCCGTCAATGAAACGGATTAGTGGAGACAAACGTCAATGGTTCGGCTAGGCAGGAGTTGGAAGAGTGTAAAATGTTTTTTTTTGTTTGATAGAAAATTGGTAATCAAATTATGGTTGGCTGCAGATGGCTGGTATTCTGTTTCATAAAGACCTTGGTTGCAGGCAGAATGTTGTGGGAAGCAGGTAAAAAAGGGCTGCTTTGACGAAGTTGACAGCTGCGAAGGCTGGGTTCCGGCCATTGATTTCGTACTGCAACGCGGGAAGAATTGAACTGTTGGGTTGGATTATTTGGGAATAGACGTTGAGCGGATGTGTTGATGGTTGCTGTCACGAATCACCTCTGCGATCCGGTGAGACTTTCATGAGGTTTTGTTAATCCATGTACGGTGCCCCATGTAACGTCAGCAGGCGAGAGTATAGGTTTAAACCATTGATCAAATCGTCCAGTCCTTACGGTAATCCGGAATAAACGTCGATTTGGCCGATGGATACCCAAGTAACCAATGCAATCTGGAAGAGATCAGGAGTGCGGCAGTCTGGAGAGTGTTCCAGCTGTGGGTTATGATTATCGTTTATATGGAAGCAAGAAAATGAACATTTTGTTATCCGAACAGTTAGTTATCGTTTGGCTAGTGGACAGGTCTATTAGGGATCCCTAGACGGAGACTGGTAGCTTTCTAGGGTAGTTGGGTGATAGTAGAGATTTGGGGCGATATCAGGTAGGCGGTGGATGAGGAGAGGGTGTCCGTTTGGGAACCAGGAATAAAACAATAGTAGATGGTATGGTCTGGAAGAAGAATGAGAAAATAGGAAGAAAACAGTCTGGTCAGTTCACCAGCTGTGGTAAAGGACGGCAAACAGTAAAAAAGTAGAAAAACACTGAGTGTTAAAATTAGGATTTTTCATGTGGGGGCAAACGTGCTGGTATTCGGCAGGGGCATACGGATTCCGGTTGGAATGGGGTCTTAACTAACCATGAGCATGTGCGTAGAGAAGTGAAGCCTAGTTACTAAGGAATGGTAATCCGTGTGGCAAGTACGAGAAAGGCACAAAAAAGCAGGATGGGACGGCTGAGTTCCAGCCTGAGCCAGGAATTAACTGAGAGCGAGCACTCATCGCTAAAGGACGGAACGGTTTTATTTATATATACGCAAATTGTGTGTAGTAAAATGGCACAATCTAGTTAGGAAGGGGGACAAGTGAGTGGAGCATACCCAAGGTATATATATATATAAATATATATATATATATATATAGATGTATACGTGGGTGCGATCATCGGACGCAAAAGACTATAGCAAGGAAAGTGAGATAGAGTGACGCAGCCGAGGATCAACGGTTAAGGGAAAGAAGAACAAAAGTTAAGCACGGGCTCATCGGTGCGGCGGATCCCAAAGGCACATTGAGGCCATGAAACGTGAGACTAAAGGGGAAACGCCTAAGTGTGGCTAGAACTTTCAATGGGAAAGTTAGTATTTCGCCTAGAGTATTCATTGAGCTGGAGTAAAGACCAAGTTCTGCATGAAATTACAGAAGAACCTTAGCTGGGGGATAGGGTGGGAGCAGAAATGGTAACGTCATAACTGGGTGTTGAGTTCAGTTAGTGAGTCACGCTAAGTGCGATGAATCAGACTGGATTTTCCAGTTCGAAATCGCAGAGGTGGTGAGCGAAGTATGAGTGGTGGGACCTGGTGCGAAAGAGAGGCATTATAAGCTAAGAGATATCGAGGAGCGTTGAGTTACTCACCATGATTGTGTTAATAATTATAGGACAGTAGTGAGTATATATATATATATATTGTATATAAAAATGTTATATATTTACACATATATATGTATATATATGAATAGGTATATATATCTATATATATTGTATATAAAAATGTTATATATTTACACATATATATGTATATATAAATATATGCATATATATGTACATGTATATGAACAGGTGTATATATATGTATATACATAAATGTATATATAAAATACATATATTGCTGTATACGTGGGTGCGATCATCAGACGGGTCCTGCGAGAGCGGTCGGACGCAAAAGACTATAGCAAGGAAAGTGAGATAGAGTGACGCAGCCGAGGATCAACGGTTAAGGGAAAGAAGAACAAAAGTTAAGCACGGGCTCATCGGTGCGGCGGATCCCAAAGGCACATTGAGGCCATGAAACGTGAGACTAAAGGGGAAACGCCTAAGTGTGGCTAGAACTTTCAATGGGAAAGTTAGTATTTCGCCTAGAGTATTCATTGAGCTGGAGTAAAGACCAAGTTCTGCATGAAATTACAGAAGAACCTTAGCTGGGGGATAGGGTGGGAGCAGAAATGGTAACGTCATAACTGGGTGTTGAGTTCAGTTAGTGAGTCACGCTAAGTGCGATGAATCAGACTGGATTTTCCAGTTCGAAATCGCAGAGGTGGTGAGCGAAGTATGAGTGGTGGGACCTGGTGCGAAAGAGAGGCATTATAAGCTAAGAGATATCGAGGAGCGTTGAGTTACTCACCATGATTGTGTTAATAATTATAGGACAGTAGTGAGTATATATATATATATATTGTATATAAAAATGTTATATATTTACACATATATATGTATATATATGAATAGGTATATATATCTATATATATTGTATATAAAAATGTTATATATTTACACATATATATGTATATATAAATATATGCATATATATGTACATGTATATGAACAGGTGTATATATATATGTATATACATAAATGTATATATAAAATACATATATTGCTGTATACGTGGGTGCGATCATCAGACGGGTCCTGCGAGAGCGGTCGGACGCAAAAGACTATAGCAAGGAAAGTGAGATAGAGTGACGCAGCCGAGGATCAACGGTTAAGGGAAAGAAGAACAAAAGTTAAGCACGGGCTCATCGGTGCGGCGGATCCCAAAGGCACATTGAGGCCATGAAACGTGAGACTAAAGGGGAAACGCCTAAGTGTGGCTAGAACTTTCAATGGGAAAGTTAGTATTTCGCCTAGAGTATTCATTGAGCTGGAGTAAAGACCAAGTTCTGCATGAAATTACAGAAGAACCTTAGCTGGGGGATAGGGTGGGAGCAGAAATGGTAACGTCATAACTGGGTGTTGAGTTCAGTTAGTGAGTCACGCTAAGTGCGATGAATCAGACTGGATTTTCCAGTTCGAAATCGCAGAGGTGGTGAGCGAAGTATGAGTGGTGGGACCTGGTGCGAAAGAGAGGCATTATAAGCTAAGAGATATCGAGGAGCGTTGAGTTACTCACCATGATTGTGTTAATAATTATAGGACAGTAATGAGTATATATATATATATATATATATATATATATATATATATAAATCCAACCAGGGGTTGGATACTGAAGCAGTTTTTATGGCAATGTTGAGGTTGGTTTCAGGGCCGCATACGCAATATAACTAAATAAAGTTAATAAATCGTGAAGCGAGTGAGAGATATTGACAACCTGTGGGGAGTAATACGGTGGTCTCTATAAATGCGAGCGCATCTGAAAGGATTTATTTCAAAGTTGAATTAGCAGGATCCTATAAGTTGGTATGGAAAAACAGTTAGTGGACGCAGACATGCTTACATATGTCGATGGCGAAGGCTAGGAGAAGCGGTCAAACAAAGCAATCAGAATTTTTAAGGCGGTGAGGTTATTTTGGAAGGTAAGGTAAACAGAGAAAGCAGAGCAATGGCTTAAAAGTCAAGGCCTATCTCGTAAGCTTGACGTTCGGTTACGTGAACGTTGAATAAGCGCAAAACAGTTGGGACAGTAAGGAATTTATCAATAGCATGCACGAATGCATACTTTGACCGAGAAGATCTGATGTGCAAGGGAAGTTCATTCCAGATTCTGGAGTACGCGAAGAGAAAGAACTTAGAGCGTAGAACAGTCCTCGCGGAGGGTGTGGTAATAGTATACTGTCTATTCCGGAGTGAATATCCAGTATCCGGGGAGAAGCACAACTGGTTGGAGGAATAGGACTGCTTAGTCAATAGCTTATACAGAAATATCAAATTTAGCTTGATGCGACGAAGCCATAGTGGTTCGATTTTGAGAGATAAGCATCGTTCCCTGTAGTTTAAGTTGGACGACCAACCGATAAGCTGTTTTGTGAATCTTCTTTGAATACATTCGATAATAATCCTGTCGGATTTTCTCATGCTAGTGAAGATTAGGGGACAATATTCGAGAAGGGGCCTGGCATGTACTTTGTACATGTAGAGAATGCTCTGCCTAAGCTGAAAGGATCTGAACAGAAGACCAAGACACTTTCTAGCCTTCGCCGTTTGGAGGACAGCATGTTCCGAGAAATTGAAAGAGCAAGAATAACTTAAGCCAAGGTCTCTTACTAAAGGCTGGCTGTCGATGGATGAACCGCCAATGCATAAAGAACCAGGAGGAACCTGGCATTTGTAAGTGAGGAAAATACACTTGTCGGCGGAGAATTTCATCGCCCAGGTTGAGCACCATTCATCAAGAGCGGCTAAATCAGCAGAGATTTTAGGGATAGTAGTACTGAGGTTGCCAGGCGAGAAAGTGTAGACTATCTTAATGTCGTCCGCGAACAAAAACGGCGTGCCATTAAGTATTGTCGGAAACATATCATTTATATATAGGAGGAAAAGCAGGGGGCCCAAAACACTGCCCTGAATAACACCGCTAGTAACAGGCTTAGGATTAGAGGTGTGCCCGTTAATTAAGACAACCTGTGAACGATGAGATAAGTAAGACGAGAACCAAGAAAGAAGTGGATCGACAATCCCAAATGACCGTAGCTTTGTTAAAAGGTGGGGGTGAGGTACATGATCAAATGCCTTGGATAAATCAAGATAAAGAACAACAAGAGATTTCCCACTTTCAGCAGAGTCGGTGACGAGATTCAGAAAATCATACTGACAAGTCATGCAGGACCGTGAACGGAGGAATCCATGTTGGTTGTGATTAATAAGACTGAGGCTTAATAAATAGTTAATAATACTATCTTTAACTATTTTTTCCATTATTCTGGATAAGATGGGGGTATGGTTTATAGGGCGATAATTGGATACCTCATGTAAAGGTCCTTTTTTATGAATGGGAACGATTACCGAGCGCTTCCAATTAGCAGGTACGGTGCTACCATTAAGTGAAAGAGTGAAAAGGTTAAGCAAAAACAGGGGAGATCCGGTCCACCATTGACGAGTGCAATTGGTGGTAAGCCATCGGGGCCTAATCGAGGAGAGGGTTTGCTATTGGATAGTAGCTTGGAAATACTCCTGGCATCGAAGGGTATCGTAGAAAGGACAGAGTCGGTAAGTGGTGAAGATGGGGGCGGGGCAATGACAGTAGCTGGAGCCATGGCTGGAGCAAAGAATGCATTGAAGGCTTCGGCTATACAAGGTGGGGAGGTGATAGATGAGTTATTATCCAGAATTAGAAGTTGGAAGTCAGCCTTAACATCAGCGTTTCTAGACTTATGCAACATAGAAAGAAGTTGCGACTTGTTAGGATGACTCAAAGCCTTAGCTTCTTGGTCACGAAGTCGCGTATTATCTTGTCGTTGAATAAGTGTGGAGAGGCGGTTTAGACGAATAAAAAGTGAAAAGTCGTTGGAATTATGTAGTTGTTTGAGAAGTTTATGGTACTTCTTATGGAGTGGCGAGACAGACGACCTCTTTTTAGGTACAGCCTGGGCAGTATTGGACAATTTATCCAAACAATCGGAAAAGAAGGAGCAGAAAATATCCGCAGCATGCTGAGGGTCCTGGGTGAGGAAATAATCACCCCAGTCTTTCTGCCGAAGAAGCGTGACTAGCAAGGCCCAATTTCTGCTTAGGAATGTATTGTTGGGGGGGGTGTGCGGGACTAGGTGGGCCACTAAGGGGCAGATGGCAGATAACCATTTTATGGTCACTACCGGGGAAATTCCGTATTACGGTCACGTCGATGAGAGGCATGTTATGAGTAAATACCAGATCTAGTATGTTCCCATTTCTGGTAGGTTCGACAACATGTTGTGTCCAGCCGCCAAGATGAATGCTAATGATCAGGTCCATAAGATTGGGAGGAGCCGAGAGGGTGGGCCAACAGATGTGAGGGAGATTAAAGTCACCCGCAATAAGCTTGGTTCCAGAAGGAAGCAAAGAGAGGTATTCGAAAGACCTAATGAGAAGTGGAAACAAGGAACTGGGGGAATTTGGTGATCGATACACGCAGCCAATGTGAAGAACAGTGGTTTGGAGGTTCATAGTGAACCAGAGAGAATCGGGAATAGAATCGAGTGCCGTATGTAAAAGAGGGGTCGTGGTGTAGGCTTCCTTGACGTAGGCCAGGCACCCACCACCACGCCGGTTCGGTCTATCGGTCCTTAGAAGACAGCACCCTACCAAAGATACTTGATTATTGGAAGTGCTCTCAGAAAGCCAGGATTCCGTTATTAAGATAATATCGTAATTATTTGTAAGGACAAGTTTTTAAGGTGTGGGAGTTTGTCAAGAATAGAACGCGAGTTGAATAAGGCTAGAGATATACCATTTGTGGGAGGTGGTACAGGCACATCAGAGGGATGGTGTAATTTGGAAGGAGGCAGGCTATCGCGATTGGAAGGAGCAGAGGTTAGGGTCAACGGGGAATATGTTGATGTTGGGGATAGTGGAGGTTCAGATGGGGTGGCTTCCAACGTCTCGTCACGCGAATGGTTGAAGGGCTGAGGGGTAAGACTTACGAGCAAAGATTCTGTGACCTGAATCTTTTCTCGTTGGAAAGGAGGAGGAGTCGAGGGGATCTCATGGAAACGTTCAAGGTAATGAAGGGCTTTTCTGGCCTTAGACCAGATAGTCTATTCCAAGTGGCCGTAGATTCCAGAATAAGGGGACACGAAAAGAAGTTGATAAAAGCCCGATCTAGGTTGATGGCTAGATCGCACTTCTTCAGCAACAGGGTTGTGAACAGTTGGAACGGTCTGCCTGGTGAAATGGTAGATCTGCAGACAGTCCAATCCTTCAAATGTGCCCTTGATCGCAAGTGGTACGAGATCTTTCCTTGTAGTGAGCCTTAAGAATATCAACTAGATGGATGACGGGAAGCACTGTGGTCCTTCTGAAGTATGTTTTAGCAGACTTTTTCCCTCATTGCATACTGTCTCAGTGAACGCTCACGATGCATAATGTCTCTCGCAGTTGATGTGCGATGAGGTTTTCCGTTTCCCTCTCATTTTTAGCGGGGATTCGACGAAATACACTCGGCAGTGGTGGGTGCATAACTGGTGTGCATACCATCGAAGGAATTCTGGACGCTCGATTGGCCGTGGCCATTACCTGTCCTGTGCAGACTGAACTGAACTGAACTGAACTGAACTGCGGTACACCAGCGGTGCAGTCGTCTCCCTCGATGAGTGTAGCTGTTTTTGAAATTTTTAGGACACACAGCTCGTCCCCCTCCATTTAAGTTTATCTCTATCTGTGCTGACTGGATCCTGAATAATGTCAATGCCTTTCACCATTGATATAACTGCTTGCTCAGATGAGGCTGCTTTCCCCATGAGGCCGTGCGATTCCCCCTCCGTGGCCAATGCCTCACTCCCCAATCCGGACGAAACGGTCCTTCCTAATGCGCTGGAAACGGATGCACTAAAATGTGCAGTCCAAAGTCAGGCTGCAGAGATAGCCGAGCTAAGGGCCACCGTCCGCACCCTTAAGGATGAGCTGACCAGCCTGAGGAGTTTGGTAATAAAATCCCTCCCGGTGTCCCAGGCAGCCGATCAGGTGTGTAGAGTTTCTGAGCAGCAAATTCTTGACGCCGCATAGATTGTACAAGATACCGAGAATTGCTCCAAGCGAGTCATCCTTTGAGGCCGCTTCCTCAGTTCAGATCACCCTCATGGCACCTACGGCCAGGTGTTTAATCGCCTTAAGCCCCCTTTCCCACTTAAAGGTCGGTTTACTTGGTTGGTAACCAAACGCACCAACCGGGTTCACGGTATTCTCATTGTAATGGGTTCCACAGATGCAGCCAAACGAATTGTTTCCTTGGCCGCAAAGCTCAAGGAGGAAGTTAAAGGGCTCAAGGGCGTATCCATTGATAAGCCACTTCAACTGGGGCTCCGCAGTGAGAAGGCTAAGCCAAAAATTCCACAAAAAGCCGATCCTAAGCTCAGAGTGCTGCCAGTTGTCCAGATAACTCGCCTTGAGGACCGAGCTGCATGCCCACCATCCCTCGCTCCCCTACTGACACCATTTCCCGTCGCCGAAAGTACTCCCAGTAGTAGGTCTAGTGCCACTAAACATCGGTCGCCTACGAAAAGCATCCCAGGCCCCACCATAGCCAACAAGACTGTTTCAACGGACGAGACTCACTCATCCTTGAGCCCAGACATGAACCTGCAACCTGTTTCTACTGAAAGAAGCAGTGAGGAGGTTAAAGCACCAGATAATATATCTGGTGCTGTCATGAAAAATAAGCTCACCAACAAGAGAACTCAGAATAGGGCATCAAGCAGTGCGCAGAAGGGCAAACTACAAAAAGCAGCCCACCCTTTTCGGAGACCGAAGGATGTAGACCGTCCACCTGAATTGATACCCCCCAGGTTACTAGACATCAAAACCTACCGGTCCACCCAGCAGTCTGCTTACCCTCTAGCCCTCCAATATCTTCAGCCCCCGACCCTCCCAGGACCTCCTTTCCATCCTCAAATCCCCCTCTTTCCCCCTCCTCAAACCCAAAATCAGTTTTCTCTGGCGATTCTGTAACAACTCCTGAGCATGTGCTCAAGTGTTTTTACAGCAATTGCCTGAGTGTGTTGAATAAGATCCCGGAGCTTCGGCAGCTTGCTGTGGATAAGGAGCCTCAGATCATAGCCCTCACAGAAACCTGGCTCACCCCTGACATACTTGATGCCGAAATATCCATTCCGGGATACTTCACAGTAAGGCGGGACTCCAGTAGAGGTCGTGCCGGCGGGGTCATCATATACTACGACAATTCGATCCCTCCTCCCACCTTACTGACAACCCCAACCTTTTCATGTATTGATTGTTTGTGGGCCGTGTTTAACCTCTCTAGGACAGATACCCTATTGCTTGGTGTTGTCTACCGTCCTCCCGCATGCAATTCTACTGACAGCCTAGGTCTCATAGACTTATTAGGCTCCCTGAAAAGCTATGCAGACTTCACCCATCTGTTAGTCACTGGTGACTTCAACTCTCCCAGTACAAACTGGCAAAGAGCTGATGCCCCGGATATCATCATCATCATCATCGTACAGCGTTAAACAGTAGGGCAAGCCCCACTGACCACTGCCTTTCTCACCATGTTGCACGTTGAATTAAAAAGTATGAATATACAAGATGGACAGGGAGTGGACCTATATGGGTGGGAAAAGAAAAGAATGCCCTAGTAGCCAACACACAGCATACACAGTCTAACTGTACAAACGTACACCGATCAAACATTCTGATTCGATAGAAAGTGACAACACGATCTCCACTGTTCGCGGTTCGCAGCCATATCCTTCAGTGTCTCCAGCCAACTGGTAGACGGATCATTTGGACCCCAACCACGAAGACGTGAAGCACCTACTTTTCCTAAGTCTGCTGTACATTTTCTCATTCCTCGCTGCCACGTCATCTGTTGACCTCCACGTGGTCTCTTCCACTCCCTGGGAGGAACAGAGAATAGGACACGGTACGGTAGACGTGTGTTTGCCATACGTAACACGTGTCCCAACCAACGAAGTCTACTAAGTTGGATACGCTGTGACAGAACGTTCTCTGAATTAGTACCCAATACTCGCTTTCTTACCTCAGCATTGCTTACTCGGCTATTCCACCCAATCCTAGCGATACTACGTAAACATCGATGGTCGAAAACCTCGAGACGACGAATATCTTCAGCACGCAGACTCCAAGTTTCGCAACCATACAACAAAACTGAACGCACAGTGGCACAGTATACACGACCTTTCAACTTCAGTGAAATATCGGATCGGCGCCACAAGTGCTTCAGTCCAGCGTACGCCGCTCGAGCTTTGGATATCCGCGTACTCACCTCCACTACTGTGCTCCCATCCGTCGTCACGCAGCTACCGAGGTAGGTGAAGTGATCGACAACTGCCAGCACCTCCCCATCGAGCATCAAGCTCGGAATCGTTGACGTCCAGTCTTGTAACATCACCTTGCACTTTGAAGGTGCAAAACGCATGCCGAATGGAGCTACAGCTGTTGCAAGATTATCTAGTGCACGCTGAGCATGTTCCGTGGATTCGAACAAGCAGACAACGTCGTCTGCGTAATCTAGGTCACATAGCTTTCCACTATCTCCTAGTTCGACGCCTACATCCTGAAGATTTTGCAGCGCACTTTCCATTATTTCGTCCATGACGAAGTTGAATAGGAATGGAGACAAAGGGCATCCCTGCCGAACACCACTGGTCGTTTCGAATCGACCGGATAGTTCACCGTAAACCCTTACGCAGCCAGAAGTATGAGAATACAATGATCTCATTAGGTTCACGAACTTCTGGGGCATACCTTTTCGATGAAGAACACTGAAAAGCGATGTTCGATCAACTGAATCGAAGGCGCCTTTCAGGTCTAAGAAAAGCATTATTGTTGGTCGGCGGTGCGTGTGACGCGTTTCAAGTAGTCGGCGAAGAGTAAAAATCTGGTCGATGCATCCTCGACCTGGGCGGAATCCTGCCTGCTGTTCGCGGACATTCCTCTCGCGAGCCGGTGTAAGACGGTGCAGCAAAATCGAAGCTAATACTTTGGCGACTATCGGAATTAAGCTAATCCCACGATGATTACTGCAGTCATTGCGTATTCCCTTCTTGAAGATGGGAACAATCAACGACTCATTCCATATTAACGGAATACGCTCCGCGTTCCAAATGTCACGGAGCAAGGCGGTTAGTGATTTTATCAATGCCTCACCACCCAGTTTGAAAAGAACTGGAGGAAGTTCGTCGGGACCTGCCGCTTTCCCCCGCCTTAGTAATCGAATACATGACTCTACTTCTACTTCTGACGGGGGCTCAAGTGATACCACCCAAGAAGTCACAGTTGTTGACACGGGAGTAATCCCCGGATATCACTTTCGGTAAACCCCTCCTTAATCTCGTGCTGAAAAACTCATGGGTGCAGAACGTAAGAGATCCGACCAGATATCGCACAGGCCACGCCCCGTCCCTACTAGACCTGGTCATCACCAATGATCGGTTCCTAATAGATGTGGTGCATTACTTGCCGCCCCTCGGCAAAAGTGATCACATTTTCATTGGATTCGATTATATCGTGAAATGGCCTCCTCTTCCGTCAGAAACTGAAATTTTGAGATCCTTCAAAAGGACCAATTTTGACCAAGTCTGTGCATTTTTTCGCTCCCAGCTAAATTTAACTAACCCAGGTAACTCTGCGGATGAAATGGCAGAGAATCTCAGAGAGTTAATCTCCTTAGCTGATAGGCATTTTTTTCCCAGAATTCGTCGCCCACAGACCGCTAAGCGACCCCTCCCTCGCCCCATTAGGCGCATTCCACACGAACGCGCACGCCTCTTTGCTAGATATAAAGCCACAGGCCTTGCCCGTGATGCAGAAGACTTCAGGATCATAAGGAACATATGCAAAGACAAGATTAGGTCCTATCAGAATGCAGTCCAGCGATCTGTACTTGATCGAGCACGGACCAATAAGGCATTTTTCTTTCAGTACATGCGCCGTCTAAGGGGCACAGCTCCGACGCCATTAGCTCTCAAAGATAGTGCCGGATCTCCAATCACTTCCCCTAGCCAAGTAGCCGAGGCATTCAGCTCCTACTTCCGTACAATTTTTAGCTCCATTCCCATATCATCCCACCCTACCATGCACCCGTTATCTCTGACCACTACCCTTAACCGCGTCATTATTCCCATTGGTGCAGTCGCTCAAGGTTTCCGACGGCTCAACCAATATTGCTCTATGGGTCCTGACCTAATCCACCCCCGTATTCTCAAGGAAGCCGCGGATACATTAGCTGCTCCTTATGCCTCGCTTTTTCAGCAACGTTTTCCCCCGTAACTGGAAAAAGCAGTGATCGCACCCATCTATAAGAAGGGTAGTAGACACCTTGCTTCTAGTTACAGACCCATAAGCCTCACTAGCATCCCTAGCAAAATTTTTGAGGGAATTCTTAAGAGTGAGATTCTTTCCCATCTTCATAGAAATAAGATCCTCTCCCCGTCCCAACATGGGTTTCTTCCTGGCAGGTCATGCATCACCAATATGCTTACTGTCATGGATAGTCTAACAAAAGCCTATGATGATGGCCAGCTCTCACACGCTGTATTCATCGATTTTGCTAAGGCCTTCGATAAGGTCCCACATGCCCCTCTTCTTTATAAGCTGCAGACATACGGGATCACAGGCTCCATGTTGGCCATCCTACGTTGCTTCCTTACCGACCGCACCTTTGTGGTTAAAGTCGGGAATGTTTTGTCTCAACCCTCCCCAGTAACAACTGGGGTCCCCCAAGGGTCGGTCTTAGGTCCTCTTCTTTTCCTGATCTATATAAACGATCTACCGACAGCCCTTCCTGCGAACATTGCCATGTACGCAGATGATGTAACCCTCTGGAGTTCAAGCGTTGAAGACCTGCAAATTGCAGTTGGTGAAAAAATGCTGGTCCGAGGATTGGAACCTCCCAGTTAATGATGACAAATGCGTGAGCATGTCTTTCGGCAGAGAGACTGGTCACACGTTTTCCATTAATGGATCAACCACACTGCCAAGAGTTGACCGACACAAGGTGCTCGGTTTCTGGTTAGATTGTAACTTATCCTTCTCTCATCATCACGAACTTGCGAGCAAGTCTGCCTTTCGAGTCCTAAACATGATTCGAAGGTCCTTCCCGCGCATATTTAAGGATGATTTCCCCATAATTTTCGGCACGTATATCCGACCTCTGCTGGAGTACGGTAGTCAGATAGTTCATTCTGGTCTTGTCCGAGACCGTGAGATCCTAGAAAGGGTTCAGCGGGCCTCCACCAAGGCAGTAAGTGGTTTATCCCATCTACCTTATCCCGTCCGCCTCTCACTCCTCAACCTCTATCCCCTTGACGTAAGACGAGTAAGAGGTGATCTGTTTTTGACGTTCCACCTTTTTGAAACAGGTCAAAGCGATTGCTTCTTCTCCGTCTGTCCAGCCTCCTCTCTCCGTGGTCACAGCAGAAAAGTTTTCAAACCGAGGCCACGCACTTCACTAAGGATTAACTTTTTTAGCTATAGGGTTATTACTATGTGGAATGCACTTCCAGAAGATATTGTTCTCTCGCAGAACAAAACTATCTTCAAGAAAAAGCTAGACCTCTACCTGGGTCTCTCCCAATAGTTCCCTCTGTCAAAAAAAGCTAACAAAATAGATGTCTTTTATTGCATATATGTTCATGAATGCCGCACCCCCACTCAGCTTAAGGCACTACCCACAGTGTGACACTGCATGAGGTTATGTGTATCTTGTTTTCGCTGCCACCCCCGCCCCCCCGCCGCTTCTTTTTACTCTCGTTTCTGCTCGGTGAATCCGACAGAAGATCAAAGATTTCCTCAAGAACCGGGACAATTGGGCTCAAAGCCTCGAACCCGTGTAGTACTTCAAGATTTCAAGACTTTCCGTTCCCTTATCATTTTTAGCGGGGATTCGATGAAATACAATCGGCAGGGGTGGGTGCATAACTGGTGAGCATACCATCGAATGAATTCTGGACGCTCGATTGGCCGTGGCCATTACCTGTCCTGTGCTTAGTGAAGTGAACTGAACTGAACTGAACCACATACCGGACGGTGTGCACTTTGCAGTTGTTGTGTTACGAAATTTGAAGACGGCCACGCAACTGGAAGAAATCGACCTGGTGGACTTCGAGGACAATTAAAGACTGTTATTACCGGAGACTGAATTGTAATGCGCACTTCTTCTTTTACTGTAATCACAATTGTAGTGTGCCACATTTCTTTGGATAAACTTTCATCTGGCAAGTCGTCTTCTTCTTTCTGTACGTTACAAACTGGTGCCGCGACCCGGGAGAACAATGTCCAAGAAGCCAGCAAAGTATTCCAACTTGGAAGAGGCAAAAGAAAGTGAGTCACAGGGGTGCAGATCGGCAGATGCGCCGGTGGAAGAGGTTACTCGGAACTTGGCGGGGTGCTCAATTCACAAAACGCAACAAATACCGACCCCAAGTGCCCCCGAGAAGTATAGTATCGGCGGAAACTACAATAGATGGGAGAGCCAAGTGCGTCGGTACATCAGGTGGTTCAATGCTGATCAGCAAGAAGATGTCATCATGAGCCTCCTAGTTGGAGAGGCGTATGATATCGTCGATGAGTCAGACGTGTTTAGGGATGGCGATTGCGATCTCGTCTTCAAACGCATTCGAAAGTTGCTGGATGCACCGGGTCATCCAGTGGAGTATCGAGATCAGTTACATCAAAGGCGACAGCTTCCAGGAGAGGACGTCCGGTCTTTTGCGCGGGAGCTTAAGCACCTTGCGACGCGAGGATATCCCGAGGGGGATAAGGCTGAACTAGAACGGCACGTCCTGGATCGGTTCGTTGAGGGCGTGTCCAATAAGTCTGTGAAGAGAACTCTCCTGAAAGGAAGATTTACCGAATTGTCAGAGGCCGTAGCAGCGGCAGAAGAAGAAGAAAGAATGGAGAGAGTGTTAACCAAGTCGACCACGGATCAAGAGTGTTTCGCCGTTCAACGACAATGGGCCCAGGTGACAAGGGGATCACGCCAGCCGGGATTGAGAACCAACAGAGGCTGGAGGGGCCGCCGCGCTAATCCATGGCCCACTCCCAACTACCGTGGATTCGGTACGCGTGGGCGGTATCACAGGGCGGTACACCGACCGGCGGTGCAAAACACGGCAACAGTGGTCGAAGGCACTCAGGCACTGGACTCGAGGCAGTCACTGCCACAGCCAGGTGAGTCCATTATACCAGTCGTGTCTCTGCTCACCAATTGTTCGGATACTTTTTCAACTTTGATTCGAGTTAATGATGCTGAGCTGTGCGCTTTAATTGATACTGGAGCCACCCGTAGCCTTATCAATGCGGCTGTAATACCCCATCTGGGTGCAGTGAATCTAAAACCGTGCGGGTTTTCACTGACTGGTGTAAACGGTGGAAAACTGAACACCGTGGGGGTGGCATCATTCTTAGTGGAATTTGGAGGGTTAGCTAAGCCGCAGCCGTTTGTTGTTGTCCAAGGCATCTCCTTCGACGCAATTGTAGGAAAGGACACCCTTCAGAATTTCGAGTGCATCATAGATGTTCCAAAGAAGAGACTTTATTTTGGTTATCAAACGAAGGAGTGCGGGGAGTGCGGTCGCAGAAAGTTAGATGTCTGTTCTGTGGAGTTTTCTGAGAGCGAACGCAGACGGCGGTTCCAAAGACTGTTGGAGAATAATGGAGCCATGGAGAAGAATGAGAGGCTCTATCAAATTTTTGTCAAATTTAGCGACTTGTTCATGTGGGATGGCGAAAAGTTAGGGAGGACCAATGTAATCAAGCATCGTATAGACACAGGGGACGCTGAGCCAATTAAGTTGGCCCCCAGAAGAATACCAGTGCATTACCAAGCAGAAGTACAGCAAATAGTGGAAGATATGCTGAAAAATAATATCATTCAACCATCCCACTCCGCATGGGCAGCGCCAGTAGTACTAGTGAAAAAGAAAGATGGCAGGCTAAGGTTGTGTGTGGACTACCGCCGGTTAAATGCAATCACCAAGAAAGACTCGTACCCGCTGCCAGTGATGGAAGATCTGTTTGATGCCTTGGGAGGTGCGCGGTATTTTACCACCCTCGATCTAGCCTCGGGATATTGGCAAGTAGAGATTGAGCCCGAGGATAGGGAAAAGGCAGCTTTTGCCATTCCATCAGGTTTGTACGAGTTCCAAACCATGCCGTTTGGATTGACTAATGCGCCCGCCACATTTCAAAGGCTAATGAACCACGTGTTAGAAGGATTAACGCCGTCCAAATGCCTTGTCTATGTCGATGATGTGCTAATCCATGGGAAGACGGTAGAAGAACACCTTACGAATTTGGAATTAGTGTTAGAACGGATCAAGGAAGCGGGGCTGAAACTAAACCCAGCCAAGTGCCGGTTTTTCAGAAGGGAAGTCAACTTCTTGGGTCATATAGTTTCTCAACATGGAATAAAAACTGACCCCAGCAAGATAGATCAAGTCCTGAATTGGCCAACGCCCCGTTCCGTTTCCGAGGTACGAAGCTTCCTGGGCCTTGCCTCCTATTACCGTCGTTTTATAAAGGATTTTGCAGCACATGCGTCACCGCTAAACGCGCTCCTGCAGAAAAATGGTAATTTCGCCTGGGATGATCAGTGTGAGGAAGCCTTCCGATATTTACGTTCCATGTTGTGTTCATCGCCGGTGCTAGCGTTACCAGACTTGTCCACGAACGCCGGCGAATTTATCCTAGACACGGATGCAAGTGACGGCGCTATTGGGGCAGTGCTATCTCAAGTAGGCACAGATGGCTACGAGCACGTAATAGCATTTGGCAGTAAGACGTTGTCAACTAGAGAAAGGAATTATTGCACCACACGGAAGGAGATGCTGGCGTTAGTGACTTTTGCGAAGAAATACCGACACTACTTGATTGGTCGGCCGTTTCGAGTGCGTACCGACCACCAATCGCTGTTGTGGTTGCAGAACTTCAAGGATCCACAGGGACAGATTGCTCGATGGCAGGAGCAATTGCAAGAGTTTGATTACATCTCCGAGCATCGACCAGGTAAACGCCATGAGAATGCTGATGCCATGTCCAGACGTCCAGTAAGAAACCATGGGGAGTGCCCGTCCGGCACCGTCAGCTGTGTGGCACAAATCAGTCTCTGTGAGGATACCAAGGGAGAATGGATCGCGGTGCAATCAAGCGATACGGACACCGCACTCATATACGAGAGAATTAAAGCTGGAAGTACAAAGCCAACACGCCAAGAAATAGCAGCTTCTAGCCTATGGACGAAACATTTATGGAGCCTCTGGGACTCCTTGAAGATGGTAGATGGCATATTGGTTTTCCAATATGGACCAAATTATCCGGTTAAAATCATTGTCCCTCGAACAATGATACGAACAGTCTTAACAACACTGCACACAGAGTTAGGTCACGCGGGCATCAATAAGTTGGAACACGCTACTAGACAGCGGTTCTGGTGGCCATATCAGCGTAGAGACATCCTTGACTTTTGCAAGACGTGCGAGGGATGCGGCAGCCTCAAAAATCCTCCAACCAAACATCGCGCCCCCCTTCAGCCAGTAGTTGTCGGCTTCCCTAATGAAATGGTGGGAATGGACATCGTTGGGCCACTACCAATGACGCGCGCAGGCAACAAATACATCCTAGTGCTAGTCGACTACTTCACAAAGTGGTGCGAGGCTGTTCCCTTGGGCACGATTGATGCGCGCACGGTGGCCAATGCAATCCTCGAGTGTTGGGTCTACCGCTGGGGTGCACCATGTCAACTACATTCCGACAAGGGGTCAAATTTCGAGAGCTCCCTCATTGCTGAGTTATGCAGGTCACTTAAAATCGACAAAACCCGCACTACATCGTATCACCCACAAGGCAACGGATTGGCGGAACGTACCAACCGGACGCTCATTGCCTTATTGAAAGCGTTCGTAGAAAGGAATGACGATTGGGACAAAAAGCTGCCTAATTGCCTGTTAGCTTACCGTAGCACGGTCCATGCGTCGACTAATCAAACACCAAGTCTGTTATGGACCGGTCGAGAAATCCGACTGACAACGGACGTTCGTTTACCCATCAGCAATAATCTCCCCACCTCGGTAACCGAGTATGTGAACGAGCTACGAGAGTCTATTAAACGCGGGGAGGAGCTAGCACGCACACACCTGAAATCAGCTCAGAGGCACCAGAAGGAGTATTACGACAAGAAGGAATTCGGCACCCCGCTGCAACCGAATGATTTGGTATGGATGCATAACACCGTTCCCACAGGGGGTGTGCCAGCTAAGTTGTCAAGACATTGGAAAGGGCCGTTTGTGGTCGAAAAGATATTGTCAGATTGCACCTGTGTAATTCGTAATGCATCGCACCCTGGTCAACCATCGTTTGTGGTTCACTTTAACAAGCTCAAACCCTATGAGACCGAAATTCGCCCAGAAAGCGGTATAGTGCCACCAGTACAGTTAGAGCTGGAGGTCCCCGCGGAAGGAGGGAGAGCTGTGGCTCCGGGGACGGAGCCAATTGGGGGAGAGTACAGTGTTACGAAATTTGAAGACGGCCACGCAACTGGAAGAAATCGACCTGGTGGACTTCGAGGACAATTAAAGACTGTTATTACCGGAGACTGAATTGTAATGCGCACTTCTTCTTTTACTGTAATCACAATTGTAGTGTGCCACATTTCTTTGGATAAACTTTCATCTGGCAAGTCGTCTTCTTCTTTCTGTACGTTACAGTTGGTGTTGCGAGTAGGCTGTTGCAACCACATTAGTGTTCGATAGCTGTTAGTGTAGGGTCCTGGTAATGCACTTACTGAGCCTTTGTGCTCATGTTTTTTCTGCGCTTTTGTCTTTTGCAGATCGAGAACGAGCAGGCCCCACGAAAAACACTGGTTCTTGCATTCTTCATCGGTGTCTTTTTACGTCAGGTTCAGGTTCAGTTTGATTCCAGGACTGCACGGCACATAGCCATTACGTCGCCTTGGCTCTTAAGTGGAAAATGTCATAGAATAGTTCAGTTGTGAATCAGGTAACCTGGGAGGCAATTAATGTTCGTGGCCTTTATTTGGATTTTCCAAACTAATGAAACGAATGACTCCTGGAAAGAAGAGTATCTCATCGTTACCACCGGAAGAATCAGAGCTGCACGGCTTTGTTTGCCCCGAATGCATGAAGTCCTTCCAATCTTCGACACAGCTAATCTCACATTTTGATTGTCATCAGGTGCCCAATGTAAGTTGCTCTCTATCATCCTAAACTTTCTCCGAACAGTACCGTTGAATTTTTTTTGTCGGTCAAATAAGTCGTATCTTCTAGGAAGCCTGAGATTGTCCGCTCCCACCTAGATTATTGCATTTAGGCATGACGGCCGGGTATAGTGAGACATTAGGACTTAAGGGCAACTACGGCGCCGTCTCTCCAGGCGGTTCGCATGTCTTGAAGTTTTGAAGTAGTACACGGGTTCGAGGCGGATGCCCAATTGTTCCCGTTTCCTGAGCTATCTTCTGTAGTAGTCGCTCCGCTAAAATCAATAGAAGTGGACAGCATGGGACGACTGCTAGGGGTAAGCGCGCAGACGATAGCACAGATAGTAGTCTCAGAATGGCCATTAAGTCGACATCGATATTGTACTCAAAAGAAACCAAGAACGCATACGATAAGACAATACATCGAAAGCGCAGTATCTATACATTAAAGTAAATAAAAATGCATCGTCAAGTTTTTCACTTTTAAGTATGGAGCCCAACAAAACGGACCGAGGGTAGGAGGCTCAAGGAATAGTAGGCGTAGGTTAAGATGATGAAGAGGTTATAGAGGAAAATGTCAACCCTAGGAACTTGTCCAACCGCTTTCTAAAGATTTATTTGTTCGATGCATTGATAACATCCTGTAGTAAGTCATTCCAAAGTGAGACTATTCTGTGAGTAGAAAACTTCTCAGAAACATTTATACGAGGACGAGATTTGAGTACTTTCTTAGTGTGTCCGGGCTTGAACGCATGAAAAAGAGATCTGCAAGCGCTGTAGTGAAAAAAGTGGTGCAATAAAAAGAGATCTCTAATTCTGGGAGTTTCTAAAGGATACAGTTTTAGGTCGATCAGTCATTGAGAATAAAAGGTGTGCAAAAGTTCACGAACTAGTTTGGTGGCTTTTCTTTGTACACATTCTAGTATGTTTCGGTCCTTGGCCAGGCCGGAATGTACAACCTGACCGCCGTATTCTAGAAGAGGCCGAATTTAAGACCCATGGAAGCCCTAAAAGTCATCACTGAGAATTGTAGGGAAGGCGTCTCACCATGTTATGAATGTGAAGGGCGGACCTGTTTACTAATTGATGTTGGTAAGAGAAAGAGAGTGACTTGTTTACTCAGAAGCTTAAGATCTCGTGCTGTTCCGCAACCCGGATTGGTGGGGGATTGCTCGTCCAGAAAAGTTGAGCAGTGGCGTTACCAAATAAAATGCTCACACATTTTTCGTCGTTAATCGGTAGGCTGCAGTCGGCAGACCGTTGCTTAATGTAGTCCATTGCCGACCGCACTTCCGTGACATTGTTGTCACAGATTGTAACATTGTCAGCTTACATTGCAATGCCCACTGATATGTTGTTTGCCTGGTTATTTATGTAAATCAGAAATAATAAGGGACCTATCACAGATGCTTGGGGGACTTTAGAGTGAATGAGAGATGGTTCAGAAAGACAAGAACCCGCTCTAACCGTGAATAAGCGGTCCGTGAGAAAGCTACGAATAAAAAAGCACGTTGCCGGAAATTCCGTAGGATTTCGGTTTGTGCATAATAATGTGAGGCGCCATGTCAAAAGCTTTTGCGAAATCGATGAAGATTGCATGTGGGATCCTGCCTTCATCGTAGGCCCGAGTACGACTATCCATGAACCAGTTGGCTGATAACACTGAAGGATATGACAGCGGACCGTGAACAGTGGCGATCGTGTTGCGACTTTCTGTCGAACCAGAATAATTGGTCAATGTGTGTTTGTACAGTTAGACTGTGTATTCCGTGTGTTGGCTACCAGGGCATTCTTTCCTTTTCGCCATCGTGTAGGCTCATCCACTGTCCATCTTGTATATCCATTTTTTCTAATTCAACATGCAATATGGTGAGAAAGGCAGTGGTCAGTGGTGCTTGCTCTGCTGTTTAACGCTGTACGACAGTGATGATGATGATGATGTTCAATTGCCGATCTAAAGTGCTAACGTTATGAACCAGAAAAGACCCTAAATCATCATAACCGGTTTTTTTGAATGCGCGGGTGAGTTTGCATTGGGAGTCACTAGCTGGCCAGTGAATTATTTAGTCCAGATGAAAGACTGCGTGGTCACTTTTGCCTAAAGGAGGAAGTACGTTGACCATATCTACTTGGTGGTTCTCGTTAGAGATTACCAGGTCGAGCAGTGAGGGAATGTGGCCTTTACGATATCGAATTGGCTCATTGACTTGTTTTGACCAAGGGAGTTCAGCTTCTGGGTCTGTTAGTGCCTGGCCAAGGGAATCACCAGCGCTGTTGCTCGTCCGGTTGACACCCGGAGTGTCGAAATCCCCTGGTAAGAAGAGGTGGGTAAAGTGACTAATAGGTTATGACTCTCGTGAAACCGGCGCACTCAATCTCAGCTTGCGACTCCGATCGCTCCAGCCCGCTACGAAAAATCAGAAAGCATAACCCGACTCACCAAAAATGTGTCTTCCACAGAAATTACTATGCTGTATATAGAGCGAAAATCGAACATTCCCAAGCTCGGGCGTCAAGTTAGGTTCAAGCCCTGTTGGGTTTTAAATGATTAGAAATTGTTTCACGAAGGAGTTCTCAGCGTTCGACTATTAACCTTGGGCAAAACTACGATAATTTTGATTGTTCTTTGCCGGCGTTATCAGATTGTTTATTTAATTTATACGTATAATTAGGTTGTGAATGGAATATTCCATCGCCACTGGCTCGGCTGCGTCATAAATATGAAACTATAACTGTGACTTGGAGAATCGTACTTAAAACGTCTACGGATTTTAGGTCGGGCACCAGATCGGCTGTCTAACTACAGTCCCTCGACGTTGGTGGCTTTTGAATGTAGTATCAATTGGGGCAGAAGGTCAGTAAAATACAAGTAGACCACCAACAATAAAACTGGCGAAACGAAGCTTTGCTGATGAGTAAAATTGAATGCGGTAATCAGCTAAGAAAAAAGCTTGTTTATATGCATTCCAAATATCTCGGTATCTGACCACGTTACCGAGTTTTTCAACTGAGCATGGAATAAGTAGCAATAATCATCACGGTATTTCTGGATGTGATCAATTTTGTTGATTCATAGGACTGTCAGTCTTTGGCAAAGTAACGTCTGCAGGTGATGTCATCTGATTCGAAATGTGGGGGTTTGCTCTACGGATAAAAAGCCTTCATGGGCTAGAACGGGAAAACAGTAACGTAAATACATTGCATAAATGACGCAAAAAAAGAAAACCACAGAATGAGAGTAAATTAAGAAGAGACTCACCCCCTCTGAGGAAAAGTTTTAATGTGTAGGGGACCATGATACATGATAGAGGTAAATAACTGATTGAAGCTCCATTACGCAGATTGTATGGATGAGTTCTCTTTTGTCGAATGCGTATATCTGTGTGATGGATTATGCATACTGCTTACTGAATAAATGGGTAATAGCTGCTGAAGGCGATAATGGACAGTCATAGAGCGACAATGAACATAAACTAAACGCAAGAACACGGAGCAAGGCATATAAAGCACATGATCGCATCCTCCGACCGAATACAGATTACCTTCAAGTGAAATGAATAGCTGTGATGCAAATGAACTGTTATTATGGTTGATTGATTTTGTCGATGTCTCAGTGAGTGGTTCTCAATGGACAGCCGGCTTATATGGCACGCCTCGTGACCCACTATACGTGAGACCCTTTTGGATGTAGGAGCGGGTGGTGTAAGCGTGGATGCGTCGTTCGTACTGTCTTCCGTTGCATCATTTATGCAATGTGGGTTTGTCTGCGGTGTATCAGGGTGAACTTTGGATATTTGAGGCGCTTCTACTTCTGTCACTGGAAAGTCATTTGTCTGTGCCAATCGTCACGCAGAAACGTTTTTCCCCTTATCTTTAAGTAGTTAAGTGCGAGTATACTGGGAATTGCAACTTAGAAGCTCAACTTCTTCAATCAGTGGATCGAATTTTGGGTAACGATTCACTCGTTTTAGTACTACGGAGGCAGGAGCTGTGAGCCCAATTGGTGTCGAAGCACCGTCAGTTGATCGCCGGGAAGAGGTAGAAAGTTCCTCGTGCGGCGTGCAATTCGTGGCTGTATGCAGCAGCAAATAAATAGAGTGCAGGACATTTAAGAGAACAGTTCCCATTATGAAACTGGGAGATCTCTAATTTTTAGGGCTAGTGAGATGACTTTCCAAAGGGTACCATTCAGGCGTCTGACCTGTCTGTTTCCCTGGAGATTGTATACAGGGTATAACTGAAAGCCACGCAGCTATTTCGCACGTACTCAGACACTTCGGTCAACATGAAACTCGATCCGACTGTACGTATGCCTGCATGCCGAATATGGTGAAAAGACAGAACAAGTAGCTGATGACGGTAAAGGCATACATGTCCGGACAAGCAAACGCGAATGAGAACCACGAATGATCATCAGTGGTGGCCTTTATGTACTGATTATGAGTCGTCGAAAGCAGTGGGTCTTTAAAGCTAATACTCAGCCTTTCAAATAATTGTGTTGATTTGGTAAGACTATTGGCGGCTTTATTTCCACATAGATTTTATATCGTGCTATCATACACCTAATCTTTTCAGTCGAATAGGGAAGATTTTTAGATCGAACGAACTGTCATTCGGGAATCTCTGGGGTGGCATGGCGAATTGCACAGCTCTCTTAACTTAGTTGCATCAAAAAGAGTACCATGTACTTTGCGAGTGAGCATATTCGCCACTAGATTGTCTTTTCCGGGCTTGTAAATTGTCATAGCAGTAGGTGAATAGTCCAAGTCTCCTTCATTGAACCATCATTTTTGATTTTTCTCGCCTGTCTTCCGTCGTAAATGAAAGCTGCTGACCGTTGGTCATTGATTACTGTGAGGTAAGCGTCTAGAAGATAATGTTGTTGCGTACGAAGAACCTCAATAATTTGGCATACTTTTTTTCCATGGTAGATTGATGTCTCTCGTCTGTTGTTAAGGTACGAAAGAAGAAGGCTGCGAATTGATTATTCTGACTGTGGGGCGGCTAAAACAACGTTCGACGCGTCCGGTTCAAACGCTAAGAAAGCACTTTGGTCCACTGTTATGACCGCAGGACTTTCCACGGTCTTTTTGAGGAGGCTGAACACAGATGTTACGTATTATGGCAGGGAAAGTTGTTTCTCACTAGTGAATCGATATTGTCGGAGAATGGCGATATCCATTGCGAGTAGAAGAACACAGTAGCGCAGAGGTGTTATCTTTTGGTAGTGGGATTCTCTCAAGAGCCTCATCCCGTATGACTCGGGTTTTACCTCTTCTTGCGATAGAAGATAACTTAAAAGTTGTGTTTTATTGGCGGCCGTAAGTTTTATTCTGGTTGTATGTTATCCCTTATTTCGCAGTAGCTTTCAGGAGACGCTCATTGTGTTGATTGTGGTCTTCCTTTGTCCTGCCACAAACGCATTTATGACACCGGATTTCGAAATTTCGGTAATGATACGTTGAAAACTGGTAATGGCGTTGGTAACCCTGAACGGTATACGCCGAAACCGATAGAGAGTCCTATATGCTTTGGACGTAGTAAATCACTTCTCATGCTGGACGACAGAAACCTGATAGTGCGCGATCATCAAATGTAGAGTATTGTATATAGCCTATTTAGAGCATCGACCACATTGTTGCATGAAGTAGTTGATATTTTGAGTTTAATCCGCAACCGTTCGCTTGTTGGTTGCGTTCTTGGTTACCAGAACCTACGCCCTTCAAGGAGAGTTGGACAGATCAATAATTCCTTCATTCAGGGGACGCTGGGTTTTGGCACCTGTCGAGTGTTCATCTTAGTAGAATGTCTGTGAGACTTGTTAGCGACATGTTTGTTTTTGAGCGATAGCTGAGCGAATAAGAGAGAAGACTGTATCTTGATGGCATCCCGATCGCACAGAAGAAGTACCACGTTCACCACCGAATGACATTTCCACCTTGTCATGTAACCTTAGAAGGCTGTGGCTAAGCATAACATCAGTGCAAAGACTATTCATGACGAAAAGTTTAATGTTGTCATACGACGCGTTCTGATAGCAGATGTTTGTCGTGCGATACTTAGTAATGCAGTGCTGCCCCCTAGAGCAAACTTAATCGGGACCCACCAAGCTTGTTCATTTCTCCGAGGTGTTCGTACTTGGGAAGGACCCTCAGAAAATAGCATAGAACGTGGATAAAACGCGAAAACAAGTCGCCCCCGTCAAGCTTCAACAGAGGTCATTGATGCGAATCGCGTTCGAAGTGGGACACCAAACAAACATTCGGCAGCACTTTTTTATCATAAAAAGAATTCTGTGTTGATTGTTCCTTGTTTTGCTTTCTTCAATGTACAGATGGCTTCTTTTCTGTTTTCGACTTTGGACATAAATTTCACACACGGTTCTAGTGCTCTAAAATAAATTCTAGTCTCATCACAGTCACACATGTTCTCCAAATCATAACCTGTACACATCGTATGCGGATACGTTGCTCTTGTAGGAATGCGTAACAGCCGATGTGATAGTTCTTCGCGTGAAACTTTTGAGGCCTCATCGTTCAATAGTTTTGAGCTAATATTATGGCGTTGTTGTAATGTGTACAACCAGTCATCGCTGTCGCGAAAATCTGCTCCATATTACGAGCCACTTTTATCACTTTTTGTTGTAGGAACACTCCTGTTACTTGCGGATGGTTCCGACGAGCAGTGGAAGACCATTAGTACACAGCGCTGCTGACATAACTGATGCATCCGAGACATGAATGCAACATTTTTCACTGACTTGGTCTTAATTAGTTTCAATACCGGCCTCATTTCCAATCGTGTAGACTTGTGTTCTCCCTACACCGAGTTGGGGTGCAATCATCTTGATGGAAACTCTTTTCTTGGACAATTTCACAACGTTTACGTTATCACTTTGACTCACAAATGTCCTCGTTGACTGTCTCATGGTGTACAGGTGCTTGCGAGTTATATTGTCGTGGTTTAATAGTTGCGGTGATTATATTGCGTGAATCCAGCAGAATTGCCAGCTGTGATATCAAATACTGGAAGTATACTTGAAGTAGCAACCACTGCAGGTGTCAATGGATGTTGCACACAACTGTGCGCGCACAGCAACACGAAAAGCATGCGTGGGATTCCTGGGTACCCACTAGCAGTTTGTAAAAAGATTCTAATGACATTCTGCAAACTACCTAAATGGCCTGGAATGTTCACACATATACGCCAAAGAGCAACAGTTGACAGTTTTCCCAACAGATAGGCCTACTAGCTTTCTTGAGCACAGGATTTAGTGTCATTCTTTATCGGTGTGTAGCTGTGCGACATGATAACTGTGTTCTCCTGAAACGGTTTCAATGGTGAAATCAGTTGGGACCGAGACAATATGTTCGCATAAAAGGGGTGACCGCTCTTCGGGCATACGCTTTAGGGGAGGGGGAGCACTGTAGCACACGACAGACATAGACACCATAGCTATCCAGTAGTCTCACGACCGAGCTTCCTTGCGGTGGGAGTCTACAACTGGTTATAAAATTTAGCCGGCGGAACTACTGCTGTCTATGTGTGCTTGCAATTCGACATTGTTCACGAAGATCCGATTAGTCACACGAAGCAAATAAGGGGGTGCGGCAACTGTCAATACTAGTCGTTAGCGGATGGGTTAATCGGTTTCAGTCTACATACGCGCTTGAAATGACCTGACGCGCGGGCTTAACAAATGGCATCTTTCGCATCGTACTTTGCACGAGGATACTCAGAATAACCACGAAATAACAGTTGTCTTTTTGCATAGCAGACACAGTTGGTTCGGTCCCAATCGGTGGATTAGGTGTCTTTATCACTGGAGTGGAGCTCATCGAGGTTGCAGAAGAACAGAAAGCGTCCTCAATCGCGTTGGAATGAGATTGTTTCTCAGCAGCTTCTAGTAGTCTAGCCATATCATAGGCCGTTTGGAAATTTCGAGGTAGTCTATTCTGGAGGTTTTATTCGGTTCGAGTTGGATCGAGGACCAATAATAGATGCATCGCGCATAGCATCGTCGTAATATTCTTCAACAGACACAGAACGAAAATCAAAGACCTTTGAGAACGTTTCGTTACTCTGAACGAACTGGTCACTGTGTTGCTCGGTGCTTTGTTATGAAATAACGATCGAAAACCGCATTTTTGGGGTGGACATATAAGGACTGAGGAACCGAAATGGCACTGTCAAAAGTCTGACACTCGGAAACTTGTTCGTAGATGTTTGAAGGTAAGCGGAAGGACAGAGAGAGAGAGAGAGGGGGGGGGAGAGGGAGAGGGAGAGAGAGAGAGAGAGAAACGAGCATGTCAGATGTGCTGGCCTCTTCAGATTGCACTCGTTTCAGAAACGTGCTAAGGGCTTGTAGCCAGTTTGCTCACTATTTGGATGCATCGGGAGCATTAATGTCGGTGTTACATTTATCCGGTCATAGATAACGGTTCATTTCTAACTAGTAACTAGTACTTTTTAACCTCTGTGTAAGTCCGTCTGTAGCAAATACGGAAGAACTGGGAACTCCGATTCAGAATATAACGCTCTGCTTTACTGGTATAAAGTGTACATGGGCTAAATCGGGAAAACAGTAACGCAAATGCAACTTAAAAAAAGTCGTAAATAGTGTATTAGCATGACAAGCAGGAATTACTCTTTGTTGTCAGGTTGAAACTAACGCTTTCTAACTACAATCTAATGTTCACTGTCTTTTTATTATGTTCTGGAGCAATTGCACTGTCACAAAATTGTTTTCACTCCCCGAATAACGTCAGATGCATACTCCGAACTCCGATACATATAACTCACTTTTCAGACTGCCGAGGAGACAACTGCAAAAGATGCTCACAATACTGGTACAAGTGAGCAAGTCGTTCATACGGAGTTATCTATGGTTTCTATAGGCGCGCTCCCCTACCCTCAGTTGTTGGAAGAGATGTCGCAACATAACAATTTGCTGCTTGAACAACTATCTGGGAACACAAGACGCATATGTGAATTGGTAAGTATTTTCTGATATAAGTTTGGACCACTTTGACGAATCACATATCTTGCTCCTAAGTGCTGCTACGCAACTGTTCCTCTCAGTGTGTAATGGCTTGCATCGCATGACCCAGCGAGCTATGCGGGCTGGTTCAGTTGAAGCTGGATATTCAGTTTAGCCCGAAGTATCTTTGATTAAAGGCCATACAGAGTTCACTGCCGTGTAGTTGCCAGAAGCCCTTGAAGTACTCTTTCAGTTACTCCCATGAATGGAATCTGCAGCCGTCTCCACGCAGGATAACCAAGACCGTCCTTTCCATTTCATCGATCAGGTTGGGCAGTGATAGGTGGGTTAGTGCTCAGGTTCCCCAAACCTTCTTTGGATTTTTGTCTTCCGCCCTGTAACCATTTCCGTTTCCTTCATCTTTTACCTCTTAGCGTCGTTCTTGACAACTGGACCGCGTCTGTCCACATTTCATTGTAAAACAGGGCCGCGAATATTTTGGTATATATGACCTCACAGCTTCTCAAGTTTAATTAACCTTCGCATTTGAGACCCTCCGATGGGCGAGCCCTAATACAGGTCGAATAAAAACCTTGCCCCAAGCGCACCATGGACCCTCTAGGGATTTATGTTCGTCGAGGACCCAAGATATGAGTGGTGTTTCAAAAATAATCAGTCCGGAAATATCCGCGAAGAATTTTCTGCAATCCTCAAGAGGTTAGAATTCTTGGCCTGCGGGTCATTGCGATGTGGAGACCGCGCTTTTCGATAAGTCTAAATCGGCTTCGATGGATGGGATCCCGTTAAATAGTCTCCCATGGGCGGTATGAAATCAACGCCTTATTGACTATTTTGGTGTAAACGCGAATTAGAGACTACTCTGGTACCCATAAGATGAATTTAATTGTAAACTCTTCGAAGCCCATCAACGTGGAATAATCTTTGATATAGATTTGTCCATTGGCAATCTAAATGCATAAGTTGAAAAACGAATGGCATAGGACACCAGTCTGAATAGCCATTATGTTCTTCTTGCTCAGTGAACAAACGATAACGATGGGCGTATTTGCTGTGCACAAATTACCGACTGTTAGTATGAAATACAAGCCTCCGCTAAATTTCGTGGCACACAACGTGACGTTATATCTTTTGAGAAATAGTCAGAGTTTGTTTAAACTAACCATTGACACCGATGATCGATGGAACTCGGTTAGCGAAAATATCTGAGACAACGATGAGCAACCAGTCCAGTGTAAAAAGAAACGCATTGATTGCTAGACCTAACATTTGAAGAGACGACTAGTCAGTCAGCCGGGGGCTACCGAACGTCTCTCGGTGTCAACCTAAACTGTTTTGATTTATTCCAGCGGAAGTCAAAGTTGATTTACTGTAGCGAGGACGAGCCTTCGATCCTGACTCATTTCTGACCTTCTTCTGATTGAGTGGTGACTTCTCACTATAGTCAATAACTGATCTGATTTTAAGCATCTAGAATAAAGAAAACTGTCCATCTTTATGGGGCAAATCATTGATGATTCTTGTTTTGTGCCGTAATCACTGTAATCTGATTTCTGTTTCCTACGAACGGTCTGATACACGAACACTCCTGTCACACCGGCTCTTTTGTGAGAACATAGAACGCGCCGGTATTTAAGATGCTTATGTGAATCTCCAGGAGCATACATTCGTCCAGCTAATTTGCGTCTTTTCTGGGTTGGTTTGGTTGCCAGAAAGCCACCTTACCTGACCTCACTTGCTTTCATGAACTGCCCACGAATTACCGGTCGTATGTTGCATTGGAGCCAAAATGTAGCGCGATGGTGAACGATTTTGACACTTTTATTTCGGGAAAGTTCCCGGGACTCCCTGATATTAAGGTTTGTGCCAACCACCATGGCTTATTATCTGTTGTAACCATAGTTCTAGCGTCTCGAAATACTTTTCCGTCTTCAGTCTCTGTGCCAGAGAAGGGTCCGGTCATAACATGCGGAATTCCGTTCGATTTCCAGTGGCATCGGCCAAACCTTCAAAATACGTGTATTGCTTCAATTACGTCACACACATCATCGAGCTACGACGGTGGTCTTCTTAGACCTCGGTGAAGCGCTTGATTTTGTTGACCGGCTAACGCTGTTTTGTTTCCTCCGAAAAGTTAGGCCCCAAAAGTACATAAAGTTACTCAAGTCACTGTACTCGCACAGTACCGGTCATTTAAAAGGTACATGCTAAAATGGTCAGTTAATTCGAACCTGATTGTAATGTTCTTTAGAGTTCTTCTATCTTGTTTTGTTTCTTCCACTTCATTGAAAAAATCCTTGAAAAACCTCAAGACATTGGTTTAGAATGGTTGAACAATGACAAACTGTGATACAGTGGTTTCGCGCTCGAGTGCATGGATCAGGCCTAACGGGTGTTTGACTGGTCCACGATTATTGCTATGATATTTCAATGAAACTGAAAGATTCTTCATACTGCGCATCGGCTAGATCCGTTGTGACAGCCACTATCTGTTTTATTCCGTCCCACTAACTCTAGTGACAAGACTCTTCTGCCCTCGAATTATCTCAGTCTATTAGCACAAAGCGCCTTGGTTATATAGGAACAAAACAGTCACTGTCACCAGTCATTGCAACACAAACCAACTGGTTCATACTCGCAACAAATAGTCTGTCTTCTGATTGGTTTGTTGATGACATGACCGGTTACTACGTGACTAAAATTCGTTCGCGTCTTTTCGATCCGCTTTCTTGTCAATTGCGTATCCGCTGCCACAAGCACTGATCTGGATTCTGGACAGGGGCTAACATGCTGATTGCTAATGGGATTTGACTGACTATCGACCATGAGTCAGCCCGTACCGTCACACTATCAGTGAAAGCTAACATGGATGCGATAAAGATAATTCGAGATAATTCACCTAGTATTTGGTTTGTCCTTGGGTAATCTGTTATCCCATCGAATGAAACCAAGTAGACTCTGTTGGTTGGTTCGCGTGCTACACATGACAGGAAAACAACTACCACATGATGCTCTCTTTGCCATGCGTGCGCCAAGATAAAGAAATCAAGAAATCAACAGGTCACGTGGATGAGGGGTGGGAATGGAATTCGAACCTCTGACCTCCGAGGTAGTAGGTAAACGTTCTAAACCGCTCGACCACCACCGGCCACTATATCCGCACAGACAATATCTCTAAACAGTGTGGCAATCGCTAGTTAGTTTGCCGGGAGCTCAAGTTTGGCCAGATAGTCGTTTATCTTGTTCGATTTAAAGTCATGCATCTTTCGAGTGTGGTTGTTAGCTCAATGCATTGAACGAAATGTAGTTATTTCGATGCGGGGGATTGTTTTCGGGCTGGTAGCTGTCCACGTAAGAGTTACTATCGATGCACGTCACTTTTACTCCCCTGGAAATGATGTACTTGTTTGTGTAACCTCATTGCCAAAGGAAAAACAATTCTACTTTCGTCTCATCGTTTTCTTATCCGTTCTACTATGACAATGTTCTCACTTCCCCCTTCGGTGCCCGAGGTCCTGATTAAATTTTTTTATCCCAAATGGCGTTTATTTAATAATCATATTGTCTACCTAGTTTATTTGTTGCTTCATACACTGAGAACGATTTCACTGCACTTAACAGGACCTAACTTTTGAATCAGGGGGTATCACGCACTTTCTTTCCAAGTGATTACCGACACCGGTTTGAGTGTCCTGCCTTTGGACGGTCGAATTCTAGTTTAAACTACTTAAAACAACAATAGTAGCTAGTTGCTGAATGTAAATGATGCCGGGGAGCAAAGTCTATAAACGGGGGTTAACGACACCTGTTTGCCAATTACAGTAAAATTGTCGGTGCATGGTGCAGAACTGCGCTGTAGAGGCTTTGATAGGTCGTATCGGGACCCTAAGGGCCCCTTTTCTTCACTGATCGAGGTTGCCGCTGTCATGACAGTTACATATTCGTATCTACGATACTTATCCATACTTATTTCCAATCCTCATTATGTGCCTCCTGTATTTTTATTGAGTACAATTTTCTGAAACAGCGTCATCGAAACCGTGTCCGGATTGAAGTGGACAAAAAATTGGCAGTAGGTCTTGTAGTGTGCGTCAAATTAGTTCATAATTATTCTTTTTGTCAAACTATTTTCAGGAGACCGCTCTGGAGATGCTTATAAACACTTCGCCTGTCCCTCCGGATTTCGCATTCAGGTGAGAGTGATAGTTTTATCATGACGCCGTTTGTTTTACCAACAACGAAATCAGTCTCATGGCTTTCAGCTGATGTTACAAAACTTCTTACGTCTGTTGTTCCTTGAAAATATCATCGACAAATAAGCGTAACTTTTCATTTTATCTTTTCAAAAGAAAGTACAAAAGTCATGTAGAGTCCATACGAAGTGTAGTCTCACCCGGCTAGTTGGTGGACAACATCTGGTTCCAGTCACTATACTCCAGCGAACAAACACGGAGAGAAACAGTTTACGGGTCAAAAATCCTCCACTAAATGGACGTAGGAGTGGAGTACCTGTCGTTTCTCTGGACAATCAGTTTCAGTTTAATAATCCATCACCATGGCTTGTTATGCTCCGGTTTTGGTTGGTACCTAGCAGCGTCGTTGAGTTGAGAACAAAAGGAAATAAAAGCATAATATAAAAAAGAGCCAAAAATAAAACAATAGCCGAAAATCACGAAGACAAACAAACAGCCCGAACGCTACTTCACCAATGACCGCAACACCTGACTATATCACTCAGTGTGCACAACCATCTGATAGGCACTTCTCGTGGACTCCAACCTGGAAGTCCAACACGTCCTACTTGGCTATTAAGCAAGGTTTTCATACCGTTTTGCTACATTATGAACTAACCACTTCGACCTACCTTGCAACAAATAATTCCATTGGAGAACAGCGTACACGGAGGAAGTTTGTCAGCAGGCATACGTAACACACGTCCAAGTGATCTTAACTTTTTTGAGTTCAGTATTTGTTCCAGTGTTCGACCACTGGTTCCCAACACCTTACGTCCAAGCTCAGCATTTTTTATACGGTGCTCCCACTAGATAGAATCTGAGCATGCCTTTGCCTTAGTAGTATTTATTCCGATGTTCGACACGCACCCTCGATCGACAATGATGATTTTCCTTGACTTGAAGGGCGCCTTCGATTCAGTTGATCAAACAGCACTATTCAACACTCTTCACCAAAGAGGTATGTCGCAGAAATTCGTGAATTTACTGAGATCATTGTACTCTCATACTTCTAGTCGCGTAAGGGTTTACGGCGAACTATCTAGTCCATTCGAAACAACAAACGGTGTATGACATGAATGTTACACTTCGCCACTCCTGTTGAACTTCGTCATCGACGAAATAACGGAGAACGCCTTGCGAAATCTTCAGGATGTGGGCGTCGAACTGGAAAATAGTGAAAAGCTGTGTGACCTAGATTACACGGACGACCTTGTCAGCCTATTTGAATGCACAGAATATGCACAGCATGCACTAGATAGACTCGGAAGAGCTGAAGCTTCATTCTACTCGCTTATTCTACCTACAAAGTGTAAATGGATGTTGCAAAACTGGACATGAACGGTTCGGAGCTTGATGCTCAATGGGAGAGTGGGGGGGGGGGGGGAGGGTGCTAGCAATTGTCGACCGCATCAGTTACCTCGGCAGCAGCGTGACGATGAATGGAAGCACGGCAGTAGAGGTGAGCACTCGTATATCCAGGGCTCAGACGCCGTACACTGGACTGAAGCACCCGTGGCGCCTACCTGATATTTCACTGCAGTTGGAACGTCGTGTGCTGCGGTGCGTCTGGTTTGGTTGTATGGTTACGAGACATGGGGTCTGCGTGCGGAAGGCGTCGGTTGCTTTCGGGATTTCGACCATTTACGTTAAGTAGTGTCGCTAAGATTGAATGGAATGATCGCGTGATCAATGCTGAAGTCAGATTTCGAGTATTGGGTATTAATTCAGAGAATGTTCTACTGCAGCGTATCCAGCTCAGTAGACTTCGTTGGTTGGGGCACCTGTTGCGTATGACGAACTCACGTCTACTGTAGCGTGCTCTGTTTTCTTTTTCACTTCGGGGATCAAAGAAACCACATGGACGTCAACAGATGATGAGATAACGGCGAATGAGAAACTGTACATGGAACTTCGAAAAAGTAGGTGTCTTACTTTTGTGGTTGGGGTTGAAAAGATCCCTGAACCAGTTGGCTGGGGTCACTGAAGGATATGGCATCGATCCGTAAACAGTGGCGATCGTGTTGTTGCTTTCTGTTTAATCAGAATAATTGATCAATGTGTGTTTGTACGGTTAGACAGTGTATTCCGTGTGTTGGCTACCAGGGCATTCTTTCCTTTTCGCACCCTTGTAGGCCCACTCCCTGTCCATCTTGTACATTCATACTTTCTAATTCAACGTGCAATATGGTGAGAAAGGCAGTGGTCAGTGGGGCTTGCTCTGCTGTTTAACGCTGTACAATGATGATGATGATGAATTAGGCAATATTCATTTAACCAAAAATTGCAAAATTGATATTGACCATCAGTTTGAGATTTTCGCAGTCTAACAATACACAATATGTCTTCACAATACGGTAAAAACATTGGAGATGTCATCTGGATGGCTGAGCATGAAGATCATAGGGTTAAATAGGCGTTGGGGTGACTATTCAGGTTCCCCAAGGCATAGGTGCTGGTTATGTCAGTGATATTTTCCCCCAAAATACCTTACTTTTCGAGTTATTTGTGTCTATGTATTTGCTTGCTAATGTGATACATTGGTCACGTACGCGTAGTTTCCGTGTGATTGATTGGTTGCCCTAACTGCGTGCCAATTCCCAAGGTCGACTTCATCCTAGAAAAACTATAGGAATAGGCGGCTTCAGTACTCCCCGAACCGAGTATGCCAGCTGGAGGCCTCAAGACGCGAAATCATATCCAAATCGCCTGCTAAGATGTGAGAACATTCCTGGCGCGGAGACGGGCAACAAGAATGGCACCGACCACACCCTCGTCCATGCACGTTTCAAGATTCATCTAGCCAATCGCCGCAAAAGCTGTGCCCCGAAGCGGATTAACACAGCAGCGTTAGGATCACTGAGAAAGCGTCAAGTGGTCTCAGACGCTATTGCCTCCCATCTAGTCACCACGTTCATAGTGAAGAGGAAGGACACGTGGAAAATCAGTGGACTTCATTTAAGGCATCAATACAACAATCCGCTTTAGATGAACTGGGATTTACGCAACAGCGACAGAAAGACTGGATCTCAGGGGCGACTTTTCAGTTAACCGAAAGGCCAGAGATGCCCCCGTAAATGGTCACCCAGACATCCGTGATATCCGACGAAAAGCCACCCGCTGGGCCAGAAGCGACCGCAACAACTACTGGACCGAAATCACGGAAACCATGGATACTGCGGCCAACTGCGGGGACTTCTCAAGGCTCTTCCGTCTAATCCGCACTGCATCTAGTAAGCGACAGTCGACAGAGCCCTTCCTTCGCGATGCTGCTGGGCTGTTCATTCCTGAACAGGCCAAAAAGATGCAGAGATGGACCGAGCACTTCGATTGTCTATTGAACCGTCCCGCGGCAAGCTCTGCTTGCCGAATCACAGCAATCCAGAGCGAGAGCAGTGAAGTTAATAACAACTCACCGAGCCCAGATGAAATCACCGATGTAACACACAAGCTGAAGAACCGGAAATCCCTTGGAGAAGATGGTATCGCACCGGAGATATATAAGTCATGTCTTTCGACACTATTCGAGCCATTGCACACCCTGTTTTGTTCAATCGGGGAAAAAGAACAATTCCCAGCAAACTGAGGGACCTCAGTTCTACTTCCTCTTCCAAAGAAAGGCGACAGGACCGTGTGCGAAAACTACCGTGGCATCAGTTTAATCGACGTGGCCGCCAAAATATCCTCCCTGCTTTTGTTGAACCGCTTCTCGGCGGTGCGGGACGTGCGCACACGCCCCAATCAAGGAGGCTTCCGCCGTGACAGAGGGTGCGTGGACCAAACATTCACCCTCCGCTGAGTATTAGAACGTCGATTCAAGTTTCAGCAACCGATTGCAGCTTGTTTTATTGATTTTCGGGCTGCCTTTAACTCGGTTGACAGAGAATCGTTATGGACTACACCACAAGTGGATGGAATGCCCCAGAAGCTTCTCAGTTTCATGATTTCGTACTGCGCAAATACCCGCGCGAGAACGCGCATCTACGGAAAGGAGTCCAGCGAATTCTCCCTCCACTCCGGTGTTAGACAAGGCTGTTTCCTGTCGCCAGTGCTGTTCAACTACACCGTCGATTTGATAATGCGTCAGGCTTTCCCCGATTACCCTGATATTCAGCTGGGCACCGATGTTTTCTTCGTCGATCTAGAATTCGAAGACGACATCATCATCCCTGGAGATAGCCCAACTGCATTACAGCCAGTTCTCAGTCGCGTAGAATCTTTTGTGAAATCCATGGGACTAGAGTTTTATTTGTCGAAGACCAAGATCTTTTTGACATGCACTGCACAGTCCACTCTCCCGATATACGTGAATGGTGAACAAATTGAAAACATCCCGACGTTCAAATATCTGGGCTCTACGATTCTCCCAAACGGCCAAGCCAAAGATGAAATCAAGTTGCGCATTGACAAGGCCAGGTCTGCGTTTCTTCAGCTTCGCAATGTACTCTGGGCACGAAACGAAATCAGTCTCCGGATCAAAGTCCGCGTCTTCCGGGTCGCTATCCGCCCAATACTGACTTACGGCTGCGAAACGTTGCCACTACGCGTGGAGGACATCAGAAAGCTGGAAGTGTTTGACCATTGATGTCTGCGACGGACACTGAAAGTGGTGTGGCACGAAAGGCTTTCAAACGAAATAATAAGACAACGATGCTTTGACATCGAAAAGCTGTCAGTATTCTTCCGACGCCGACGATTGCAGTGGTTTGGACATGTCCTACGACTTCGGACTTTGAGGGATTAGGACTCTAGGCTGTCTACGGCGCTCGTAACTGGAAGCAGAACTGGATTTCTCTGTGTTCAGGTCTCGCATCCGATCGCTGCTCATGGGCTGGTGCCTTTCGGGACATGCATGAAACCGGCTCATCCTCTTGAAGGAGCTAGTCGCATAAAAGTAGAGTAAGTAAGTCCCCGAACCACACAACTCGGGTGTCCCATGAAACGATGGACTTCTTCCATCAGCGTATTAACTTGTGTCCTGATTCATGCTAGTGGGTGATCTAGCTCTGATTGTTGCGCGGCTGTTGCCAATCAGATGTTCCGGTCCAAGGCATAATTTTTGGGCTATTACGAGTCAAGGTGGCTCCTGGTGTGCCCAATATCGGTTCTGATTCACTAAAAGGTTGCAGTATTGGAAATTGTTGTCAGAGATGCAACACTAAGTAAACGTTAGTATATTTTGTTGCTCCTCCATCATTTATTTGTTCTGTTTTAAAGGTACTTTTCACATAAGTCTTTTTTCGTTTTGTCCTCTAGTGACAAAGAATTGGAGCACCGAATTGACATGTTTTTGAACAACCAAACGAAGTTCGCCACAATGGAATCAGAACTGGAAGTAAGAATATTACGCTTTTACTATTTCGCTTCATAATGGGCGGGTGTTTTAGTTTCAGGATATCACTGCTTCATCAAGTGGACCGACTTGATTGCCATGACCACTTTCTCCTTCAGTTTAACTTTGTTTTACACAGTTTATTCTCCGTCTTAGTTGTTCGAAATTCTGTTATTCAGCTGGACATCTACTGATTTTTCCTAGTTTAGTTTAAGTAGTAGTAAGTTCAAGTCCCAATCCGATAATCCATAATGCGCACCAACGCTTCACTCACTGCTAAAAGCTGCGAGAGCACCATTTTGTAGATTTTATTTTGCTTTTCGAAGGAATCATCAGCCCTAGTTTCATTCATATAAGTTGCCACGGAGCTGTTCGTAGGTTGGCCCTCAACGGTCTGCTTCATTCACGTCAACACTGTAGTGATATGGTACCCGTTTCTCATTGACTTTGGTCGTTAACAACCCGTCACTCGCTTAGAAGTGGGCTCCTATGACGAACGTTTTATCAGAAGGAGGCCGTGGTGCAGCGAAAGCGTTACAAGCAACTTGCATAGCCTGGCTTGAGTGGTACGCCTTCGGATCAGGTAGCCAAGCTTTGTCGGTTGTTGATAATGCCTAAGCTTTTCAGTCTTGCGTATTGTGGTATGTTGACAGAAGACAAAGTCGGAAGAAATATCCAGTCTTTATTATGCGGCAACTATTACAATGATAGGTTATGGTTATGAACAAGAAGAGTCATTACTGGTCACTGGATCTTCGGAATAGATACTGGATTCTTCTGTAGTCACGTTTACAAGTGTTGCTGAAACAACGAGGAATGGACGTAGATATCAATAATAATAATCATCAATAATTCAACTGTAATATATATATATATATATATATATATATATATATATATATTCCACACCAGCCTGACTTCCGACTGTTTACCAAATAAAACATGGTACAGTCAGGGAGGAAGGGGTGGATAGTCCGATTCCATGATTTGTTTGTTGGCGTAATACTGCCAGATTGCCCAAGCCAAAGCTGGTGGTTTTCTTAGGGGTCCACGACCGGAGCCTTCAGCTATCCAAAGCTTAACCCGCAAGGCAGCGGGACGAAACGTGGGGTCCGTAACTTACTGGGAGCAAGTGACTGGATGCTCAGTACATCCCTCTGCCACAGATGCTAGTGTGCATACCGTTATACGCCTCATACACCACCCGTGGTTGGTTTAGAATCAGGGTTGAACCATATACCGTAGACTGACTCTCAGTCAGCCAACCCGGTGTAGAGCGCCAGACGTTCACTGTAGTATGCGTAATCATATTTACAGGTTTTGCGCCAGAGTATGAGGTTTATGCTTAATCTGTAGCGGATCTTGCCCGACGTTTGATTCGTACTGGTTTTGTTCAGTTTTTTCCAACCTCCATTACCCTTAGCGTTGAAGTGATGTTCGTTTGTCCCACAAGGGCTGAATATACGCTGCAGCAGTTAGGTCGTTTCTCCTACCGATGGTAATGGTGTTTTATGCGCTCAGTATCGCGTAGGAAAGCGGTTCTAATGTCGCTGCTGCCGGTCACATTATTGGTCAACCGCAATGCTCACTATCCCAGCTCGTTACTACGTCTGACCAATCGGAATTTTATGTGTCTCTCTACTCCACGTTTGGGTCAGATTTTGGGTTATACACCTGTCAGTGTTCCATTTCAATGTAATGATTGAGAACTGCTGAAAACAGTCGTGATCGTCATTTTATTTCGTTCTTCATGTATTACGTCGTTGGGCTTGGAGAACTACCCTATCAATATCAGTGGTTATATTAGTACTGTCGTTACTATTTTCAATATATCGCACATTCTCATTGAGGGAATAAAAATTGTTATCATAAAGTGGGAGATAGACGCCTATGGAATAGCTCTCTTGATATACCCCTTTTAATCGTGACACTGAAGATGCTAACTGAGTGATTTGAGCCGTTTACCACCTCGCTGCTCAGTGGTTCGAGTTCTGCCACTGCCAGTTCCTTTGGCGATAGACTGATCCACTGTCGTCCGGTTCGTTACCACGCTCGATCTATTTAGTCCTTCTGTGGTTCCCCACACCAAGTCTCATGACCAGGTTACCAGTTACCTCTGATACTGCAGTGAGGTTTTGTGGTTTATGCCCCTTCCACTGCACCCATGCACAAGCATGCAATGTACAAATTTGAAAGCAGGCAAAAATCATTGGATACGACAAAATATTCAGTGATAAGATCTCATAACACATTAAACGAGTGCTGTTACCAGCACCATGTAATTTCGGTTAATAAAACTCGAGACATATAGACAGAAAATCCTTTGCTCGCGATCTACGTTGACTTATCTGATTAGACACACAAGGGCCGTCAAATCCTCGGTAAAAAAGTGATTCTGTAATGTTGAAATAATTATATTAGTGATACACGTCGTAGTAGGTAAGAAAAACGAGAAAAAAGCAAAACCTACATTTGAGGTGGATTACCAGCGGTCTTAAGCGGGAAACACCGTCACTTGGAAGTCCGACCGTAAAAGTGACCGAATTCAGGGTCACAGACCAGTCAGGAAAGACCAACAGGATTGAAAAATGAGAGTGGTACAAATGTGAAGTCTGACTACTGAAATAGTAGTCGGTAGCAGGTTGCATATTTGTTTTTATGATCGCAAATTTTCGTTGCTGTCCCTAATAACTGATGTTACCTACGTATAGTTGTTTTGAATGCAATAAAAGTCCTCCACTAAAAGCGATCTCCTTGCGTCTTATTTGTCCCAATTTATGAACGTTATACTGTACAAAATCCGACAGTTTTGAGAAGTATATGTATGCTATTGATCGTGTACCTACACAAGATATCCTCCGTTATTATTTTCGGAGCTGAACATTTAGTTGATAAACCCACACGTTCATATTTTTTCCTCTCATTGTTTGTATTATATATTTGGCCCCAAGCAATATTCTCAGTAGGTAAAATAGCTTGACAAAAGTTACCAGGGACGTGGATTTTTCCTTCTCACTAAGCACAATCTATACGTATGTGAATATCGTGCGCACCCGTTCCAGACCACCCAGGCTGAACTGAAGCGGAAGAAGATAGAACTGAATCAACTTCGCGATCGGTTAGATCAGATTGACAGGGAACCGGAAACACCGGTAGCAACTGCTGCCGCATGCACTGGACCGAATGGGGTACGTACTCTGCACCTTCTCTTTGTCACGAAATTCTCCCAACTCGATTTCATCCATTCTGTTCCTTGCTCCTGCTCCCTCACAATTTATTATATTATTAAGTCTTCTCCGTCCATCCCTTTTATTAGATTACGTTCAGTTGATAATCTTGTCACCCGACAGACACCATAAAAATTGATTGCTCGGAGACCGAAATAAGCGCCCATTATAATTGGTTCCTCCTGGAAATCCAGAATAATCAATCCAGAAAGACTGCTTGATGAATGATGTTGCTTGGTTCTGGAGTCTGACGATGGTTTTAATAAGCTACTGGTCGTTGAGGTTGCCTTATTAATCGCAGATATTTCATCATCAGTCAAGGTGACGTATTCAGAGCTCAAACTTATTTTTTGTTGATCAGCTCAGTAATGATGTAGTGTGCCACAAAGTTCTCGTTCAAAAGGCGGACTTTTTTATAGGTCATTATATACGAAAAAGGTTCCGATAAATAGTTATCAAGCGTAAATAAAATCTACCAGCACTTCTTCATTAAGAAGCGATGTATTTTTGCGGTCAGTGCTCCTCATGGTGATAAACAGCCCTCCTTTCCCACCTGTCTCCTTCTCATACTTGATCTATGGCGGCCTTTTGTGGCCTTGTAATTCAAGTCTCGGATTCACGCTTATCGATCTTCTCCAGTCATGCAGTTGGTCCTTATGGTTTAGCTCTTCCATAGTGTACTGTGTGCTCAAAAAGTCTGGAAACATCCTACGAGGATCACATCGGTAAACTGTCTACTGTAATACTACTTAGTAGGCAGGTTAGTGCTTAAGAACTGAAATTTTTCACGCTGAAGTTTGTGTAGTGCCTTCACTGCTTCGTCCGGTTTTTTCTTCAAGCACTGAACAACTGATTGCGAAACAGAAATTTCTATGGAAAGTGCGAATTCTATTCTCCTGCTCACCATTGGTATTAGTCTATATGTGGTCCGGAACAGTCGAACGTGAACTTTTCATCCTTTCAGAATCTGTTCAACTCTCTCTCCGAGATGATAATCCGCATCTTGGGCAAAACACACGAGAAGATCGAGATACCAGTCTCCCAGTTGGAACGCGAAAAGTTTGACAGTGAATTATCAGCTTATAAAAGTCAGTTATAACTCACTTATGTGAGTATTACTCCGTTGCTTACGCGACGAGTCAGATTTACCTAGGTAGTATTTTACCCTTTCGTTTAAATATTGCTACGTTTAGCTGCTTCATCACACTTTGAACTCATCACATAAGTTCAACTCCGCTGGTATTTTCAAACTGAATTCAGCATTTTCGTTCTTTGGTTCATATTTGTCCACAGAATCAAAACCCTACAATCATTCGTGTTTGTAGTCGTGCATACTTTTTTTCGTCACCGACTGCATCAGCACCTCGAGGTATAATAGGTCAAGACACCTAGGTCGTTGATGATTTGGTGACTGGAAAACTTAAGAGTCAACTCATGTCGAATCTTGGTTAGAGTTAGGCTGAAAAATACCCGTTGAGCTTAGTTCATGCGTAATAGAACATACAGCCTTGCCGGTTTGGACCCAACTGCGCATTCTAATACTCTGAAAATCCCAAGCTCTCCTATCTGGTGTAGATCCTAACTAGCAGTCGATGTTAGTGTGATCGTACCACTAACCACGCAGACTAGGAGCATGCAATGTAATCTTTCTTTATTAGGGTGGGGGTGGAACAGTTTTCAACAATGGCGCATCTGTTTGTTATTATCGATCGGAGTTTTGGTAGCTCTGTATGTTTAGTGTAGTGTGGAATAAGATTTGCTTCATCGTGTGAAAATAATTTCAAACTGTTTATCTCCTTCAATACCATAGGTTTTTAATGTGGGTATCAAATTCCAAGCGTGAGTGTGTGACGATTTGGGCTAACTCATCACCGATGGACAGCTAAGTCTCGTTGGCCGTCAGCTCGTCAGCGCGTATAACAAATCGAGATTAACGTTTGAGTGAACGAAATCACTATCGACAGAACAATATATCAATGAAAAAAGAAAGGTGTCTTCATCAAGACGAGACTGCACCCTGATGTAGTGTGATGACTTGTGTGCCTCCATGACCTAAAAAGCTATACAGAATGGTTTACTTAAGCCGGACATACCATCATGCCTGACACTTCACTGGGGGAGGGCCAGACGAAGAAGTCCCCCGGTCCTCTAGGTTGGGGCTCGATTTGAGCTGGCGTATCAGTCGGTAAAATCTGGAAGATTATTTGATCCAAGCAAATGGGCTTCCATTCAGCCACTCCCACTGCCTTGCGGACAAGTCCTTGGTAGAACTAAGGGCTTTAGTTGGAAACCCCAATCGTTCTGCTTAGCGGCTGGAAACTTTAGCAGTACCCGTCCAACTTCTCTCATGAACTGCACGAATACAAAAATTCCATACTGAATCGGTCGTTGCACAGGATAATGAGGACCGCGCTGTCCATTGCATCGAGCGGGATGGGTAGTGATGAATGGGCTACTGTTCAGAGTTCGTTCTCTTTTTCATTCAACCTTTGTCTTCTGTCCCCAACCATCTCTCTTTGCCCCCTCAACCCACCCATAATGCTCCTGCTGATAACATGCCCCATACTCGCAGCGGCTCATTATCAAATAGATTGCAAACAGCGTCGTGAATGATTATGTATCTTGTAACCCACATTATCTCAAGCCTCGTCAGCCTCTGAGTCCGGGCTCATCTAACGTGCGTACTCTCATGCAGGCCGGTCAGCAGGTTTGCCTAGCACTCAATAGACAATAGACACTCTGGAGAATAATGTCTGTTGCCTAAGCGAAACGCGTATCCAGGATTCGAGCAATGTGATTCAACTAACTGGTCCTGATATCTCATCAGGGTATCTCCTGCGCACTTCAGGACATGAAGTAGCAGGAGCTGCGGGTCAACGTGGTATAGGAATATTCTTGACTGACAAGGCTGAGGCTGCCCTTTTAGACTGGCTCCCGATTAATGGTCGCTTATGTGCTGTGAGACTCGAGGAGTCAGTTGGCTTTCGGAAGGATAGTTGTGTAAAGCGCAATCTGTTTGTAATCTTGACATACGCTCCAACAAACTGCAGTTATAACATGTAGAAGGATGAGTTTTATGATAAACTCACCACTCTTGTTCGCACGAGCAAAAGCTCTGCTAGTAGTTGATTTGGTTGCACAATTCGGCAAACTTAGGGCATCCGAACCTTGTTTAGGTGGGCGTTGTGCGTTACCCGCTCAGCGCACAGATAACGGGGATAGGATTCTCCAGTTTTGTGCAGACAATTGGTTATTCCTATCTCGTACGAATTTCTGACACAGCTCGCGTCGCACAGCGACATAGCGCTTTACCGCTTGAGGTACTCTGAGTCAGATTGATCGTATCGCAGCAAGCTACTGATCCACGTACGTAGAGTTGGACCATGCATTAGTTTTATTGCGATTATCACTCAAACCGCAAACCCGGTTAGCCTTACAACATTTACTGGATCCAAAAGTTCACACCCATTATGAAAAGAAATTAATATATGATCTAAGATCTGCGGCGAACAGTAATGGAAATGAGCATTGGGCCCATTTAAAATAGGCGATGCACGTAGCATCAGATTTCGCCTGCGGTCTTAGATCCGATGTCTATCAACGACAATGGAATCTCCAAGGGTCACTGAGTCTAATGGAGCTAAAAAATCAGCTCTCGAACCATAAGGAATGAATGAATGAAATGCGAAGACATCTCGAAAAGCAAGTCACGAAAAGTCTTAAGAATGATCGCGGGAATTGGTAGATCAAGGTAACCGAAGAAATGGAAGTAGCACCTGCTTCAGGTAACAGTCGAAGACTGTTCAAACTTATTCATGACACCGGTTGTGCGGTGAACCCGGGTTAGCAAAATGAAATGCGACAAAAATAAAGAGCCTGTTAACGCAAATAGCAAACGCTTGACTGTTGGGCCGAATTCTTCAAGGAGCAGTTTAGGTAACTGCACGCTAATGTAGTTACTCCCGTGTCAACAACTGTGATTCCTCGAGTATTGTCACTTGAACCCCTATCAGAAGCGGAAGTGGAGTAATGCATCCGATTAATAAAGCGTGGAAAGCGATCCGTACTGACGGCCTTCCCCGAGATCTTTTCGAAATGGGTGGTGATACGTCGATAAAATCACTTATCACCTTGGTTCGTGACCCTTGGAACCACGAGCGTATTCCGTTTTCTTGCAGTTAGTCATTGATTGTACACATCTTTAAAAAGGGAATGCGCAATGATTGTATCAATCATCGTGCGATCGGCCTAATGCCGAAAGTCACCAAGGTATTAGCCTCAACTTTGCTGCGCCGTCTGACACTGAGAGGAAACGCCCGTGAAGAACGAGCCGGGTTCCGCTTAGGTCGAGGATGCATCGACCAGATTTTTACTCTTTGCTTATCACTTGAAGCGCGTCATGCACACCGTCGACGGAAAATAATGGCATTTCTCGACTCGAAAGGTGCCTTCGATTCAGTTGAACAAACAGCGCTGTTTGACACTCTTCACCGAAGAGGTGTGTTGCAGAAGTTCGTGAACCTACTAGGATTATTTTATTCTCATACTTCTAGTCGCGTAAGGGTTTACGGCGAACTATCTAGTCCATTCGAAACAACAAACGGTGTATGACATGAATGTTACACTTCGCCACTCCTGTTGAACTTCGTCATCGACGAAATAACGGAGAACGCCTTGCGAAATCTTCAGGATGTGGGCGTCGAACTGGAAAATAGTGAAAAGCTGTGTGACCTAGATTACACGGACGACCTTGTCAGCCTATTTGAATGCACAGAATATGCACAGCATGCACTAGATAGACTCGGAAGAGCTGAAGCTTCATTCTACTCGCTTATTCTACCTACAAAGTGTAAAGTGATGTTGCAAAACTGGACATGAACGGTTCGGAGCTTGGTGCTCAATGGGGGAGTGGGGGGGGGGGGAGGGTGCTAGCAATTGTCGACCGCATCAGTTACCTCGGCTGCAGCGTGACGATGAATGGAAGCACGGCAATAGAGGTGAGCACTCGTATATCCAGGGCTCAGACGCCGTACACTGGACTGAAGCACTCGTGGCGCCAACTGATATTTCACTGCAGTTGGAACGTCGTGTGCTGCGGTGCGTCTGGTTTGGTTGTATGGTTACGAGACATGGAGTCTGCGTGCGGAAGGTGTCGGTTGCTTTCGGGATTTCGACCATTTACGTTAAGTGGTGTCGCTAAGATTGAATGGAATGACCGCGTGATCAATGCTGAAGTCAGATTTCGAGTATTGGGTATTAATTCAGAGAATGTTCTACTGCAGCGTATCCAGCTCAGTAGACTTCGTTGGTTGGGGCACCTGTTGCGTATGACGAACTCACGTCTACTGTAGCGTGCTCTGTTTTCTTTTTCACTTCGGGGATCAAAGAAACCACATGGACGTCAACAGATGATGAGATAACGGCGAATGAGAAACTGTACATGGAACTTCGAAAAAGTAGGTGTCTCACTTATTTGTGGTTGGGGTCGAAAAAATCTCTGAACCAGTTGGCTGGGGTCACTGAAGGATATGGCAGCGATCCGTAAACAGTGGCGATCGTGTTGTTGCTTTCTGTTAAATCAGAATAATTGGTCAATGTGCGTGTAAATTACTTTTTTGTAATTTGCATTCTGATGACATTCTCACTTATCCTACTGATGAGTAACGTCCACATGTATCATAGACCTCAAGCGTTTATGACCTAATTCTCCGTTTCTAATGGACTGACGTAGTTCAGATCTACGTTATGATGCATAGTGCATGAACATTCTACGTTTATGTTCCTGACTCTGTTGTCCTATGACTGTATATTCCACTGAAAGAAAAATTTACTGAACGTTTCACCCATGCATTAAAACTGCCCATCGGAGACTCGTTCCCGACCGCAGACCCGCTGTCACTGCACTATATTGTTAGGCCACAGAGCACATATGTGGCACAAACAAACCCATTGCCAGGTTTATCCGTTCACGTTGACATATCACTTCCGTCGTTGTATAACTGTTACTATTTGTACTTTGACATTGGTAACTCTTTAGAATATACAATTTGTTTATTCCAACTATAGGTTATTTCCTTATTCTGTGACTGAGGCTATCATTCCATGCTAGCCTTAAAGCTTCTTGATTCGCTATCTGTACCGTGAACGTGCTGCGCTACATTTTCGTTTGACTCCTTGCTGAGTGGACCATTTATAACTGCACTGTCCCGATCTACCGGATAACTTTCTGTTCTGTTGTCCTTGGTTGGTCACCTGGCTGTAAGTCATTTGCCTGTATATATTTGTAGGTATTGCCTTATATAGAACCACTAAATTACGATAAACACGGTTATTCAATTGGAACTTGTTCTGCTGCCTGTGGTCGTGTACAGCCCATATCGTGCGTAAAGCTAGTGAGACTAGGTTTTCTACATTTAGCCAATAGCCATTATTAATCTGGAATGGGGTCAAGTCCGTCGAAAATGTTGTCCTCTAATGATGGGAAGCTGGGATTTGTTCACGACTATGTAAAGTCCTTATCGGGGTCGGAAACGAGTCAGCGAGACGAAATTACACTGAATGGACCGGGAATACGTATCCTACCCGCTGAATCCAGGTAATATGACCACGTCAGCGAGGCCGCCAGACTGTTACAAGCCTGTATGAGCCTGCCTGCTCGCCGATCAATCAAATTCGATGGAAACCCCACGAATTACATTGGATTCATAAGAAATTTCCAGTCCACAGTGGCCAGGTACAATAACGACCCCGCCTACCTGTTAGATTATTTGATTTCAGCCTGTGAAGGGAAACCAGCTGAAGCCATAAAGCGGTGCACGGTCCTTGAACCGCAGGAAGTTTATGACGAAGCCCTATGTATTCGAGAACGCCGGTTAGGCAGGCTCCATGTGATTGCCAGAAGATGCATCGATGAGCTGAGTGACGGTCCCGTGCTGAAGCGGTAAAATTGGCGGACCAGATGAAGGTGTGTTCGGCCACAAAGAACAATCTCAGTTACCAAGCTGATGTGAGTGCCTTCCGGACGCTGAGCGCCACTGTGCAACGACTGTCAACCCCCGTTCAGTCCAGATGATTCGACCGAGCATCCGTTATTCTCAGATCGGGACGTGATCCCACTTTCGATGAATTGATGAGTTTCGACAGCGATCAGAGTGATGCTGCCTTAGCTGGCCTCGTTTACGTACCGCGACCGGCCATTCCTGTGTCCCGACAACCAGATTCTCGAAAGCCCACTAGTAAACTGCACTCCAGCGATCGATCAGCCACAGTCGACGGTGTGCATGACGCGCTTTAGGTCATAAGCAAAGAGTAAAAATCTGGTCTATGCATCCTCGACCTAAGCGGTACCCGACTCGTTCTTCACGGGCGTTTCCTCTCCGTGTCAGACGGCGCAGCAAAGTTGAGGCTAATACCTTGGTGACTTTCGGAATTAGGCCGATCGCACGATGATTGATACAATCATTGCGCATTCCTTTTTTAACGGTGGAACGTGTTGAAGGCCGGATCCTCACAAACGCCTCTTCCGGGGGACGGTGATAAAGCGATGGCACTTAATGCGCTTGATAAAGTGCTAGTAAAATTACTACAATAATTTCCGTAGCCGCAGTTTAAGAACTTTGCGCCACAGTTCTAGAGCCATTCATAAGCATCTCTTGAAGTGAATTTCCCACGTCGTTTGTAAACCGTGGGATATCGGATATTTTGAATCACACATCTAAGCAGATGTTCTAGCGGGGATCTGAATTCCAAAAAATGATGCAAACAAGATTTTCGGGCCAACGAAAACAGGATAGCACCTTAAGACCTAACAAGATTGTACAACCAAAGGTACAGCATGCGCGCACAAAAACGTCCAATTGCTTTGACATATGGCAGTCGTGTTTCGATATCGATAAAGCCCAAACAAGTGTTTTAACCTGCTCGTAGTACAGCGTGGTCAAGTGCGCTTGATGTGTCCAAATCGTTTGATCAGATGATGCGATATAAGCATCACAGTGAATGTCGCGTGAGGGTGTGACAAAAAATCATCGGTTTTTGGGCGATTCGTGATCGCCTGGTCAGTTTCAATCTTACATAGTGGATTGAAAATCGGTAGCTGTGTCATTCGTAAAACGAACAAGGCAGAACAAAGATGTCCGCTGAAAAGCTAGTGAGACTAGGTTTTCTACATTTAGCTAATAGCCAATATTAATCTGAAATGGGGTCAAATCCGTCGAAAATGTTGTCCTCTAATGATGGGAAGCTGGGATTTGTTCACGACTATGTAAAGTCCTTATCGGAGTCGGAAACGAGTCAGCAAGACAAAATAACACTGAATCCAGGGAATTTGACCACGTCAGCGAGACCGCCAGACTGACACAAGCCTGTATGAGCCTGCCTGCTCGCCGATCAATCAAATTCGATGGAAACCCCACGAATTACATTGGATTCATAAGAAATTTCCAGTCCACAGTGGCCAGGTACAATAACGACCCCGCCTACCTGTTAGATTATTTGATTTCAGCCTGTGAAGGGAAACCAGCTGAAGCCATAAAGCGGTGCACGGTCCTTGAACCGCAGGAAGTTTATGACGAAGCCCTATGTATTCGAGAACGCCGGTTAGGCAGGCTCCATGTGATTGCCAGAAGATGCATCGATGAGCTGAGTGACGGTCCCGTGCTGAAGCGGTAAAATTGGCGGACCAGATGAAGGTGTGTTCGGCCACAAAGAACAATCTCAGTTACCAAGCTGATGTGAGTGCCTTCCGGACGCTGAGCGCCACTGTGCAACGACTGTCAACCCCCGTTCAGTCCAGATGATTCGACCGAGCATCCGTTATTCTCAGATCGGGACGTGATCCCACTTTCGATGAATTGATGAGTTTCGACAGCGATCAGAGTGATGCTGCCTTAGCTGGCCTCGTTTACGTACCGCGACCGGCCATTCCTGTGTCCCGACAACCAGATTCTCGAAAGCCCACTAGTAAACTGCACTTCAGCGATCGATCAGCCACAGTTATATCAACTGAGACCGAGTCATCTACCACCAGTCTTAAACCGGCCCTAAACAAGATTTGCCCTGTATAAGGACCAGTGTAGTGAATTTCAAGACTTAGAAGTTACAGAGAGGTATGATACAGTAAAGATACTGAGGCTACGTATTTTTTGCTTGAAGTCAAATCATGTAGCTGAAGACTGCCGTTCCCGAAAGATGTGTAGCGTGAATGTCTGTCACTGAGGCCTTCAGTGAGACACCTCGTTTTTCGAAGTTCCATGTACATTTTCTCATTCGCCGTTACCACATAACCTGTTGACCTCCAAGTGGCTCCTTCAACTCCCGAAGAGGAATGGAAAACAGAGCACGCTGCAGTAGACGTGAGTTCGTCAAAAGCAACAGGTGCCCCAACCAACGAAGTCTACTGAGCTGGATACGCTGCAGTAGAACATTCTCTGAAATAATACCCAATACTCGAAATCTGACTTCAGCATTGATCACGCGATCATTCCATTCAATCTTAGCGACACTACTTAACGTAAATGGTCGAAATCCCGAAAGCAACCGACGCCTTCCGCACGCAGACTCCATGTCTCGGAAACATACAACAGATCTGTGCGCACCGCAGCACAGTACGCACGTCCTTTCAGCCCTTGGGAAATATCGGGTAGGCGCCACGGGTGCTCCAGTCCAGTGTACGGCGTCTGAGCCCTTAATATACGAGTGCTCACCTCTACTGCCGTGCTCCCATTCGTCGTCACGCTGCTGCCGAGGCAACTGATGCGATCGACATTTGGTAGCAACCTCCCCCCCACTCCCCCATTGAGCATCAAGCTCCGAACCGTTCATGTCCAGTTTTGCAACATCAATTTACACTTGGTAGGTAGAATAAGCGAGTAGAATGAAGCTACAGCTCTTCCGAGTCTATCTAGTGCATGCTGCGCATATTCTGTGCATTCAAATAGGCTGACAAGTTCGTCCGCGTAATCTAGGTCACACAGCTTTTCACTATTTTCTAGTTCGACGCCCACATCCTGAGGATTTTGCAAGACTATCTCCATTTATTCGTCGATGATGAATCTGAACAGGAATGGCGACGTGTAACATTTTTGTTACACACCGCTTGTTGTTTCGAATGGACTAGATAGTTCACTGTAAACTCTTACGCGACCAGAAGTATGAGAATAAAATGATCCCAGTAGGTTCACGAACTTCTGCAACACGCCTCTTCGGTGAAGAGTGTTAAATAGCGCTGTTTGTTCAGCTGAATCGAAGGCACCTTTCGAGTCGAAAAATGCCATTTTTTCCGTCGACGGTGTGCATGACGCGCTTCAAGTGATAAGCAAAGAGTAAAAATCTGGTCTATGCATCCTCGACCTAAGCGGAACCCGACTCGTTCTTCACGGGCGTTTCCTCTCAGTGTCAGACGGCGCAGCAAAGTTGAGGCTAATACCTTGGTGACTTTCGGAATTAGGCCGATCGCACGATGATTGATACAATCATTGCGCATTCCTTTTTTAACGGTGGAACGTGTTGAAGGCCGGATCCTCACAAACGCCTCTTCCGGGGGACGGTGATAAAGCGATGGCACTTAATGCGCTTGATAAAGTGCTAGTAAAATTACTACAATAATTTCCGTAGCCGCAGTTTAAGAACTTTGCGCCACAGTTCTAGAGCCATTCATAAGCATCTCTTGAAGTGAATTTCCCACGTCGTTTGTAAACCGTGGGATATCGGATATTTTGAATCACACATCTAAGCAGATGTTCTAGCGGGGATCTGAATTCCAAAAAATGATGCAAACAAGATTTTCGGGCCAACGAAAACAGGATAGCACCTTAAGACCTAACAAGATTGTACAACCAAAGGTACAGCATGCGCGCACAAAAACGTCCAATTGCTTTGACATATGGCAGTCGTGTTTCGATATCGATAAAGCCCAAACAAGTGTTTTAACCTGCTCGTAGTACAGCGTGGTCAAGTGCGCTTGATGTGTCCAAATCGTTTGATCAGATGATGCGATATAAGCATCACAGTGAATGTCGCGTGAGGGTGTGACAAAAAATCATCGGTTTTTGGGCGATTCGTGATCGCCTGGTCAGTTTCAATCTTACATAGTGGATTGAAAATCGGTAGCTGTGTCATTCGTAAAACGAACAAGGCAGAACAAAGATGTCCGCTGAAAAAGTCACCCTGAGAACGAAAGTCCCATAGGCAGAAGAAAATCTGTCAACAATGAAGATCGCAAGAATATAGTACGGTGTACTGGAAACGGTGATGAACTGAAGCTGATACCTCAACATCTCGAAATAAACATAAAACATTCGGGGGATCGCAAAAAGAGATCAAGCAACTGGGCTAAGATGAGATCTCAAGAACGGGAAATTTTGTTTGATATTACCACTAAGCTACGCAACATTTTGGACGAGAATCATTCAATAACTCGTGCTCGCATTAAAACAATATTTGCGTCTGAAAGTTCCGGGTTGACTATTAGAGCGACCTCTCTAGGTCGACCCCTTGTTAACTGTGGTGACAGCGCAAAAAAAACTCACAATTCAACCTACTGAGCGCAACAGCATTGATGTCAAGACGAAGCGCGCTCAAATGCAGAATGGTTACAAGCGCAGGGATGCTCAATTTTACGACTTTACATTGACCAAATCAATTACAGTGTTTGGTGCTCTCGATCAATCGGACTATTTGGTAGAGGAAAGCCATGTATAAAACCTTACCGTCAAATAAACGGGCGAACCTTAATACTACTGCATGCATTTTGACCCTTGGGATGCTACATTATGACTGTGACGCAAAAACAAACAGTCAAATTTCCAATAGATTCTTGGGAGCATGCTCCTTTGAGGTGAACACTGAACAGTCCAGTACTAAGGTAGTATTCATTTTTGACAATTCTGCTACACATAGACGCGTATCTGAAGTTCGTTTGGTTATTGAACTTTCTTTCCGTTTTTTTCCTCCGTATAATCCATTTTTGAACGCTATCGAGGAGGCATTTACCCGTATTTGAAGTTCAGTAAAGGTTTTCTTGGAAGAGAACAGAGAAAACACATGACTACCAGAAGGACAGTCTGTCAGGATGCACAGGTTTCTTTTATTACGAGAAATTTGCCAAAGATCCATTGACGATATCAAGACAAATGCTTGTACTTCCTCTGATTGGCGAAATTTGACATTCATGCAACCATCCAAAGAAACTTTAGCTTTATGGTGTTGTTTCTTTTGTAAAATCAATGGTATAAATTATATTTCTATGTATAATTCATTCGTTTGTGATGTATGGCTCTTAAAGTATGGCGCAATGCTCCTAAACTTTGGTACAAGGCCCTAAAACTACGGAGAATACTGTCGATTATTTTGACGCCAAGATGTAGTGAAAGCGACAACACCGTGATGCATATGCAAGATTGCAATTCCTTGCGATGATAAGCCTACATATATCACGTGAGGATAAATTAATGTTCTAGCTTGTTGCCATTACCATGGTGATGTAGTCACGTGAAGAAACCTCGGCGTACATCTGCCGGAACACATGGTCCCACGCCACAGTCAACCAACCCGAGAATCGACGGATGAATCGATTTGTCTGGACCGGTCTGGCATGCAGTCTATCACTCCTCTGATCAACCAACCAACCCACTGACGACATCGAGGCGGAGCGACAGTGGCACGGCAAATGGCCCTATAATTCTGTCCAACAGAATGAAACTCACTAGTTCGTTTTTCAACAAGGCGCGCAATCACTGTCTCAGCTCAGTTGAGGATGGTTACACGTGAAGGTAGGTTGTCCCCTTACTGGGTGATTGCGTTTCCAAAAGCTTGAAAATTTCTGGCTAATAATACAGACGAATGATTGTTAGGAGAGTTGACATAGCCAAACGAAAACCTATTTAATTCACATAGAATTGTGTACCGTAAATAGTGTCAGAATGAAACTACGTTTTACTGCAACGAATGGGTCGCAATGATGAAGCTATCGAAGGCATTATCGCTACTATATCACTGTATGAATATATCAGCGAACAACTATATCAAACACCCTACACCATGCGCTGAATGTTCTGAACGGGTTTGTCTTCTCACTTGAACGAAGACATTTAGAGAACATTCCGATCACCATATTACTTGTTGAACGACCATAGATCGAAGCTGTCCATGAAGAAGGGTTGATGAAAAGAAGTGTAGCTTGCTTATCTAGGGTCGTTTTCTTCTTCTTGGGAAGCCCAGTATGCAACCTTATCATCTGCCACTTTGTTTATCACATTGTTTTGCACGAGGCAGCCTACAGTCGCTGTCCCTGATTTAATTACACCCAATAAGATTTGCATATTGTAGAAATGTAGGATGGGCGTTACTGTTCTCGGACGGCTTCAAAAAGGATGAATGATTTTCTCCCTCTGACCTTCTGTATTATTCGTTATATCCAGATGAATTGCTGACAAAATCCATTCAGTTGGTTCGACATAGAGCACCCAATTTGTTGGTCAGATGGGAGAAATGTATTGTGTAAAACATGAGGCTATTTTAGCATTGTTAAGATTGTTAAGCGAGTGGAAAACCACAACAAAACACGATTGCGCACCACCGAACGTGCGCCATCAGTAAAGTCGACGGGGCCTTGTGTGTTATGAGTTCTGAAAAACACATGCAGTCAAACAGTCCAAATAGATTTTCGCGGTAAATTTACGAGGAAAATGTCTTGTGAATCGTTTATTTCGATCAGAAAATCGATATTCCTATAGTCTTTATTCTCTTGAACAAAATGTGATGAACCGTGTGGGTTGTCTAACTAAAGAGTTTCGGCTCACACCACCACAAATATCTTCTCGTCTTTTTAGGCTGAAACTGACTGACTGCGTGCACAGGTGTACCTAGATGCCTTCATGAGTGGTGCATGCGTCTTCATTGCGTGAACAGTGTTCAGAATAAATAAGTAGACCTATAAAATTGAACCTGAACAACTTAGAGTGGCTCATACAGATAGGATTTATGTGATTTTCCTGATTGGACGTCCACATCCTCTATCCCGAATACCAGTGGTGATCTACTTCCTCGAGCGTTTGGTTTATTTTGCACTTTCTAACTTTTCATTGCCACCTAACCAATGGATATGACAGTTTCCTCCGATAACTGGAAGTATTCTGATGGTTGGACATCGAATGACATTCCATTCACTGATATCACGGCTGCAACAGTTGATCCGTACGGTCAGTTGTTGCTGATCGGCTCTGCTGACGGTCGCTTCAATTTCATATGTGTGGGAACGGGACTACTTTTGCCGTATCATTCAAGATGCATGATATACGGTTTCGAAAATCACGACAAGTCCCGAGTACAAGCGATCCCATGTGCTCTTTTTCCGTACAATATAAGTCACAATAGATACCGACTTTTATGTGCTTTTGGTACATCGTCTGGTCTATTCCAAGTAAGTTTATCTTAAACTTTTCATTGTTCAGTGGCAAAGCGTAGTGAAAATCGTTGGTAGGTTGTCAACGTTTCGGTCAACACGGGTAACCTTTTTCAAGACTGGTTTTACAAGCAGTTTACAGAACATACTGTGATTTAATATTATCCATACTATGACGAATTACTTAGTTCATCAATAGAAAGCAGCTGCAGAATTGTTACAAAAAGCATCCTGGAAAATACTGTGAATTTGTTATTTTAACGTTTCGGTCGCGAACACTCGTTGGTTGCCTTCCCACGAGGCAGCTCAGTGTTACAGAACGACTAAACAATTTATCCCATTTTGAAATGTACGCAAGAAGTAACTGATATTCGACAACCCTAATTTGTCGTGATGAAAATGTGATATCTATCAAAAACCGGATACTTTTAGAATCCAACTCAACAGACAAATCTCGTCTCGTCCAGAAACAACGTTTGGCCAAAACATGTTCCCCTTTAAAATTGCACTCAGTTAAGAATTGATCCGAAAGTCCAAACTGAAAGACCTGTTTATTCCGACAATTCAAACACCTCTCTCTATAAGCTACCTTAATGTACAATTCATCGCTAACCTTGTTGATCCACAATCATGCACCCCGACCGGTTTCAAATCCCAAATCAGATCCCATGAATATGCACTTCTAATGATTTATAACAAACCATAAGAAACAACTGTACAGGGCTCGTAAGGGTCTAACTGGTAAGTTGACCGTAGACAAAGCATAAACAATCATGATTCAAAAAATAGATCCATCTTCTATATCGTTTGACTCAACGAAAAATACCAGATATTTAGGACCCATAGTCATAGGACCAATTCTATCAGTTGAAATTTGGCACAGATGAACAAGTATTACACGGGGTCCGATTTGAATTGAGTTCCCAGCTGTTAGAGGTGGGGGGGGGGCGGTTATCACGCTACAATCAGTGTGCCGTTTACGGTACTTGTGTACTCCGGCAAAGAACAAATAAAGACGGTCCAGCTCTTTCAACCAATAGCCTCAAAGCTCTGAGCTCTGGCTTTAGTTGTTATCCACTAACCCGCGGTACTGGCGTGACTCTCACTTCGTGTCTGCTTATGCCGAAAAAGGGGGATTTTCTTTGTGAACCCTTACCGAAGCATTTGACCCAACAGTCTGACAACTGAGAGTGTGGTCCTAACCCAGCTTGTGAATATAACCGAGGCATCGGGAAGGAACTTTTTCAGGTCTGTCCCGCGAGACCAACATGCGATTTCTTACCTTCTCTGTATTTGCTTGTGTTTTATTATGGATCCGGTTTTCGGATTCAGTCCTCAACTCCATTCACCCAATAGAAGAAACCGAACGTGCACGAGACACGTTCCTTCGTGCTGGGGTTTGTCCAGCCTTTTCGGGTGATAGATGCTCAATGAAGTGCGATAACGTATCCCACCGTTTGACGTGTAGCCTCATTTTCCATGCATTTGTCCGCCGGATTTTTGTAAAATTACCAATAATCGAACTGGCAAGACGTACTTTACCCACTTCAACCCACCGCTAGGCAAATCAAAACCGAAAGAACGCCAAGGCTGAAAAAATGCACGCTAATTCTATTGCAGAACTGATTTGCGTAAATGGTAAAGAAAAGGAAAACGACTGGCAGAATAAAGTTTAGCCAATCACGGTGAGCTTTCGCTTTACTTGTTCTCGGCTATCCTGACTGGCTTTAGGCTTCTCAGAGTACGTAATCACGAAGCTGTACCCGACCGCATCGCGCGTGATACCTACCGAATCACCCCAACATTCCTCCCTCAAAAACTCATCGTCAATTTGGCTATCCTGTCTTACAGATTCTCAAACTAGAGCTGGTGGATTTGGCTTGGTCACTGTAGAAGTCGTCTCGGTTGGTGAGGCAGGTCGGTCACTACCATCAGTATCGTCGTCGTCTGGGTCTTCAGTCGCTCCAGCCGTGTAGTCAGAATCAGTACTACCACATTAAACCAATCCACGGGAACATGTCCCATGCATTAGGCTCAGGTAGCCATTTTGTGTGTTATTTAGTTAAACAGATAAAGTAACGTTCATACACATTGGGAAGAATACTAAGATCATGCACAGTCTTCCCGTTGATCCACGCGCACCTCCTCTTCCACAAGACTACTGGATACGATTCGTGGGAAGGCAACGAACGAGTGTTCGCGAACTTGTCGAGTACTTTGGTTCTCTTTTTCCCTGTAGACTACATTTACTGATGGATGTGACACAACAATAACCACAACCTGAACGCATTCCATAGTTCCGCACTTTTCTGAATCCATCTATTTACCATTGGTAAAAAAAAGAAACAATTCAAAACACTAGAACCAAAGTGCCCGAAAAGGCGATTCCATTCGAGCGAAACGTCAAAATAACAAATTCACATTATTTTAAAGGATGCCTTTTGTAACAATTCTGCAGCTGTCTTCTATTGATGAACTAAGTAATTCGTCATAGTATGGATAATATTAAATCACAGTATGTTCTGTAAACTGCTTGTAAAACCAGTCTTGAAAAAGGTTACCCGTGTTGACCGAAACGTTGACAACCTACCAACGATTTTCACTACGCTTTGCCACTGAACAATGAAAAGTTTAAGATAAACTTACTTGGAATAGACCAGACGATGTACCAAAAGCACATAAAAGTCGGTATCTATTGTGACTTATATTGTACGGAAAAAGAGCACATGGGATCGCTTGTACTCGGGACTTGTCGTGATTTTCGAAACCGTATATCATGCATCTTGAATGATACGGCAAAAGTAGTCCCGTTCCCACACATATGAAATTGAAGCGACCGTCAGCAGAGCCGATCAGCAACAACTGACCGTACGGATCAACTGTTGCAGCCGTGATATCAGTGAATGGAATGTCATTCGATGTCCAACCATCAGAATACTTCCAGTTATCGGAGGAAACTGTCATATCCATTGGTTAGGTGGCAATGAAAAGTTAGAAAGTGCAAAATAAACCAAACGCTCGAGGAAGTAGATCACCACTGGTATTCGGGATAGAGGATGTGGACGTCCAATCAGGAAAATCACATAAATCCTATCTGTATGAGCCACTCTAAGTTGTTCAGGTTCAATTTTATAGGTCTACTTATTTATTCTGAACACTGTTCACGCAATGAAGACGCATGCACCACTCATGAAGGCATCTAGGTACACCTGTGCACGCAGTCAGTCAGTTTCAGCCTAAAAAGACGAGAAGATATTTGTGGTGGTGTGAGCCGAAACTCTTTAGTTAGACAACCCACACGGTTCATCACATTTTGTTCAAGAGAATAAAGACTATAGGAATATCGATTTTCTGATCGAAATAAACGATTCACAAGACATTTTCCTCGTAAATTTACCGCGAAAATCTATTTGGACTGTTTGACTGCATGTGTTTTTCAGAACTCATAACACACAAGGCCCCGTCGACTTTACTGATGGCGCACGTTCGGTGGTGCGCAATCGTGTTTTGTTGTGGTTTTCCACTCGCTTAACAATCTTAACAATGCTAAAATAGCCTCATGTTTTACACAATACATTTCTCCCATCTGACCAACAAATTGGGTGCTCTATGTCGAACCAACTGAATGGATTTTGTCAGCAATTCATCTGGATATAACGAATAATACAGAAGGTCAGAGGGAGAAAATCATTCATCCTTTTTGAAGCCGTCCGAGAACAGTAACGCCCATCCTACATTTCTACAATATGCAAATCTTATTGGGTGTAATTAAATCAGGGACAGCGACTGTAGGCTGCCTCGTGCAAAACAATGTGATAAACAAAGTGGCAGATGATAAGGTTGCATACTGGGCTTCCCAAGAAGAAGAAAACGACCCTAGATAAGCAAGCTACACTTCTTTTCATCAACCCTTCTTCATGGACAGCTTCGATCTATGGTCGTTCAACAAGTAATATGGTGATCGGAATGTTCTCTAAATGTCTTCGTTCAAGTGAGAAGACAAACCCGTTCAGAACATTCAGCGCATGGTGTAGGGTGTTTGATATAGTTGTTCGCTGATATATTCATACAGTGATATAGTAGCGATAATGCCTTCGATAGCTTCATCATTGCGACCCATTCGTTGCAGTAAAACGTAGTTTCATTCTGACACTATTTACGGTACACAATTCTATGTGAATTAAATAGGTTTTCGTTTGGCTATGTCAACTCTCCTAACAATCATTCGTCTGTATTATTAGCCAGAAATTTTCAAGCTTTTGGAAACGCAATCACCCAGTAAGGGGACAACCTACCTTCACGTGTAACCATCCTCAACTGAGCTGAGACAGTGATTGCGCGCCTTGTTGAAAAACGAACTAGTGAGTTTCATTCTGTTGGACAGAATTATAGGGCCATTTGCCGTGCCACTGTCGCTCCGCCTCGATGTCGTCAGTGGGTTGGTTGGTTGATCAGAGGAGTGATAGACTGCATGCCAGACCGGTCCAGACAAATCGATTCATCCGTCGATTCTCGGGTTGGTTGACTGTGGCGTGGGACCATGTGTTCCGGCAGATGTACGCCGAGGTTTCTTCACGTGACTACATCACCATGGTAATGGCAACAAGCTAGAACATTAATTTATCCTCACGTGATATATGTAGGCTTATCATCGCAAGGAATTGCAATCTTGCATATGCATCACGGTGTTGTCGCTTTCACTACATCTTGGCGTCAAAATAATCGACAGTATTCTCCGTAGTTTTAGGGCCTTGTACCAAAGTTTAGGAGCATTGCGCCATACTTTAAGAGCCATACATCACAAACGAATGAATTATACATAGAAATATAATTTATACCATTGATTTTACAAAAGAAACAACACCATAAAGCTAAAGTTTCTTTGGATGGTTGCATGAATGTCAAATTTCGCCAATCAGAGGAAGTACAAGCATTTGTCTTGATATCGTCAATGGATCTTTGGCAAATTTCTCGTAATAAAAGAAACCTGTGCATCCTGACAGACTGTCCTTCTGGTAGTCATGTGTTTTCTCTGTTCTCTTCCAAGAAAACCTTTACTGAACTTCAAATACGGGTAAATGCCTCCTCGATAGCGTTCAAAAATGGATTATACGGAGGAAAAAAACGGAAAGAAAGTTCAATAACCAAACGAACTTCAGATACGCGTCTATGTGTAGCAGAATTGTCAAAAATGAATACTACCTTAGTACTGGACTGTTCAGTGTTCACCTCAAAGGAGCATGCTCCCAAGAATCTATTGGAAATTTGACTGTTTGTTTTTGCGTCACAGTCATAATGTAGCATCCCAAGGGTCAAAATGCATGCAGTAGTATTAAGGTTCGCCCGTTTATTTGACGGTAAGGTTTTATACATGGCTTTCCTCTACCAAATAGTCCGATTGATCGAGAGCACCAAACACTGTAATTGATTTGGTCAATGTAAAGTCGTAAAATTGAGCATCCCTGCGCTTGTAACCATTCTGCATTTGAGCGCGCTTCGTCTTGACATCAATGCTGTTGCGCTCAGTAGGTTGAATTGTGAGTTTTTTTTGCGCTGTCACCACAGTTAACAAGGGGTCGACCTAGAGAGGTCGCTCTAATAGTCAACCCGGAACTTTCAGACGCAAATATTGTTTTAATGCGAGCACGAGTTATTGAATGATTCTCGTCCAAAATGTTGCGTAGCTTAGTGGTAATATCAAACAAAATTTCCCGTTCTTGAGATCTCATCTTAGCCCAGTTGCTTGATCTCTTTTTGCGATCCCCCGAATGTTTTATGTTTATTTCGAGATGTTGAGGTATCAGCTTCAGTTCAGCACCGTTTCCAGTACACCGTACTATATTCTTGCGATCTTCATTGTTGACAGATTTTCTTCTGCCTATGGGACTTTCGTTCTCAGGGTGACTTTTTCAGCGGACATCTTTGTTCTGCCTTGTTCGTTTTACGAATGACACAGCTACCGATTTTCAATCCACTATGTAAGATTGAAACTGACCAGGCGATCACGAATCGCCCAAAAACCGATGATTTTTTGTCACACCCTCACGCGACATTCACTGTGATGCTTATATCGCATCATCTGATCAAACGATTTGGTCACATCAAGCGCACTTGACCACGCTGTACTACGAGCAGGTTAAAACACTTGTTTGGGCTTTATCGATATCGAAACACGACTGCCATATGTCAAAGCAATTGGACGTTTTTGTGCGCGCATGCTGTACCTTTGGTTGTACAATCTTGTTAGGTCTTAAGGTGCTATCCTGTTTTCGTTGGCCCGAAAATCTTGTTTGCATCATTTTTTAGAATTCAGATCCCCGCTAGAACATCTGCTTAGATGTGTGATTCAAAATATCCGATATCCCACGGTTTACAAACGACGTGGGAAATTCACTTCAAGAGATGCTTATGAATGGCTCTAGAACTGTGGCGCAAAGTTCTTAAACTGCGGCTACGGAAATTATTGTAGTAATTTTACTAGCACTTTATCAAGCGCATTAAGTGCCATCGCTTTATCACCGTCCCCCGGAAGAGGCGTTTGTGAGGATCCGGCCTTCAACACGTTCCACCGTTAAAAAAGGAATGCGCAATGATTGTATCAATCATCGTGCGATCGGCCTAATTCCGAAAGTCACCAAGGTATTAGCCTCAACTTTGCTGCGCCGTCTGACACTGAGAGGAAACGCCCGTGAAGAACGAGTCGGGTTCCGCTTAGGTCGAGGATGCATAGACCAGATTTTTACTCTTTGCTTATCACCTAAAGCGCGTCATGCACACCGTCGACTGTGGCTGATCGATCGCTGGAGTGCAGTTTACTAGTGGGCTTTCGAGAATCTGGTTGTCGGGACACAGGAATGTCCGGTCGCGGTACGTAAACGAGGCCAGCTAAGGCAGCATCACTCTGATCGCTGTCGAAACTCATCAATTCATCGAAAGTGGGATCACGTCCCGATCTGAGAATAACGGATGCTCGGTCGAATCATCTGGACTGAACGGGGGTTGACAGTCGTTGCACAGTGGCGCTCAGCGTCCGGAAGGCACTCACATCAGCTTGGTAACTGAGATTGTTCTTTGTGGCCGAACACACCTTCATCTGGTCCGCCAATTTTACCGCTTCAGCACGGGACCGTCACTCAGCTCATCGATGCATCTTCTGGCAATCACATGGAGCCTGCCTAACCGGCGTTCTCGAATACATAGGGCTTCGTCATAAACTTCCTGCGGTTCAAGGACCGTGCACCGCTTTATGGCTTCAGCTGGTTTCCCTTCACAGGCTGAAATCAAATAATCTAACAGGTAGGCGGGGTCGTTATTGTACCTGGCCACTGTGGACTGGAAATTTCTCATGAATCCAATGTAATTCATGGGGTTTCCATCGAATTTGATTGATCGGCGAGCAGGCAGGCTCATACAAGCTTGTAACAGTCTGGCGGCCTCGCTGACGTGGTCATATTACCTGGATTCAGCGGGTAGGATACGTATTCCCGGTCCATTCAGTGTAATTTCGTCTCGCTGACTCGTTTCCGACCCCGATAAGGACTTTACATAGTCGTGAACAAATCCCAGCTTCCCATCATTAGAGGACAACATTTTCGACGGACTTGACCCCATTCCAGATTAATAATGGCTATTGGCTAAATGTAGAAAACCTAGTCTCACTAGCTTTACGCACGATATGGGCTGTACACGACCACAGGCAGCAGAACAAGTTCCAATTGAATAACCGTGTTTATCGTAATTTAGTGGTTCTATATAAGGCAATACCTACAAATATATACAGGCAAATGACTTACAGCCAGGTGACCAACCAAGGACAACAGAACAGAAAGTTATCCGGTAGATCGGGACAGTGCAGTTATAAATGGTCCACTCAGCAAGGAGTCAAACGAAAATGTAGCGCAGCACGTTCACGGTACAGATAGCGAATCAAGAAGCTTTAAGGCTAGCATGGAATGATAGCCTCAGTCACAGAATAAGGAAATAACCTATAGTTGGAATAAACAAATTGTATATTCTAAAGAGTTACCAATGTCAAAGTACAAATAGTAACAGTTATACAACGACGGAAGTGATATGTCAACGTGAACGGATAAACCTGGCAATGGGTTTGTTTGTGCCACATATGTGCTCTGTGGCCTAACAATATAGTGCAGTGACAGCGGGTCTGCGGTCGGGAACGAGTCTCCGATGGGCAGTTTTAATGCATGGGTGAAACGTTCAGTAAATTTTTCTTTCAGTGGAATATACAGTCATAGGACAACAGAGTCAGGAACATAAACGTAGAATGTTCATGCACTATGCATCATAACGTAGATCTGAACTACGTCAGTCCATTAGAAACGGAGAATTAGGTCATAAACGCTTGAGGTCTATGATACATGTGGACGTTACTCATCAGTAGGATAAGTGAGAATGTCATCAGAATGCAAATTACAAAAAAGTAATTTACACGCACATTGACCAATTATTCTGATTTAACAGAAAGGAACAACACGATCGCCACTGTTTATGGATCGCTGCCATATCCTTCAGTGACTCCAGACAACGGGTTCAGGGATCTTTTCAACCCCAACCACAAATAAGTGAGACACCTACTTTTTCGAAGTTCCATGTACATTTTCTCATTCGCCCGTTACCACATAACCTGTTGGCCTCCATGTGGCTTCTTCAACTCCCGAAGAGGAACGGAGTATTGGGCACGGTACGGTAGACGTATGTTTGTCATACGTAACACGTGCCCCAACCAACGAAGTACAGTTATCTGGGAACACTGTGATGTAACATTCTCTGAACTAGTTCCCACTACTCGATTTCTGACCCCAGGAAACAGTGGAATGCTGTGTGCCCTAGACTACGCGGACAAGCTTGTCTGCTTTTTCGAATGCACAGAATATGCACAACATGCACTAGATATACTTGGAAGTGCTTTAGCTTCGTTGGGCATGCGTTTCACACCTTCAAAGTGTAAATCGATGTTACAGGACTGGACGTGAACGGTTCCGAGCTCGATGGTCGATGAGGAAAAACTAACAATTTTAGACCGCTTTAGTTGCCTCAGCAGCAGCGTGTCGACGAATGGGAGCACGGTAGTAGAGGTGAGCACGTGTATATTCAAAGCTCGTGCGGCGTACACTGGCTCCGACCTGATATTTCACTGAAGTTGGAAGGTCGTGTGTACTGTGCCGCGGTGTCTTTAGTTCTGTTGTATAGATTCGAGACTTGGGGTCTGCGTGGGGAAGATATACGTCGTCTTGAGGTTTACAACCACCGATGTTTGCGTAGTATCACTGAGACTGGATGGAATGACCGAGTGAGCAATGCTACGGTCAGGAAATGAGTATTGGGTACTAATTCAGAGAATGTTTCATCACAGCGTATCTGGCTCAATAGACTTCGTTGGTTGGGGCACGTGTTACGTATGACGAACTCACGTCTACCGTACCGTGCCCAATACTCCGTTCCTCTTCGGGAGTTGAAGAAGCCACATGGAGGTCAACAGGTTATGTGGTAACGGCGAATGAGAAAATGTACATGGAACTTCGAAAAAGTAGGTGTCTCACTTATTTGTGGTTGGGGTTGAAAAGATCCCTGAACCCGTTGTCTGGAGTCACTGAAGGATATGGCAGCGATCCGTAAACAGTGGCGATCGTGTTGTTGCTTTCTGTTTAATCAGAATAATTGATCAATGTGTGTTTGTACAGTTAGACTATGTATTCTGTGTGTTCGCTACTAGATCGTCCTTTATTTCACCCAACACTGTAAGTCCACTCACTGTCCATCTTGTACATTCATAGATTCTAATTCCGCGTGCACCATGGTGAGAAAGGCAGTGGTCAGTGGGGCTTGCTCTGCTGTTTAACGCTGTATGATGATGGTGGTGATGCTGACCCCAGTATTATTCACTCGGTCGTTCCATCAACCTTTAGCGATACAACGCAAACATCGATGGTCGAAAACCTCAAGACGAAGAAAATCTTGCTCACGCAGATCGAAAGTCGTGCGGAGATGGTCAGGGTCCTTGTTGCTGGCTGCAAGCAGGTGTTGACCAGTCATACTTATGGTCAGGGGTTATGGCTAACATACTCAAAAATAAATAAGTTATACAAACGATAAATTTGATAACAATCGAAGGATATGGTTGAAAAGGTAGAGAAAGTGAAGGGGAGGGTATAAGAGATGTAGTGCCACTCACTGCTCCTTCCCGTTGAACACGTTGTTCCATTTTCGGTTAAGCTCTTTTTAAGGTCCTTTACTGCCGATGCTCCAACCACTTCGGTCGGAAGCCTATTCCAATAGTTGACCACTCTCGCAGAGAAAAAGCTCGCTCTCAGTCGAGTTCTCACTCTCTCCTTCCTTCACTCAAGGGTATGTCCTCGACCCTTGAAGCTGATGCTGGGCATCAATAAAGATCTAATTTCTTCACCCACATCAACCATTCCTTTCGTTATTTTGGAGGTTTCTACGAGTTCACTCCGTCACCTTCCACCTTTCAGTGACTACAGGTTCAATCTCTCAGGACGCCTCTTATAACTAAGCCCCCCGTAGGTAACCAAACCATCTCGTGAAAAGTCTGTCCACCAGCTCCATGATCTCAATTTCTTTTGCCATGTACGGCTGCCAAGCCTGGGCACATATCTCCCGATGGGTACGCACGAATGTTTTGTTTATTGACAACAGAACCTTTCGTCTTCTCAGTGGTGCCGCTCTTTTAACCTGCCAGAGTGATCCGGGAGCTATCTGGGTAGTCACGCGACATTGTTCACTCGGTTTGAAACCACCAGTGATTATAACCCAAGTCTTCTACGCTACTCGCCTGTGGAATAATCACCTCTTGCCCCGGTGTCCCCAACTGCCCCAAAGGTCGTATCCGTCTGTCATTTGCTAAATGCAGATATTCGTTAAGATTCAGCGGCAGATCCCACTCTACAGACCATTGGTGTACCTTGTCCATGACTCGCCCGATTGAGTCGTCCGATATGGGCATGACCACTTTGGCATTGTCTGCAAGTACGAAGACAGGGTTCTGTAACCCTACGGCGAGGTCGTTTAACGAGCATTAGAAAAAGTAGAGGCTCCAGTACGGAATCCTGGGGTACACCGCTGTACATGGAGCACACTCACGAAACACTCTCATTTACCCTAACCTGGAAGCTTCTACCTGTTACGTTGTTCCTGATCCAAGCTGTAACCTGGGGGTTAGACTGAAAGCCACTGGTTTGGCAATGTAGGATGCCGTGGTTTACGGCTTACTGTGAACCTCATCCAATCCTCCGGGATGGCAGCCTCTCCCGTCGATATGGTAAATAGCGTCGTCAGAGATTCCGAGAGTGTGTCAGCTAGTGGCTTCAGATTGACTGGGTGGATACCATCAAGCTCTGCCATTTTGAATGTTTTTAATCTGCTCAGGGTAATGACTACTCCTGGATGTCATTGCCTTCATTTGTCGTCCTTTTCCCCAAGCAGCACGCTGATGTGGGGCCCTGCTGCAAATGGGCGCTCCCTTCCTAATTTTCATTTCCCCGATTCTCGTTTTATAATGCACTACATTATAGTACCACAACCCCCACATAAACGGTCCCAGTACATTACCAACAACAAATTTAGACAGAAATCACCGATAACAATAAATATGATGGATTTATTGGGAACAACAGCGTTTCAGCAATTTTAACTTAACTTAACTCAAGTAATACTATTAGGTTACTAAGATATATATATATATATATATATATATATATATATATATATATATATATAATGAACAGAATGTTTCATGAGAGCCGATGTACGTTTTTCAATAAACACCACGAAATTTTCTGACCGGCGCTGTCCAATTTTTCCCTAGCGTTAGTCCATTACAGCCCAGCGATTTCCATTGTAGCGCAGAGCAATTTCAGGTCACAGGATTTGCGGCTTGAACCAATTGAAGTCGTTTCTTGCACTTTCTACTGCTTGCTTGTGCATCAGTGCAACGGAAGAGATGTATACTCCATAGCCACAAAGGCCCACTGCACTATTAGAAATGACCGGCAACCAGACCATGAGACTTCGAGTGGAGAACCACATGAGATTCCAATAAGTAGTTATTACCCTGCTGCAACTTCCAGATATCCAGTACAGTGCGGTATCTTTTTACTTTTGTGGTAGCTGAAGGGAAGGAAAGCAAACGTTCGCCCTCGGGAACAGCAACCTCATAATAATGTAAGTTCAGTGCCACAACTCACTGTTGTCCCCATCTAGGGCAGTACCGCGAGTCCTCAAATAGTGTAAAGATGTCAGTATGAGATGATGATGATGATTGGTAATATAGAGGCGGTGAACATTGATAGGTATGGTAAAGGGGCAGCAAGGATAGTTGCTACAGTGCGTTTGTACAGTTAGGCTGTGTATTCCGTGCGTCGGCTACTAGGGCATTCTTTCCTTTTCCCACCCCTGTCCGTCCACTCCCTGTTCCCCGTGTATATTCGTTCTTTCTGATTCTACGCGCAATATGATGAGAAAGGCAGTGGTCGGTGGGGCTTGCCCTGCTGTTCAACACTGTACAATGATAATGGTGATGACGATAAATTGGTGGCTAGCCGTATCACCAGTCAGCTAATTAGGAGAGACGTTATTCGATAATGGTGATGACGATAAATTGATGGCTAGCCGTATCACCAGTCAGCTAATTAGGAGAGACGTTATTCGATGCTAGTTTGGACCCCGTAGTTTGCGGTGCAACGATTGGTGACCATAACTTGCATTCTATATAATCTGTGTTTCCTGTTTATAAAATGAAATGGTTCGAGGTCATTTCTCACTAGAGTTAGCGAGATAGAGCAGAGAACAGTGTTGTAGCGAATTCGATGGACTCAGCAGTAAACCTCCGGACACGATTACGGTAACAACTTCGACTTGTGTACACGTATAAGAAACAGAGGGGTACAAAACGTGACAGGGATTTCACTGCGGTAGTTATTCGGTACCAGTCAATCATTTGTTTCATATCTCACACAGATCGTCATCTCTGTTCGCTCAGTATCCTCCTTATTCGTTCCGCACGTGTCTCTTTATTCGTGTTCCTCTCAACTAAACCGCGTGCCTTCTTGCAACCTGCAGTTCGATAGCCGTTGTCGATTTCTCACCGATCTGTGCTACTTCATCAGTGGGGTTCAAGTTCATCGTCCATCTCCATTCTTTTATTGGAGGGATTTCCGAAGGTGCCATTGAATGTTATTGCCTTTAAGAACGTAAGCAGTTTTAAAGCGTGCAAGCGGAAATAAGTTCTTCTGAAAACAAATTCCATTTTTCGGGATTTGTGTCACGCAGGCGAAGCATTGACTGAGACTCCCTTGTCTTGTTCGTTGATTTAACTTCAAGATGGAGGTCGATACAAGTCTTTATGACAACGCGAGCGTGAATATGAATTGTGATTGTTAAAATTAATCGTTTCTCCTCTTTCTGATAATTTTTCGAATAGTCCCGTTTCCGTGTTCGTGCTATCTATCGAGAGAGATATCTTTCAGTTAAGTTGAAATCCATGCAGTAACTGATGTGGCGGTGCACCGAGCAGCAGGATGTGCGAGTTGACAACCCTTCGATTCTCGTATTGATTCTTTTTCTGTATCCATAATGTATTACATGATATCGTTTAGTAAATCACAATTGACTATGGTTGAAAGAAAAATAATGGTGAAAGGCCTTCAGTTTTGACCAATTCACTTACATTGTCAAGTTCTCCGTGAATCCTGAATGGGTTACGCTTGGTTTGTGCGTGTTCGCATTCTTCGTTCCGAGGCAGTATGTGTGAATGCCGTGAGTTGTGACTAATTTACAACCCAGGGGTTCCCGCGTTTTAACTTGTTATTCTCCACTCGTTTATGCTCCCTCGAATTCCGTGCAGGACGAAGTCACCAATTTGCAAGCCCAATTACAAGCATCGAAGCTGGATGATCACGCAGCCAATGTGTCCGCATTGGAAGTGAGTCCGTACGAATCTGACTTAGCTTTTACCCTTGTCATTGCATTTTCTCTTTTCTTTGTTCTAGCTGAGTCGTTTTCATGTTTAATCGGTCAGATTAGGCAGTCTTTGATGTACATCTGTGATCCCATTTGAATCGAATGGAGCGTGCATGGACGGAGAAGTAAATTTTTGGAATCACACGTTGACCCCCCCCTCCATGCACACTCCATTTGACTCAAATAAGATTACAGCTGTAAACCAACTATGGAGTGCTCACGTATAAGGATGATTTGGCGGAAGAGTACCACGTATGCATACCTAATGAGCGGCAACGGCCGCAAAACCGGTAGTGTGCTTCCGGGGAAACTTCGTCCTCTCATCCAGATACAGCGCCATACTACTCATATCGATAGTCTCTGGTGTACTTCTAGCTGGTCGACTTGACGGTTACATGCTTATTTTCGCGTCCTTTTTTAGAATGTGTTCCGTTATCCCGTACCGTGGTCAATTTTATTCCATGATAACCCGTAACACGTGGACCTTTGGATTTTCACAACTGTTGTAAACCGCCTAGGACAATTTTGTATGTCTCTTTAACAGTAAGTAGCATCTAACTCCAATTCTCGTTTGATTAGTGTGGCCAATTTAGCACCAGGTATTGTGACAACCAGTTTGGTTCTTGGACTTGTAACCGAATTCGATAGGAGGATCCTGGATTTTGTCATGCTCAGTAGGCAAGACATGTAACTGGAGTTTGTACCGGATCTCAGTGATTGTGAATACCCATGGTGCTCGGAGCCCAATTTGATGATACTCGTAAACTCCTGATCGTGGAGTTTGGCTTTTCAAATCCCAACAGTGCACACTAATTATGTTAATTTGATTTGTGCGCACTGGTTTCCTTGCAAGAGATTGCATGTTCTCAGACAAACGGCAATGAGCTATCCTTTCCCACTGTGATCTCTCCAAGGAACTGGCGGTCTCATGGCAAAGGAGGCGACTCTTTACAAGCACTGATGCAACAGAAAAGCAATTCCACAATAATTCTCAAACAAAGTGAAATGAGTGTTAGTTTGAGCTGCAAAAGCGACTGGTGAATGGAAGTCTCCACAGCATGAGGGAGACAAAATAAAACAGATTCATTCATTCTGTTCCAAATTGTATTATCATTATATTTATATATCGAGCCTGGATTAAGGTGTTTGTTGCCAACACCACATATACCGAAAAGGGTAGCTAACAGAGGAAGGTGAATATAACAAACCGTCTTCTTTTTGCTGTTTCACCGCACAATTTTTCCGGTGATTTTTGAAATACTTTGAAGAAAAAGAATACAAAGAGTGGCAGATGCCAGATGGGTTGCATGTGGTGTCAGCGTTCGAAAGACTTCATGAAACAGGAAATTTAAGGCACAAAGTTGTGTCTATGTAAGTCATTCGAGGCAAGTCCTAAATAATTCCTGACACTCACAAGTTCCCGGATTGCCCAGAACGACAGGAAGAACAAAGACCATCTGCGCCCCAAACCCTTGTATGTAGGCCGCGTGCGTCACACATTCGACCACGTGACATGCGGAATGAGACGAACGAAATAAGCAGGTCAAGGTCAATCAGACTGCCAGTGCACACGTTGCTCATGCCGGCCTATGCCGTCCACCGTCTGGCTTAGTTCGACTGCATCAATCGTTGGCATGCGGAAGAATGTCTGGCTAATTGTTCGAGCATCCTTAAGTTCAAAACTCACTGAAACGTTTCACACCTGTAACGTGATTTCTAACATCTATATCAACATAGCTTTCGAGATGCAGCTATAGACGCGCATTCTGCTGTCGATCTGTGAGATGTCCACGTCGCCGTCATCGAAACTTATGAACCGCGAATAAAACTGAATCTTTAGCGACACGCGAACTTCATGGAACACTGACTTACTATCTTCGGTGACGGCAATCTTGTGTTGACGAAAACAGATTGGCGACATACCACATAGACTATCCGACAGATCAGTTTAATTCAACTGAATGACACAGTCGAACACAATTTCGACCTTGTCTGGTTTCGTCGCAGTGTTGATGAAGGAGGTATCAGATACTGCTGGACCCTCATTTGGGGTCGCCTAGTCGAACAGTCCATTTATCGGAAAGGTATTTCTCCGTTGTCTCTGAAGGTGTATGATTTGGCTCTTGAAATCAACTACAGATTTTCCCGTCGTTTAATGGTCTGATATTTAAAACACCGTGGCTAACATTGTGATTCACTGTCCGTTCGTTCACTTTGACCGCTAAGTAAAAACACTAATTGTTACCTTTATTACTATAGTACAAACTTAGTTGAATGGGCATGTTGACACACATGTGAAATACTCATAAAACCATGTGGAAAACAGTCCGACGGTCGATTCACTAGGCTAAATGCGTTAACCGAACAAAATACGGACCGCTTGAACCTCACACTGGTTGAAACACCGTTTTACAAATAGGTCCAGTGGTGAATAGATCACATTTTAACTCACAAAGCTGGACCGAAATGAAAACACTAAGAAATTTGTGTAGCGATCTTAATCCTTACTGTTCCATTGCATATATTTATAGCACAGGACTGGAATAACCAGCAAAGAGCGTCGGGTGAATGCGCTGTATATATATATATATATATATATATATATATATATATATATATATATATATATATATATATATATATATATCGTCCATTTGTGTGCAACTAACATTTCCTTCACAATATTCTTGAACCCACTAAACACTTCTTCGATAGGACTGAAAAATGGACTGTAAAATGAGATAAAGCGAGTTGTATGTCCCGGGGGTAAAATAGCGGTTCTCATCCGCCTGTAAGGGGCGGAGAGGCGTTTTCAAAAAATACTTCAGAATATTCTTTTACGACGGAAGAGATCTGTTCAATATACTCATCTTAAAATTATCGTTTCATGGATCCTTGTTTGAGACTAAATTTACGCTCTCTCGCGCCGATGCCTCGTCAAGTCTTGATGTTGATCCCTAGGTAATTCGCTATGAGGTGCGGGCTTTCACCATTCCTTGAGTATTGTACTATTCGTTGCCTATCTTCGTCACTGATGGCCCTCCACTGTTCTGCGTGTTTGTTGAAGTCAATTATTTGCGCTATTTCCGCCCCATTTTCATCATCAGCTTCTTGCATTGGGAGTATGCCATATGCCCATAGGGATGCACAATGCAATTGAGCCTCCAGCTGCATGGATTATGCGCTTTCTTTACTTAATCACACGACCTTGTCATCTTAGTCATATTGTGATCTCCGACTCTTTCATTTGGGCCATTCGGTAATTTAACGACGACAGTCTACGGTATCCGAACCTTTGCGACACACCCATATCGCACAAGGTCATATCACGTGCGAGTTTTCGGTCCGAGTTAAGAGACTTGGCAGTCTTATCCGAGTCAACTGAAACAGCTGCGTGCGCGATACGAATTTGATCTTCATCTTCATCACTTTTAAAGTCAGCGTCGGATTGATTGCTTCAACGTCCGCTGAATTCTCAATTAAGAAAGTTGAGGTAATCAACCTATACTAATAGAATAGTTTAAATTCGCATCCCAAGCGGATAACAATCAATAATGAAGACTGAAGAATTGTCTAGTGGACAGGGGAAGGTGAAGACTTGACCCCCCCCCTTCCCCTATTATCTTGGAATTAACATAAAAACCAGCAGAGTCGTCGCCAAACGGGGCACAGAGACAAGCCTTAAAAGTTGATTTGCAAAACGTAAACTTTCCGAGGAATTCTCAGTGTACCCGTGTTCACTGTCGGTGGAGAATCCCACAATCACTTTGAGTGGGGTGAAGTAAAAGATGGAACATACACTCGAAAGTATCCATCAGTTTATCTTCCGACCACACTCACTGTTCAGACTTGCGACGTATAATGTGCGCACTCCGATGCGCAAAAGTCAGAAACAGGGTTAACAAGCAACTTGGAGAAGGTTGGTGTTGATATCTGCTGCCCACAGGAGACCCGCATTCAATACCCCAGTCACAACAAAGTTATCGCCAACCGAAAAGGATGTCACTTTTCATTTACGCTGTTCTTGAGACCCTGAAGCTGAGGTCTCTGGCCAAGCAAGCGTTAGAATAGTGTTGAACGATAGAGCCGGGGTTAGTTTTCTAGAGTGAATCCTAGTTGATAGTCGACTATGTGCTGTACGAATCAGAGGTTCATGTAAAGTAAGCAGAAAACGAGCTAATAGGCGATGCCTGTTTGTGATTTCCGCGTTTGCTCCCACAGATTGTAGTGCAGATGCTGCAAAGGGCAGGTTCTACCAACGCCTTCACAATCTGATAAGATTAGCGCAAAAGATGGACGTCATCGTTCTGGCGGGAGACTTAAATGCCAGGATCGGTAGTATCGCGCCTGGTGAACCTCATCTAGGAGGTCTCTTTGGCCCAAATTGTTGCCGCTCGGATAATGGTGAAAGGCTTTTAAGTCTCATCACCGACTGTTTCTATCCATCAGCAGCTCTAGAAACAAAGCGCTGCTCAACCATCTGGTAGCCATCTTCGTCAACTCAAGATTAGACTCAGATAGATCACATTGCAATTACCTAAAGATGGCATATGTTCTCTAAAGTATGAGAGAAAGAGGAAGTTCCCATGGATTGGATGAAATCGATCGTAGTCCTTGTCTTCAAGAAAGGATCCCGAACTATCTGTGGCAGTCGTAGAGGAATCAGTTTAATCCAGATTTCGTCGAAGATTTTAGCGTCTGTCGTTCTTAGACTGACATCACACAGAGAGGAGCAAATCCGTGAGGAGCGAGCGGGGTTTAGCCCTGGCTGAGACTGGATTGATCAGATACTCGCCCTCCGTCAGCTGTCGGAGCATCAACACACTTACCGAAGACCGACCGTCGCCGTATTCCTGGATATCAGAGCAGCCTTTGATTCGGTTGACAGGACTGCTCTGTGAAAATGCCTGTTGAAAACCGGTGTTCCTGAGAAGTATATGTCAATCATCAAATCCCTCTACCGTCATACTTCAGGACAAGTAAGAACTTACGGTAAGCTTTCGCCCACCTTTGTTATTTCCAGTGGATTTCGACAGGGGTGTCCTATTTCACCGTTTCTTCCTAACTTCACAATTGACGATGCTCTTAGGAAATTGGTCTAGGGCCTCGTAGATGGTGGTGTTGAACTCCTCTCAAGGCACAGGATTACTGATCTGGAATCCGCCGACGACATCGTCCTGCTCTATTCTAACATCTCAGCTGCTCAACTTCTACTGAACCGCATGATAACTGAAATGGCTCGATACGGAATGTACTTCGCCTCGTCAAATTGTAAAATGCTACTCCAGGATTGGCGAAAGCATGTATTCGCGCTCTACTTGGGTAACAAGAGACTGGAGGTTACATAAAGTTTTGTCTACCTAGACAGTTGTATTACTGCAATTAGTGGATTGGGAGGGAAAATATCTTTGTGTATTTCAAAGGTCGGACTAGCTTTTTCGAACCTCAGGCATATCTGGCACCGAAACGACATCTGCTTTTCCTTTAAAGGTCGAGTGTATAATACTGCCATGCACCCCGTACTGCTGTATAGTTGTAAAACATGGCCCCTTCGAGTACAAGATATCCGTCGCCTGGTTGTGTTTGGTAGCCATTGCTTACGTAGCACTGCCCGTGTTTGGTGGGAGCAACGCGTCAGCAATGACCAAGTGCGCAGACGATTATTTAATACAGCCTACTCCTCCCTAGAAGTGACCTTATTGCAGCACCGTCTCCGCTGGCTAGGACATATATTACGGATGCCGGCCCAGCGCCTGCCACTTCGCGCATTGTTTGCGCTCCCCGAGTCTGACTGGAAGAAAAAGCGTGGAGCACAAGCGATGACGTGGCACAGAGGGATGAAGTAACTGGCGGAATGTCTGTCACGTGTCGGGTCGTCTAGGTCGCCAGGTTGGAACGGTGGAGATGACGATGAACACTGGCTTTTCTCATCATGGGACATGGCTCGAAACCGAAATCAGTGGCGGGAGTTTATCCGTTTCAGTTGTAGCCATCAAACATAGGGGAAAACACAAAAAAACGCAAAGTATGCACGCAACAAAACAAAAAAATCAACTTCTCTTTTTCACCTTTGTTTCCTCCACCCCCCCCCCGCTATAAATTCATGCACTCAATCCTCCCCGATTGCACCATGTTTTGTTTGCCACACGGTCTGAAATTAGGCACGTGTGAAATATAACATATAACACCATCATTGGTCGTCTTCTCGTCGGTCCTGGCTACACCGCGAAGAAACTATGCCCTCATCCGATCGAGCAAAATAGGACTAATGTCATAGAGAGGCGCGCTCAATACACAGTTTGGTTACAGGAGCATGCTAGCTCTGTCTTTTGGTTCTACATAGATGAGACTAATTACAACAAGTAAGCCACAACGGGCAAACAGTCAGCGAACCACATATTTAGCTCTGGCATTTTGAACATCGTCAAAGGCTCTCGAACGATTGCCAAAGGCTCCTGATAATTGCCATTAGATCTTAAACGATCGCCATAGGCCCTTAAACGACAGGAAAACCTGTAGAACATTTATCCGGAATACAGACTGAAATCCCTTATCGAGTGATTGTTGTGAATGACATTGATTTGTTTCAAAAGGAGCAGTACCTCGAAACTAGTTCCGTCGAATTGCTGGGCATTTTTAATTTGCCGCGACCGGATTCATATACTTTTGTCTCCACCCTACGTACAAACAAAAATCTACTTATTGTTTCTCCATATCTTTGCAGTACCTAATAGATTATATGAAATGTTGCATAAAACGAACTTATCTAGATTGTCATTTTAAACTATTTTCTGTTATGCTGCTAACGTCTTCATGAACTTGATATCCTTGAACATGTCAGTACATGCAGCAGACAACTTGTGATAAATATGTACCGAAGCAATTTTGACTTCATCAGCTATTGGCAGGTCGATTACAAAGCTACAGAAGTAGTTCCGTTTTTTCATCTCAAATACACTCTATCTTTCCATCTGTTTAATGTCCTGTGTTGCAGTAGTTCCGTGCCATTGAACATTTTGCTTATCGATTATTCCATGCCTCGTGCAAGCCTTTTATCCAGGACTATTTGCGAAGCCTATTCATCTGTACGAATCTATGTTGCCACTATATCATTGCTGGTGTGACCTATTGAATCGTTCATCGTTGCAGTAGACCGCAAAATTGGCCCAGAACACTACAGTCTGTGACAGCTGCGTTAGATATACGGCAGCCGGGGCGCGAGTTATGTCCAAATGCCCATACCCAGGGATTTTGTAGACACAGTTATCCTCTGAGCATTTTCCTGGTAGAAGGAAGAAAATTTCGTTCCATACGGTGAGCATCGCGCCAGAGATTAACTCATGTGAGCATCTGCAATACCCTATCTCGCAAAGCATTTTCTTACTGGAAGGCCTTTGATGAACACGCTTTTCTTGCTGGCATGACCCGATAATGTTTTTCAATGAGATTGAGGGTTTTGTTTCCGAATCACTTCAACTCTGTGGTCTTCCTCAAATAAGTCTATTGCAATTGGAGAAGTCGGAAGTTTTGCATTACCCTGCGTGGTCCTGTCGGATTGCGTCATTGATTTTGACAACCATTTGGGTGTGAACTCCGACACTTTGTGTCCCAAACAACACTGCATCCTACCAGTGTATACACCAATATAGAAGCACGAGAAGTGATAGGTAATATGTAAAAAATGAAGTAACATAGAATTATTATATATATATATATATATATATATATATATATATATATATATATATATATATATATATATATATATATATATATATATATATATATATAAAATGGTTCTAGAATGGATCTCTGAGGTGCGCAGCTGTTGAAGGATGGGTCTAGCCGGTCAGTCTGCGACGGCAAAAGGAGTGAAAATTTTAACCAGTGATTTTGACCGTGTGGGACGTGCTACGCTGCTGGATTGTGGTCTACGAGGCCCGCCCACCGAGGGGTTGGAGGCATTTGGTAACAGGATCAGCAGCGTGGGTGCATTCAAATTCTCTCTCCGTCTACATGATTTTCACCAGTTTTTCCCACTTTTATCTTTTTCATCTTGCCTCTACTGATTCCGCTCCGTTTGTGGAACACGAAATTCTAACTTGTGATCAAGAAATTTCAGCTGCTAGTATCGATGTAGTCTTTATTGGGTACTGCTTGGATCATCGGTACCAGTAGTTTGAAAGCTTCCGGGTTAAACCCCATTGAGACTGGAATAGCATTTGAGAAACAATCACAGATTTTACCCTTCGCGAACAGTCGGCACAGTGGACAGGGTGGTAAAAAAAATACGTCCTATCCTTCACCATGATCGAGTCAAATCATTTTCCATCGCTTATTCTTGTCTTCATCCGAGAACTAAACGTTAAAATCCAAATGTTCCTGTTACAAATCTTTGCCTAACCCTGAATTGCGTAGACTTGATCCGGGAAGAAAATAAACATAGAGTCAAGGCACAAAGATAGTGATTGTGGCGAAAAGAACCAACACTAGGCGTTACGCGTTTCCTAACAATTGGTATCAGTTTGTTTTTTCTGTTTTTCCCGTTCACCGTAGTTCTACTTTTTAATGTCATATCGAATTGTATCACGCACATACTTCCAGATCAGGCTGCAAACGGTCTGTGAAGAATTGCAGTTGACCCAGTCTGCCCTGACCACATCCGAAGCCCGTTGTAATGAGCTAAAAGAACAGCTGAACAATATGAGACCGAATATCTCTTCTATCACTGTTGCATGCCAGACGGATGACCTTGTACCGGAAGAGTTGAAAGAAGAGGTAAGTAAGGGCATAGACGATGAACTGTTCTGTTTTTGGTTAAGCCAATTGCGGCGGTCGTAATTAGTAACCTTTTCCCTCTCAATCGCATCCTTCTTCAAACGATGAGCATTACTTTTCAAAAGCTTCACTCTTGGATCATTTGATTTCTTTCGATGCAACGTTTGAGTAGAAGTGTAATAATCCGGTGCAATACAATTGAGTAGTGCTATTCGTCCTTCTCCTCTCGCTCTTCTGCACTGGCGAAGATACGATCAAGTCCTATGGAAATTATTCAGTGACGGTGAACTTTGCGATTTGGATTTAACCGACCATATTAGTTATGACTTCCATACTACATCGATATATATATATATATATATATATATATATATATATATATATAAAGATAGAAATCACAGTTGTGATTCATTTATGGACTATTCAATGAAGAATATCCGTTCACACTCCAGACGCTTGAAATCAGATTCTACTGACGATTTAACGAACGAGTGTACTAGTATGATAATGAGTGCTCAAAGGAGTATTGAGTACGCATACCTGATGAGCGGCACCAACCGCGAAACCGATCATGTGCTTCCGGGGAGTTTTTCCACCCATTTACAATGTGCTTAGTATCAATTTATATGTCCATATGCCTATATATATATATATATATATATATATATATATATATATATATATATATATATATATATATATATATATATATATATATATATATATATATATATATATATATATATATATATATATAATGTATATAGGCTTGAAATCAAGCATGTTGCCAACGCAACAACAACAACTATAAATATAGGAAAGGGGAAGTAGAACACAGTAAAAGAGACAGAAAGAGTGGGATTCTTCGACCTGTTTTATCACGGTACACTTTTTGGATATCCTAATTATTATTTTATTTGTCGGAATGAATTGTAAATACGGAGCACGAGAGTTCAACAGACAAACCGCATAGCATTCGTGCCACTGGCTTTCCTTCTGAGGCATGCTCCTCAACGTCTCTAACCAACGCCATTCCTCATCCCGTGAGCCCCAACCAGGGAGGCGGGGAGCACCAACCGAAGCCAATGCTGATGTCAGCTTCTTCATACCTCTGTGTCAAGTCATGGCCTGACCGCCGCGCTGTTTCTTTCAGCCTTGCCCAACACGTACAAATGGAGCACGGAAAAATAGACAACGGGCAGGCATTCGCAGAGCATAGCCCAGCCTCTGCAGGCGATGTGGAGCGATGAATTCGTTATGCGGGTGGCTATCCGTGGCTAACACACGATGGAGCACCTCGTCATTACTCACTCGATGCTCCCATCAGACGCGAAAAAAATTTGTACACATTGGTTGTTGAATACTGAGAGACGCCAAACACCCTCAGCGCGACGTGGCCAGGTCTCGTAACCAAAGGGTTTAACACTGCGAACCGCGACAACGTACAACTCTCTTTAGAGAGACCCGGATATCTCGGCGACGCCACAGGATCTCAAAAAGCAATCCCATAGTGCAGTTCTATGGACAGAGCCAAAGGCCTCGCGATTGTCGAGGAACACGACGATTGTTGGTCGTTGGAAAATGTGACGATGCTCTAGCAGTTATCGGAGGGCGAAGATTTGATCCATACATCCACGACCGGCACGAAACCCAGCTTCCCCCTCGCGAGTCTGCGCTTCACACCTTTGGTACAACCTGCGAAGTATCACAGACGCAAACTGTGACGACGAGATGTGATGTGATATGTTTGCGTGCCTCCATGACCCGAGGAACTATGCAGGACAAGTCAGTGAGTAGAGACCAGACGAAATCCGGTCTCAAAACCAGTTGATGCGCAACATCTGGTTCTAACTACCATGCCCCTGAAGAGGACACTGCAGCGAATAGACACGAAGCGAAACAGCTTACCGGTCTAAAAAAAACCCACTAGGTGGACGTAGGAGTGAAGTAACTAGGGTTTCTCTCGACGGTGTGAGAAGTCATCGCACTTCATTGGGCAGCAATCGCGCGTCTTAGTTGGGCAGCCCCAACACAAAGGATGCTACCCCGTCTACGTTCCGCTTGCTCCATTGGGTGCATGGGGCTAAGAAATGAATCCGAAAAGCGGATCGATAACAAAGCTCCAGCAAAGACAAAAGTGAATACATGGAACAATCATGTCTCACGTGACAGACCAGAAGAGGTTCCTTAACGAGTGCTTCGGCCACTTTCCTGTGGTGGATTAACGCCCCACTGCCTCGTGGGTGGGACTTTTGAGTCAAAGGCTCCGGTTGGATTTCCCAAAGGAAAATTCCTTCTGTAGTGTGGGCAGCCGCGTAGTGTGATATGCCCAAACAATTCCATCATCTTTCCTGCAAAGTGTCTTACCATCTTTCCCTCCCTTAATTTAAGATTGATGCGAAACTTTACGGGTAACTGCGGCTTTCAAGAAAGCAGTAGTTCAGAAGTCGCGCATAAATCGAATGGACTCATTGAAGCCCAAATTTTCATTTCACTCGGCTACTTTCAGCTTTCGTACATCATGTCTGGTAGAGTAACTGGCTGCTGCCGATAGAACTCTCGACACTCCAAAATGCGTAAAACAATGGGCCTGCTTTATCCAATTCATGGGAACAAGAAGAAGATATGATACATCAGCCAGCGTTTTGTGCACAAAAAAAGTTGGCGCAATGTTTTGGTTTCCCTTGGCACTAACCGAACAAACCTGTCCTCCTACGAAGCGCATTGTAATAGCTTTCAATCCATTCCATTCCACTGTATTATTTATGTTGCTGTATGACAAATAAACTGAAACGTTTTTAGTATACGGTAGGTAAGAGTAAACAAAATGCTTGCACCTCGCGACTGATGGGTCCTTCCTATTCTCATGAACTTTCACAATAGATGTTTGATGTGTCTTCTAAACGTGCATAAACGATCCCAACTTCTCTGATCACGCCTCGCACCCCAGATACAACCTCAGTCTCTGGCTTTACTCTTCGTGTGTTGGGTGATCCGGTTTCTATTGCTCGTGGTCAGGCTGGCGTTTCGATTGCTTTGAACATGAGAGCTGAGCGTACACTACTCGACTGGACTCCAGTCAACAGCCGTCTTTGTACGGTTCGGTTGAATGGTTCTGTGCATGTCAACAGCTCTAGACTGAAGCGTCTATACCTGCGTGTCGTGTCTGTGTATGAGTCCATCGACTGCCGTTCTGAATCCAGGGATAAATTCTATATGGATTTTTCCCTGCTGCACCAAAGCATTCGTTCAGCGGACGTGGTGGTAACTGGTGGATATTTCAGCGCCCAAGTTGGCCGTTTAAGGGGTTCCGAAAGATCCGTCTGCTATCGCGATCAATTGTACCGATAACGGCGATTGTCTCATCCAACTGTGCTCTGACTAAAAACTGTTTCTAACTTGTATGAACTTCTGTCATAAAAAGTGGCATAGACTCACGTGGCGTCCTCCTGCGTCTTCACAACGTTTGACTCAGATTGACTATATTGTGATTCGTCACCGCTGGCGTGGAGTAACAGAAGATTGTCGTTCGTTTTGGTGTACGCCTGCAGACTCAGATCACGCCTTGGTACGTGCTACCTTCTGTTTACGTGTCGTCCGTGGTCTCACCAACCTAAGAGCCACCCGTCCCACGCAGTTGCTCCCAGACAACTGGCGCATTGATTCTCGGACGGAGCTGTCGACACGGTTTTCGATGCAGCCGGATGTACACGACCCAGATGAATGCTGGCAGTAGATCAAGGGAAGCCTGATTTAAGTGATTCAATCAAAGAGTCCGACGGCAGACTGATTCACTCTCAGAGACGTCGTGCGGACCGCTGGCTGAAACGCTTTAAGGAACAGATCAGTTAGTCCACTTCTATAGAGGATCTATTGAAAAAGATGCCGATGGACATCACTCCTCCATCGGAAATGGGAGTTATGCGGGAGATAGGTTACTTGAAAAGGTACAAAGCCGCGGGGATCGCATGGTTCGTCTTCATCTATTTTTCAAGGATGGGGCGAATCTTTGGTTTCGTAGTAAACGGAACTCCTCCGGGTAACCTGCGACGGTGACCAAATCCCCGGAGAAAGGTGTGAATCGGTGATTGTGCCGATTTACAAGAAAGGTGAAAGATCCCCTCGTGAAAACCACAGAGGAAGACGCTCGCCTGGCTTTTCCTCCACCGATTATCCAGTGCCCAAGAAATGAGTACGTGTGAGAACCAAGCTGGTTTCAAACCCTGTCGTGGTTGTATCGACCTTATTTTTACTCTTCGGCACATCGCATGGCACAGACGCATTATCGGTGGACGCAAAATCTCTGTCATCCTTGAACTGAAGGCGGCGTTCTGTTCAGTCGACCGCACAGTATTCTGGCGCTGCGTGGGTGTGCCAGAGAAATTTAGCAGAAGCCGAGTTCTTGTTCACGGTGCTTCTCACCCGAGTTCACCACCTGAAGTAATGTATGTCAGAGTTGCCCTCTTTCTCCTCTTCCCTTCAACTTTGTAATTGATATGGCCCTAGAGACCGCCATTTGTCAGGTGATGATAGTGACACTGAAATTTTCCCGGGTAGGCAGGTACCAGACCTTTTAAGTGAAGACCCGGGTAAGTTGCAAGCTTTTCTAAGCAGCTTGACGGGTTGCGCAGCGATGTTCGGTATGCGTTTTGCACCTTCAAAGTGCAGAATGCTGTTACAGGATTGGGTTGGCCCAACACCAACACTACCTTATTATCTGGAGAAATTGTAGACCTGGTGGAAAATTTCTGTTATCTGAGCAGCTGCATTTCACCCGAAGGTCGTATATCGTATGTCTCTGCGTGTACAGAATTCTCGTTTGGTATTTGCCAACCTGAGTCACCTGTGACGTCGACATGACATCCGTTTATCTATCAAGGGTCGGGTGTACGCTGCAACAGTCAGGCCCGTGCTTCTGTATGGTTCAGAAACATGGCCACTGTGGGTGGAGGAAATACGAAGATTGTCGGTATTTGAACCCCGATGTCTTCATAGCATTACTCGAATCTGGTGGAAACACCGTATGAGCAATGCTAACGTTCGGCAGAAAGTCTTAGGTCCAAGGATCAAATAATTAAATGAAATACTTAAGCCCACTAGGCTAAGATGGTTGAGACGCGTTACGCATGCTCCCTGACAGGATTCCTCAGCGTGCCATGTTCGCGAAGGCGAATACCGGTTGGCAGAAAGGTATGAAAAACCTAAATCGTGGACTTGGCCATGTAGGGCGTGTTAGACCTGAGTGGGATCCAAGAGACCCTCCCACTCTATGATTAGATATGGATATGGCTAGATCGCGAGATCAGTAGCTATCTTGCATCCAAAAACTTTCTTCATCCACTTAATTCCAATAATGTAGTTCTCCTCTTATTTCTTTCATACTCTTTTCTCCTTCATCATTTCTTTTTGGGATTGCCGCTACGAGATAACAACTAAAGTCACCGCGCCCAGTGCAGTGCCATGGATAATGGTTGTCGGAACAGAACAGAAGAGATCCGTCTTGAACTCTTCTTGAAATACTTCCAAGTTGCCACGCATCTAACACAGTTTCTTCTGAGGAAGCCCTACTCACTGCCTTCTGGTGGCGGAGGTGTTTCCAATAAAGTTACAGGACGAAATCGAATGCCCGGCGCTCTCCACTGGGTTGGCTGACTGACAGCTAGTCTAGGGGATATGGCCCAACCCTGATTCCAAACCAGCCACAGGTGGTGTATGAAGCGCACAACGGCGTGCTCACCGGCATCTGTGGCAGAGGGATGTACTGAGTACCCAGGATGTCCATCCTCATCCGAAGGGCGTATGAACTGAGCAATCAGTCACCGGCCCCTAGTGGTTTTGGGACTCGACGTTTCGTCCTACTGCCTTGCGGGTTAAGCTTTGGATAACTATAGGCTTCGGTTGTGGGCCCCTAGGGAAACCACTTACCTTGGGCCTGGGCAACCTGATAGTATTGCGCTCACAAACGAAGTAAATCATGGAATGTGACATCGTGTACCCCTTCTTCTTCCTTCGTACCTTTTTGTTTTGCACACAGCCTGAGATCAGGTGAGTTCGAAATATGATAATAATATAATGCATCGGGTACTTGATAGACTCAAAAACATTTCGATTCCACTTCACACCTTCAGAGCGCTTTTCTGTGCTTCGAGGTCAGGGCGCAGAGTTATCATGTCCCTAATTGGGCATTTAGCGTGTGCAGATAGGTCAGTGATTTGTAGCCTTAGTATCTTGCCTGGCAAGTGGCCAGGACAGGCGCACTGTGCTGGGTTTAGACATTTTTGGCTTCGATTTTAATTTTTAGTTTATCTAGCATGTCTCAGCTACCCCACCACACATCAATCGTGCGCGCCCAACTGTGATAAGACTTGGACTCTGTGTGTGCATTAGACTCACCAACCAGAAGTCTTCGACCATCGCTGTTTACGATATTTGATTAAGCAGTGATGTTAGTAACGGGTATAATAAGCCTAGTTTTTTGTTTATCCTCGTATATTTTTCTGCCTCGTTGTACCTAACCAAATGAACTTTGTTGTTTGAGAAAGGGCTTGTACAGGTCGAGAAACCGTTCAACACACTACACCCTATTCGAAATTCATGCCTCAGGGTCAGAAAACCACACCTGCTGTTCGACATCTGGAAAAATGCGGGTTATCATTCATTCTACTACGAAATCAATCTGTTCCATAGAGCATAGATGCACGCACGGTTGATCTCTCTAATCCATGTGGTTCACATTCACACCTTGTCCATAAAAAAAGTATTACTCCTTATGTATGTCATGTGTTAGCAACGCAGGGTGTAGCAAAGTGTGTATCACTGTTACTTGTTGTACGTTGATTCACGCTTGATTCTTCACAGACGGAGTCCTCGGAACTGATCAGCGCTCGCAACCAAATTATTCAACTGATCGCGGAACGGAATCGCCTATCCAATGGAGTGAAGAATTTACATGAGCAGATTGTCAACTGTCGCACCGAACAGCTTTCTGCCGACTACCGGGCACAGGTGAGTGGCTAGCTGTACTAATATTTCAAGAAAAAAATGTGTTTGTAGCCTAGGGTTCCGTGATTTTCTCGCCCATTAACATGGTGTTTGGTTCGTTGTTGTCGTCTCCAACATGGAAAGTGAGTAAACACATTATGGTCGGAGCGTACGGATACACTCGATGCCTAAACGAGTTGTCGGTAAATTGTGAGGACGTTGTGTTGCGGTTTGGATCAAAAATAAATCCATTGATGTTGGGTTTTGTGTTGGATAATGACCTCAACGAGATTTAACCACGTCCAATTACGTCGACTAGTCACGCGAGAATTGATCCTCTGTTTACAAACAGTTGTTGGTGTTCCGCAAGGTTTTTTGGAGTTTCACAAAACGTCGGCCCATGTGCCGCAACATATCCGTATGCACACGCACACCAAACTCTTCCCGGGTATCAAGTTTCCCACTGTCAATTCACGAATAATAGTTTGAGGACGAATTGGAAAAGAAAACGGATCTTTCATAATACTGTTTCCCCTCAGCTATATCGTTCTTATCGAGCCATTAGTAACTCCAGTGAATTCTTTATAGATCCGATCACCAGAGGAACATCCTTTTCCCGAAGTGAACACTTCCGATCGGTGGGGTTTTACCAGCAAGCGAGGTGAACTCTGGTTCTGGTGAATTTTCTAGCTTTTCTACGATCACCGAACTCTTCAGTGATAATTAGAGCAATCAAACTCCATTCATCTGTTCTTCGACTTATCTTTAAATCTAATCATGCATGCGGAGTACCCTGTTGATCACGGTCGTCTGAGCGACAGCTGTAGTTATCATTCTGTTTTTAGCTATTCCTTTTTAACTGATGGAGGTTCGGCCGTGTGTCTTGACTGAGTGAAATGAAGTGTTCTGATCACCAAAAGTATTTCGTCCTCACCGGTCATCGCCTTGTTTGGTCTTTATACGTAGAATCATGCCAGAGAACTTACGGACTCGTTACAAACGATCCAGACGGAGCTTGATCAGGTTCGCTCGGCCCACGGGGCCCGAATAAATGAGTTGACTTTGGAACACGCTCGGTTACAGGCAACATATGACCGACTTGTTACCTCCAGCAATCAAATACGAGCCGAAAGGGACGTATTACATGAACAATTGGATAAACTCAAGGAACAACTTGAGAATGCGAAAATTCACAACGAAGAATTGTTACGCCAGCAATCTGACGACCATAACCAATGGTCTGCAGAGCGATCTAATCTAAATTCACAGGTGGTAAGTTATATGCTGATCTTTTGTGCTGTCAAGGTGTCCAAACTCGAGTTTACGCAGCCATAAATTTTATTCCATTGCCTCTTGTCAGAAACCGAAGCGTCACCTTTCGCACCTGAATTCCCTTAAGATTGGGGAGAAAACTCAAAAGATTTAAATGACAAACTGACTTGTTAAAAGTTTGGAAAACAAATTTCACAATAGGGCTTAGGAACAGTCACGGTGGCTAGTTATTGCTATCCCAAAAATGCTAATGAAAAACCTCACAGTAGCAGTCATGTGGATGCGTAACGATGATCCCAGTATCGTGCGTCATTCCGCTTGGTGATTTTTCAGTGTCTTCTGTCTGGCGCCCCCTTTTGCATGTCAAGGTCTTTGAACGAGTGCAGCACGAGCAATCTTTCTACCGGGTATCAAGGTAATTAATTACAGTGCTAAGCTCGGGTCGTCACAATCATCATCACGATCATCGCACAACGTTGAACCGCAGGACGAGCCCCACTGTTGCAAGTAGAAATAGAAAGAATGAATTTTCAAGGTGAACGGGGAGTTGACTTACAGGGGAGGGAAAAGAAAAGAACGCCCTAGTAGCCAAAAACACAGAATACACAGTATAGCTATACAAACGCATATTGATCAATTATTCTGATTCGACAGACAGGGACAACACGATCACTACTGTTCGCAGTTCGCTGCCATATCCTTCAGTGACTCCAGCCAACTGGTTCAGAGATTTTTTCGACCCCAACCACAAATAAGTGAAACACCTATATTTTCGAAGTTCCATATACATTTTCTCACTCGCCGTTGCCACATCAACTGTTGACCTCCACTGCTTTCTTCCATCCCCGAAGAGGAACGGAAAATAGGGCACGGTACATTAGACGTGTGTTCGTCATACGTAACACGTGCCCTAACCAACGAAGTCTACTGAGCTGGATACGCTGCAGTAGAACATTCTCTGAATTAATACCCAATACTCGAAATCTGACCTCAGCATTGCTCACTCGGTCATTCCATTCAATCTTAGCGACACCACTTAACGTAAATGGTCGAAATCCCGAAAGCAACCGACGCCTTCCGCACGCAGGCTCCATGTCTCGTAACTATACAACCAAACCGGTTGTACCGCAGCACACGACGTTCCAACTTCAGTGAAATATCAGGTAGGCGCCACGAGTGCTTCAGTCCAGTGTACGGCGTCTGAGTCCTGGATATACGAGTGCTCACCTCTACTGCCGTGCTTCCATTCATCGTCACGCTGCTGCCGAGGTAACTGATGCGGTCGACAATTGCTAGCACCCCCCCCCCCACTCCCCCATTGAGCATCAAGCTCCGAACCGTTCATGTCCAGTTTTGCAACATCACTTTACACTTTGTAGGTGGAATAAGCGAGTAGAATGAAGCTACAGCTCTTCCGAGTCTATCTAGTGCATGCTGCGCATGGTCAGTACGTTCAAGTAAGCAGACAAGGTCGTCCGTGTAATGTAGATGACACAGCTTTTCACTATTTCGTTGATCAACGCCCACATCCTGAAGATTTCTCAGGGCATTCTCCATTTATTCGTCGATGATGAATCTGCACAGGAATGGCAAAGTGTAACGTCTTTGTTACACACCGCTTGTTGTTTCGAATGGACTAGATAGTTCACCGTAAACCCTTACGCGACTAGAAGTATGATAGTACAATGATCTCAGTAAATTCACGAACTTCTGCGACAGACCTCTTCGGTGAAGAGTGTTAAATAGCGCTGTTTGGTCAGCTGAATCAAAGGCACCTTTCGTGTCGAGAAATGCCATTACTCCACTTCCACTTCTGATGGGGGTTCAAGTGATATTCCTCAGGGAATCACAGTTGTTGACGTTGGAGTAATTACAATAATGAGCGGCTAACTAAACTGCTCCTTGAAGAATTCTGCCCAACGGTGCTGTCTTTGTTATTTGCCATGAATAGGCTCTCCATTTCTATCGCATATCATTTCGCTGACCGGGGTTCGCCGTCCACCTTTGACGCGAAGTAGCTGCTTTCTTCGGTTACCTTCATCTACCATTTCTCGCGATCATTCTTAAGGGTTTTCGTAATCTGCTTTTGTGGATGTCGCCGTATCTTATTCGTCTCCTTACAGTTTTAGAGCTGATGTTTTTGCTCCTTTAGACTCAGATACTCCTGAGAAATCCAGTGTATCTGATGGCCATCTGATCCAAGACCACAGACAAAACCTGATGCTACGTGCATCGCCTGTTTGATGTGGGCCGAGTGCTCATCTTCACTGCTGTTCGTCGTAGATCTTGGATCATGTGCTAATTTTTGTTCGCAACTGGTACGAACTTCTGAATCAGATAAACGTTGTACGGCTACGTGGAGTAGTGGGGTCTACAGTTCTGTACAGAACTGCACCACCGGTAGCTCATTGCGCTATGATGGATCCTTTCAATTGCCAACTGACTGCCGGATTTTTACAGCACGTAAACTACTGCTAGCCAAAATCCGTTCTAAAAGGGCAACCTCAACCTTTTCAGTCAAAACCAATCTTACACCACGTCAGCCCGCAGCTGTAGATGCTTCGTCTCCTGAAGTGTGCCGGAAATGTCTCCATGAGTTATCAGGGGTAGTTAATTGTATCACACAGCTCGATTCCTGGATACGCGTTTCACTGACACAGCAGACATTGTAAGCGCTAGCACGGCTGCTGACCGGCCTGCAAAATAATATTTAAGGTTAGTTGATGAGAACAGAAAGAAGATATAAGTCACGAGATGCAAGCAATTCGTTTACTCTTGTCTTCCGCTTGCGTAAAAAATTTCAGTTTATTTATCATACATCGAGAAAAACAATATATTTCAAAGGGCTGGATTGAAAGCTATGATAGTGCGATCAGTAGGGGGAGCGAGAGGTCTGTTCGGTCAGTGCCAAGGCAAGCAAACATTTCGTGTCAGCGTTTTTCCTGCATAATGCGGCGGCTGATGCATCTTGATAAGCCCGGTTTCGCTGAATGGTAACGACTTCGATTTGGGACTGCGCAATATCACTGTGAAGGATTTGGTCAGGTCAACCTCTTGACCTGATGAAATTAAGTGCTTTACAGTTGAAGAATCCAGAGGTTTGACATCATTTTTCTGCGGTCGCATTGCGTTGCGTCATCGATTTCACCAACCATTTGGGTATGTGCTCTGACACTCGTTGAGCCAAGCAGCGACTCGTTCTGCCCCTGTATGCGTCACCGCTGCAACTAAACTGATAGACATTAGGATCGCCAAGACTGTTTGAGTGATTTTTGAAGCTTAACATTTTGGTGTTCTGCAACAGATGTAATTGCGCCGCTATGTAAGAAAGCCCTATGGCTGAATTAAGATTTCTACTTATTTGATTGAGTACGTGGTCACTTTCAAGTGGTAGAACAATAAAAGCTTGCTTCTCGACCGTGATTGGTTTTCCGCATGCTTTCCTTGGCTTTCGGTGGTGCTCGATGAACTTTTCCGATAACCATTGGCCAGCAGTGTTCTTTTTATGAGCTGGTCTTCATTTTGCTCTCGACCCCTGATGCAGATTTTCTGTGCTCTATTGAAAAGAGTTCGGACTAAGCCACGTTTTTCGGTCATTGATGCAATTCTAGAGTCTGGTAAATAGCGACCGCTGCAGGTTGCTTTGCGGTAAATACTCCTTTGCGATTTTCCATCCGGACGTCTGGTTACCAGAGTATCTAAAAAACCTAGGCTATTGGCACGTTCTTCTTCGTAAGTAACAGAAAGATGAGGATGAGTAGGGTTCATGGTGTTAATAAAATGTTCCTCATTCGAAAAAATTACAACGTTGTCAACATATCGTCTGTGAAGGGAAGGTTGAGAAACATTATCACAGTTTTCTTTCAATCTTTCCCAGAAAAACATCTGCCAAGGTCGGATCCAGATGACTTTCCATGGCGACACCATCAATCTGTTTGTAGGGTTTTCCTTCAAAATTAAAACGGATATTCTCTGTGCATATGAAAATGGGGTCCTTGATGTAATCAAAAGGAATGGGTAAATTAAAGTTGCGCGAAGAAATAAAATCATGTAGGTAATCAACTGTCTCATGGAGATGTACCTCAGTGAAAAGCAGCTCAATAAGAACTGAGTCCATTTTTTCAGACTTCACTAAAATCGTGCTCCATGTGTCTGCGAGCTCAAACGAGTCCTGTAGACAGAATGATGTTAGATGTTTCCGAATGGAGGCAAGGATGTCAACAAGCCATTGTGCGAGTTTCTCATGTGCTGAGTTTTGCATGCATAATATAGGCTTCAAAGGAGCTACAGGCTTGTGGACTTTTGGTGACCCTCTTGAATAAGGCGTCTGTGTCCCGATTGGTTTTAGTTTCTTGTATGTGCTTTCAGACATAAATCCATTTAAGAGCCGAATCTGTGGTTGTCTTGTTATCTGTTTCTCTGTTAGAATAGCAATTCTGCAATGACAATTGTCAGCAAACTATCTCTCCTGACATCGATAGTGCTGTAACTATGTGGACACGAAGGTGCACCTTTTGTAGCTCTATGTTTGTGAATACGTACTGATGAACTAGCTAGTAATTTCAATTTGGACTGTAATACAGTGGATGATCAAAATTGATAACAAAATATGAACCACTTGTCTCGCACCTAATCTACCGTCTCGCTTCCTAATTATTTCATTTTGAATCAGATCTCTGACGGATTTAGTGGTGCATTACCAGGAATACCAGTCTCTAGCGCCATGTTGTTGAGATGAATGGGTGTGGGCAGTAGCTTGTTCGACAATGTCTTCTAATTTCCGGTCTGTGTCACTATCAAACGTATTCCATGTATTTCTATACACTGTACCGTTACCCATATGGTCGAGTAAAAGAACGAATTGATGTTATTCAGAAATCTAGTCGACTACATGGTTCACTAGCATTGCTTGCTTTTACCACTAGTTGATTATCACTTTTTCCAGTTCCGTCGAGTTAAGTCAAACTGTGGTATTGCTGCACGGTTCGTCACATGAAGCGAAGTGTTCTTCTGTTGGAAAACTGATTAGTTTGTGTTTAAAGATAACACTGAATCGTGATATTACTTCATTGGACCTTCCTGGAATAACAAAAATTTTCACTAGAAGACCGGCAAAAATGACGAGGGAACAACAAAATTCAATAAAATTTGCCGACTTGTCCAAAATTCTCCACTCATTTTGATCTGCTACTTTACCATAACAAGCGAAAAGCTGCCGCACACTGGAAAGACGAAGGGAAAAACCTCGACAGAATGGTGACAAATCCGCACGGACACTCGGTATCATAGCGCCAGAAAGAAATGCCCCGCACAAACTAATCGGACCAAATTCGAAAGCCAATAATGAGATCTATTCAAATATACCAAAGTTATTGGGAGAATGGAATGCACTTATGAAACACCACTCCAGCGAAAGTTTGGGGAAAGGTGCGAAATTTATCATCAAGAAAAGTCACAAAACCTCAACAAATTGCTATGAAAATCAATCTATTCAATTTTTACTACGAGCCGGTATCCCCTTGCAGTAAATTGGTATTCTAGTGCCAATAAGGAGATAGCGCGAATTATACGAAATGCTGCACTATACGGGCAAATAATCATGCACACAATGATTGCAGTTAATTTATATTCCACCAGAACAAAAGTATTCATCATCCATCTCTGTTCGCTTAGCATTAAAAACATCATGACATTACACGGTTCCTGATGAGTAACAGAAAAAAATGACGTCAGAGAGGTTACAGTATCTGGTCTGCTGTGTGAGTGGTAAGACTCATTATGGTTCACATCAGCGATCTTTTACAGTAAGATTTCACATACCGTCAAAGAATTTTATATGTGCCACACGGATCGTTTTCATTCTGTCACTAGTGCGACAGATCCAATTTTTAATTATCCAATATATTCAAAAAAGAATTGTTATTAATAATATTGGCTTGTTACCGCATGCAATAAGACTGTCGAAAAGCAACCTGGACCACCGGCTTCATAATCTTGTGGACTTCACAGGAGGTGATTACATACCGGTATCTATCTGTCGACAATCTCGGTTTCACCGCAAATTTTACTGGCAAGAATTTTGTCAGTATACAAATATACGGCCTAAGCCATCGGGCCAATGCTAGCATCCCGGGTGGATTTTTCGGTATTTTGCCTACTGGCAAGCATGGAAGTAGCCCAGTGCAGAATGTGATTTAAATGAGATCAGGCAAGTCTAAAATTTTTTTCACGACTCAAAAACGCACTGTACATTTGCCTTTGGTCCAGCGCCAAATGCACGACTGAGCTGACAGTATTGTCTTCCGTGTTCTTTTTTGTGTGTATGGTTTTCTTCCGGGGCGAGTAATGAGTCGTTCCGCGTGGTTAGGAATTGAGTATTGTCGGTACACGATATTTGTTCGGGATTCGTAGCATAGAGATGCAGTGAAATGATCCGGGATACATCCTTTAATCTTTTTCTGAATTCTGTTTTCAGGTGACTGGTATTTATGTGCTTATCTTCATCCGTTTCACATTATAAAAACTGGTTTTCTGAGATCAAATTTCCTCACATCCAGCAGTTCTTCGTTGATTCCATTGTAACCCCCATATGGTCCGTTTTTCGATGATTGTTCATTTGTATGGTTAGTCAGAACTGAAGGAAACAGTAAACGATCTTGAAAACAAAACAAAAAACTTGGAGAACCGGTGCGCGGAGCTGAATCGTCAGTTGGTCAATCAACAGTCGTTGGTCAGTGATGCCGAAACCAAGCTGGCTGGGCAGATAGAGGATAGCAATCAGAGGGTAAACGAAGCACAAAGTACGTATAGAATAGTATTTTGCATGCATTAGTGTTGCCGTACTGCTTATTATTTTGCCCATTATATTTTTCTCACGCACGATCAGTTTTATCTAAGAGACGGTTCGAAGCCTCACCTACTGTGCGCCAGTGTCCCTGACAACCTGCTGAGAAATTCGTAGCCAGTCGAGGTCGAAGTTGCAGTGTTATAACGAAATCAATTACATACTTCAAACTTCAAATTGTGGCATTCTGGACAGTGTTCACCGGCACTTCACATCACATACAATAGGGGAACTAGACAACGATGATGAAGTTAGAGGGGAAAACGTCAAGCAGTGACTGAAAAGGGTTGGAAGGCCAGACTAGCGAGATCACAGCTTCGACTACTGAACACAATACACTGGCGAGCCGAGAAACAAACACTCATAAAACGATGTCACAAACTCGAGGTGTCATAGTCGAGGGGAGCAGTCTAATCAGAAACGGTGTAAAATAACCGGATGGAACTCACACGGTCAGTGGACACCAAAGTATGAATTCGGTATCGTGCCTGATACAAAATTCATCAGAATTTTCTTTGATGCACGGCGTGTGATGAATTGTACGTGGTAGACCGAGAAGCTAGCAATGAATGGGGACGTGAAGTTGACTGGGTTAACTCAAAATGAGGCATGTCTGGGAGTAGACAAAGATTCAACAGATCGCAAGTAGGTGACCCTGTAAAATCTTTGAGAATGTGCTTCAGTCGCTGCCCATGACACTTCCGTTGTATACACTTTTTTCGCCCCAGTCAGCCGTAAATGTTGCTGTTCGGGCTCGAATTTCGCCCGCTGGGTTGCGATGCAGCACATCTCGACTGATGTTTCGGATGGCTTGCTGAAACTGCTTCGATGGAATTTATCTCTCTCTCTCTCTTTCCTTTGTCAAGTAGATATAATATAGTTACCATGTTTTAGCATGATTACACCCAAAGGGGCTAATAATATGACTACGAGAGGGCTAACTCAATGTACTATATAGAAGAACCGTAAGAAATGAACCTGCTCCTATACTGGGGTAACTAGTCCATCATCAATGGTGCCGCCCACCACCACAACTGACCGATGGGTATGAGGCGTAAATCCACTAACTCGGAATTAGTCGTCAGTGATTTACACAACTTGTAAGACAACGGTCAACTTGTAGCCCCAGTGATAAACACCCCACCGTGCAAAAATGTACTCTGCTTTACAGGTTAACCACACTGCTTCATGAAGTTTGGTTGAGTGTATTTTGACAAACGTTCGAACGATCTTTGACCTCCGTGGGATTTGAACCCACGCATGAACACCATCTAACATCTGCCATCGTGTGCGCTTGAGCTAAAAGGTTTCACCATAGACTTTGGTCATTCGAGACTGGTGTTCCCCGTGTGTCGTGATTTTAGCAGGTAATCTGTGAGATCGACCAATTTACAGACAATGTGAAGGATTCTCGTTTCATAACTTCATCAGCTGAAATCATAACATATCTGGTGATGGTTGTCGGACTTTGAAACCATCCCGAGCAGTCCATCGATGAAGATTGATATCATCTGCCAACCGGATGTTCACTGTGAAACTGTCAAGCACTACAAGACGATAGATAAACTCTAACAGTTCATGAACTGCTGTTCTTGACTTCTGCCACTGGACTTTTTTTACTACAGGCTTCATTATTCCATGGTATTTATACAAACCATATGAAATGAAAAGTGAGTTGTAATACATTTTTATTCTGATGTTCGAAATGATTTAGACAGAAGAACTGGTAAAGCAGAGACTGAAATTTGGGTAATGCCTTCGAAAAGTTGTTAGTGGTCTCCTGGTGCTGAGTATTTTTCATTCCGTACTTATGCTTCAGAGTTTATATCGCCAAGTCTTGGGACAAATTGCACCGTCAGGCTGAGCTTGCATACAAAGCCTCGGGACTTGGATTAATGAACTACATAGTTGAATAATGAACTACACTAGGTGCGTTAACCAGCCGGAGGGGTTCACTAGGATCAGTATGTGCGATCAAAGACCACCAGAGTATTCTGCTTTCATGAACTGATTACAATTTTTCCCCTATCTAAATAATACGTTTGATATTTTGGCTTGACAACACACAGACTCGAGATAACTGAGGCAAACATCAAGTTTCCTGTAATGTGACGCTCACAGTCGTGCTTGCCGACCGATTTCTGAATCCAAAATGTGACTCAGTGAAGGTCACTGCGGACGATTCCTACCAATTAGGAGATGAAACTGCTGGAGATTTTCGACTGAACCGATGTTAACCCACTCACGAGATTGATTGTTTCTGGTAACTGGTGAAAACAAGTCGGTCCTTATAGTAGAAAGAAAAACTTGGGGCTGAATGATCTGACAACGGACATACATTTTTGGGATCAGTAAAACAACGGCATCTTTCGGTGAGTTGATTCAGCCTCTGTCCCAAGAAAACAGTTTGTCCGGACTCAAAATGAGTATTTTGTGGTTATGGTGGAACCTAGACAGAATTTTCTTTCACAGTAATGTGGCTGCGTTATTTTGGTTTTCACCGTACTTAAATAGAACAATTTTCCTTACTGATATGCTGGCCACTACCTGAAAAGTCTTTCCCTTTAGATTATTGCATCGCTCACGATGAGACTGCGCTTTCGCATGGTGTGATCGTTTTCGTTCCTCTATCACCCAAAGAGCTATGCATAGTGGCCTTATTAAACCGGAAATGCAATAATGTCCGACAGACCAATAGGTAGGGTTCGGATGAAGTCTAGTCTCCCCAAACCAGTTGATGGATAGCATCTGCTTCTAACTACCATTCCCCTGGATCGAACACTCCCGTGAATGCAAGTGAAGAGGAGCAGTTTACCGACCAGAAAACTTCCACTAGATGGACGCAATAATAGTACCTGGGTTTTTCTCGACGGTGGGAGAAGTGATCGCACTTCATTTGGGATCTTTTCACCGCGTTAGCTGGGTAGCCTCCGATCGATAGGACGCTGCCCCGACCACGTTCCGTTTACTTCACCGGGTACTTGATGCTAAGGATTGATTCCGATAAGTGGATCGATAATTAATCACAAGCGAGCACAGAGCAGGAAAGAAATAGTAATCGGGTGTCACGTGGCCAGCCAGAAGAAGTTCTTTCACGAGTACTTCGTTCATTTTCCCCTGCTGTGTGTGCCAGACTACTGATTCGAGGCCTGTGGTTAGGAATCCCAGTGATTAACATCTTGTGTGATGTGATCAGATGCGAAGTATGAACTGACCAGAAGATTCCATCGATCTTACTGTTTTCCACCCTTCATATCCCGATTCTAAATGAATGCGCGGATCCACTAGGAGTTATGACTGAGAAGTTATAGTTCGTGGTATGGATGATAACTTGGATATAGGGAAAAAATAGAGAATCGATTCTCAGACCCATGCATTCTCTTTTGTTAGCTGTTTTCAAAATTCACCCTTTTTCCAGACGAAACAACAAGCTATCTGAACTAGGATTCTTGAAACCTTTGAAATATATGTGTATTGTCTCCGGCACACACATACAAGACCCTAGTTCAGTAAAAACACTTCGCTCTTCAGACACAAACTCGGCTTATCTTTTCCCCCTTCGCGTTTTGAATAATTCGGAACTTAGTTTTTGTGGTCAGGCCCATGCTGGTATCGCTCTGAGCATGAAGGTTGGACGTGCACTGGTCAACTGGATCCCAGCCAGTGGCCGTTTATGTGCAGTTTGGTTGGATGGCTGTGAGCATGACGACAGCAACAGACTGAAGCGTTGATACTCTTTCGCTGTTTTTATGCTTTCCGCAACGGACTGTAGCTCTCCTTAGGCCAAAGACGATTTTTTAACTGCTCCTCGGAGTGTGCAATATGAACATAATAGTCGCTGCTGGCGATTTCAGTGCTCAAATTGGAAGCCTAAACGAGTCGGAGGAGCACAATGTAGATTGATTTACTATTCCAAACGATCGAATCGATAGTGGTTACCGAACCATTCAAATACAAATTGGTCACACAAAAAGCGGCACCGATCAACCTGGAGTCCTCTGGCGCCTTCATGTCGTTCACTTCAGACGGGACATCGCTGTTGGTTGCTTCTAGTGCGGATTGTCGTTGATTTTGATCCACGTCCGTGAACACTGATCACTCTCTTTTCCGCGTGAGTTTTGGCCTATGCTCCGTCGAAGGCCAAAGCCAACCGTCCCCCACTGTTGCAACTTAACTATAACCATCAGTCTGTTTTCCAAACAGAATTGTCCACGAAGTTGTCGATGCCAGTCCTATGCCCTGGGTCCGGATGAACGATGGACAGAGATCAAGGAAGTCCTATTTAGATTGTTATTGATGCTTAAGGCCCATGGCACAGGCGCACACAGAAACAAAAGATATCTGCTGTTCTGTTCCCTCTTACTAGCTCTATTAAGGCTCTTCTGCTTTCGAACCATCTCGGTTTATCATCTCAGAATATGATGTTTAAATGGGATGAATAGTCACTGTTACCAATGATGGCACAACAGGCTAATTTGTTCATACTGGCATCGAGTGATATTTCTTCAGATTGGCTGGTCGAACAGTCAACCACCGTTTGACGGGTATCTTTTCTGGTCTTATCAGTTTGCTGTCCTGTCGTTCGCGATTCCGTTGACTCAAGCCCTGACCTGTATGCGGACAGGCGCTGACGTGCTATCGACTAACGAGACTAGGCCGTCTATCGACGACGTGTCAGCCCATAACCTCACATCTGCGTTCTCAGTTGCACTGTTATACTAACGAGAATGAATTACTCCGGACTACAGATATGAAGCAGAGAGATGTCTTAGAAGCCAACCAATTCAGAGCCTGAGAAATGACCGTGTGCAGTGAGTGTGCTCCAATAATACGGGTTGTATGGTTTTAGTTCGCTGATTCCATTTCCGGTTTTCTTAGTTAGTTGAACTGTCTGCACCTCATTAGACTGAACACGTGACCCATTTCAATCCATCTATTGGTCGAGTTGTTTGAAGAGTATCAAGGTTCCCAAAATTTCCTTGCAAGCCTCCTGGTTGCTTGATCCGCAATTTTTACCTTAACCAGATTGAGCTTGTGTCCTTCGCGATCCTCGTGAACGGATATAGAAGATAACGGGTCGTATTTCTTTGTAGCCAGTTTATGCTCGTGCATTTAATTGGCCATTTTTCTCTTGGTTTGATCGATGTAGCATTTGTTGTAGTCCATACATTTGACTTTGTTTATAGTGTTTCTTTGGTTCTGAGTTGCTCGTTTTATTTTGATATCAGTCTTCTCACGGTTTTCATTGGTCTGTGAGCTACTGTCATGCCTTGAGATTGAAGCAATCTTGCACTTATTTCAGATACGTTTCTGATGTGTGGTAGAGTGGTCCTTCTGTTTGGTTGTGCTCCCTGATTTATTGGTCTTCTCAACCCATGCACGGTTCTTCTTATGAGATTTCTTGGATACCCGTTTCTCTGGAAAATCCGGATGAGTTGGTTAATTTCTTGCGTTCTCAGTTCTGTTGTGCTGCCGTGGGTTTTAGCTCTCGTAAACAAGGTCCGAATGTGCGACCTTTTATGATGATTTAGGTGATTGCTGTAAAAGCATAATATTTGGTCCGTGTGTGTTTGTCTTCGATACACGGATGTCTCCACTGTGCCGTTGGCGTTTCTTTTTACTAGCACGTCCAGAAATGCCAATTCTCCAATTTCGTGGTGTATTTGATGTCGTTTTGCGTGTTTTCGATATCCGAGCGTTTGATGATGATGAAAGTATCATCCACATAGTTGACCCGAAATTGAGGCTGAATCTTTTTGGTAGTGCAATTTTTTCCAGGATCTGCGACACAGCTTTAGCGAGAAATTCGGATATGGGTGAAATCCATCGATGTTCCGTTGACTGGTTCGTACGTGTCACCGTTAAATTTGATACAGATATGTAGGTACATTTACAGCAATTCGTCAATTGTTCGTGGTCTGTCTGGGTTATGATCTTACAGAAGTTCTTTGGCTACATTCTTTGCTGGGTCCAGGTCAGTCGAAGTAAAAAGTGCAATGGCGTCAGACGAAAACATCGCTTTGTTTTCTTCCACTGGTATGTAATTTATTTTTTTCCAAAACTGCAGGGCCATTGGTTACAGAGTGACGTGATCCGCAGATCGATGCTTTCAAACGTCTCCATAGTTCTTAAGCCAAGTTATACGTTGTAGTTTCAGTTAGGGAAACAATGGGTCTGAGTGGAATACCTCCTTTCTGTACCTTCGGTAATTCCTAGTATCGTGCGGCGTTTGAGGCTTCAGCTCTTATCCTCCAGTATTCCCCTTTAGTGATAGTTTGCATGTCCTGTAACTTTTTCAGGGTTTTGTTGATTTTCTTTTCGAGTTTTCAGTTGGGTAAACGTCAAGTAGATGGTACGTTGTAGTATCGTTGAGTAGTTGTTTTGCTTTCTCATTGTAGTCGGTCTTGTCCAGAATGACCGTCCGTCTTCCTTGTCAGCCAGCACAATGATGATGCTTTTATCCTTCTTCAGGGTTTGTAGCGTTATGTGTTCCGTGTTTGGGAGAATATTGCATGGTCTTTTGTGGTCTTTAGGGATTATGATTTGCCTCAGCTAGCATTTGGTGTTCTCGTGCTACTTAGATGACTTGAGTGCATGTCCCAGTTCAGCGAGGTACTCCTTTGTTGGGATGTTTCTCAGGTTGTAGTTGTGTCCCTTTTTGAGCACGTTATGCTCTTCAGTTGATAGTGGCCAAGATGGCAGATTATTGACCCATGTCTTGTTTTCGGTTTCTTCTAGGTCCTCCGTGAGCTTCCGTAGCTTTTTAGCTAACAATGATCTTTTATTCTTCTGGTATTGTCATCTCGTCGTCCAATGGCGGCTTCCATTTTTCTAATCGTATCACTATCGACTCTTTGTTCACACAAGTAATTGACCTCTTATTCAGAAACGATGACAATATGACCCTTTGAGGGACACCAAGAGTATAAGTAAGAAAAGAAGAGCTGATGTCACTGTAACGGACCAACTGTTGACGGTAACAGAAATAATCAATCAACAGGGAATTAGAGGAAGGCTCGACACCTGAATTATGGAGTAAAGAAAGCGAGTTTCTCTTGTCGAAACAATTAAAAGAGTCACTGTATTCAGAGAAACAGATCCTAATTGCTTTATTCTTTTTATCAAGTAACGAGAGAATGTAATGTATCAGGGTGACAAGGGCATCAAGGATGGACCGTAAGGATCGATAAGCAAACTGGAAGTGGTCTGAAATATTTAGGGACGGCTTCACATGTGGGTGAACTAACCTTTCAAAAACTTTCAAAGTCACTGAAGTGCAAGCAATAGGACGGAATTCGGAAGAACCCTTAGGAACAGGAGTTGATGGTCGCTAAGCTCGAGTGGCGCGGGATTTTTCTGTCTTTCATGCACTGACTGTACAGTTCGGCGAAAACAGGCGAGGAAGTGACCGCATACCTTGAGGACTATGGGACTGAGGCCATCTGGTCCAGAAGATTTTCTGGAATTTAGAAGAAGTAGTTCTTTGTAAACATCGGAGATGGAAATACAAAATAGAGGTGTATTCGAAGGGTCTCCTTTGACAAATATTGAAATGGGAGACCCAACCTCTTCATTAAGTAATAGAATAAGAGCTTCGATATCCACAGCAGTGGACTAGCGTAAAGGTGAATCTTCACATAAATATTTCAGAAGCCTCCATGTATCTTTATGGTTTTGCGTTTCAACAGGTTGCATATATCGATGATTTCGATCAGAACACGTGACGTAGGCTTGAAAATGAACCATTAGAAGCCTATGTTCGCCTACACTATGTGTTTTGGTCTTGTTTCTTTCATTACTTTCCTTTGAGGTTTCCGCTCAGAGATAGCAAACAAAGCTGGCCCACCTAGTGTATGCTTATTGGTTGTGTAAAGTAGACTACACCCCTTCCACTGAAAACCCAGAGTGGTAATTCCGCATACGGAATTAGAGTGAGACTGTCCTTCTGTTAGCAACCGAACGATTAAAATACGCGTAAAGCCCCGGATCAAACGTTATAAACATCGAGACTGTCTCGATATACGGTTCTATTAAACAGTAATCGGTGATTAAATTGATGGATAATGCAAACCTGAAACCGTGAGATATCTCGAATGTGATAGTCGTTCAATGCACCATCCGAAATAAGGTACGTCTTTCGATGTAAGAATAGTGAATGAAATTGTACAACATACCGGGGGGAATATGACAGAACGCAGCTGTGTCCAAATGGTTTGCCTACAATGGCGAAGGGCAGCGTCAATTACGGTGCGTCAAACAAAGACAGCCGCAACTTTGTCAAGGGGCGTACAAGACAGTGCTCGTCTGTGTCCAAAAATGCGAGTGAACCTGGTCACCGGCAATCAAATGAAATGTGTTCGAGGTTAACTCGTGGTGTGCGTGAAAAGGGCTGATAATACAATGACTAATCGCCCAGACGGGAACCGATCAAACGAAAGAAGTCAGGTTCATACAAATGAACCGCGCGGTCAAGTGTTTGTGAGCTGTAAGCCATGCTGAGTGTACGTAAGTACGTTTGTGTAGCAAGCAGCTCAAAACGAAGTTAATCAAACGGAAAAGGTCGAGGCGTACGAGTGTGCTGAGGCAGGGAACCGAAAATCAGTGAACCGTCAACCAAGTGCTAGGCTTGTGATGGGCCAACTGCGTAGAGGTCCGGGATCAGGACCGATAACGAACGTTATGTGAACGTCGATTATCTGGGAACGAAAATCAATGTCAGCGGATACCAAATATCACCCGTAAGGAAGGTGAACATATAGGGGAAGAAGAAAACGAGATTTTAAATTTGGAAACAGATTTCATACGAAGTTACTGTGCATTCTTATGCACGAGTGAGTCACAGGAGACCTCTGCAGCTTCATACTCAACATAACACATTTGTACGGCGTCGTGGTGTAATCTTGCAATGAGGGAACGGTTTTCCGTCTTGCAAAGGATCATGTGGTTTACACAAATAGAAATGAACGAGTATCTCGCAATAAGCATTTGTGCACACTCATTTCCTACAATATTTCCGGGCGTCGTGTTCACTTTTCGTTAAATTATATGATTAGATCGATATTAGTGTTTACATTCTCGTATCCAAAGAACGACAGTGTCTAGTCAATCTCTATTGGTTGTTTGTAATCAGGTGCCTGCATTTCACTTAAGTCCCTATGGAGAGCTCGTCCTCCTGAGCGTTGATTATTGAGCGGTTTACGAGTTTTTACCGTTTAAAATTCATTGAGGGCAGATTGTCGTATCATGGCAGCCTCTAATTGGCAGCAGCCACCCCCGCTTTTCCCGAAAAAATTGTATCAATATTTTATGGTTAAATTGTTCGTGATGTAACGAAAGGATGTAGTTTTGGCGTTGAAAAACCAATGAGATCCAGTCCGCAAAGTCTGGAGATAAGGTGTTCGGTTCACGATTATTCATTTCGGGTTTGAGTCCCAGTCGGGACACACGTCGATTTGTACTGCTGACGAGTTCTAACAAGTCAGATGAAACAGTCGTAAACTTGGTTCGATGGTCTTCATTCGTGAGTTGGGTACTGATACTACATGATAAATCGTTTTATAACCAGTGTGAATCTCTCACTACTCATACTAGACAAGCTATCTCGTCCGATATGAAAATGCACCCTAACATCGTACATTGCGGTAGTGGAAATGCGGTCGAAATGTCTGTTTACGAGACAGCTGACACATTCGTGCTGTCTTTTTTGACAACTGATCTTTTGTTGTTATATTTGCATATCAAACAATTACACAATTGAAGTTTTCCTGATTTTACGTCCAAACTTCAGCTCAACTACAACAATCGAAGAAAGAAGTAGAATCATTACTTGAAAGGTATGTTCAAATGCACAGTCTTCCACAATTTGAACAGTCAGTTTTTATGTGGTGGTGTTGTTTGACCAGTGAACGTGAACCAAGTGGTGTTAACCCTGAAGTCGCTGGTTAACTTTGGCGGTTCTTGTTGTGTTTGTGGTTCAGTGGTATTGCGAAATCACGCGTGTGCAGTGTGTTCTAGAATAATAGGCCAATGCCGAGATTTTCGTATTTATATTTTGACTATTGTTTACTTTGGTAGTAGGTCGTTTTCGAGATTTTCATACCTCAATCGAAGAAGCCGTCAAACTGTATGCACGAAATCAAGATGAACGAAACCACTATTTACGAATCATTACTTTAGAAGTGAAGAAATTAGCCCCGGAATGATTGCACAAATATACTAACTCACTCCGATGGCCCTGTTAGTGTTTCTACTGAATATGTGACCGCTTTTTGTGATTAAAATGAACCACTCGAGGCAACCAATACAGTCTGTCCAAAGAATTAGGGATCACCTCAATTCGGTTGAAATCCTGACATATGGTCGAATTCTAGTTCAAACAACTGACACCACTCTCTCTCTCTCTCGCTAAACAATAGTGTCTGACGTGCATTTTTGGCTACTGCGAGTGGTATCAGCTGTATGAACTGGAATTCGACCGTAGGCCAGGATTTCGACCGAATTGAAGTGATCCCAAATTTTTCCGACAGACTGTAAATCCGATAGTAAACCCACCTTATTCACGGTAACTGAAACTTCGCCTGATTACAGGCATATGAGACAACGTAGTGTTCCATTGTATACCAAAAATTTGAATATAACTGAAGGTTTCCCCTAATTTCTGAATCTTAGAGACGCAAATGAATATCCGCAAACGTTTGTGAATTCTATCATTCGAAAGCGATCAGCTAAGAATCAGTTCCGATGGACTGCGTATCCACTGCGATCATTGTCTGATTTGATTCACCTTTTGTTTGGTCTTTCTGACAAATTTTGCTCGTTAATGCAAATGTTGCACCTGATAGTCACTCTGATGACATCGGACAGTTCACACCAACAGATTGACACTTTTCAGTTACATCACATTGTGCTGTTACTGCAAGGTTAGTCGTGCAAAGCAAAGTGCTTCTCTGTTAGAAAACAATAATTTAGGGCGAAAGATACCATTGGATCGTGGCATAACTTTAATGGACCTTTGCGAAATGAAAAATCTCTCACAAGAAGGCCGGCAAAATAATGAAAGAACAGTGAAACCAAAATAAATTTGCTGAATTGTCCAAGATTCTTCGAAGTCATTTGATACGCTTTACCAAAACGATCGGAGAACTGCTCAATTATGAATTCACACGAACTGTGTCCATAGTTACACCATACACACAAATGATCATGCATATACTAATTGCAGTCACTGAGTGTCCCACCAGAACAAACTGAAGTGATTTTCATCCATATCTATCTGACAGCTTGATGGAGTCTTTTGAATGGAATTATTGGAATCACGGGATCAAACGCTATACAGATTTAACCCGTAGTCGGATTGGCGGTTGATTGGGCAAATTGATGGTATACCACTTGTCAGAGACTATATCGAACTTGATAGGATAAAGGCTATTGAATGAGCAGTCCGTAAAATGGGAGAAAGGTAATAAAAGCCGAACCAATGCATTTGGCCATTCAGGGCGTGCCGAGCTTCTACGTGGTGTCCACAAGATTCACCCAGCCAGTGATCATATGCAGGAAGATATGACTGCGTAACATGAAAAGTGACACTTGTAGTTGCAAAACTTAAGAGCCAAAATGATACCACTGTTCATAGTTTTCCCGTTGATTTTCAATCCTAGTAATTGTTTTGATGGTCGAGTCAGATGTAGATTCTAGTGAACCACTGCAATCTGTGAACTGTTAATGGTTGTTGCAATGGAATAAGGCCCACTTAATACTCGCAAAATCAGGAGGTCAATATAAATATACGCGACTGAGCCAGGAACAAGTTAGTGATAAATACTGTGACAATGGATGACATACTGTGGAGTGAATATTACTTGAATTGTTGTTTTACTCGGATTTTTCAAGCAAGCGCTTTAAAATTGATCAACGAGACCAGCTTATTAACAATGGACGCGTCCAAAGTTGTTGATCTATCACTAACAGTGCTTTAGGAGTACGTAAATTGCTTTGTGCGATCACTGTGCCGTAAAATAAGCCATTTTTGAAGTTTTAATCAGTAAACCTCGGTATCGGTCTCCGTCATCTCAAGCGGGCAATCCAGAGCATTTTTTCGCCAGATGTCAAAATCCACCTACTGCTATTCTTTTCAGTAGCATATATGGACATTCAGCCCTACCGGGGTGGACCCACTCCCGATGAACACACTGTACATGGTGTACGGGGAACGTGTATTCTGAATCCAGTGAACGGCAAGCACGAGCATCAGTACAGTAGTAAGGATATCTCAAGTGAACATGAGCTGTCGATCAATATCAGTCTCACACGGAGTCAACCGCATGTGATTGGCTGTGTAAAACAGGCAAAATATGGTACCGACGAGTATGGGATGCGCGAATGTATGGCGAACGTCACAGGAATGAATCACGAGTGGATGTATAGGCCTCATGAGATGTGACTGATAAGCCACACATCACGTCTCCCCACCAGCATTCATGTTACCATTAGCGGTATTAGGGCTAGCAGTTGTAGTGTGGCAGTCGCAGTGGTGTAGCAGCAGCTGTAATAGTCGAAGTAGTAACAGAAATGGCGAGCATAAAATGTGAGACAATGCGCAATTAATTACCCGAGTCCATTGCAGTGGTCGAGTGAGAACGGAGAGACATTATACTAGAGAATCAACAATGAACCGCATAACGTCGTCAATGAAAAGCTTGCAAGAATCTCAAATGCAGCATACTGGTTCAAGTAGAAACACCGTCTTGGATAAATAGCTTTGTTCTAGTCGACAGACAGGGTTAAAAGTTACCCGTTTCGGCCGATATACTTGTGGCTAAAGCTTTGAACCATTCATGAAAAGGTCCAAAACACAATTCTGTCGATTATCCAGTAAACCTGAATTCATCCGCACTTCGGTGCGTCCGATTCACGGTTCGTCTTTGGATCGATCCCCTTAACCCCCGGTTGAACCAGGCGTAGTCGTGAAACTGAAGACAATAGGCAATATTGTTCATCATAGTCCAAACAGATGGGTTTTGAATCTGGGTGGTTGACTGTTTTATTCAATACTAACTTTTTCTCGACCTATGATAAACGCTAGTGACCTTATAAATCAGTAATGACGTGTGTCTTGTTCCGTATTACAGACTCATCGCTGCCGAGGACAAGTACGTCAGTCGCCAAGACCAAATACAGTCTCAAACACAGGAGATTGATTGTCTTAAAAAGGCTATTTTCGAACTAGGTCGTGAAAATCAATCACTTCAGGTGTGTACAATTTAGGTGTATTATTTTATTATAATTTTATGTCGATAAACATTTGTATATCGTAGTTCTTCTCCGTCTGGAGAACACTGAAATTGTCCCATTGCTTGCGTAACTAGTTGAAAGGAACTATCACCCATCATACCCAAAATCGTGAATAACAGGTTTGCTTTCTTGAACTTCGTATTATGGCTCATAATATTTATGTACCCATCCTAACAAAGTATATTCCACAGTGGTGTTTAATGATCTCACGTACGGGAGTGGTCGTAAGGGATTGCGTTTGATATACCTTCTCCGCTTTATCCAAGTCTGAACATGCAACGAGAAGAGACTGATGAAATGAAGTACTAAACCATCACTAGTGGTTCTTTTTTATCTGAAAGTATATTTGTATTTGTGATCATGCGCGAAGGACGATATCGCGATTTTGCGCCCCAAATCACCACGTTCAGTAGTCGCCTGTGCAGAAAATAGTCTAGGAAACACAAGACAGTGTGCGAGACCAACCGGGAGATCAGTCTGATCGAAGTTGCTGCAAAGATGTTCTACTTACCGCTGCTCAGTTGCCAGAGTCTCCTACATACGGCCTAACTTATTTGGTTTTCGCCGTGGTAAAGGCTGTGTGAACCAAATATTCACACCGCATCGAATACTGGAACATAGCTGCAGGTTGGAGCAATCAAAAATAGCCTACTTTATCGATTTCCTTGTAGCCTTTGACTCAGTTAATCGTGAAAGCCTGTGGGGTATACTATGATCGGACGGTATTGCTTCACTGGGACACGCGTCCGAATGTGTGCCAAAATTCTTCTGAGTTTGTAATTACGGAGTTAGACAGGACTGCCCTGTCTCACCGGTGTTGCTCAACTGTACACTCTACTGGACAATGAACAGAGCCTTGACCGATTACCCTGGTGTTCAGCTGAGTCCCACGGTGCACGTCTTGGACCTGGAATCAGCAGACGTTATTGTGGTGCTCGGATATTTTTCCGCCAATTCTTCGGCGTAACTGGGAGGAAAGGCTATCAGTTGACGAAGTAAGGAAGCAATGCTGTGACGATGATCAAATCTCCGTCCGTTAAGATCGCCGCTTACAGTGGTTCGGTCATATGCTCCTGCGAGCCGACACGGATCTCTCCAGGCAAACACTCTGCCCTGTGCCGTTCACGGGATAGCGCTGTCACCTTGTGGGTCAACTGTAAACGTGGTTGAGCACCGTCGCGAAAGACATGGCGCGTTAGGACAACGAACGGTTCACAGTCTGCGATACTGGGGGGGGGGGGGCTGAACTAGGTCACACTTTACCCTCAGCTCGATTCGAGCCGCTGCGCATGGTTGGTGATGATACGCGACATCCATACGGTTGACTCATCCTCTAAAGGGAGATAGTCGTGTAAACGTGAGTAAAGTGAGATGGTCTAGATTGTTCCACCTTTTGCAAACCTGATGCCATGAACTTTGAACATTTTCATTTATTCGGCATTGCCACTTCTCACTGTTTGGCCCCACAATCCTTTTGGAACCGTCGAACTCACTTATCTAGTCGCGTTATCTCATTTGGTTGTTTGCTTAGATGCTTCGTGAACGAGTTACGAACAGACAATGGACAAAAGATGATGATGTGATGCACTGTTCCAACTGTCAGTCGGAGTTTTCACTGATCAATCGGAAAGTAAGTCATTACAACCGCTGGCTCATCTCCAGCGGACGCTGAAATTGACCGAAGTCGACTATATATTGAGAAGTATGAGATTAAACGAACTATAACAAATAATCAAAAATACCAAGATATATGTCGTCCCTTGTGTGGGTAGTACCAACTCTTATTCAGTTAGAGTAGCAGCCTGTGCGATCGTCTCCGGTGTTCATGCTCACCCTTTCAGCGCGCCCATCACTCACGTTCAAATATTCGAAGCGTTGTCACAATTTGCATGTTATTCATGTGCACGTGGACAACAAATGATCGCCTCATCGCTATCACTATCACCAAACACGACAAAAGGTCATATCACAAACCGACCAATCGCTTCACTGTTCGAAAACTTATTGATTTTATACTTCCCTATTTACTTGGTAGTACAAATTTTACGTTTGCTTGCACTCAATGAGGATGCTAATCTACGGACAGCCTGCTTATTCTTCATCAGAGTACTAAGACCATGCAAACATCTTTTAAAGATGACAATTCTATCACATGAATTCATCACCATGATGAAGAATCTGCAACCGTTGTTACGCACAGAGTAGCAGAACAGGCAGAAAGCCTACCTTCATATTGGAAAACTGCCGAATCAATTCGAACATCAGCGCGACGATAGAACATTCCTAATCGGATTGGGAAGCTGATATTTTGTCGGAAAAACCCCCCAAAACACATTTGGAAAACACAGGTTGGCGAACAAGCTCGTTTTCAGTGATTCCTAATCATGCCGATACAACACAATGCATATGACTAAATGCATAAGGGATATAGTCAGCAAAAATAGCGTCAGGGGTCATTGTGTACATCTAATATGGTACAGGATTATTCGGAGACCAGATGTGAATAGACTAACACGTTCTAAGCGTGTGAGCTTTCGGACGCTCTTGGACCTGACGTTGGATGGTTAGTGGGTCATTGTAGCCTGAGTGCATGCACAAATTTCTTCTGAGCACATAGAGGAGGGTCGTGGAGGCGAATCCTTGCCGCTTCCGCTGTGGTGAAGATGCGAATTCTCACTGATCTTGGCACCCGACCTCGGACCCTATACAGGGGCGAAATGCTTGATTCACGTTTAACACGGTACCATTAAGATTCAGAAATGCATATTCCGCTTGCTTGTTCGCTTTTGTCTTCATTATGACACTGTGCTCAAACCGTATGTATTATAGCTCTCCGTCCGTTCCTAATGTGGTTTTTCACTCGTTTTTTGTCTTGAACACAAAAGTACTGTCATCCTTCGTATTCATATCACAGTCGTGTTAACCGCTCCTAAAGAATCCCACATGGATACACAGTCCAGACACTGGATCATTGATAAGTGCTCACTAGAGGTTCGTGACGGTAAAATCCGTGAACTTACGAAAGTGATTCTCGAAATGAATCCATCAAACAAAAATGTGAATTGGACGCTCCAGTCTGTCCCATTTTTCTGATCCATGTCTTGGTTACTCTCCTATAGTTCGCAGGCAAATAAGTACCCGATAACTGCATGAAGAATAACTTAAGTTCAAGTAGCTTTTTCCATGAATGGTGTGTGGGCGAATTATGAGAAAGAATTTAGTAATGAAACACTAGACGGAAACTGACCTGTCATTCTCTTCCCCAGTTACAGTGCTTATGGTCAAAGCTTCCGAAACAAAGAAAAATTACATCATTTAACTGGCGACAGATTTCTATCCCGATAAACTCTCAATCACACGTAGCACATTGGAAGTGCCTTTAAACTCTCTGCAAATATTGAACATGTTTGCTCAATGCAGGTTTGTGCATCATTCAGTGAAAATCAAGGATCCAGGAAGTGAAAGAGAACATCGTTAGAACAAATAAGGACCAACCCCTTTTTCCGACCATCAGCCAAAGTGCCCGGAGCGTGTGATATCGGAGAGAATAAATGGTCTATGTGCCCTGTCGATTCGATTAAGGGATAAAGATCAGGCTAGTTTTGAACAAAATTGAAACTGTACTTCGCTATGCAATCGAGACTACAATTCAATCTCATCACTTAATTGAATTTCACAAGTTAAAAAGCTCAAGCAAGTTCAAACGCAAAATATTCTTGCAGAGGAAAGCTGGGTGCCCTAAACACCGTGGTTTTCAGTTACGCCTAGGAAACAACTCGTTTGAGTTGCTTTATTCGGACGTGAGCTGATACTCAGTTCGTTTGAGATATTCTCTTATCAGGAAATCCCCATTCTTGGTTAGCCCACTGTTTGTAGTTTTAACTGCGAAGTGACTACTTCAGAAGCGATACTAGGGTTCATGAAACGAATGGTTGTGTAGCATATTTCAGAAAGATGCGGCAGTTTGTAATGTTTCATAAATTACTTTCCGATAAATTGTTATGTACCACCGCCAGCTATTCATCAACGTTCGCCTAATATTCATGTCCTCTCGTTCGCAGCATCATTGTCGCCAATGTGGAGGGATATTTTGTCACAATTGTTCTTCTTATCGCGCATCACTTGCTGCCAGCAAGGATCCCGTTCGTGTATGCACCTCATGCTACACGGAATTAATCGGAAGGGGCTCATACTGACTCGTCTCGGCTATCTGCCTCCGTCATTCCATTATGTAGGAAACAAATCCGTTCGCATTTGACACAGTCCATCTGGGATCGTAAATCTATTGTTCACTTTGACATCAGTATCAAGCAGAACCTCGTTCTACTCGTGACATTTCTCTGGCGCAGAAAGTTACCGGTTATTGCAATACACTTACCACAGTCCGTTATATTTCTTCCACATGGATCTCACTCCGTTACCAATCCGAGTGTCTTCGGCACATATGCAATCATGCATCCCGTCACGTGGTTTTTGTGTATCTGTTCTACTCCCGCTTTTGCTTTGTAACAAATCTGCCACCAATAGCAGACAGAACAACAACAATCACGCATCCTCCTCTGAATCGCTCACGAGAGCACATTTCTCGATTGTATGTGCTTAATTGGCTGTGTTACGCATGTGAAACTGACCCAAGTGTGATTCACGAGTAATAGACTTCTGATATCAATGCGCATTATCCGTTCATAGACAATAAACCGTTGTCATTTGTTACGTTCTCCGCGTATCCGCACTGCTGCGAATTGTCCTGACGTTGGTTCTAGCACCGGGCTTAGAACGCGCGGATTGTAGCTTTTGCTGTCCACCTCGAAGTGTGCTTTACTCCTGGTTTTTCCGCGCAACTACTGTCATTCTTCGTATTTGTATCACAATCGTAATAACCATTCGTAAGGCATCATGCATGGATATACAGTCCGGATAGTGGAGCCCTAATGTATGCACACTAGATGTTGCTGATGGTAAAATCCTAGAAATTTTAATGAAAATATTGAAACGAATCCAAGAAATAAAAATGCGAATTGAACACTCCAATCTGTCCCATGTTTTGAGATCCATTACACACATCATTACTATCGCCACTAGTTTCTGTCCATCATCGTATAGCGTTCAACAGTAGGGCAAGCCCCACCGACCACTACCCTTCTCACTATGTTTTACGTAGAGATAGAAAGAATGAATATACACGGTGAACAGGGAGTGGACGGACAGGGGTGGGAAAAGGAAAGAACACCCTAGTAGCCGACTCACGGAATACACAGCCTAACTGTACAAACGCACTGTAGCAACTATCCTTGCTGCCCCGTTACTATACCTATCAATGTTCACCGCCTCTATATTACTAATCATCATCATCATCATCATCTCATACTGACATCTTTACACTATTTGAGGACTCGCGGTACTGCCCTAGATGGGGACAACAGTGAGTTGTGGCACTGAACTTACATTATTATGAGGTTGCTGTTCCCGAGGGCGAACGTTTGCTTTCCTTACCTTCAGCTACCACAAAAGTAAAAAGATACCGCATTGTACTGGATATCTGGAAGTTGCAGCAGGGTAATAACTACTTATTGGAATCTCATGTGGTTCTCCACTCGAAGTCTCATGGTCTGGTTGCCGGTCATTTCTAATAGTGCAGTGGGCCTTTGTGGCTATGGAGTATACATCTCTTCCGTTGCACTGATGCACAAGCAAGCAGTAGAAAGTGCAAGAAACGACTTCAATTGGTTCAAGCCGCAAATCCTGTGACCTGAAATTGCTCTGCGCTACAATGGAAATCGCTGGGCTGTAATGGACTAACGCTAGGGAAAAATTGGACAGCGCCGGTCAGAAAATTTCGTGGTGTTTATTGAAAAACGTACATCGGCTCTCATGAAACATTCTGTTCATTATATATATATATATATATATATATATATATATATATATCTTAGTAACCTAATAGTATTACTTGAGTTAAGTTAAAATTGCTGAAATGCTGTTGTTCCCAATAAATCCATCATATTTATTGTTATTGGTGATTTCTGTCTAAATTTGTTGTTGGTAATGTACTAGGACAGTTTATGTGGGGGTTGTGGTACTATAATGTTGTGCATTATAAAACGAGAATCGGGGAAATGAAAATTAGGAAGGGAGCGTCCATTTGCAGCAGGGCCCCACATCAGCGTGCTGCTTGGGGAAAAGGACGACAAATGAAGGCAATGACATCCAGGAGTAGTCATTACCCTGAGCAGATTAAAAACATTCAAAATGGCAGAGCTTGATGGTATCCACCCAGTCAATCTGAAGCCACTAGCTGACACACTCTCGGAATCTCTGACGACGCTATTTACCATATCGACGGGAGAGGCTGCCATCCCGGAGGATTGGATGAGGTTCACAGTAAGCCGTAAACCACGGCATCCTACATTGCCAAACCAGTGGCTTTCAGTCTAACCCCCAGGTTACAGCTTGGATCAGGAACAACGTAACAGGTAGAAGCTTCCAGGTTAGGGTAAATGAGAGTGTTTCGTGAGTGTGCTCCATGTACAGCGGTGTACCCCAGGATTCCGTACTGGAGCCTCTACTTTTTCTAATGCTCGTTAAACGACCTCGCCGTAGGGTTACAGAACCCTGTCTTCGTACTTGCAGACAATGCCAAAGTGGTCATGCCCATATCGGACGACTCAATCGGGCGAGTCATGGACAAGGTACACCAATGGTCTGTAGAGTGGGATCTGCCGCTGAATCTTAACGAATATCTGCATTTAGCAAATGACAGACGGATACGACCTTTGGGGCAGTTGGGGACACCGGGGCAAGAGGTGATTATTCCACAGGCGAGTAGCGTAGAAGACTTGGGTTATAATCACTGGTGGTTTCAAACCGAGTGAACAATGTCGCGTGACTACCCAGATAGCTCCCGGATCACTCTGGCAGGTTAAAAGAGCGGCACCACTGAGAAGACGAAAGGTTCTGTTGTCAATAAACAAAACATTCGTGCGTACCCATCGGGAGATATGTGCCCAGGCTTGGCAGCCGTACATGGCAAAAGAAATTGAGATCATGGAGCTGGTGGACAGACTTTTCACGAGATGGTTTGGTTACCTACGGGGGGCTTAGTTATAAGAGGCGTCCTGAGAGATTGAACCTGTAGTCACTGAAAGGTGGAAGGTGACGGAGTGAACTCGTAGAAACCTCCAAAATAACGAAAGGAATGGTTGATGTGGGTGAAGAAATTAGATCTTTATTGATGCCCAGCATCAGCTTCAAGGGTCGAGGACATACCCTTGAGTGAAGGAAGGAGAGAGTGAGAACTCGACTGAGAGCGAGCTTTTTCTCTGCGAGAGTGGTCAACTATTGGAATAGGCTTCCGACCGAAGTGGTTGGAGCATCGGCAGTAAAGGACCTTAAAAAGAGCTTAACCGAAAATGGAACAACGTGTTCAACGGGAAGGAGCAGTGAGTGGCACTACATCTCTTATACTCTCCCCTTCACTTTCACTACCTTTTCAACCATATCCTTCGATTGTTATCAAATTTATCGTTTGTATAACTTATTTATTTTTGAGTATGTTAGCCATAACCCCTGACCATAAGTATGACTGGTCAACACCTGCTTGCAGCCAGCAACAAGGACCCTGACCATCTCCGCACGACTTTCGATCTGCGTGCGCAAGATTTTCTTCGTCTTGAGGTTTTCGACCATCGATGTTTGCGTTGTATCGCTAAAGGTTGATGGAACGACCGAGTGAATCGGGGAAACGAAAATTAGGAAGGGAGCGCCCATTTGCTAAGCTCTGGTCGTCACGATCATCGCACAACGTTGAACAGCAGGACTAGCCCCACTGTTGCAAGTAGAAATAGAAAGAATGAATGTTCAAGGTGAACGGGGAGTTGACTTTCAGGGGTGGGAAAAGGAAAGAACACCCTAGCAGCCGACACACGGAATACACAGTCTGACTGTACAATTGCACATCGATCAATCATTGTGATTCGACAGAAAGTGACAACACGATCACTACTGTTCGCAGTTCGCTGCCATATCCTTCAGTGTCTCCAGCCAACTGGTTCAGGGATCTTTTGGACCCCAACCACGAAGGCGTGAAGCATCTTCTCTTCCTAAGTTCGCTGTACATTTTCTCACTCGCCGTTGCCGCATCATCTGTTGACCTCCACGTGGCTTCTTCCATCCCCGAGGAGGAACGTAAAATAGGGCACGGTACAGTAGACGTGTGTCTGCCATACGTAACACGTGCCCTCCTGTAATGGCGTTGACTGCGTGGCTGTTAAATGTCATCTTAAGTTGTCGCCTTTTCGAAGAGCTATGATCAGTAATTTGTATAGAGCTCTTTTCTACTCCCAGAGTGTCGTCGACCTGTTCTTTGACGCTTTCATATCCATCCTGGTTCCATTATTGTTTGACTGTTTGTGCTTTGTTGTTGATGATTTTAATCATGTCCCTACGTATCCCTTACTTGCTTTGGATCTAAGTGACCTCTGTCTTTTTCCAACTAGAGGGAGCGCTGTTTTAAACAGAATTATCACAAACCATCTCGATCTTTTCCACTTACAACTGAAAGCTCCTGTCTCAACGAGTGATCACGCTCTCATTATCATCAGACCCTAAGTTTATTCACGTTCAGCACACTTTTCACTCGTTAGGACAAAACAACTGAAGATAACCTCTAGAAATCTGTTACCTACCAACATTACTCTTCTTCGGAGAACCCTTTCTCTTCTTACTTCGTGGTTTTCCTTCGACTGCTGTCTTTGCCCGCTAGACCTATTTACGATGATACTGAGTGAGGTATTTGATTTGTGTTGTCCTATGGATACTGCATTTAGTAACAACGGCGGAATAGCTTCTCCACTAGTGAAATCTCTGAGAAGGGAAAAAGAACGTACCTATAAACTAAACGATCAGGCTTCGGTGAAACGACACTCCATCCTGATCAGACAAGGGATTTGACGGCCGAACAAGACATTTGTCCACCAGTTCTTTTGTACCACCAATACCAAACTTCTCTGGTAGGGAATCCGGCTTCTATGTGGACAACGAGTCCGATAAAAAAACCGGGACATAGATGCCGACAGCCTGAACGCCGCGTTTATTCATCCTTCATCGGATACCGTGCCATCCTATTTTCCTTCTGTTCCCTCAGATATAGAGCCATTTTCTTCAGAAATAGTCTTCAAGCTTCTTTGAACCTCAAAAACAACTTTTGCTGTAGGTCCAGACGGTTTACCCTCCACAGTTCTCAAATTTGGAGCACTTCAGCTTTCCGGAATCATGACTTCCCTCATCAATAAAACTGTTGATGTTGGTGCTATTCCTGCTTCTTGGAAACCCGTTACAATAGTGATTATTCTCAAACACTTCAAGTCCAACATTTAGTCAAAACGTTTTCGTCCCATGGCCATCACTTCTGCGCTCAAGTTGACCGAGCGTGCTATCCTAAGTCGATGGCGTTCCTCTCTTACTGTTCCAAATGACCCTCATCAGTTTGCCTACAAACTCACCAGATGCACTCTGGATGCAGTTGCTTCAGTTTGTCATTTCATTTCAAACAACTTTAGCCTCTCCATGAATTTCGTCCGATGTGTTTTCTTCTGCTTCTCTTCTGCATTCTATTCGGTTCCCCGTTCTGATGACGTCTTGCTGTGCCAACCTATCTCCAACCAACAAGACTTGAACTGTTTTTCTGAGAACTTATATAATATTTAGAATTTTTCATCCCGTTCTGGACTACTCCTCAACACTTCTAAATGTTTTGGGTGTACTTTCTCCCTTTCTTTCTCCTCTTATCCCAATGAGCAATCAATCATCAACAGTGTCGCAATTTCCAGAGCTGATTGGGTCAAATAATTGGGCGTCACAATCAGCTCCAATTTACAATGGTCTTCCCACATTCTTGATTGTGTTTAAAAACTGCACAGACTGTCTTTTCAAATTCGTAGGCTAAGGCAGTTTTGGTGACACACAAACTGTCATTCTTTCTTTTATCCATCAATATGTTCTACCAGTCCTACTCTACTGCTCTCCCGTAATCTTTCTTGGTCTACTTAAGGAAGATTTTATCATTCTACGCCGCGGCCTAGCCACTGTCAGTCGTGTCTTTTTGATTTCCACGGGCTGTCTTATCTCCAAAGCTTGCGATTTCCACATTATAGCCTGTGAAAAATTTGCCAAGAAAATTCTTGCGAACCCCCACCCATCCCCTGTACCGTGACTTATCTGCATGCCGTTCTCATCCCTCCACACGTTTTGAATTTAGACTTAGCCCATCTTGCATAATTGTCTATCCTAACTTTACCGTGCCTTGCTTAGCACGTGTTCTGGTTGACAAAATAAAAGTCACAGAGGAACTTCGCACTGACCTCGGTGGCTGAATCAGGTTTATTTCTACAATATTTATTTTGATGCCCATTTCAAAGTGTCACTGATCAGTTTCCCTCCATTTGACTGAGATTTGAGTTTTTGTTAACTTGCTAAAGTCTTCAATACAACACAAGATAGACCATAGGGAATATTTTATCTACGGTAATTCTGATAGAAAGGTGCCGAAATTCGGATCTGGTGTATGAATGAGAACGACGAAGATAAGTTAGGATGTAGTGGATGTGTCTTGTCTTGTGGGCTTGAATAACGCAACATTCCTTATGCTGGTTGGGAACTTCATTCAGAAGAAAATCATAGGGGATAGATGAAATATGGCTAATAATTACCAATCCGCGGTGAAGTCTTGTTTTAAAAAGCCGAACGAACTTATTGGTGAACAACACTGTGATGGACATGCTTTTGGTTCACCACATCAACGACGTTTCCTGGTTAGTCAACAAGAGAATTTTGTTTCTCACATTATAAATCGGGTAATCTGACTGGTACAAGAGGCCTTAGAAACCACCGAAGAATTAGTAATGATTGAGATTTCCTTGTTGCACGGTATAGCGATATACTGATTGCTTTTGCCGAAGAACTGACTTTTGACGAATACGATAAGAACGGACGATGGTCAAACGGTCACCATTATGGGCTTTTAACTCTTCTGTCGAGTCGTGCTTCCACCACCGGTCACAATTCACAGTTGATAGCCCAAAATTAGCGGCAACCCACTTCCCGAAATGCTTTACTACGATTTTACAATAAAAAGGAAGTTAACAAATTTGAAAACAGTTGTTAGCGGTGTGATAGATTTTCACTGAGGTTTTTATGGGCATGGAAAATGAGACGGCAGGCAATACTGCACCCTGGAGTAATCCAGAATTATTGACAAGGGTTTTGGAACATTTGTTTCCTACCTTTGTTTTCCGTGTTCTATTGTGAAAATAACTAGAAAGCCAGGCAAGAATTTGGTAGACACAGTTGATAGCTTCCCGTTTTTGAAGAAGTGAACCAGGTTGTTAATTACGAATCGTAATTAGAGTTTGTCCTTTTGCCTTCTGTTTAGTTACTTATTAGTAGTAAGTACATGCATCGTGAACCCCGGACATTCGTAATGTATTTTCCCTGTTTCTAAGGTATCACATCAGTTTATACTTGAGTTTCATGGTACTTATTACATGAATAGTTCACGTATTTGTTCATAACCTTGTTTTCCCGAAGGTCTACACTTCTACTGTTATATAATCTTTCTGAGTGTTTCATTTGTACTGCCGAGCGGAGGCTCGAACTCCCAGTCTTATCGTTTCTGTCAGTGCACTCCACTATTGGCCGTCATACGTCAACGGCATTAACAAATCTAGTGCCGGATTCGCCTATTCATGTTGACACGTGCCTTTGTTTACTCCACAGACTTAGCTCATTTGTACTTATTTGTTAATGACACTTTTTACCATTGCAACCACAGTCCAATTCACGCGTTTGTAATCGATTTATTGATCTTTGACGATAAACGCTCTTGATTTATTGACTGTACCGCAACCGAACTGCGCTACAGTTTCGTTCAGCTGCCTGCTAAGTGGACCGTTTATATTTTCTGCGCTGTCCCGATTTTCGGAAGCTTACTGCCCATTGTTCTTGGTTTCTCACCTGGCTGTAAGTCCTTTTTTGCTGTATATTTATGCTTATTGTATTATTTAGAACCACGAATGTTCGATAAACACGGTTATTCGATTGGAATTTGTTCTGCTGCCCGTAATCGTGTTCTGCCCATATCGTGCGTGTAGCTAGTGAAACTAAGTTACTGCTAGATTCACAGCCCTAGACATCGGGATAGTCGCAACAGAGGTATTGAATCAAAAGCCAAGGGGTAATGATGAAACAGTTATCACAAGGCCCGTCCCCGGACTTAAAGCTGAATCAAGAACCTAAATTGGCAAAATTAAAGATAAAACAGTTGGAGCTTGAGCTGGAAACTGCAAGGCTTATCAGTGATGCCAAAATGAAGCTCGCGGAGAAGATTAGTGATCTACAAGCTGAAGAACGGTCATTATTGTCAGTCCAGACCTCTCGACCACCTACCCCACAGCCATTTGAGAAGCTCGAACGAGTGAAAAACTATGTACAGTCACTCCCAACTTCAAATGCTCAACCTGTCGACCCGATATCCTTCAAGGAACCTGGAATTCATGTTTTGACTCGGGAACAACCAGCGGCAAGCAACGTCTTTGAAACCGCTCAGCTGCTTCAAGCTTGCATGAACCTGCCAGTCCGAAAATTGGTCAAGTTCGATGGAAACCCAATGAATTACTCCAGGTTTATGCGGAGCTTTCAAACTACAGTGGCCAGATACACCTCCGACCCCGCTTGTCTATTGGATTACCTAATTTCGGCATGTGAAGGCGAAGCTGCTGAATCAATCCGAAGATGCGCAATCCTTGAACCTAAGGAAGGCTACGAAGAAGCATTACGAATTCTCGAACGGCGTTTCGGTGAGCCACATGTAATCGCAAGACAGTGCATAAGCGAACTGACAGACGGGCCAACCGTGAAGCCTTCAGACTCTAAAGCTCTAATCAAGTTAGCTGACGAAATGAAGTTGTGTTCTGCCACGTTAGAAAGGCTGAATTATCAGTCATACTTAAATGCCTGTCACACTCTTAAAGCAGTTGTGCAACGGCTTCCCCATCACATCCAGTCCAAATGGTTCGAAAAGGCATCTCATATCTTAAGGACCAAACGTGAGCCCACATTCTGTGAGCTGATGGACTTTGTTTCGGACCAAGCTGATGCCGCCGTAACCGGCCTCGTTTATATCACACATCAAGATAATCGTGTCCACGCCCGGTCAGAATCCCAACGGCCTACGACTAGTCAAGGCTCACGAGATCGAGTGACCACAGTAATGTCAACAGAGACTGATGTAGCTGCAGCAAGTCTGAAAGCTTCGCTTAATCCAATTTGTTCTATTTGTAAGGGACCATATTACGTGGACCAATGCAGTGCCTCTCAGGGTTTGAGTGTTGCCGATAGAAACGAAGAAATAAAGAGATTGAAGTTGTGTTTTCTGTGCTTGAAACCAAACCATGTCGTTAAGAATTGCCGATCACGCAGAACCTGTGGTCTGAGCGACTGCAAAGGTCAACATCATCCAATGTTACACAGACAAGGAACCCCAGAGGGTAACAGCCGGAGTATTCAAGTAACTGAACGTGCTGTATCGGTTGGTCATGTCTCAGCAAACGTCAGTAATGCCATTCAGGAAGTGTCTTTCGCCATATTACCAGTCCGGCTCCGAGGTCCATTAGGAGAAGTTACCGTCAAAGGTTTCCTTGACAACGGTTCAGACTCAACGTTCATTGACGCCTCGCTCATGAAGAAACTGGGTTTAAAGGGAAAACGAGAGTGCCTTTCTGTCAAGACTGTTACTGGGGGTTGTGTGACAGAAGGTGTCACAGTATCCCTAACGATAACCTCACTGGATGGACAAGAGGTTATCCAGGTCCATTGAGCCTGGGCAGTCGAAACTCTTCCGAAACTACAGCCGTTTATTCAACCGCAAGACTTGAGCAGGTGGGAGCATTTGAAAGAAATACCGTTGTCAGTTATAAAGGCCTCCGATATCTGTATACTAATTGGGGCCAATATTCCGAAGGCTCAGTGGGTCTTGGAACAACGAACTGGTGGTCCCGACGACCCGTACGCCGTGAGAGGACCGCTCGGATGGGTCATACTGGGGCCAACTTCACAACAACGACAGAACAAACCGAAAGCCCACGTGCACCACGTCACAACCACCGAATTGGGTAAAAGTCTGGAACGTATGTTCAATTTCGAATTCGTAGAAGCGGCCTGTGTCAAACGTAGCATGTCAGAGGATGACAGGTTGGCTCTACGTCACATGACAAATTCTTTGCGTAAGATAGATGGCCATTATGAGATTGCCCTGCCATGGAAACCCGGCAGTCCATGCCTACCGGATAATAAATGTCTGGCTCTCAAAAGATTGCTGTTCCTCAGGAAACGCTTTGAAAACGATCAGTTATTGAAGGAAAAGTACTGCGTAACGATTAACGAATATATATATATCAAAGGGTTACGCTGAGATGGTACCCGAGACTGAGCAAAACTTAACTGGCCCCCACGTATAGTATCTTCCGCACCACGGCGTATATAAACACGGAGACCGAACCAAAATTAAGGTGGTATTCGACTGCGCTGCGGAGGTTAATCAAACATCACTGAACAAACAACTACTGACGGGACCAGACCTTGTCAATAGTTTGTGCGGGGTGCTGTTAAGGTTCCGTGAGTACAGGTACACTTTGATAGCCGATATTGAAGCTATGTTTCACCAGGTGAAGGTGCCATCAAGCGACCGCGATTGTCTGAGGTTCCTCTGGTGGCCTGACGGTAACGTGACCAACAAACCAAAAGCATATCGTATGACGTCTCATCCATTTGGGGCCACCTCGTCGCCGTCATGCTGCAGCTTAGCCTTGCAGAACACTATCGACTGTAATATGGCAATTTACGGTGCTGCTTTGATCAATCAAGCCAAGAAAAGCTTCTACGTAGATGATTGTTTGATGAGTTTACCTAAAATGGAGGACGTTGGAAGAATGGGAAGAACGTTGCGGCACGCTCTACTGCAAGGCGGTTTCAACTTGACTAAATTCTTCAGTAATGTGCCGCATGCTTTGGGAGAACTGCCGAAAGCAGAAACCAAACCCATTTTCCTTGATCGACAGCCAGCTGAAGTAAAGCGAACTCTGGGAGTGCAATGGGAGCCAAATCACGATAGCTTTTCTGTTGACGTTACACCTTGGGAGGGAAAATATACCCGGAGAGGTTTACTTACCTATATCGCTTCAATTTACGACCCTATGGGGCTTGTATCTCCAAGTTTGTTGCCTTCTAAATTGCTTTTCCAGGACCTATGTCGAAGACAAGCCAAATGGGACGAGGAAATGACCCAGGAAGAAATCGACCGATGGATTGTGTGTCTCAGTGAAATTCAAGCAGTATCTAATCTACGAATCGACCGTTGTATACGACCGATGAATGAAAAAACGGATCCAAGACTGGAACTACATGCATTTAGTGACGCTTCAGAACTGGGTTATGGAGCAGCACTCTATTTACGATCTGTTACCGAAGATGGAATGATAAACTGTTCTCTAATATTGGCGAAGTCTCGTGTAGCCCCCTTAAAATCCGTGACCATCCCGCGCTTGGAGCTTGCGGCTGCTGTTGTCTCAGTAAGATTAGTCGCCTTTGCCAAAGAAGAACTTTCCGTACCTATCTGCTCGACTACATTCTGGACAGACTCGCTAATTGTTTTGCAGTCGATACGAAATACCAAGTCTCGTTTCGAAACCTCTGTGGCCAACCGTCTGGCGGTGATCCGTGAACTTTCGGAACCTGAACAGTGGGTCCACGTGAACAGCAAAGACAATCCAGCTGATTTAGCTTCCAGAGGTACCAGCCCGAGAAGGCCGCTAGATGCACTTTGGTTCAATGGCCCACGATTTCTCTTGCAGAATGTGTCTTCGTGGTCTGCACAGCCTAGTCCCACCGTATGCACTCATATTGAATTAGTCAAAACGGTTCGCGTGAACGCAGTGCAAACATCGGATACAGTCGGTTGGATACAAAGATTCCGCAATGCCAAATCTTGGTTAGGCTTGCTGCGACAGATTGCTTGGTTGAAGCGGTTTTGTTTTTGGATTCGACAACGACATGAAACGGGTGTTAGTCAGCTGAACATCGCCAAGCAGTTGAAACCATCAGAATTAGCCTTACTTCGTTTGGTGCAAAAAGATTGCTTTAGTAAGGAGCTAAGAACAATCTCCGAAGGATCAGAGGTCCCGAGCATGTCCCGGCCAGTCTCAGGACTATTGCAGAAACTCCATCCGTTTAAACACTGTGGTTTACTACGAGTGGGAGGTCGCCTACGATGGGCACCTCTACCTTTCGAGTCAAAACATCCTGTAATTCTACCGAAGGATCACTTCATCATCAAACGTTTAGTGCAACATTATCACGAAGTGAATGGCCACGCTGGTGCAGCACACGTGTTGTCACTATTAAGGGAACGTTATTGGATTACACACGGCTACTCTACAGTTAAAAATATACTACGGGAATGTTTTCATTGTAAACGTTGGCATTCCCAGGCACAAAGTCAAGTAATGGCACCACTTCCTGAGGACAGAATGTTATTCGGCGAGAATCCGTTTACTGCTGTCGGAGTAGACTACTTCGGTCCCTTCTTGGTGAAGCACGGTAGAGCCACTGAGAAACGTTACGGGTGTATATTTACTTGCCTGTCCATGAGAGCCGTACACCTAGAGGTCGCCTACACCCTAGACACCGATTCCTTCCTTTCTGCGTTTTCTCGGTTTGTGGCAAGACGAGGATGTCCCAGTGTTGTCTACAGTGACAATGAAACGAATTTCCGAGGCGCTGAAGCAGACTTGAGGCGATGCCTGAAGGCTTGGAACCAAGACAAGATTCTAAAGACACTTGGGAATAGAGACTGTGAAAGGCGCTTCTCTCCACCGAAGGCAAGTCATCGCGGAGGTGTATGGGAACGTATCATACGATCTGTCAGCCGAATTCTGCTTTCACTTCTAGCTGATCAGTTGGTCGTAGATGAGGCGTTAGTAACGATGTTCTGCGAGGTAGAAAGAATACTTAATGATCGCCCTCTAACCAGAATATCGAATGATCCCGATGATTTCAACGCGATAACACCCAATCACCTTCTCCTACGAGGTATACCAACGACATTTCCTTCCGAGCTACCAAACAACAGGTTGAACCGAAGATGGCGACAGGCGCAAAAGCTGGCAGATGCCTTCTGGGCTCGCTGGTTGAAGGCATACTTGCCAACACTACAGACAAGATCGAAGTGGAATAAGCCTAGCCGAAAGCTGAACGTGGGCGACTTGGTTCTCCTAGCTGACACGCACGCACGGAGAGGGGCGTGGCCCAAAGGGATAATTGAGGAAACGGTTATGGGAAGCGATGGACGAATCAGAGAAAATGCAGTACGCACAGCCAACGGTGGTCACCGGAGAGACATACGACAGCTGTGTCTTCTAGAGTCGGACTTATTCTCCCCCACCCCGGGGGCAGTGTTAATTACGAATCGTAATTAGAGTTTGTCCTTTTGCCTTCTGTTTAGTTACTTATTAGTAGTAAGTACATGCATCGTGAACCCCGGACATTCGTAATGTATTTTCCCTGTTTCTAAGGTATCACATCAGTTTATACTTGAGTTTCATGGTACTTATTACATGAATAGTTCACGTATTTGTTCATAACCTTGTTTTCCCGAAGGTCTACACTTCTACTGTTATATAATCTTTCTGAGTGTTTCATTTGTACTGCCGAGCGGAGGCTCGAACTCCCAGTCTTATCGTTTCTGTCAGTGCACTCCACTATTGGCCGTCATACGTCAACGGCATTAACAGATCTAGTGCCGGATTCGCCTATTCATGTTGACACGTGCCTTTGTTTACTCCACAGACTTAGCTCATTTGTACTTATTTGTTAATGACACTTTTTACCATTGCAACCACAGTCCAATTCACGCGTTTGTAATCGATTTATTGATCTTTGACGATAAACGCTCTTGATTTATTGACTGTACCGCAACCGAACTGCGCTACAGTTTCGTTCAGCTGCCTGCTAAGTGGACCGTTTATATTTTCTGCGCTGTCCCGATTTTCGGAAGCTTACTGCCCATTGTTCTTGGTTTCTCACCTGGCTGTAAGTCCTTTTTTGCTGTATATTTATGCTTATTGTATTATTTAGAACCACGAATGTTCGATAAACACGGTTATTCGATTGGAATTTGTTCTGCTGCCCGTAATCGTGTTCTGCCCATATCGTGCGTGTAGCTAGTGAAACTAAGTTACTGCTAGATTCACAGCCCTAGACATCGGGATAGTCGCAACAGAGGTATTGAATCAAAAGCCAAGGGGTAATGATGAAACACACAGCTGATAGATATTGACTTAGTAATGAAGTGAACTGACGAGGCGATAGCATCGAGGGTGAATGTTTTGGGTCTGTAGGCTAATTGGGGAGGATCCGGAAGAGCATTCAGGAGGGTTGGAAGACGACCAAACATAGCTTACTTAGCAATTTTCAGTGCTACTGATGTGACAATCTTGGGACGAAAACGGTTTTCTGTGGTGTTTGTGTTTGGGCTCTTGGGAATCAGGATGGTGGTGACTGGTCCTCGGAAATCAGGGATTGAACAGTTCGATACAGATGCATTTTGACAACATCGGCGTGGGTCATGCAAGCTGAGCAGCACCATCCGTGAAAACTGAAAGAGTGAGTCCATCTGGACCTGCAGATGACGAAGTTTCAGAGTTCGGAATGATTTCAAATGTGTCGGAAATAGAGAAAGGTTCAATGTGTGTATTTACGTGAAGAACACGAGGGAAAACAGCCGCCGAATGAATGTTTGAAGGTAGAAGTGAGGTGGTCTACGTCCATGTCATCGTTGCAAGGTTTAGTTTTCTAACCACAGCTTAACTTCAAACTGTGCCATAGAAACTTGGGATCCTTGGTTTCCAGAAATTGTGCGGCAAACAACACATCCACCCGTCTTTTCTCTGCCTTGATTAGGTGCAAGCAGTGTGTGGGTTGTAAACTTCAGCGATACCTGTAGGCGTGTTCATTTTGTCATCTGTCAAATTCGAGTGGTGGAAAGGGCCATCGTGAGTCCAGGCGCAGGGCTTCTAATTGTACAGCTGAGGTTGGAGATAGTACGAAGCGTATCAGTAAAGAGTGAATAGGAGGAAAGCGTTGAAAAGACAGCCGATGGCTGCTCTTAGTATTGAGATGGTACTGGGCGCAAATTTTCGAAGGCGAAATTTTACGGGATTCGTTTCTTTGAATGATTTGTGAGCAGTGTGTGAATAGATTTTCCGTCTCAGAAGAAGTAGGCTGTGATCGTTTGTAGAAGTAAGAATTTTCAGTTTGAGAGAGAATAATTGAGGATGATTGGTGGTTACGTGATCCAACACGGAATTTGCTCTCGTGGGGAGCCAAAGGTATCCGTTAAACTGGTCGAAAGTATCGGGTATGTACTGGTATGAATAAAAACAGGTAAATTTTCATCCAAAAGAGGAGTTAGTGATGGTATAAGAGCATCATAGAAGGAATTGATGTCTGACTGGGCAAATGGGTGCAGAATACATGTTGCTTATAACTGTACTTCGGAAACTAATGAACCTCGGAAAATACTGAATAGCGAAACATTCTATACAGTTGAAAAAGTTTTCAAATATATCCATAAACTTGCCGCTCCTTATGGGTCCATACATCGCTCGTCTAACCGGTATACTTCTTCTGTGGTACCAAGTTCTGAAACGAAAACGCCGATTGTGTAGTTTTTGCTATTTACTTCTAGAATCATGTTGCATCTGAACTGTTGCCTGCGGCAGAATGGTGAGTATATAGTTCTGTTTTGTCGCAGAGGCGATAGCAATCAACAGATGACAACTCACACGCTACCAACAAAAAGATCTCCATGTCAGCCGGGCTGTTGATTGGTGATGAAAGCTGCGCTGCGTGTATATACCTTTGTATTTCCTACAGAAAATATGTCTACATATGGTCGTCATTCCGTCAGCCCCTATTGAGATAAATCTAAATAAATCAGGTAATGTAGCTACCATGTGGTCTATTTCCAAGATTATTTCGGGAAATAGGTGGTCCAGACGTTTTAAATGAATTCGTTAGGGGGCCCAAAGTCATCCTGTGAGGTTGTGACAAATGTTACACAGTTAGGTAGCTTTTGTTTACACTGGCCTCCACCGATGCAGGCAGCGGTCGGTGGGCCAGTTCATGATATGCACGTTTGAAATCCTGACCATTGTGCATTGCCCTACAGGAAGACATAGGCTTCCCGTTTGAGATAAACGCTTTCCGTTTGCCAGATGGCTGAAGACGAGTAAGTTAGGTGCTGCGATCGGTGGCGCACTTGTGTTCCAACCCTTTATTCGTCTGCACAATACTTTTTACTTGCTTTTGCTCAACTGTCTTCTGTTGGCGGATGAGTCGGCTTTATGAATATCTCGTATCACAGTTGACCATGCGCGGCGGTTGGAAGCGAGTTCGGCGCATATCGCGATCCAGTTTTTCTTCCATCCGCGAGATCCATAGACCGACCTTGGGTCTAGGTGCTCTACATCCCTCTCTACAGTGTTGATCCAAGTTTCAAGGTGGCCAACAAGACGACGGTGCCATCGAGAGCAAGTTTCGGGACGGAGTGCTTTTTGATTATTTCCATCTCGGGTCGCTATAGGAAATGACCCCACCACCCCAGTTGACGACATTGGAGAAAGTGTGAGAGTTCGTCAATTTCGTCGCTAGATGTTCTGTCGCACAAATTACCTTTCAAAATACGTCACAGGCACCGGTGATCAAACATCTCCAACTTTCTAGTATCCTCGGCTCTCAATGACTAGGTTTCGTAGCCATAGCTGAGTATGGGGCGTATAGCGACACGCCTGTCGTAGCTGGGGAAATGCTTTGCTGGCGTTGTGCATAGGGAGTATTACTTCATTTTCGCCTGACGGTTCGGAAGCAGTGTACAGCCTAGATAGTTCGATGAAAGAACGCACTCGATCACTTGGTCGTTGAGGGACACCTGTCGAGCTGATGCCCTGGGAAAGTTGACCTACTTTTAGTTTTCATGGTGTTTACTTCTAGCCCAATGAACTTTGAGAAGAAATTGATCTGTTCAGAGACTGGTTGAAGCGTTGCAGAGGAGTCCGCTAGCACAACAATGTCATCCGCGAACTGTGGGTCCGAGATGTGTATCTCCTGGTTCACTTGGGTACCGAAATGGTTAGTTAGTGCCTGTCTGATTGTCCAGTCGATGGCGTAGTTGAAATGCACTGTTCTGCAATACATTGAAACACTCTCAAACTTTCCAGCAACTTACATTCTTTCTGTTCGCCAATGCAGGTTGAACAAACTGAATCTTGAATGTTTCCCACGCATATCATCTTTACATTGTCTTTTTACTATGGAGTTTAACCCTTTTGATGTAAATCACATTGTAAGCAATGAAAAAGCTGACGCATAACTTCAAATTCCGTTGCTCCTAGAATCAAGGCCATTTACGAAAATCAACGCCAATTTGGTCATGCTTTATTACGGTTTTCTACCGGCTGCTTTGCACTGCTCTGTTTCTCGAAGGGAATTCGCCATGTTGGTCGGACATCACTTCGTGTCGACTTGATGGATTTTTATGTTGATGTCTGGTTAGTTTCAAATAACAACGCAGCAGAAGCACTAAGTTTAGTGGAGGAATTCATTCCACTTCTGCAATGTTAGCAGATTTATACTAACCAGGATGCTGGATAACGAGCCCGGAGTTTTGAACGCTGTTCCGGCAGACAAAATGATTGGTCGGAAAATTCCCAGTGAACACATTTAGGAAACGCAGATCGACAAACAAGCTCGTTTTCAGTGATTCATACTCATGCCAAGATATCATAACAGATAACGACAAAAATAGCGTATGATAGCTAGTGCGGTAAGTTATCACGTATTTCAGTTATACTTTCAGAGCTAGCCTGCCTGGATTACTTTGTTCGTAGCCTTTAAATAGGTCTTAAGATACAAGCAGTATCTTGTCGTGATCCGTCTTAGAGACGTTCGAAATTTGAGTTTGTTCGAAGGTGCCGACTAGACCTGGGGTCCTTTGGCTAGGGTGTACGCAGGCACACTGCTGTAAGATCTGTGAAATCCGGTATTTTCGGAGCGTACCTGAGAACGGGTAGACAGGGCCGGATAATATACGATACTGTCCGGATCGCTCCGAGAAATTTTGGTGACTGGTGTAAAATCGTGTGCAATTGAAAATTCCTCACTCCATTGTTTTTTCTATTACCGTTTTTCTCACGGATGTCTTAGCGTTTTTCCTAATAACACTGGTTTTTGCGCTAGCACAGTTTTCGTCTTGAACACTGTGTTTCCCTCTTTTTTCGTTGGGAGAGTCTCTTCTACCGAGTTTTTTCACCACTTCTCATGATAGTTAAATTGACTGCTTTGCTTCAATTTGTTTTAATACGGCTCAGTTTTGATTGATCGCTCCTAAAATGACCGCTGGTGTCTTTTCCTGCTCTGAAGTCATTTTTAACTGTTACGCTCAGGATTTTTATTTATTTGACCTGATTAAGCTAGCAGAACGTTTCCTCTTGGAACGACTTGACAGGTATTTTTGCGATTATTCTTTGCTTTATTGAGTGATAATTCTGTTATTGTCAGATTTTTCTGTCACGTCTACTTTTGTTCTCGGTTTCGAGATTCATGGCACTACGCGTTGCTCAACACCTGTAGTCGTTGGCCGGAATTGGTTTCGAATTTTTGCAGTCACGCTTGGCTCCTACATTACTCTGACTTTGTCTTCTGTGGAATAGTGAGAGCCAAGAGAAGTGCAAAAGCAATTACATTCGGTGACTTGGTCGACAATGGCAAGTCCCCCATGATAGCTTTTTGGTTCACCACTCCAGGTTTAATGGCTCTAGCCGGTATAGTTAAGGCTCGAAGTTCAAATTCTCTCAGTCGGCTTTGACCGTTCCGAGTGGGCGAAGTGGACAGAGCAGGTGAAATCACACTGTGATCAAATACTGACTTCGAGGGTCACGATGGAAAACCAGAGCTGTAGTGCAGGTACAACAGTGCAAACATATCCCAAGTTTAATCATTCCGTAACGGAATGCCCCACAGAAACCAGTCTGACCAAATTCGAAAGCCAATTGTAAGACCTTTTCCGAGATCACACTATTCCTTAGAACGAGATGTGTTTGGCTTTTTTTTGTTAACGTTTTTATCTACCAACATTTTTCAGAAACGTGATTTGGTCACAAGTTTATTCGGTGCAACGAAGTGGCCTAAAAAGGCTTCAGATTTAGTTATCAGCCTGTGTGAGGACGGATCAGATAACACAAACCGCCACCGGCGTCCAAGCGGACACCTCATCTTTGTGTCCTGGAAAGCGATTAGGGTCTTCCTCGAGTGTGAACCGGTCACCGAATTCGGGCGAAATTTCGGGGAAGCGCACGAAACTTATCATCAGAAAAAGTCATACAACTTCGGCGAATTGCCATGAAAATAAAAAAGGTTATTCGATTTTACAACAAACCCGTGTTCCCTTGGGCTTCGTTGGCGCTCTATTGCTAATAAAGAGTGTGAAGCTAGAATTGCCCGAGGTGAAATTAGAAATCACACCAACTGGCACAGAAATGTTTTGTTCGATAAGCATGCAAATTGTGGCATTCATATAGGCAATGCAAATATGGCGAAACGCATAGGGAAGCAACTTTCGGATCGCAAGCGCATGAGTAGTCATCATCAGTTGATTGAATGTTGTAAGGCGACAGAGTTCGATCGAACGTGTGGACTTTCACGATCGATGAGCATATTGTGTATTCATAGTCTGACGTGGAATGAACTGTGTTCACACAATGTTGGTTGTGTGAAAACTAACTTCGTATTGTTGATCACATGTCGGATTAAATGAACTTTGTCTTGGACTAAAGTTTTACCGGCGAATTATTCGCAGAATGACCACAAGGAGGTAACACGAAGGATGTCGAAAGTTACACTATTCGCGTAAATGATCACGCACGCAATAATGGCAGGTGCTGTGTATTCCACCGGAATGAGCATAAGTAATGTTTATCCATCCCTATTTGACAGCTTGATAAACGTGAGTCCATCGGTTTTTCACTGAACACATCATGACACCACACTGTTCCCGACAAGTGGCAGAATAGAAGTTATGGCGTTAGTGAGGCTACAATATATGATTTTCTACGTGAGAGGGTAAGTACTGATCATTGTTCACATCGGAGTTGATTTGCAATAAAATTTTACATGCCCTCAGGGCATTTTATATGCACCCTACGGGTCCTATTTTTTATTCCGTGCCAATTGCAACAGATCCAACATTTTAATTGTCCTACAGATTCAGACGGAGTTGGTATTCATAATTTTAATTTGTTACCGCACGCAATAGAGCTGTCGGAAAGCTGTCTAGACCACCAGCTTCATACCCTTTAGATTAGAACTCCTTGTAGACTTCTGAGGAATTGGCTACATGCTGGTATTTGTCAGTCGATAATCTCGGTCTCACTGCGACGTTCACAGGCGAGCATGACGTCATTATGTACACAAAACAAAGTCAAGGTAATTAGGCCTAACACCTATAGCCCGGGTGGATTTTTCGATAATTTACCTATTGACAGGCGTAAAAGTAATTCAGTGCAGAATCTACTTTAAATGGGCTTAGACAAGGCTCTAACGTATCTTCACATCTTAATGAACCCTGCACGCGACGGAATCCGATCACATTTGGCACAACCAACCTGGGGCCTGAATTCAATTTTTTTACTCTGCCATAAGTGTCACGCCTAACATTGTTCTACTTGTGGCATTTTTCTGACCCCAAAAGTTTCCTGTATAACCAAGTTTCCTATGTGTATACATTCAGTATTAATTCGGACACGGATTACAAACCGATGTCATTTGGTATCTGTGATGAGACGTGTTAGCTTAGTGCTGGTGGACAGCCAAGTCACGTTGGTAGTAAGCACCGGCGCGGTAACAACCCTGAGGTTTGAGAAAACGGAATCCGGATTGACAGAACAGCCGATCAGTGAACGGGATCGATGGCAGAGGGATGAATCCTGCCAGTGTTGTTAAAGCCTCAGGGTGTGGACGCCCACACCCGTCGAACCAATGCATTGCGTGCGTTGAGTGGAGACAGAACTACAATCTATGTTCTTTGATTTTCGCCAGTAAAACGAGATGATTCTAACGCACAACAGAGTTCGCGCTAGAGTATGTGAGACACTACAAAACAGTACCACCCCCACATATTCACACTGTTACACGTTGTCTTTGTCTTCCTTCCAAGGCCGATCTCAGAACCTACGCATTACAGCTCTCATTGCCCACCTCGTGCAGCGTATTACTTCTGGCTTTGCAGTCGTTTTCCTTCGTATTCGTATCACAATCACAGTCGAGCTTCGTAAGGCATCGTGCCTGAATAGACGGCCCAGTCATCCGAATCTTGATGTGTACCCCCTAGACGTTTATGACGGTTAAACGAATATACCGGACAAAAATGTGAATTGAACGCCCCAATCTGTAAAAAGTAGACACGATCGTAAGTTCTTACAGTGCGCACGTTGGGGAGAGTGAAGTCTGTCGTGTTAACGCCAAGGTAAACAGACATTTTGGGTCAATCGTTTTTGTGCACTGAGTGCTGGCTGATTCACCATGATCAGAACAGCTTCACTAAACGTTGATAGCTTCGGTGTTGGATTGCGCAACAATGCTTTGAAACACAGGGTCCGGTCAACTTTGTGACCTGATGCAATCAAGTGTCTTGCAATCGAAGAGGCTGGCGGTTTCACGTAATTGTGTATTGCCCCAGCAGGTTGCGTCATCAAGTTTGACAGCCATTTGGGCATGTGTTCTGACACTCGTTGAGTCAAGCAACGATCCGCCCTGCCAATGTATACGTCACCGCAACTGCAAGTGAACTGATAGACAATATGTGAGACATTGGGATCAGCAAGACTGTTTGAGTGATTTTGAATACATAACCTTTTGGTCGTCTGCAGCAAACGCAACTGCGCTGCTGTGTATGTGTGCCTTGGAGCTGACTTAAGATTACAATTTCATTGATTAAATAAATGATCTCCTTTAAAAGGCAAAGTGATAAAAACTTGCTTCTTCTCTACGTTCCTTCTCGGCTTCTGATGTTGCCTGATAAAGTTTTCCGGATAACCGTTGGCCAGCAGCGTTCTTTTTATGACTTCTTCTTCGTTTTGTATTTGATCGTCTATACAGATTCTCTGGGCTCTGTTGAAGAGAGTTCTGACCAATCCACGTTTGTAAGCGACTGGAGCGAAGCTGGAAAATTGTTAATAACGTCCGCCCCACGTTGATTTTCGGTGGAATGTGCGCTGTAGAATCCCATCCTGACGCCTGGTTAATAGAATATCTAGAAAGGACAAACTGTTATCGCGTTCTTCTTCGTGAGATACACTGAGGTTAGGGCGAATAGAGTTAAGAACGTTAACGAAACGGATAAAACATTCTTCAGTCGTAAAAATTAAAATATCATCAGCGTCTCGTCTGTAAAATAGAAATTGGGAAATATTATCACAGAGCTGTTTTTCGATTATGCCTAAAAATACACCTGCCACGGTTGGGCCCAAAGGGCTTCCCATGGCCACACCATCAGTTTGTTTGTAAGCTTTGCCTTCAAAATTGAACCGAATGTTTTCTGTGCATAAAAGAATTAGTACTTTCAAGTATTCAACGGGAATAGGTAAATTAGAGTTGTGCGAAGAAATAAATCACATAGATAATCTACTGTTTCACGAAGAGGTACCTTTGTAAAAAGTGACTCAACAACGACGGAATACATTTTATCCGAACTCACAGCAAGACTGTTTAGCAAATTCGCGAGTTCGAATGAGTCTTGTAGACCAAATGGTATTATGTGTTTCCGAACGGGGGTAAGGATTTCGACGAGGCACCGGGCAAGTTTGTGATAAGCCGAGTTTTGCATGCGTAATACCGGCCTCAAAGGGACTCCAGACTTGTGTACTTTGGGTGATCCTCTCAAGTAGGGCGTCTGTGTTCCAAGTGGTTTTAGCTTCTTGTATGTAGTTTCAGAAATGAAACCGTGTAGGAGCAAAATTTGGAGTTGTCTTGATATTTGTTTCTCTATCAGCATATTGTTCTCTGGAGTAGTGTCCAGTTTGAAGCGATGCGCATCGGAAAGTATCTGGTCCATCTTCTCCGTGTATTCTTTCTTCTCCATAATTACAACGCCTGATCCTTTGTCCGGTCGTAGAAACAAGAAAGCATTCATTTGTCTGAGTTGTTTAACCGTCACGCGATGTTCTTGTGATAAACAACACCACTGACGTATGGGAGCAGAGAGGTATTGTTCAGAAATATCAACCAGCTTGGCCTTGAACCAGCCGGCTTTGTCGGATGACGTTGGCACTAGATCCTTAACTTGGTCATAAAGGTTCTCGAACTGAACGCGTGTTTGTAACTGGCTCACTTGCTTGGGCGGCACTTTGAAATGTAATCCCAACGACAAGACCTCACGTTGCGCTGTGGTCAACTGACAAACCGGGAAGATTGTGAATGAATGCGCTTGTGTCTGTCGGGAATATTGACCACTGTTGCGTTCTGCACATGCTGTCCTCAAGGCTTTTGATTAGTTTCAACCTGGTTCTTCGTACCACTTCTCTTGAAAAGTTCTCAAATTTGATTCGACAGATTAAAGATAACGTGCCGAGAACAGTCACGAAATGCTGTTGTGTTTCAATGAGCTTGAACATCTCCTCACGTGCAGCTTCAGTGTGGGCGTTTGCGATTCTTGCGAGATTGATGTTGTTCCTTGGCAAATTCTCTTTCGACAAAAGTTTCACTCTCCCCAACGTACGCACTGTAAGAACTTTCGATCGTGTCTACTTTACTGTTGCACTTACCCCCCTACTGTACCATGTATGTATATATACTGACACGTTTTACGTCCGCGGTTGACACGAGCAGAGGAAATGCTTGCATCTCGCGACTTATGTCTTCTTTCTGTTCTAATGAATTGGATAAAGGGGACTTAATGTTTCAAATGGATATTAGTTTTCAACTTTGGGTATCCAAAGTACGATAGTATGGAATGATTGTCCTTGTGAATGCCCGTCGCCGAGATTTCATAGCCCTGGGTGCACGGAATCCAAGGTAACCAACCAGTAAATGATGGAGAAATGACATACTCACGCTAAGTCAGACAAAACTATGCGCATCGCTGACGTAGTGGCAATTAAAATGTTCACACATATTCTGTGCACAATTAAAAGGTGGTGAATAGCCCATTATTGGCTCCATGACGTTCATCGCTCTCAATTTGCATTAATGATCCCTAGCCATGCAATTGTCAACTCTTCTGGATCCCACTAACCATGTTTAGGACATCTGATCTCATTTCCTACCTTGAATTGTTTAAACCCCTATTTTCTTCACCTGGTTGTTAGACCGATTTCCCTGTCGCACAACCTCATGCATATTTACCTATCAGGTCCTCACGAATTTTTTGAGTGAACTGAAGAAATCTCGTCCAGACGACTGATTTAGTAGCCAATCATTGTTAATTAATTTTCCAACTGACTGCCTTTTTTCACTTAGACCCCTACGGAGAAATCGTCCGTCTTGAGAGCCAACCGTTGTGAAGGCCACGGGTTGTTGTGGTTCAAAATCCAGTGATGGATGGTATCCTATCATGGCAGTCCCTAATTGACCGGGGCCAACTTCCTCCTTAGAAAAGGTCGGGTGTTCTAAAAATTAAATAATAAGACAAAGTGTATGCAGTGTTGATATCGAATAAACTACAGATAGGGTCGATCGTGATGCACACGAAAATTTACTCAGTATATAGCGCAAGCTTTGTTCCGCAACTAAATTGTATAAAGCCATCAAGGAATGACACTGTTCTGTTTGTTTGATTGTTCGAGACCGTCCGATCACATCCCATGTGTGTCTGGAAATAAATGTGATATCTGACGCCGTATCTGGCTGAAGACATACCGATGAGCCATTGATACTGAAGGTAATGTATTTCCTTCTGGCTTCGGAAGTAGTATTGAAGGTAGCCATGACGGGCCGTGAACTGGAGCCCGGGTTAGGTGATTGGAGCGTGAAGGGCGTCTACATCGGTGCCTCCCTCCTCTACGCTCTTTCATAACGTTGATAGTAGCTATTTGCATGGCCCCTCCACCGCAACCGGCAACTCAGTCACATAACTCAGATTTGTCCGGCAGAATACTTCGACTCACGTTTCGATACTTCACACAAAACATATGCCAAGACGTTCCCCACCCCTCGTTCCATTTGGGAAAGAACTCCACCCACTTACACATCTGAAGAATCGGTAGTCACATACGCCGAACAGTTCGAATCAAAAATTGTCAAAACGGGCGTGGATGAGATTTTTCGCTTTAGTGTTACAGAAGCTTGTTCATGTTCAGCTCCTCGAATGAATTTAACTCCACGTTTGATGAGGGCAACTGAAGCGAACTGAGGCATGTATCGGAGGTTATTGGAACATATACCAAGAAAGCTCCTCACTTGTTTTGCATCAGAAGGAACTGTAGCATCGAGTACTGCTTCAGTGTTTTCCGAACTCGATTTGACACCTTCCGCAAATAGGACATGCCACAAAAACTGCACAAGGGAAGAGCTGAATGTGCATTTGCGTTCATTAGGTCGGAAACTCGATTCTTGAAATATTTTAAGCAAAGCATCTATTCTCTCATCATGTTTTTCCTGATCAAGACAACACCAAATACACAAATATCGTCGACGTATACGACAACGCCAGTCATGCTACCCGGAGCCTAAGTCATAAGCTTCTGCCAAGCTGCCACAGTGGAACTGAGTCCCACTGGGAAAACCTTGCACTGAAGTAAATCCTCTGTCGTCACAAAAGTAGTAAAATGCTTACAATTGTCCGTTAAATTCATTTGGAGGAAAGCACTTTGGAGATCTAATTTAGTGAAGATTCGGGCTCCAGACATCTGGAAAAGGAGTTCTTCACTGGAAGGCAGCACGAATTTATTGACCAATACCTGCTTACTCTCAGCCTGTAGATCATTACAAATACGCACTGTTCCGTCCTTTTTAGGCACAATAATCATCCAGTGGAACCATTCCGATGAATCGATGGATTTGATCAATTCATTCATAAACATGTTATTACCTATGGTACACATTGACAACTAACACAGATGTGCCCTGAACTACTAAAATATCATCATTCGTGTTTATGTCACAATCGTATTAATCGTTCTTAAGGAATCGTGCATGGGTGGACACTCCAGACACCGGAACCCTGACGTGCAACCACCAGAAGTTCATGACGATAAAATCCATAGGCTTAGGAAGGTGATCCTTAAAATGAATCTATCAAACGAAAATGTAAGTTAAACGCTCTAATCCGTCCCATTTTTCAGATCCATGTTTTGGGTCCTCTTCTATAATGAACTGGTTATTAAACACCCGGTAATTGAATGTAAAACAACGGAAGTTCAAGTAGCTCTTTCCATGAATGATGTATGGGCAAAATATAAGAGAGAATTTAGTGATAAAACGAGACAGAAACTGACTTGTCATTCTATTCTCATTGTTATAATGTTTGAGGAAATAAATCATATCAATTCCATTTTCACTGCTTTCTATCCCGATGAACTCTCAACCACACATGACACATTGGGAACTCTTCTGAACTGTTTACAAATATTAAACATATTTCCCATCACAAGTCACAGTGCCCGGAGCATGCGATATCGAAGAGGATGGGCAATATTCGGGCCCCGTCGATCCGCCTCAGAATCGGCGGTCAAACACTGACTGACCAAGAGCAGAATTTGATCGTCTCGAGGTTCTGGTTCACTTTGGGGCTCCACAAATTGAAGACGTGCGCGTGGAGGGCCTGCATGTGATTCACTGTCGGACTCTTGGATCTCCTGCTCCGATCCTTCGTCGTGATCATTTTCATCATCGTCATCCTCTCCTCCACTCTGATCGCGATCCGCATGAAACCCACAACACCTTGGTTCAAACCGCTCTGCGCGATTCAATGGGTCAATCACCGGACACGGGTGGGAGAGAATGAAAGGACAAACAAATGCCTAATTCACATAGATTTGCATCCAGAGTAAGTCTCGATCATTTCAGATTCAAATTGTATTCATCAGAATAAGTTTATGTCTACGCGTACCAACAGTGGGTGGATGCATTGATGGACTTGATATCATCCCATCAGCATCACTCGACTCCGTTCAAGAAAGCAATACCCATTGTTTATTATTCGCATTATACGGTTGTTGTTCATGTCCCCATGTAGATGAAAATCTTAGACGAGATGTATGATGCACCTGATGTTTCGGAATTAGGGACGAACACAATACGCAACAAATATGCTTATCAGCGCATCAGTAAGCAGACAATCAGAAAAGTGAATCGCCTGTGGGCAAGTGCATGTAGTACCTGCGTCCGCATGTGACCATGTAGGACCTACCACAAGTAACGAATCAACAAACACGTATGGCTCAATGTCGAAATTTGATTGGTTGGAACTAGCCGACCGTGGTATGAGCAAACTCACAGTGATGTGCGCCTGTTTGCGTGCACCTCTTATAGTAGTCCGTATCGACTGCCCGATCAATAAGTTTATCAGTATGGTAATTACGCATTCAGTAGTTTCATCAATAGTAGGCCCGTACGATGGAACCAAATTGTATTGGTTCTTGTTACTACCACAGGTACCATTGCAGCTCATCAGCCAACATTGATTTGTCATCGCTAACTATTTGAGACTTATCATAATGGTTGATTCAACTAGACTAATTGTCACACGCTATCTCTTCACTTGATCTCATTTTACTGAAGTCCAGTTGGCATCAGTGCCCAAATGGAAATGAACATTGTTGCAGTAGGTCCCCACCTCTTCTTAGTTCCCGTTGAAACCTGTGGAAAACAAGGGCCAATCTACAGTTTCACGGCGAAATCAAATCATAACTTTTTCGAGGTAAACATTTGTAAACATAGCTTTCCCGACACAAATTTGAACATAGAAGTCAATAGCATTAAATTGCACGATGTATTCCGGACCATTTCGCAATTAACCAACGTCATCCTCAACTGTGCAAACAGCGAGAATGGATAATTACGTTAGCCTTGCCTTGGTAACGCGTTTTCATTTGCTATCATTAGTTGTGTGTATGTGTGTGTGCACTTTTGCCTTTGATCTCACGAGAACGTTCAATTTACCATTTATAAATGATCACCTTGACTGCAGTATGCACTAGTGAAGATGCAGCGAAATGGTCCGGAATACATCGTGCAATTTAATGCTATTGACTTCTATGTTTAAACATTTGTTCCCAATGCTTCATTCTCGAGCCTGTACAAATCATAACGGAAATGGTTGCATTGAAAGGATCAAGAGTCATTCCAATTGTAATAAAGGTTTTGTGTGTGTATGTGTTGGCGGGGGGGGGTGGTGTTGGGATTAGATTGATGGGTTAGTCTGAACGACAGTTTGTGACAGTCACGTGGTTCGGATCTGAGTCACTGGGTCACTTGGGTGGATCTACCTCCAGCCTGGGTAATTGGAGGGCTTAGAAGATTCTTGTCTGTGAGACCAGAGATGCTGATCACCTCTGTCGTGGCCAGTGTGTGTGTGTGTTTGTGTTTGTGTGTTTGTTTGTGTGTTTGTGTGTTTGTTTTTGTGTTTGTGTGTTTGTGTGTTTGTGTATTGTGTGTTTGCGTGTTTGTGTGTTTGTGTGTCTGTGTGTTTGTGCGTTTGTGTGTTTGTTTGTGTGTTTGTGTGTTTCTGTGTTTGTGTGTGTGTGGTGTGTGTGGTGTGCGTGTGTGTTTGTGTGTGTGTGTTTGTGTTCCACTCATCGCACGTGTTAAATGTCAACTGTCGGGGTCCAGTACGGCATCTCTTCTGAATGGCACACAGATGAACAGTTTGTTCTCGGGTACGTCGTAACTTAGGTCCCAATGTGGTCTATCTCATATTTTGTTCTATGAAAAGCCAACTCAGTATTTCTAACCAAGTCTAGTTTTTCCACCGTCTATGGGACTATATTTTTCTTATATATATCAATCAGTGGAACATTAGCTGGAATGTGAAAAATCGTGTCCAGTACAGTACATGGAGAACGTTTTCATACTCTCGGTTGCTGATCACGAGAACCATGACTCTTCTTAAGAATAATAATGTTGGAGGTTGACATATTTCTCGTAAACACTTTTATTTGAAGTGCAGGCAGAAAGTAAGTAATTTCCAAATCTAACGGTAACATTAGCATGATCACTCGTCCGTCCAAAATAACACTATCCTCGGTTGGTATAAGACATAGGTCATTCGAACGAAAATTGCGTAGGGGACATGTAGGTGTATGAGACTAAAGTCTCCGACAACAATGCATAGACAGTTAGAAAGTAATTGGACTAAAACGGATATCACAGCGTCAAAATACTGTTTGTCTCTCGGGGAGCATAAGATTCAGATTACCAATGGCCGTACATTGTGAAAGAGAAAAGTTGGGATGTCATTTAATCGTGACGCAGTCAATGCCATCATACAAGTAAGAAAAGATAACCTCAGACTTGCCAGACCACTCGGAATTGATGTAGGTAACCACACCACCACCTGTTCCCTTTCTGCACTGTTTCCTGTCCTGACGAATTGTACTCAAAGTTCTCGGGAGGAACGACCTCGTCTTCAATACTCTCAGTTAACCGAGAATTTTTGGATACAAACCAACACAGGCAGTCTTATGAATTCCAGAGTCTACAACATTGGCTACGAACGGCATTTCCGTTGAATTTAGAACAAACTATAAGGCCACTCGGATAGAAAGGGGATCCAGGATCCAGACTGACTATATCAAGGATCCCCTCTCTCACGGATTGCTCGGTTGTCAGTTCAGCGATTCTGAACAATATCTCAATCAGACAAAAGCCTTCATCATCATCATCATCATCATCATCCTCATCATCATTATCATATCAAACGCGCCTACTGAAAATGTATGTTCAACTTGACTTCCATTCGCGTACTTCACGAGATTTATTCAACCTAATAGAATGGCCGCTTATTAGTAAGTATTCGTTCTACACAATTGCGCCAATAACACATCGTTTAGAAGTGCACCTGATAAGTGTGATGCCGCGAGACGCAAATATAAATTACGATCTTACCAACAACAAAATGCCACTGACATTGGTAGACAACTTCAATGACGGAAGGGTCAGAACGTGAGTGATCACAAAGGAAAACGTTGGTATACACGTATTCAGATCCATACCGAACTTGTCCAATTACAGTTTCTAGTCGTATGGTATTTTAGAGTATCCAAATATGCTCCCGTTTGCTGCATGTTATACTCCTCGGGGATTTACGTAGTCTCTGAAGTCCTAACGTTGACATGCTGCCGGTAACACTATAGTCAAGTGATTGGACGCTATGAAAAGCTTCCTTGCGTGTTTGAAAAGGCTGTGAATTTGACTTTGTGGAGTTGGTGCTCAAGAATGTAGACGAAAACCAACTCCATCGGTTTTCCAAAGTGCAAAGTAAGGTTCTTAAACTCCCATTCGATTTGCAAAATTTGGCAAAGGAGATTTCCCCGAGTAAGAGAGGGTCGGTTGATTATTCCGCCGGTTGGGACTAAACTGTATGGGCTCATTCACATGCACGTTATTCCGCGGATAGTGACCTCATCTCAGGAATCATTGTCAATCTGGTGACTTTTGACCTCCACGAACGGACTATGAATCTCAAAACACCTCTAATGTAAACATTTTGAACACCCGTATGTGGGACAAATTTTTTTGTCCTATTTTTAATTGCCCGAGTAGCATGAGTCGCTGATTGCTTAGTTCAAATGAGACCATCCAAATCTAACTCTCGTCAATCGGCTGTGGTGGTTGGTAATCACCACTTTGCTATCGACCGGCTTGCTGCCACACTTGGTACACATTGGTATCCCAGTTTGGTCACAACAGCAGGTTAAATTGGAGTTTGTCACCCTGGTGACACGAGATTCAAATGTTGCCCCCGTCGGCCACGTTGATGGTGACAGATAGCGAACTGCCGTCGACCGACTCGTTACCGCACCTGACCAATCAGCGCCTTGCATCGTCCTTCAATCCAAGTGTCAGATTCAGGTCCCAACAACCCATGTATTGCAGTGAACCGTTTTGAGGCTATTGGATATGCTCAATCCACTGCACCCACACGCAAATCGATGCATCCGTCTCTTCTATTCATAATTCTATGTCAATTAGTTATTGCTATGCCATTTGACCCTTCCACTGCATCCTTATGTGGTTATAGAATAGTCTTCTTTCCAGAGAAGGAATAACCGCAGACACTATAGGTAGTGGGTTATTTCCATATGGACTGCAATCTAGTTATTCGTAGTATTATTGTTTCTAATCGTTCACTATTCAGAATTTCTCGTTGGATGAAAGTGCTGTCTATCAGACCGTGTTCAGCTGTGGGGCTATCCGGAACTCACCAACAGGACGAAGTAGATCATCAAAGAACAACGCCACGTTCATAAGACGTTTGATTGTGGTATCTTTCCGGTTCACCCGTCCACGAAAATCCAGTGTACGCAAATTGAGACATTCAGCCGAGTCGGACAAGCGCCACAGACGAACTACGGAGGTAGAGGTGCCAGCGACCATCCAGTGATCCTATAGCATTGAGAAAATCGGGCTGTGATTATTGAAATGAATGTGGAATGTGTTATACGGTGAGCAGAGAACAGTGAAATCATTGGAAAGATTCGCACTAATGATTGTTAGCAAAAGGTCTTCAACCGAAATGTAAATTGCTCTTCTGATTGAGGAATGGGTGAACCTTATTCATTCCACTTGTCATTGCCGGTTGAAGGAGCAATACCCGCATCATCTCAGGCGTCTAGTTCAGTCAAATCACATCCGCGACATAGATGTCATTTTGTTTGACTAACGTGTACATGAAATACTCAGCATATACTGATAGTGATGAGATGATCGGATACAGCTCACGTCCAAACTCTCGAGTAAGTACTCGATTTTTAAGCTCAATTAGTCGGTCAGATATCAGGTCAACATTGCACCACATTGAATTCCTTCTCACAACAAATTTATCCAGTTAATTAGATAAACATGTGATTGAATAATTTTTGCAATTCAATTCCGCCTTGCACAAAAACCGAGAGTTGTCACCCGTCGTATGCTCATATCCTAACTCATGGGCACTGCGGCTTAGCTTCGAGGCCATATCGGGCTCGTCAAATGAATCGTACTGACTGCCCAACCGAATTACATTAGCACGTGGCCTCCATCGAACAGTGAACTTTCAATCAATCCGTTTGTCTCCAGTAGGATATTTCTAAGTATCGACCGGTGTCCAACAGATGAATCCGTGTTTGTGGTCTCATTATAAAATGTGGTTTGATAGATTTTGATAAAATTTGAAGGTGAAAAGATGAATGATGCAGTGTGCAGTAATCACACAGAATGGTATGAAATCTCAGTTCCTGTATAGTAAAATACCAAATTACATAAATTTTATCAGATTAAACCCTCCAGAGTGATGTTGTCCAATCCGATACCGAAGCTGTTCGGCATTCAGTCAACCAACGTTAACGCCTTCCGCATATACATATTACATATATATATATATATATATATATAATGTACGTGTTTGCGTGTGTGTGTGTGTGTGTGCATGTCCTGTCGACTGACTACCATCAGTTCTGACAACGCTGTTACCAAACATTAAACACTTACATTTATTGTATCACGTGATGCTTCACTTTTAGATACACTCCAAAGTGACCTTCGGTTCTTTACAATACAATTGAGAACCAGTTTGTGAACTACTCCGTTCACCTTCTAAATCTCTTTGGAATTCGGCTTTAGTTCAACAGGCGTCGCATATCAAACCATTTTATCCTGATATTACATCCTCTAATGCCAACAAACTAGCCTAGCATAATAAATTCAAAAGATTTTCTTTCGCATCTATCTAAGATACAGAAACAATTCTTGAGAAAAACCGAAGAAAGAACCCACTGACCGTTTTCTGCTCAACCAAGCAGCTGCACGCTCCAACACTCAAACATATACTTTTGAAAAACGTAAATGAGATGAAACTTACACGGATTTGCAAATTCAAAATCGGATCACCGGGACCCTCAATTTCTTCGTTTAAGGCGCTCTGACCATCCTCCCGAACTCGATATGTTCGAACAGATCCTGCCACGTCACCCACGGCCAGTATCATGTGATGTAGAGTCTCCAATTCTTTGCACACACCCCAAGCCAGTGCTGTGATTGGCACATTTGACACGTGATCGATCGACGCCCGTAGTACGTGTGGCCGGTATGCAATGCAAGAGTATATCCTCACATTCTTTGTGGTAGCAAATGAAAGAAATCACACAACCGTTGAAATATATAGTTTCAGTATAATAGGTCAAACAAAACTTCCGGTTATCATTAGCATTGCATGAACACAGTGCAAATCTCTAACAAAATATGGTTCTCCAACTGAGCCCATGCCATAACGTACCTACTGAGAGGACAGTTATACGAAACTGCTTCTGTTGGGGGCCTTCCGTGACACCAGTCCAATGACTGATTGTAAAATACAAGGCAGAAATCAAAATTCTAATGATAATCATCCGATTTCGACACCACAAATCAGTGAATCTAACATCACTGATTCCAGTGGTGAAATTGAGAACCGGTTTAGTTACGAAACAAAATCTTCCGTTTTTCCATTCACATCGTAACGAAATAGTGCCCCTTAAAAACAACGAAGTTTCCACCATTGCTCGCCTATACAATTTCATAGATATCGTTCCTGTGGGCCATGACAAAGTCGACCTGTTGCGATCAGTATTGGTTCTTACTAGGCTCGAATCTGTTCCCCATGGATAATAAGAATGAGAGCAAAACTATTGGAACAATTGGCCACGAAATGATTTCATGGATTCTCATGCCATACAATCCACCGGACCAAGTGACTACCTGAGTCAAACACGACTGGATAGCAGAACAATTAGGCATGTTAACCATATCTTTCACAGAATCGGAAACTTGTGAAATCGGACCCATCTATCTCCTCATCTGGATGGATTTGTAGTTTCTCGAGTAGATGAGATGTCGTGCTTATCACTCACAGGGATGGACGCGGGTTAAACGGCAGATGGGACAGCATCTGTCACATCTAACCGATTCTCGACTAAGATTCGGTCCGTTCTGTTCTTTTCTTTTCTGTTCTGTTCGGTCCGGTTCGGTTCTGTCAAACACTAGTTTGAACTTGGAATAATCTGGTTCCAGCTGTTATTCCGGTTGAAATAGGTACACAGATCAACACAAAAACTGCGAGCGAACAGAGCAAGAAACGCACACACGAAAAATTAACCGAATGAGAGAAATGTGCGAATAAGGGTGCAAAACTCGATCGTGTATCATCTATGTTAATATCAATATGGGCAGATCCTGTGCACCCCAAGTACTAAGTATAATAGGTACTACAAGATTAACGAACCTCATCAATTACATCAAAATGTGGGCATCCAAAACTGCCTGCTACACTGGACAAAACACACCACCGAGCTATCCCGGCCTTGAAAGTTAGCTGTTTCAATAGTGATATCCAAAAACAATATCTCCGTAAATCAATCATATTGGCTTAACTTTAGTAGAGATTACATAAGTCTGTGTTCGGGTATTGAGATATTCGATCGGTACACACTGTCTCGGAGCCTTATCATGTCATTCTAACTCCAAATGCATACCACAAAATCGCAGCCAAAGCTTATAATCGCGATTTCGGCCACAAACAGACATGTGATTGGTTTGGTAGCAATCGCTCCTTACCTGACCACGAAATCTCTCTACCCAGTCGTGACACACATTGGTTGACTTCTATCACGGATGACCTGAATTCTCCTCGATTAATATCACAATATGTGATAAAGCCCGTAGGAACGGGAGTGGTGTCAACTGATCATTCTCTTCATGTATTATTAAAATAATAATGATAGTTCAACGGGAATTCAACTCATCCGTGAAAGAAGTTCACACTGTGAACGCTGGTGACGACTAGGTAGAGAGATTTCTGGAGACAAGTGATTGACTAGCACTACAAACTGACTTTAATTAATCACGTTCCTCTTCCTGGAGAGCGCGAATATTGGTAGCTTCACTTGAAGTTACGTGGTATGGACCTAGATTTCAGTGATATAACTTTGTTGAGCATATGAGGTCTACTGTAAGGTCGAACTAGAGCATCCTTTTTTAAGATCCGAGTGGATGGAACACGTGAAAACGCAACAATTTAGATCACAGTGAGCAGGATATAGATGGCATGACAATTCCTTGGCAGAAAGCTTGTTACATTCTCTTAAACGCCGAAACATTTACTAACTAGAGAAGCTTCTGTCGGCGTATTCCACTGCTGTAAGAGATAAACCTGGAAGATTCTATGAAGAACCTAGTGCCGTCAATAAACAAGCCAGAACAACTCACAAGAGATTTATACAACCAATATGGCAGGAAAAAGTACAAAAATATTCCACTTGATAAGGCTGAGTGGTTTGGTAAGTTCCTTGAGGCAAATACAATTAAGGTTAACTTCCTAGCTAGCAAAACCAGCATAAATGTGACTCGACCAAGTCAAGTTATGGCTGAGAGTGACACAAATATACTTTTCGACTACTGTCCATCCATAAATGGAGTCTCGGTAGTTTTCAAGTGAGATTCTTTGTTGGATTATTGAAAAATAGAGGGGAAGCCGCTCACGTATTTCGTCGACTTAATAATAATCAGTTTCTGAGCAGTCGACCAGTCGAATATATCTTCTGATATTACACAAGACAGAGTTGCTGGTATGTGACATACCAAAACCAAAATCATCCACACCCAATACCACGTTATTCACTTACTATTTTTATACAAAAGAAACTTTCCATGTCAACAAATTTTACCAGATTTTCATTTCTCATCAATTGAAGACAAAATCGAATGCCTGAGAGATACAATGTCACCTTCTTGAGTGATCTTATACAATACGTGGTTATGGAATATCTCAAACGATGCCATTTTTTTTATAAGCCTTTGGGTTGAAATGCGCTATTAGCAATGATATATAGCAACAAATTTCCCCGTCAACTACGTGTACCGCATTCACATTTCATATCGTCTGAATACAGAATAGAATGCGTAAGAGATACAAGGTTGCTGCTCTTACTAGACAAATGTGCCAGTGTTTATTCGAAATTTGGCTCGGTCGGATCTCCTGGAGGTTTTCGCACGACACTGTCTACTATCAAGTGATTACCAACTAACATTCCAATCTCAACTTCCTAAAGATGTCCGCGGATTTCGTGAACCAACTCTTGTACAATACATTTCCAGATGCACCCGCTTCACATCGGTTTAGACGACCGTTTCACCACTGCCGATCGTTTGCAGCGTACACAGCGGTGAGCATGAATTTTATAACGTGGAGTTTTTAAAAGCTTTCGTTTTTCCCGCAACATTCTTCCAAGGATTTCACTGCTCTGTTTTGGTGAATAAAATTGTTGTGATAAAAAATAATTGGTAATACCACTTAGGTTAATCTCTGGTTTATTGATGCTCTTTACGGTCATGCACACGATGCCAATCGAATACAAGGTTCACTCACCCCATTAGCCAAACCAACAGCAATAATATTCTGCTCAGCTGTTACCGCGGTTACGGGGGCACCCAAGCCTTCAATAGTATCCTCGTCCCAGTCTTCAAATGGATAGGCTGTCGAGAATAACAAAACCAAAGCACATCGACCATTACCTCCACCACTCACGGCCAGCATCTCTTGAGTGCAAACGCATAATGTGCCACCTCGATCTCCGATACCAAAATAATCTCGATCTATCGCGTGGTCGAATCTCACTGAGACTACCCATAAATTAACCAGTCGAAACAAACTGCGCGGAGTGGACTCGTCATCTGAACTCGGCGGATCGCGTTTCACGCTGGCCATAAACACCTTTTCAGATCGAGTTATCAATTGGTGGCATCCAATTGAGCACCAAGATCAAATTGGACAGAGAGATTAAAAGAGAAAAGACGGATCGTGAAAATGTGAACAGCATGATTTTCCATCGATCTATAGCACAAATGACGACTCCAAGTACTCCCGAATTTCACAGTTTAAGTTTCAATCCTGCCGGGGAAATCATACACTTCGAATCATGCTATCGTATGACAAAAATTAACTACCGAACTCAATCAGATGGAAGGGGTATTGATAAAGAAACCATTGTATGAGTAATATTAGGTATCGATCGTGACCACTTCCATCTCAAATGCTTCTTCATTGCCGCGACAAGGTGATCTTCATCGCATGAACTCACTCGTGGTAGCCCACATATATTTGACCGGTCATGGTCAGACGGTTATCATCATCATGGGCTTTGGACAGTGGACGAACCGGGTGGTTCGATTCGCACAGCCGTCGGTCACTTTCCCATTGGGCAGCCTCTCATTGGCCGTGACCCCCTTCCTGAACTGTTGTACTTTGTTGTAGAATAAATTACAAAATGAACTAAAAAGAGTATTTTTCATCTATTTAAAAGACACGATCAAATCTACCCACAAATTTAGGCTTTATTATGTCCCACCTTAGCTTGGGTTTCGTGCTCAATGACCACTGACAGTCTAACATTTGTCTCACTATTGTTGAGGAGTTCCCGATTTCCTGTAGAACTGGCACGATAATTTAGGATATCGGAGGCTGTGTATAAAACACTGCTAGTGTCGAATAAAGCTTCAGTCCACCGACAAATGATACATCACAGGTTCGTGAGTGAACAGACAGAAAAATCGACGCACGCGTCGTCTGTCTAACCCAGTGAGTATTATACGCACTTTGGTCAAAAGCTCAAACCACTTCAGTCTTTTTTGTGCACCAAACAGTTGCCCCACTTGACAATCTCATGATCATGATTATCATCAATGTCACCATGCACCGCGAAGGAGTGATTTGAGCTCCATTTCATTGTCGTAACCTGGGAAGCATGTGGAACAAACATTAGATAAGCGCTACCATGACCTCCACGCGAACCCAATGCTTACCGTCTGTCTTGCTTCATTTAAACTGTTTGGCCACGACAAAAATGTTACTAATCACGATTCTCTATCGGATTAGTATCGGTCTTATACAGTCAATCAGCTTTGGGATATTTCTGATACAGACCGGAAAATAAACTGTGTCCAATCAGCTTATCCATCTTTACATTTCTCTAATGCCTCCTCATTGTCTCGTCTGTTTATCTCATCATTTTCTCTCTCTCTCTCTCCTAATCTGAAGCAGAAACTGTGAACAGCGGGGAGGGGAAGTGTTGTGTGCTACGAGTATATGAATGCTTTGAAGTGTCAAATGTCACCACGAAGCTCTCACTAGCTTACTAAATTCTATCTATGTGAGGCATGCTCACAGAGGAAGATCAGTGTTACACAACGACTAAACAATTTATCCCATATAGAAATGTACGCAAGAAGTAACTGATATTCGACAACCCTAATTTGTCGTGATGAAAATGTGATATCTATCAAAAACCGGATACTTTTAGAATCCAACTCAACAGACAAATCTCGTCTCGTCCAGAAACAACGTTTGGCCAAAACATGTTCCCCTTTAAAATTGCACTCAGTTAAGAATTGATCCAAAAGTCCAAACTGAAAGACCTGTTTATTCCGACAATTCAGACACCTCTCTCTATAAGCTACCTGAATGTATAATTCATCGCTAACCTTGTTGACCCACAATCATGCACCCCGACCGGTTTCAAATCCGAAATCAGATCCCATGAATATGCACTTCTAATGGTTTATAACAAACCATAAGAAACAACTGTACAGGGCTCGTAAGGGTGTAACTGGTAAGTTGACCGTAGATAAAACATAAACAATCATGATTCAAAAAATAGATCCATCTTCTATATCGTTTGACTCAACGAAAAATACCAGATATTTAGGACCCATAGTCATAGGACCAATTCCATCAGTTGAAATTTGGCACAGATGAACAAGTATTACACGGGGTCCGATTTGAACTGAGTTCCCAGCAGTTGGAGGTGGGGGGGCGGTTATCACGCTACAATCAGTGTGCCGTTTACGGTACTTGTGTACTCCGGCAAAGAACAAATAAAGACGGTCCAGCTCAGTTCAGTTCAGCTCTTTCAACCAATAGCCTCAAAGCTCTGAGCTCTGGTTTTAGTTGTTATCCACTAACCCGCGGTACTGGCGTGACTCTCACTTCGTGTCTGTTTATGCCGAAAAAGGGGGATTTTCTTTGTGAACCCTTACCGAAGCATTTGACCCAACAGTCTGACAACTGAGAGTGTGGTCCTAACCCAGCTTGTGAATATAACCGAGGCATCGGGAAGGAACTTCTTCAGGTCTGTCCCGCGAGACCAACATGCGATTTCTTACCTTCTCTGTATTTGCTTGTGTTTTATTATGGATCCGGTTTTCGGATTCAGTCCTCAACTCCATTCACCCAATAGAAGAAACCGAACGTGCACGAGACACGTTCCTTCGTGCTGGGGTTTGTCCAGCCTTTTCGGGTGATAGATGCTCAATGAAGTGCGATAACGTATCCCACCGTTCAGAGAAATCCCAAATATCCCAATCTTACGTTCATCAAGTGGAGGTATTTTGACGTGTAGCCTCATTTTCCATGCATTTGTCCACCGGATTGTTGTAACATTACCAATAATCGAACTGGCAAGACGTACTTTAACCACGTCAACCCACAGCTAGGCAAATCAAAACCGAAAGAACGCCAAGGCTGAAAAAATGCACGCTAATTCTATTGCAGAACTGATTTGCGTAAATGGTAAAGAAAAGGAAAACGACTGGCAGAATAAAGTTTAGCCAATCACGGTGAGCTTTCGCATTACCTGTTCTCAGCTATCCTGACTGGCTTTAGGCTTATCAGAGTACGTAATCACGAAGCTATACCCAGCCGCATCACGCGCGATGCCCACCAAATCACCTCAACATTCCTCCCTCAAAAACTCATCGTCAATTTGGCTCGCCTGTCTTACAGATTCTCAAACTAGAGCTGGTGGATTTGGCTCGGTCACTGTAGAAGTCGTCTCGGTTGGTGAGGCAGGTGGGTCACTGCCATCAGTATCGTCGTCGTCTGGGTCTTCAGTCGCTCCAGCCGTGTAGTCAGAATCAGTACTACCACAATAAACCAATCCACGGGAACATGTCCCATGCATTGGGCTCAGGTAGCCACAACCTGAACGCATTCCATAGTTCCGCACTTTTCTAAATCCATCTATTTACCATTGGTAAAAAGAAGAAACAATTCAAAACACTAGTACCAAAGTGCCCGAAAAGGCGCTTCCATTCGAGCGAAACGTCAAAATAACAAATTCACATTATTTTACAGGATGCCCTTTGTAACAATTCTGCAGCTGCCTTCTGTTGATGAACTAAGTAATTCGTCATAGTATGGATAATATTAAATCACAGTATGTTCTGTAAATTGCTTGTAAAACCAGTCTTGAAAAAGGTAACCCATGTTGACCGAAACGTTGACAACCTACCAACGATTTTCACTACGCTTTGCCACTGAACAATGAAAATTTTAAGATAAACTTACTTGGAATAGACCGGACGATGTACCAAAAGCACATAAAAGTCGGTATCTATCGCGACTTATATTGTACGGAAAAAGAGCACATGAGATCGCTTGTATTCGGGACTTGTCGTGATTTCCGAAACCGTATCTCATGCATCTTGAATGATACGGCAAAAGTAGTCCCGTTCCCACACATATGAAATTGAAGCGACCATCAGCAGAGCCGATCAGCAACAACTGACCGTACGGATCAACTGTTGCAGCCGTGATATCAGTGAATGGAATGTCATTCGATGTCCATCCATCAGAATACTTCCAGTTATCGGAGGAAACTGTCATATCCATTGGTTAGGTGGCAATGAAAAGTTAGAAAGTGCAAAATGAACCAAACGCTTGAGGAGGTAGAGCACCACTGGCATTCGGGATAGAGGATGTAGACATTCAATCAGGAAAATCACATAAATCCTATCTGTATGAGCCACTCTAAGTTGTTCAGGTTCAATTTTATAGGTCTACTTATTTATCCTGAACACTGTTCACGCAATGAAGACGCATGCAACACTCATGAAGGCATCTAGGTACACCTGTGCACGCAGTCAGTTAGTTTCAGCTTAAAAAGACAAGAGAAGATATTTGTGGTGGTGTGAGCCGAAACTCTTTAGTTAGACAACCCACACGATTCATCACATTTTGTTCAAGAGAATAAAGACTATAGGAATATCGATTTTCTGATCGAAATAAACGATTCACAAGACATTTTCCTCGTAAATTTACCGCGAAAATCGATTTGGACTGTTTGACTGCATGTGTTTTTCAGAACTCATAGCACACAAGGCCCCGTCGACTTTACTGATGGCGCACGTTCGGTGATGCGCAATCGTGTTTTGTTGTGGTTTTCCACTCGCTTAACAATCTTAACAGCACTAAAATAGCCTCATGTTTTACACAATACATTTCTCCCATCTGACCAACAAATTGGGTGCTCTGTTTCAAACCAACTGAATGGATTTTGTCAGCAATTCATCTGGATATAACGAATAATACAGAAGGTCAGAGGGAGAAAATCATTCATCCTTTTTGAAGCCGTCCGAGAACAGTAACGCCCATCCTACATTTCTACAATATGCAAATCTTATTGGGTGTAATTAAATCAGGGATAGTGACTGTAGGCTGCCTCATGCAAAACAATGTGATGAACAAAGTGGCAGATGATAAGGTTGCATACTGGGCTTCCCATGAAGAAGAAAACGACCCTAGATAAGCAAGCTACACTTCTTTTCATCAACCCTTTTCATGGACAGCTTCGATCTATGGTCGTTCAACAAGTAATATGGTGATCGGAATGTTTTCTAAGTGTCTTCGTTCAAGTGAGAATACAAACCCGTTCAGAACATTCAGCACATGGTGTAGGGTGTTTGATATAGTTGTTCGCTGATATATTCATACAGTGATATAGTAGCGATAATGCCTTCGATAGATTCATCATTGCGACCCATTCGTTGCAGTAAAACGTAGTTTCATTCTGACACTATTTACGGTACACAATTCTATGTGAATTAAATAGGTTTTCGTTTGGCTATGTCAACTCTCCTAACAATCATTCGTCTGTATTATCAGCCAGAAATTTTCAAGCTTTTGGAAAAGCAACCACTCAGTAAGGGGACAACCCACCTTCACGTGTAACCATCCTCAACTGAGCTGAGACAGTGATTGCGCGCCTTGTTGAAAAACGAACTGGTGAGTTTCATTCTGTTGGACAGAATTATAGGGCCATTTGCCGTGCCACTGTCGCTCCGCCTCGATTTCGTTAGTGGGTTGGTTGATCAGAAGAGTGATAGACTGCATGCCAGACCGGTCCAGACAAATCGATTCATCCGTCGATTCTCGGGTTGGTTGACTGTGGCGTGGGACCATGTGTTCCGGCAGATGTACGCCGAGGTTTCTTCACGTGACTACATCACCATGGTAATGGCGACATGCTAGAACAATAATTTACCCTCACGTGATATATGTAGGCTTATCATCGCAAGGAATCGCAATCTTGCATAAGCATCGCGGTGTTGTCGCTTTCACTACATCGTGGCGTCAAAATAATCGACAGTATTCTCCGTAGTTTAGGGCCTTGTACCAAAGTTTAGGAGCATTGCGCCATACTTTAACAGCCATACATCACAAACGAATGAACTAAGCATAGAAATATAGTTTATACCATTGATTTTACAAAAGAAACAACACTATAAAGCTAGAGGTTCTTTGGATGGTTGTATGAATGTGAAATTTCGCAAATCATAGGAAATGCAAGCAGTTGTTTTGATATCGTCAATAGATCTTTGGCAAATTTCTCGTAATAAAAGAAACCTGTGCATCCTGGCAGACTGTCCTTCTGGTACTCATGTGTTTTCTCTGTTCTCTTCCAAAAAAACCTTTACTGAACTTCAAATACGGGTAAATGCCTCCTCGATAGCGTTCAAAAATGGATTATACGGAGGAAACAAACGGAAAGAAAGTTCAATAACCAAACGAACTTCAGATACCCGTCTATGTGTAGCAGAATTGTCAAAAATAAATACTACCTTAGTACTGGACTGTTCAGTGTTCACCTCAAAGGAGCATGCTCCCAAGAATCTATTGGAAATTTGACTGTTTGTTTTTGCGTCACAGTCATAATGTAGCATCCCAAGGGTCGAAATGCATGCAGTAGTATTAAGGTTCGCCCGTTTATTTGACGGTAAGGTTTTATACATGGCTTTCCTCTACCAAATAGTCCGATTGATCGAGAGCACCAAACACTGTAATTGATTTGGTCAATGTAAAGTCGTAACATTGAGCATCCCCGCGCTTGAAACCATTTTGCATTTGAGTGCGCTTCGTCTTGACATCAAAGCTGTTGCACTCAGTAGGTTGGATTGTGAGTTTTTTTTGTTGCGCTGTCACCACAGTTAACAAGGGGTCGACCAAGAGAGGTCGCTCTAATAGTCAACCCAGAATTTTCAGACGCAAATATTGTTTTAATGCGAGCACGAGTTATTGAATGATTCTCGTCCAAAATGTTGCGTAGCTTAGTGGTAATATCAAACAAAGTTTCCCGTTCTTGAGACCTCATCTTAGCCCAGTTGCTTGATCTCTTTTTGCCATCTTCGGAAGGTTTTATGTTTATTTCGAGATGTCGAGGTATCAGCTTCAGTTCATCACCGTTTCCAGTACACCGTACTATATTCTTACGATCGTCATTGTTGACAGATTTTCTTCTGCCTATGGGACTTTCGTTCTCTGGGTTCAAATGTATTAGTTCTATTTCCTCGGTGACTTTTCCAGCGGGCATCTTTGTTCTGCCTTGTTCGTTTTACGAATGACACAGCTACTGATTCTCAAACCACTATGTAAGATTGAAACTGACCAGGCGATCACGAATCGCCCAAAACCAATGATTTTTTGTCACACTCTCACGCGCCATTCACTGTGATGCTTATATCGCATCATCTGGTCAAGCGATTTGTGCACATCAAGCGCACTTCACCACGCTGTACTACGAGCAGGTAAAAACACCTGTCTGGGCTTTACCGATATCGAAACGCGACTGCCATATGTCAAAGCAATTGGACGTTTTAGTGCGCGCATGCTGCACCTCTGGTTGTACAATCTTGTTAGGTCTTAAGGTGCTATCCTGTTTTCGTTGGCCCGAAAATCTTGTTTGCATCATTTTCTGGAATTCAGATCCCCGCTAGAACATCTGCTTAGATGTGTGATTCAAAATATCCGATATCCCACGGTTTACAAACGACGTGGAAAAGTCACTTCAATGAGATGCTTATGGATGGCACTAAGACTGTGGCGCAAGGTTCCTAAACTGTTGCTATGGAAATTAATGTAGTAATTTTACTAGCACTCTATCAAGCGCATTTATTGCCATCGCTTTATCACTGTCTCCCGGAAGAGGCGTGTGTGAGGATCCGGCCATCAACACGTTCCATCCTTTTGATCATCAGGTTAGCGTGCTCTGATGTGCTAAATACACGCGCAGCTCATCCTACGGATGGTGGGGGCTAGCATCCAAGTCCATCAATTCTTACCGTTTGTTCTATACATATTTCACACATCCAGGAACGGACACTCGCAAGAGCCCAAATGACAACGACAACGAAATTGACCAATCAGCTCCACTCGACTGGTCCTTCATTGGACTATGATCTTACCGATGTGCCTATACTGGTCACTAACCCCGTGCGTTTCACGTCCATTTCGAGTCATCTCGCCTCCGTGTTGGAGGCCCAACCCGCGGTCCGCTGTATCTAAACCTGCCGCGTTTTCGGTGTATATCGGGAACCCTCACCATAACTTTTGTAAAATATTTGTTTCGAGGTTGTATTCAGTTCGAATATTGAATGTACAAAATTGATCACCATCAGTAGTTTCATCTATCGGCCAAAATGCATGGTTTGGTAGTTACACTTTGATTTGCCTCTCGAAACAGTTCCACTGAGTGCACTCTCGGACGTGAACAAGATAGAAGGAAAATAAGCCACGATGGTGCCCAACTTAATGCAAAATGTTGAACTAAGGAACAATGTAGAAGGTTTCGAATAAAGTGTGACTCACGAAAATGCTTCAGTTTCGTTTGGGGATTTTTATAGTGGAAAGATGTTGTAGGGGGAATCCCGCAGCAACAGAACGAGGCAAATATCAAACCGATCGAGCCGACCAATGGAGATCCAAAAACCAGAGAAGAGACAGTGGATATGTCGAAAACCGCCGGCAACAGACAAAAGTTGCCTTGCGAACTCCTAAATGGAACTCAGCGGAATCTCAGGAAGACCGTAAAATGGCCCGCGTGGAGCTCCCGATCAAGCCGTCCATGGGAGTAATCCGTTATATTCAAACATCCGGTAACAAGGGAGGCGCACTTGGACGGTTGAATGTGTATTCAGAACAAACGTACGGCAGGCACATGTACAGACAAGCACGTGAAAAAGCCAACACGTACGCAAGCGCGTGAGTCACGGCTATATGCAATCGAAAGCGTAAGGCAATTGTAAAGTCGGGTTAAGCTGCACAAGGTCATACAACAAGTGACACAATCTGATTGGTCAGTGCTATCCGGAACGAAGCACGGTAAACGTCAACTGTGTACGTGCGTGTGTGTGCGTGCGAGATTGTCTGTCTAAGCACACGCCTGTTCAAGCCGAGCACAACATAATCGAACCATCGAAACGGGAATGGTGTGTAAACTAACCAACCCGGTGTCTGGAAATTATTTTGCTGGAATGGAGCGGAAGTGCTCAGGCAGCGGGAGGATCGATCTTGCTACATCGCTGTCTTGAAAAAGAACCATTTAAACCAATGTACATGCATGAAGAACTTGATTTGTCTGGCTGGTCTATTACAGCTGTCCTTCAACTGATTCCCCTCTGCGTTTCAATGTTATCACTTTGAGAACGATCAGTTGTTTACAAGATTTTTCAAACTACCCTCTTTTGAGACGAAGTGGGTTACATCACTCGAGTTGAGGCACCTGAACATAGACATCAGTTTCCTTGATTTAAGTGGCAGGCCTAGGCTTTCCTTTGGGAATGTATTCACTGCATTTTGCTGTTGTAAAGGAAAATTGTCTTCGAAGGTCTCCAAAACCAACAACTCTCTCGGTTTGGTTGATATCAGAGAACTTTTCACGGAGCACACCAAATTCTCTCCCGCACTGTTAGAACGCAGATGGCGAGACGCCATGCAGAAATACCGACGTCCGATGATTTCTGGTCAATTTTTCAACTCGGCTACCATCCATTATCGTTAACGATCACTTGTGGTATTCCTGTACGACTGAAACATTTCTTCAGCAATTTAATCCTAAACAAAGAGGTTTATACGCTCTTTAGGAGAATCTTCGTCCATTTGTAGTATGGATGTGTTAGTCTCGATGCGTTATATCGGGTCAATAATGGATCATTGAAGTTAGCACAGGAAAGCTACGCCGGAAAGTAGCTTCGGGGCCATGGGTTCCATTTGATCTTTCAGTTGCTTATAAATCCAGAAGATATTCGGGCTTCTCCAGTCTTCGACAAGACTTGGTCGTTCTAATGCCCCACCAAAATGTAATAGGCGATCAAGTGAGGTTCGTATTCTATCTACTGACAACATGCCAGTCGCCAGGAACGAATTTCGAAACTAAGCACGGATCTTCGCTGATCGTAGCAAAAATACAAGACGGAAGAGAACAATCTTTTAATGTTTTGAGATTGGTCCAATTTTGGGTATGATCAATTCACCTCAACATCCATTCGGCAAGTGGTTGGCTCATCTATTAAAACCATTCAGAGAATAAACTCCGTACAACACGTAGTGGTGAATAAGCTCGTTTTCCGTTATTCACACTCACCCCAATGCATAGCATTAAATATGACAAACAATACACGAAAGAGAGAATAATGGGTTGCAATACCAATTATCCAGATCTGCCTCCGGAGATGCGCGTGTGTGTTAAATCGATCAGTGTAAAATGTTCAAGGGGTTGTGAACGTGTTTGCGAGAACTAAATGGGCCCCGATTGGGAACCAATATGATATATAAGTTTGAAACTGAGTTTTGAAACTTTTGGGGACATTTCGTAAAGAGTCATGTTCTGGGAGTGCGGCGTGTGACAGACTTGAGTGTACCATGCTAAATAGACGACGTCAGTCGACCAATTGGTAAGCGATTGAATTTGGTCATCAAACGCATTTACTACACAGCTGATCCAGCGATCGTCCTCACAACCACACGGTTAACAATACCGTTGATGGAAGAGCCGTTGATTCAATGTGCCAAATCACACTTTACCCATCAGTTCCCATGCGGATGCTCAGTCGTTTACATGAACAGAACAAAGAGGCAGTTGCGTCAAAGATTAGTTGAACATATCTTGTTGTAGCTTCAAAAACCAATGAATAGTGAGTTTGAATAGAGAAGTGTGAAACCTACGTTTGCACACTGTATCCGTGACTATTTCGCTGCACCCGTACATAGACGAACTGCAGCCAACATGATTTTCTCTACAGTGCTCCCATGGTCTTCAGTGGTGAGTTAAGCTTTGTTACTGCATGATGAATTACTTGTTAATTAAGGCAACCAACAAAATTTGGGAAAAACAGTAGTGAACTATTGGGGATAGGACCCAACAATTGAACCGAAAACCAAAACTATTCTCTCTCTTTTGAAAACAGAAGTCAAAAACATAGATTGCACGATGTATCCTGGATCATTTCGCTGCATCTTTACAAAGTGCATACTGCAGTCGAAGTGATTATTTTTATAGCAAAATAAATGAACGAAATGTTTATAAACAAAGGCAAAATCACATGACGCACACATTCACACATGTCTATCGGATGATCACACAATAATTATCACACCTCATTACCACGGCAATGATAAATTGATTACAAGTTCGCGTTGTTTGCAAAGTTCAGGTTTGTGTGCACGGATCGACAGGGCCTCCATGTATCTTAATAGTTTGGTACTGGTGGTCATTCATCATTGCCGTGGTAATGAGGTGTGATAATTATTGTGTGATCATCCGATAGACATGTGTGAATGTGTGCGTCATGTGATTTTGCCTTTGTTTATAAACATTTCGTTCATTTATTTTGCTATAAAAATAATCACTTCGACTGCAGTATGCACTTTGTAAAGATGCAGCGAAATGATCCAGGATACATCGTGCAATCTATGTTTTTGACTTCTGTTTTCAAATTTGTAACGGGGAAAGGTTGTTTCTTATTCTCTCTCTCTCTCTCTCTCTCTCTCTCTCTCTCTCTCTCCATGTATCCAAATTTCAATCGAACCTCAACGTTGCCGCGCGGTGATAACAAGTTGTTAGGCCATACGATTGGTAGACTGCGTTCGGCTCGGTTTCTAAGTGATAGCTAGACCACACGTCGGATATCAAAATGTATGGGCTTGCAGTTACAAAAACTACGGGGCGTGTTACCGACACTACACATCCAAAAAACGTTATCTACTGGCTTCGTGTTGAGGGCATTTTTGGGCCGATTCAGATCGGCGTGTAAATTGGGACTTGGGGAACCGATTCACACGTGTACCATATGGGCTTTGCAAATTGGTTGTCCGTCTTGGTAGTGGTGTTTGTGAATTTCAACGGTCACTCAAATAAAATCCGTCTGTTGAACCGATAAATTGACATATATAGTCATTTTGAGTCAGCTCCAAACTCAGTTTCTTTTTGCAAGCGCAGTAATTCATGTCTGACAGTCCTATCCCGAACAGCGGTTCACCCAGAGAGGTGAGCATATGTGAATGGTCTATCTGATTTGCAAATTTCTTCCAATCAAGATCAGAATTCAGCAACACACGAGTACCAGAGGGATTTCGAGAGATGCTAGCAGATGATACACGGGAACACGGTGTACACTGTGGCTGACTAAAACAAACGGACGTTTCATTTGAATTCAAAACGACTACATGTTATGACGATTGAAAGAATCTCTCCCATATCTTATCTACATCATTTCCCTTCGGCACTCAGCATTTTCTTGAAGTTTCTTACCAGTGTATAATAACTCGTAGCGTCTGACATCGGGTCTCATCGTAGTGTCATCTGTTCACCACCGTGTAGCGTCTTCTCATTAGGAACACATTAAACATCAAATCAAACTTACCGAACATGTCTTTAAAAGATTGATTTGTTCCTTGTAGTGTATCAAAGTCGAAGGCCTTCACTGAGATACTGAGATCCTCCTACATCAGTTCGCCTCATCCAAATCAACCTAACTTAGCGTGAATTCAAATGGACTCCTTCCCATCAGCTAGCAATAAGATCAAGCTAAACAGCAAACAAGAGTGGGTGTATATTTAGGATACAATCTCATGTTTTAGAAATTCGATGTCGCCTCAACGAATGTGAATAAATGCTGTTCGTTCGCAATTGTTGTTGTCCAATAGCTATATTTAGCTCAGGTCAACGAAACCCTGTATTAACTATTGCTTTGAGTCTTGTGACCACTTAGCTCCGGTGTTCTCACAGACACAGTTTTTCGTTCTGATATCAGAAGGATCTGATCTTCGTTGTAATATGACCACTTTACGCAGCATTGGACTCTGAATCAATTATTATTGTACAACTTAACGGTCAGAAACGATTTTGAAATAAAATCACCGACGATGACTTGGCGTGGATTGCTCAATGCGCCCGAAAAGACGGAGATTTAAAAACAATATCCAATCACCTGGGAATCAATATTCGGACTTAAAAAGTATAGCCACAAGTGACAAAGAATCTGCATTTACACGAGGTGGTGCAAAAGGAAACTTTCCAGAATAATACATAAAATTCTTTGTGATTTTTGCGGAAAGAATCCCCTGCATACACAACGTCAGATGAGTGCCAATATGCATAGTGTTTATCCCCAGTACCTAACAAATATTTCATCAGTCGACCGATTATTGGATACTGTTGTGTTTGGCCTGAACAGGCATGTGCTCAGACAGACGATCTTGCATGCACACACACGCACGTACATAGCTGACGTTTGCCGTGCTTCGTCCCGGACGGCATTGACCAATCAGATTGTATCACGTGTTGCGCGACCTTGCACGACGTGGTCCGATTGTACCGTTGTCTTACGTTTCCGATTACATACACGACTGACTCACGCACTTGCATACTCGTTTGCGTTTTCACTTGCTTGCTTGTACTGGTACTTACTGTAGGTTGCTGCGGGAATATACGTTTATCCATACACGTGCGCCTTTCTTCTTTAACCGGATTGTGAACACAACAGATACCTCCAGCTGGTTGCAAAGTTCTCACCACTGTGAAGCATCTTACCACCAAAAAATACGTTGGAAAATTGACATTCGAGATAGTATGCAACTGGATTTATCCGTTCATATTGTCGACATCCAAAAAAGGGGCAACCAGGGTGCTTCCCACATTCAGAAGGATGAGTTATCCATATACTGCCGTGATTAGTATGATCTAACGTTGTATCGGTGGCAAGCCCAGTTGCCGTGTCAGAAACGTGATTTGATCGTAAGTTGAATCGGTACAATCGGTTGACCCGAAAAGGGATTGAACGTTTGTTGTCAGCCTGTGTGAGAACGGACCTGGGGAAACAAAACGTCATAGACGTCCAGACGGACACCACGTTTTTCTGTCTTCGAAAGCGATTTGGGTATTCCTGGAGTGTGAACGGGTGGACAGAATTCTGTGAGATTTGGAACAAGCGTGCAAAACGTATCGTCGAGGCAAGTCGAGAAATTTCGGTGAATTGTCATGGAAAACAAAAAATGTATTTGATTTTTACTGCGAAGCAGCTTTGAGTTATGAAACTATGTAATCATATCCTAAGTGTGTATCCACTCCTGGCTGTTGTCTAATTCGATTTTATTGTTGCATGATAGGAAGGAGTTTATTTGAAATCACGCTAGGTTAGCTAGATTTGAATAGGGCGAACGGATGTAGGGTAGAATCAGTATCTTAGTGATAGCCCCCAGCTTTGATACACTGTGTGGAACAAATCAACCTTCGACAAATTCGATTTGAGGTTTAATGTATTTTTGACGAGGAGACGCTACACCGTGGTGAGCAGATGAAACTACGACGAGAACCGATGTCAAACGCAAGGAATTATCATACACGGAAGGCGGAACTGCAAGAAAAAACGAAGTAGCGACTGCAAATGCTGTAGTTCATGCAGTCATTTCCACTCTGGCTCTGCGTACCTGACATGTCTCAGACTTGCAAGGAGTTATCAAACACGGATGGGGAACTATACGATAGGGACGGGCAGCTGTGTGATCAGGATGAGGAACTGCGATAAAAGCTGAGTAGCGAATTGTCATACACAAACAGACTTTCGCGTTTTCGTCAAAAACGATTTACACTTATCTACTGGTCAAATCGCAGAGATGAAAGAAAAAAGACGAATACGTATCAAAATTACCAAGAGACTCGGGTACCGTTGGTGAGGATTAGGGCCAGATAAGGAACACTAGAGTTCCTGGGGATCTTATTACGGGAGGTTATGGATCGAAAGGTGGAAAATGTGTAAAGGCTTGATATACACAATTGGATAGATTACTGTATAAATGGTGAGAGCTCTCTGCAAGGATTTTCCAAACGAACCTTTCACGTGCGGCCAGATGTAATTCGAACAACTTGGCAGATAGTACATTTGAGGGCACGAAAGATATCCGACTGATAATAGACAGACCCGGGAGAAGAATTTTAAAATCTTTCTTCAGTAAACGAGCAGAAATAACAGAGAATGGGTAGAGGAGAACCAGAGAACCACTGATAAACAAAATGGGAAGTAGGACCCTGTTTATCGGTAAAATGCCTAGGCTTTCCGATTTGGTGCGATAGCGTGCGTAGTTTCTTCACACAGTTTGAGACGCACACTGACTACTTCAAATTTACATCAATAGGAATTCCTAAGTGTTTGACAGAACCTACATTTCTCTTAGCGTGCAAAAAGACTTCAGATGTGCCACATCAGATGGAGTTGACATACATCACCAGTTTGTCTCCAGTCTTGTTGGTGGAATTCTTGTTCTGCCGGTGCAATTTGGAGCCACTTATTGACACGAGTTAGTAAGCAATATCTGGATTTAGCCACTATTATTGTACACAAACCACGCAGGTAAGAACGTGAATGCCAGAATGAAGAACAAGGATTAGATCCGACATTTCAGTGAACTGAGAATTTATGTTTGTACTGACCAGTGATGGGATTTACATTTTCGCTGGAGGGGTACAATTGGGGTAGTCTGTCAGCTATTGCGGATGTATTTTCCAGGTCGATTGGGAATTCCCTAATATACGAGTTGATAAACCTGACTGAGCGAAAAATCCAGTAGCATGTTTGAGTAGAAATATTTTTGATTGTGTATAACAGCATCTGGAGGCCATAACGCGCAACTAATTTAATTTGATCAGCTGATGAACAACATGGAAATGTAGCATAGCCAGTCAAAGGGCGCTCTACGGTACCTCTGTACCAACTGCCTCTGTCTAAACAAAGAATGTTGGAACTCAGGTAGTTAGTGGTTGATAAACGATCACTCTTGATCGCTGTCCCACAGACCTGGCACATCAGGAGCACACTTTTCTGAAATATGACTGGAGGAGGGCCCTGGCTGGCGGAGTTATTCACTGCGTTGGTGATATCTTCTCAGCAGTAATCTGTCCGACTCTTTGCTCCCTGTCTTTTATGACCTTTTTATGGACGAATCTCCGTAAATCCAACAAATTACGGTACTCATAGGCCTAGTTTACCGTTCATTCTCCTCTCAAACAACAGATTCTGAGGCCTTCTTAATCATGCTGAGAACACCTGAACAGCCAAAACATTTTTCACAACTCCTTCTAATGGGTAATTTTAATTCCTCCGGAGCTGGACATTTTCCAAATAACTATGAACTCATATCACCAAGAGTTGGCCTACCGATTACTCAAACCTATTAGCCCTATTCGTGACAAGTCATCGAAATCCACAGTAGAAGATACCCTCCAGTTGAAAGCGTACTTACTTGACATGGACTAAAGCAATTGCTTCACTTCTTCGTATGACATCGCATCTCTGCTTACAAATGTCTCAGTCGTGGGAGCGGTGAATCAAGTATGCAAACGTGTTGACGACGTGGAGTATCCTAGATATGAACTAAGGACTTCGATGAATTTAATCCTCCGTGGTGTCCAGTTGTCCTTCACTGGAAAGTTGTATAAAAAAAATAGACGGAGCAGCAAGGGGGAGCCCCCTTGGATCGAAACATGCTGATGTGTTCGTGTCAACGCTAGGGAATAGATGACAGACAGTTGAATTCTATCCTGTTGTGTCGCTCTTATGTTGGCGATAACGTGGTAGATCTAGAGAACAAAGCAGATGCCAAAATACTGCCAGGAAAACCCTAGAAATGGGAAACCAATGCCAAGTTACTGTTCCTAGATCTACTTCTCAATCGGTCACCTGATGATAAACTGCGAGCATTCATGTACAACAAGCCCGCTTCAACAAAGAAATGTTTTTGAGGCTTCTGTACTGTTGTGTTCGGCGTGAACAGGCATGTGCTTAGACAGACAATCTCGCACGCACACACACGCACGTACACAGTTGACGTTTATCATGCTTCGTTTCGGACAGCACTGACCAATCAGATTGTGTCACTTGTTGTATGACCTTGTGCAGCTTAACCCGACTATACAATTGCCTTACACTTTCGATTGCATATAGCCGTGACTCACGTGCTTGCGTACGTGTTGGCTTTTTCACGTGCTTGTCTGTACATGTGCCTGCCGTACGTTTGTACTGAATACACGTTCAACCGTACTAGTGCACCTCCCTTATGTTACCGAGTTTGTGTCCGCATCATGTATCATGGGTTACAAAAACAGAGCCTGATAAGAGGAATATTTTATCGACCAGGACAGTTACGTAGCCCTGAAGTGGTGCCAAGTGAAGCGGAAAGACTAACAAATACACAGCTAGACAACGACTATCGAGTGGCTTCTGTCCAAAAGTACTTTTTCCCTCAGAACCCCAAAGCAAGATATCCTTCGGCTAGGAAGAAAGACAAGTCCGTTCATCCAACCCCGAAAGTGCATTCACCTAAAAGTGGAAACTTTGGAAGACTAAGATATTCGACGCTGGAGGAACTTCAACACATCAGCCGGGAAGATCATGAGGAACGTCTCAGAAAAAGGATAGAAGAACCCATCCAGACGATTTTCATGCTTTTTGGACCCAAGATCAGTCGAAAAACGAACGGAAGACCTTCCGTTCGGTGATACTTTCATGTTCTGCTAGGTAGACGATCAAGACTTTTTCGCAATTTGCAACCTCCTTCAGAAGCGTGCGCATTCCACGAAAGCCGAATATACGAGAACATTTTCTGAGAAAACAGAATGGATTCCCCATTTCATCATTTCTCTTTAATCAAATGTAGCACAAGAGGAAGGCAGGCCAGTATCCACTGTTACTAAATATGGATAACGGCACCCCAGTAACCTCACCGTCACAGGTCGCAGAAGTATTCGGACATGACTACAACTGCAATTTTAGTACCTCAGGGAACTGTCTTCTAGCTCATCCCAACTCACAATCAAAACACGTAGCAACCGGTATAGCACTTCTCAATTACTGCAGTAAAACTATAAGCAATCATGAGAGGGCTTGATTTATTCGGCCCAATCTGACCAGAAGTAATCGATCCTCGAATCATGAACAAGACTGCTTTCATTCTTGCTGTCCTTCATATCATGTTGTCGTAATGAAGACGGAAAGACGGACGAGGAACACCAGTATTTGCACAGCCAAACAAATTAAGTTGTAAAACACGTACAACCATTTGCATAGGTATTTTCCGGACCGCGATATAGCTACATCGATCTTCTGACTGCCTAAGTATTTCTGCTCCTTTCTGGTTAGGTGCCTGTCACTATTAGGTTGATTCTTTTCACCATCATTTCCGTTCGGTTGGTCCGATTGATCTGGTTGATAGCTTAATTGGTAACCATTCACATGGGTTATCTCGTCGATTGCCTTAGGTCCCATTGAGTTCCATGGACGGGTTCGCTCACCTCTTTTCATCATTTGCGGGATGCTTCCGATATACTCACCATCTCTTGCATGGTCTGTCGATTGGTTGGCCCAATCGGTTTGATACTCGTCTCGTTCTCTGGCCACAGAGTTTCCCGCTACACTATGTCAAAGTACCTAAACACAAGAGTGGGCACACACGCAGTCATCTCTCCTGTCTTCGAAAACGGTGTCTGTCACATCTCAAGCAGCAACAGATCGATCTGCTTCACAAATACCCTGAATAAAGTTTTCAAACGCATCGCAAAAGGTGTTCTTTTGTTCAGAACCTGTGTGACAATGACGCGGTTTTCACATCAAAGCACGGCTTTCTCCGGGACAGATCATGCAACAACAACGTGGTCTCTCTCATGCATAGCCTATTGCTGGCTTATGACGAAGGCAAGATATCACAAGCGGTGTTCATCGACTTTGATAATGCCTTCGAAAGGGTACCCCTTTGATCCGCTATTTTTTGAACTGAGGATTTACGTGAGTGACGGCTGGCTCAATTATCCCCTTGGAAGTATTTTAGCTAACTTCTACCTTACTGTCTGATTAGGCACTTCATTAGCTTTGTCTGTACCAATTCATTCTGGCTTCCTTTAGACCTCAGTCCTCGCTTCTCTTCGCGTCGTAATTTTCACAGGTGATCATTTAAAAACCTTTCTTTTTAGCATCGCGATGACGTGACCACCCGGGATATCGATGCCAACGTAGTGCTGTCAGCCATCGATCAAGCTAAGCGCTGGTTCACTGAAGGGAGTCTACCACTTACAGACGAAAATTGCACAGACATATCCTTTGGCGTCGCCCTGAATCCACCAGTCTGCGCCAGCGCTAACGTACAAAACCCAAGAGTAGTTCATCACATAATCCTCCGGTTATGGTTCCGTAGCAAACCATCGTTCTTCCTCCGCCACGAGAAAGTCAGTAAATCCTCCTTTCGGATGGTAAACCCCAGAGTCTCCGAAGCATATTTCCGTCGCTTGCATGGAACCTGTTTTGTTCCGACCCACTAGCCCTAGCGAGAACTCGGACCAGCCCGGAGATTACTGTTTTATTAGTGAAAAACAAAGAATATATAGATTGCCGTCACATGCACCCACTCGTTGCACAAAACGCATTGGCTTGACTGGTATGGACGGCCACACCTTAAGGCTTGAATATCGCTGGCAAGATTCGTCTCGTATATGAATTCACGTCATTGATCGCCTGTCCTGTCGCTCGTGCTTTCGTGGACTAGACAGGGGCCGGTGCCGACGCGCTATCTGCCAGTGAGACTAAACCGCCCACTGAACGATGTGTCAGACCATACCCTCACAAACCTTCATCCACATATAGTTAGAATAGGACAGGACACACTGGAGGCGTCAGAGAACGTGGCGTGTTAGAGCGAGTTCAACGGAAATTCAAAATTATCGTGTGGCTTGTCTTAACCCCCCTGACCTTCTCGATTTTTGACTCTCTGTCTCTACGCCCTGGAAAATCGTCGTATCAGAGGTGATCAGTTCCTTATGATGAACTTCCTCTCTTCAAAATTGGTGGCTCAGTTCTTCCCACGCCCGAACCTGGTGATCCTACGAGGACATAGTGAAACTGGGTAAACACTTAAGAACTGAGCCTAGCCCCCCCCCCCCACCCGTTTTTGTATTTGCATAAGTTTCACGTTTTTCTCCAAGTTTCCATCTAGCAGGATCCAGACTGGCTTGCTTTTTAAACCACAAAAAGGACTCCATGTTCATTTTTCTCTTATTAGGAGTATCCATGCGCCTCCCATTTTTGTGCAATAATTTCCTTTCCAGCCAACCGACAACCATGAAAAATATAACTTTAAAGATCGGGAACATTTAGGGTTCAAGCCTAGAAATCAAGGGCTACTTCAAGAACTTCAAGAACTCGTGCACTATCAGTGTTGTATCCCGAATTCGCGGTTTCCTTAGTAAACGCGTGCTTCGGTCCTTTGTACTGCGTGGACCACCTGCACGTTACTCTAATGTGCGGCACTGCACAAATATGTTAACCAGAACAGTATTCTCTACGACTCGTGAGAACGAGAAGGCGATTGGGAGAGACAGTGGTTAGCGTGTATTTGGGAGCGTGCGCAAGAGCAACGGTCAAATGGCAACCGCGCCTGGCAGTCAGCGTTCAGTTAAACAATAAACGTGGTAAAAGTATGAACGGAGATGGCAACCGCTACAGGGGCCTCTTCCTAGAAGTCCGACGGAGTTGGGCTTCGATCGTGGTGGTAAGCCGGAATTATTGGTTGTCCAGGAACTCCTCATAGCTTGTCCGTTATATTGTTGGTGACGTCGAACGACTGCTGATGAGTTTACCGGTTCCTGCACTCTCGAGGTCCGATGTGCGTTGGTCCAACTGTGTTTTGGCGCCCACGGGTCTCATACGAATGCGAGCTGGAAAATGCCTCCTCAGGTCCATCCAAAAAGGCGTCCAGTTGCCGTCTCCAGTGCCAGGCTGACCAATCGTCCCGTTGTCCAGTGAACGGTTGGCTCCTTGAACGTGCACGGAAGTCAGCCAGGCTACGGATGAAGCCAATGTGACTGTGTAGATCCGTCTGAGAGAGGGCAAGGTAAACTGGAACAAAATTGCGCCTGAGGGCGCCGGCGGATGTTGGACCGTAATAACAACACACAAACGATGTTCGGTGTTGTTGGAGTCGCTAGGAGACCAGAAGAAAATGAAATCATAACTACCGATTGTAAGTTCACGGGTCTGTTGTTTGGTAAATCCATGGTGAACTTCCCAACTTATTGCTAACAGTCGGTTGTAAAAATCGTCACGAAATCGGCGAAGCGGACGGGATTTCGTAGTTGGCGACCGCGACGGCTACTTCGCGTTGCGGGTACGGTTGGAGAATCTGATGGACTAGCTGCCGAGTCCTCACTAGGCGTAATTGGGGGTGGTTCGAGTGGTAACTCGCTCGATGCAGGTGACTGAGCGGCTTGAGTAGGTGTAAGTTGGCCGAGCGGCTTGCACTCAATGACGGCAGGCTTGAGACGGTCGATAGATACGGTGTCGTGTCGTCCGTTGATATCTATGACAAATGTTTTTGCCCTACGTTTCATCACCCGAAACGGGCCAGTGTATGGCGCTTGTAGTGGTGATCGAACGCCATCGACGCGAAGGAATACGTGAGTAGCGGTTCCTAACGCAGTTGGGACATAACTTGCAGACTGTTGTTCACGCGGCGGACTGGCCTTGAGCACTCGCATGTACTGCGTAAGGCGCTGAGCATAGTCACCGTAGTCGAAAGTCACGGTTGGTGAGGGGGCTACCAACTCCCCAGGCAGACGAAGTGTACAGCCATATACTAGTACGGCCGGTGTTGTGTGTAACTCCTCCTTAACGGTACTACGCAGGCTCAAGAGTGCTGATGGTAGTGTTTCACTCCAAAGAGGGTTACCGTTTGCTCGAAGGGCGACTTTTAATTGCCGGTGGAAACGCTCAACCATACCATTGGCCTGAGGGTGGTAAGCTGTCGTCTTAACTTGTTGGCAACCGAGCGTAGCGAGTAGGCTACCGAAAGCGTCGTCAAAGTGTGGACCGCGATCGGTGGTCACTATTGCCGGGCAACCGAAATGACTAACCCAACCGGTCAGAAAAGCTTTCGCGGCCTCTTCCGACGTGGGACGAGGGATAGGGATGGCCTGCGGCCAGCGAGTAAAACGATCCACGCATGTGAGTATGTAAACGTACCTAAGCGAAGGTGGAAGTGGTCCTACGAGGTCGACGTGCACATGATGAAAACGTGTTTCAGGTTCTGGGAACCTGTCTAACGCCGCCTTAGTGTAATCTCCTTTCCAGCCAACCGACAATCATGAAAAATATAACTTTAAAGATCGGGAACATTTTGGGCTCAAGCCTAGAAATCAAGGGCTACTTCAAGAACTTCAAGAACTCGTGCACTATCAGTGTTGTATCCCGAATTCAGTAATGAGAAGAAAGGCCCACTTGTATCGATGATCGTGTATCCCGTAGCATCGAACGGCAACACGAGTACGGCAAGCATGTGAAAAATGCAAACACGTACGCAAGCACGTGAGTCACGGCTATATGCAATCGAAAGCGTAAGGCAATTGTATAGTCGGGTTAAGCTGCACAAGATCGTACAACAAGTGGCACAATCTGATTGGTCAATGCTATCCGAGGCGAAGCATGGTAAACGCCAACTGTGTACGTGCGTGTGTGTGCGTGCGAGATTGTCTGTCTAAGCACATGCCTGTTCAAGTCAAACAAAAATAAGACTTCCTTTCAGGTCGTCTTCTGGTTGGTACAGGAAACCTAGAGCACATCTGTCACGCTTCAGAACTCTGACTTGCAAGAAAATTTCTTCAATATAATCTGAAGTGACTGTGGTATATATACGAAGCATGAGCAGTACTGCAACCAAATTTATAATTATATCAGGTTTTTTTAATAAGACCTCGTTGAGTCAAGTGTCGCCACGAGTAGTCACGCAATCGAGCACCACCCGTATTTTCCTAGACTCATTCGAACTTAAAAAGTAGTGACTCGGCAGAAACCAACGTTTTCTGTTGGCGTATCTTCGTGAAATTACGGCTCTCAGGCATCCTCTGCGCTCATGAAAGCGAATGACCCGACCATACTTCGAAAGAAGCCCCGAATACCCTGGCAGATGTACTGTGTACTTTTCTCACCTTGGAAATACACAGTAATAGCACACCAGAGTCAGGAATATAAAAGTAGAATGTTCATGCAATATACATCATAAAAAGTATATCTGAATTGTGTCAGTGCATTAGAAAGGGAGAAACTAGGTCATGAATGCCAAAGTTCCATGCTACGTTACACTTTACTAAAGGGTAGGACAAATAAGAATACCATCAGAACACAAATTATGATCAAGTAATTCGCACTGTTGTTTAACGAGAAAAGGGCGAATAGAGTCAGCTATATAAGCTGGAATATTATATGGTTAAATTGTTCGTGATGTAACGAAAGGATGTAGTTTTGGCGTTGAAAAACCAATGAGATCCAGTCCGCAAAGTCTGGAGATAAGGTGTTCGGTTCACGATTATTCATTTCGGGTTTGAGTCCCAGTCGGGACACACGTCGATTTGTACTGCTGACGATTTCTAACAAGTCAGATGAAACAGTCGTAAACCTGGTTCGATGGTCTTCATTCGTGAGTTGGGTACTGATACTACATGATAAATCGTTTTATAACCAGTGTGAATCTCTCACTACTCATACTAGACAAGCTATCTCGTCCGATATGAAAATGCACCCTAACATCGTACATCGCGGTAGTGGAAATGCGGTCGAAATGTCTGTTTACGAGACAGCTGACACATTCGTGCTGTCTTTTTTGACAACTGATCTTTTGTTGTTATATTTGCATATCAAACAATTACACAATTGAAGTTTTCCTGATTTTACGTCCAAACTTCAGCTCAACTACAACAATCGAAGAAAGAAGTAGAATCATTACTTGAAATGTATGCTCAAATGCACAGTCTTCCACAATTTGAACAGTCAGTTTTTATGTGGTGGTGTTGTTTGACCAGTGAACATGAACCAAGTGGTGTTAACCCTGAAGTCGCTGGTTAACTTTGGCGGTTCTTGTTGTGTTTGTGGTTCAGTGGTATTGCGAAATCACGCGTGTGCAGTGTGTTCTAGAATAATAGGCTAATGCCGAGATTTTCGTATTTATATTTTAGCTATTGTTTACTTTGGTAGTAGGCCGTTTTCGAGATTTTCATACCTCAATCGAAGAAGCCGTCAAACTGTATGCACGAAATCAAGATGAACAAAACCACTATTTACGAATCATTACTTTAGAAGTGAAGAAATTAGCCCCGGAATGATTGCACAAATATACTAACTCACTCCGATGGCCCTGTTAGTGTTTCTACTGAATGTGTGACCGCTTTTTGTGATTAAAATGAACCACTCGAGGCGACCAATACAGTCTGTCCAAAGAATTAGGGATCGCCTCAATTCGGTTGAAATCCTGACATATGGTCGAATTCCAGTTCACACAACTGATACCACTCTCTCTTTCTCGCTAAACAATAGTGTCTGACGTGCATTTTTGGCTACTGAGAGTGGTATCAGCTGTATGAACTGGAATTCGACCGTAGGCCAGGATTTCGACCGAATTGAAGTGATCCCAAACTTTTCCGACAGACTGTAAATCCGATAGTAAACCCACCTTATTCACGGTAACTGAAACTTCGCCTGATTACAGGCATATGAGACAACGTTGTGTTCCATTGTATACCAAAAATTTGAAAATAACTGAAGGTTTCCCCTAATTTCTGAATCTTAGAGACGCAGACGAATATCCGCAAACGTTTGTGAATTCTACCATTCGAAAGCGATCAGCTAAGAATCAGTTCCGATGGACTGCGTATCCACTGCGATCATTGTCTGATTTGATTCACCTTTTGTGTGGTCTTTCTGACACATTTTGCTCGTTAATGCAAATGTTGCACCTGATAGTCACTCTGATGACATCGGACAGTTCACACCAACAGATTGACACTTTTCAGTTACATCACATTGTGCTGTTACTGCAAGGTTAGTCGTGCAAAGCAAAGTGCTTCTCTGTTAGAAAACAATAATTTAGGGCGAAAGATACCATTGGATCGTGGCATAACTTTAATGGACTTTTGCGAAATGAAAAATCTCTCACAAGAAGGCCGGCAAAATAATGGAAGAACAGTGAAACCAAAAGAAATTTGCTGACTTGTCCAAGATTCTCCGAAGTCACTTGATACGCTTTACCAAAACGATCGGAGAACTGCTCAATTATGAGTTCACACGAACTGTGTCCATAGTTACACCATACACGCAAATGATCATGCATATACTAATTGCATTCACTGAGTGTCCCACCAGAACAAACTGAAGTGATTTTCATCCATATCTATCTGACAGCTTGATGGAGTCTTTTGAATGGAATTATTGGAATCACAGGATCAAACGCTATACAGATTTAACCCGTAGTCGGATTGGCGGTTGATTTGGCAAATTGATGGTTCACCTTTTGTCAGAGACTATATCGAACTTGATAGGATAAAGGCTAATAAGTGAGCAGTCCGTAAAATGGGAGAAAGGTAATAAAAGCCGAACCAATGCATTTGGCCATTCAGGGCGTGCCGAGCTTCTACGTGGTGTCCACAAGATTCACCCAGCCAGTGATCATATGCAGGAAGATATGACTGCGTAACATGAAAAGTGACACTTGTAGTTGCAAAAATTAAGAGCCAAAATGATACCATTTTTCATAGTTTTCCCGTTGATTTTCAATCCCAGTAATTGTTTTGATGCTCGAGTCAGATTTAGATTCTAGTGAACCACTGCAATCTGTGAACTGTTAATGGTTGTTGCAATGGAATAAGGCCCACTTAATACTCGCAAAATCAGGACGTCAATATAAATGTACGCGACTGAGCCAGGAACAAGTTAGTGATAAATACTGTGACAATGGATGACATACTGTGGAGTGAATATTACTTGAATTGTTATTTTACTCGGATTTTTCAAGCAAGCGCTTTAAAATTGATCAACGAGACCAGCTTATTAGCAATGGACGCGTCCAAAGTTGTTGATCTATCACTAACAGTGCTTTAGGAGTACGTAAGTAGCTTTGTGCGATCACTGTGCCGTAAAATTAGCCATTTTTGAAGTTTTAATCAGTAAACCTCGGTATCGGTCACCATCATCACGAGCGGGCAATCCAGAGCATTTTTTCGCCAGATGTCAAAATCCACCTACTGCTATTCTTTTCAGTAGCATATATGGACATTCAGCCCTACCGGGGTGGACCCACTCCCGATGAACACACTGTACATGGTGTACGGGGAACGTGTATTCTGAATCCAGTGAACGGCAAGCACGAGCATCAGCACAGTAGTAAGGATATCTCAAATGAACATGAGCTGTCGATCAATATCAGTCTCACACGGAGTCAACCACGTGATTGGCTGTGTAAAACAGGCAAAATATGGTACCGACAAGTATGGGATGCGCGAATGTATGGCAAACGTCACAGGAATGAATCACGAGTGGATGTATAGGCCTCATGAGATGTGACTGATAAGCCACACATCACCTCTCCCCACCAGCATTCATGTTACCATTAGCGGTATTAGGGCTAGCAGTTGTAGTGGGGCAGTCGCAGTGGTGTAGCAGCAGCTGTAATAGTCGAAGTAGTAACAGAAATGGCGAGCATAAAATGTGAGACAATGCGCAATTAATTACCCGAGTCCATTGCAGTGATCGAGTGAGGTTGGGGAGACATCATACTAGAGAATCAACAATGAACCGCATAACGTCGTCAATGAAAAGCTTGCAAGAATCTCAAATGTAGCATACTGGTTCAAGTAGAAACACCGTCTTGGATAAATAGCTTTGTTCTAGTCGACAGACAGGGTTAAAAGTTACCCGTTTCGGCCGATATACTTGTGGCTAAAGCTTTAAACCATTCATGAAGAGGTCCAAAACACAATTCTGTCGATTATCAAGTAAACATGAATTCATCCGCACTTCGGTGCGTCCGATTCACGGTTCGTCTTTGAATCGATCCCCTTAACCCGCAGTTGAACCAGGCGTAGTCGTGAAACTGAAGACAATAGGCAATATTGTTCATCATAGTCCAAACAGATGGGTTTTGAGTCTGGGTGGTTGACTGTTTTATTCAATACTAACTTTTTCTCGACCTATGATAAACGCTAGTGACCTTATGCATCAGTAATGACGTGTGTCTTGCTCTGTATTACAGACTCATCGCTGCCGAGGACAAGTACGTCAGTCGCCAAGACCAAATACAGTCTCAAACACAGGAGATTGATTGTCCTAAAAAGGCTATTTTCGAACTAGGTCGTGAAAATCAATCACTTCAGGTGAGTACAATTTAGGTGTATTGTGTTATTATAATTTTATGTCGATAAACATTTGTATATCGTAGTTCTTCTCCATCTGGAGAACACTGATATTGTCCCATTGCTTGCGTAACTAGTTGGAAGGAACTATCATTCATTATACCCAAAATCGTGAATAACAGGTTTGCTTTCGTGAACTTCGTATTATGGCTCATAATATTTATGTATCCATCCTAACAAAGTATATTCCACAGTGGTGTTTAATGATCTCAGGTACGGGAGTGGTTGTAAGGGATTGCGCTGATACGCCTTCTCCGCTTCATCCAAGTCTGAACATGCAACGAGAAGAGACTGATGAAATAAAGTACTAAACCATCACTAGTGGTTCTTTTTTATCTGAAAGTATATTTGTATTTGTGATCATGCGCGAAGGACGATATCGCGATTTTGCGCCCCAAATCACCACGTTCAGTAGTCGCCTGTGCAGAAAATAGTCTAGGAGACACAAGACAGTGTGCGAGACCAACCGGGAGATCAGTCTGATCGAAGTTGCTGCAAAGATGTTCTACTTACCGCTTCTCAGTTGCGAGAGTCTCCTACATACGGCCTAACTAATTTGGTTTTCGCCGTGGTAAAGGCTGTGTGAACCAAATATTCGCACCGCATCGAATACTGGAACATAGCTGCAGGTTCCAGCAGTCAAAATAGCCTACTTTATCGATTTCCTTGTAGCCTTTGACTCAGTTAATCGTGAAAGCCTGTGGGGCATACTATGATCGGACGGTATTGCTCCACTGGGACACGCGTTCGAATGTGTGGGAAAATTCTTCTGAGTTTGTAATTACGGAGTTAGACAGGACTGCCCTGTCTCACCGGTGTTGCTCAACTGTACAGTCCATTGGACAATGAACAGAGCCTTGACCGATTACCCTGGTGTTCAGCTGAGTCCCACGGTGCACGTCTTGGACCTGGAATTAGCAGACGTTATTGTGGTGCTCGGATATTTTTCCGCCAATTCTTCGGCGTAACTGAGAGGAAAGGCTATCAGTTGACGAAGTAAGGAAGCAATACTGTGAGGTCGATCAAATCTCCGTCCGTTAAGACCGCGGCTTACAGTGGTTCGGTCATATGCTCCTGCGAGCCGACACGGAACTCTACAGGCAAACACTGACCTGTGCCGTTTACGGGATAGCGCTGTCACCTTGTGGGTCAACTGTAAACGTGGTTGAGCACCGTCGCGAAAGACATGGCGCGTTAGGACAACGAACGGTTCACAGTCTGCGATACTGGGGGGGGGGGGCTGAACTAGGTCACACTTTACCCTCAGCTCGATTCGAGCCGCTGCGCATGGTTGGTGATGATACGCGACATCCATAAGGTCGACTCATCCTCTAAAGGGAGATAGTCGTGTAAACGTGAGTAAAGTGAGGTGGTCTAGATTGTTCCACCTTTTGCAAACCTGATGCCATGAACTTTGAACATTTTCATTTATTCTGCATTGCCACTTCTCACTGTTTGGCCCCACAATCCTTTTGGAACCGTCGAACTCACTTATCCAGTCGCGTTATCTCATTTGGTTGTTTGCTTAGATGCTTCGTGAACGAGTTACGAATAGACAATGGACAAAAGATGATGATGTGATGCACTGTTCCAACTGTCAGTCGGAGTTTTCACTGATCAATCGGAAAGTAAGTCATTACATTTTGATTACAACCGCTGGCTCATCTCCAGCGGACGCTGAAATTGACCGAAGTCGACTACATATTGAGAAGTATGAGATTAAACGAACTATAACAAATAATCAAAAATACCAAGATATATGTCGTCCCTTGTGTGGGTAGTACCAACTCTTATTCAGTTAGAGTAGCAGCCTGTGCGATCGTCTCCGGTGTTCATGCTCACCCTTTCAGCGCGCCCATCACTCACGTTCAAATATTTGAGGCGTTGTCACAATTTGCATGTTATTCATGTGCACGTGGAAAACAAATGATCGCCTCATCGCCATCACTATCACCAAACACGACAAAAGGTCTTATCACAAACCGACCAATCGCTTCACTGTTCGAAAACGTATTGATTTTATACTTCCCTATTTACTTGTTAGTACAAATTTTACGTTTGCTTGCACTCAATGAGGATGCCAATCTACGGACAGTCTGCTTATTCTTCATCAGAGTACTAAGACCATGCAAACATCTTTCAAAGATGACAATTCTATCACATGAATTCATCACCATGATGAAGAATCTGCAACCGTTGTTACGCGCAGAGTAACAGAACAAGCAGAAAGCCTACCTTCATATTGGAAAACTGCCGAATCAATTCGAACATCAGCCCGACGATAGAACATTCCTAATCGGATTGGGAAGCTGATATTTTATCAGAAAAACCCCCCAAAACACATTTGGAAAACACAGGTTGGCGAACAAGGTCGTTTTCAGTGATTCCTAATCATGCCGATACAACACAATGCATATGACTAAATGCATAAGGGATATAGTCAGCAAAAATAGCGTCAGGGGTCATTGTGTACATCTAATATGGTACAGGATTATCCGGAGACCAGATGTGAATAGACTAACACGTTCTCAGCGTGTGAGCTTTCGGACGCTCTTGGACCTGACGTTGGATGGTTAGTGGGTCATTGTAGCCTGAGTGCATGCACAAATTTCTTCTGAGCACATAGAGGAGGGTCGTGGAGGCGAATCCTTACCGCTTCCGCTGTGGTGAAGATGCGAATTCTCACTGATCTTGGCACCCGACCTCGGACCGTATACGGGGGCGAAATGCTTGATTCACGTTTAACACGGTACCATTAAGATTCAGAAATGCATATTCCGCATGCTTGTTCGCTTTTGTCTTCATTATGACACTGTGCTTAAACCGTATGTATTATAGCTCTCCGTCCGTTCCTAATGTGGTTTTTCACTCGTTTTTGTCTTGAACACAAAAGTACTGTCATCCTTCGTATTCATATCACAGTCGTGTTAACCGCTCCTAAAGAATCCCGCATGGATACACAGTCCAGACACTGGATCATTGATAAGTGCTCACTAGAGGTTCGTGACGGTAAAATCCGTGAACTTACGAAAGTGATTCTCGAAATGAATCCATCAAACAAAAATGTGAATTGGACGCTCCAGTCTGTCCCATTTTTCTGATCCATGTCTTAGTTACTCTCCTATAATTCGCAGGCAAATAAGTACCCGATAACTGTACGAAGAATAACTTAAGTTCAAGTAGCTTTTTCCATGAATGGTGTGTGGGCGAATTATGAGAAAGAATTTAGTAATAAAACACTAGACGGAAACTGACCTGTCATTCTCTTCCCCAGTTACAGTGCTTATGGTCAAAGCTTCCGAAACAAAGAAAAATTACATCATTTAACTGGCGACAGATTTCTATCCCGATAAACTCTCAATCACACGTAGCACATTGGAAGTGCCTTTAAACTCTCTGCAAATATTGAACATGTTTGCTCAATGCAGGTTTGTGCATCATTCAGTGAAAATCAAGGATCCAGGAAGTGAAAGAGAACATCGTTAGAACAAATAAGTACCAACCCCTTTTGCGACCATCAGCCAAAGTGCCCGGAGCGTGTGATATCGGAGAGAATAAATGGTCTATGTGCCCTGTCGATTCACCTAAGGGATAAAGATCAGGCTAGTTTTGAACAAAATTGAAAATGTACTTCGCTATGCAATCGAGACTACAATTCAATCGCATCAGTAAATTGAATTTCACAAGTTATAAAACACCTATTTCAGTTATACTTTGAGAGAGAGAGAGAGCTAGTCTGCCTGGATTACTTTGTTCGTAGCCTTTAAATAGGTCTTAAGATACAAGCAGTATCTTGTTGTGATGCGTCTTAGAGACGTTCGAAAGTTGAGTTTGTTCGAAGGTGTCGACTAGAACTGGGGTCCCTAGACTAGGGTGTACGCAGGCACACTGCTGCAAGATCTGTGAAATCCGGTATTTTCGGAGCGTACGTGAGAACGGGTAGACAAGGCCGGATAATATACGATACGGCCCGGATCGCTCCGAGAAATTTTGGTGATCGGTGTAAAATCGTGTGCAATTGAAAATTTCTCACTCCACTGTTTTTTCTATTACCGTTTTTCTCATGGATGTCCTAGCGTTTTTCCTAATAACACTGGTTTTTGCGCTAGCACAGTTTTCGTCTTGAACACTGTGTTTCCCTCTTTTTTCGTTGGGAGAGTCTCTTCTACCGAGTTTTTTCACCACTTCTCATGATAGGTAAATGGACTGCTTTGCTTCAATTTGTTTTAATACGGCTCAGTCTTGATTGATCGTTCCTAAAATGACCGCTGGTGTCTTTTCCTGCTCTGAAGTCATTTTTAACTGTTACGCTCAGGATTTTTATTTGTTTGACCTGATTAAGCTTGCAGAACGTTTCCTCTTGGAACGACTTGACAGGTATTTTTGCGATTATTCTTTGCTTTATTGAGTGATAATTCTGTTATTGTCAGATTTTTCTGTCACGTCTACTTTTGTTCTCGGTTTCGGGATTCATGGCACTACGCGTTGCTCAACACCTGTAGTCGTTGGCCGGAATTGGTTTCGAATTTTCGCAGTCACATTTGGCTCCTACATTACTCTGACTTCGTCTTCTGTGGAATAGTGAGAGCCAAGAGAAGTGCAAAAGCAATTACATTCGGTGACTTGGTCGACAATGGCAAGTCCCCCATGATAGCTTTTTGGTTCACCACTCCAGGTTTAATGGCTCTAGCCGGTATAGTTAAGGCTCGAAGTTCAAATTATCTCAGTCGGCTTTGACCGTTCCGAGTGGGCGAAGTGGACAGAGCAGGTGAAATCACACTGTGATCAAATACTGACTTCGAGGGTCACGATGGAAAACGAGAGCTGTAGTGCAGGTACAACAGTGCAAACATATCCCAAGTTTAATCATTCCGTAACGGAATGCCCCACAGAAACCAGTCTGACCAAATTCGAAAGCCAATTGTAAGATCTTTTCCGAGATCACACTATTGCTTAGAACGAGATGTGTTTGGCCTTTTTTGTTAACGTTTTTATCTACCAACATTTTTCAGAAACGTGATTTGGTCACAAGTTTATTCGGTGCAACGAAGTGGCCTAAAAAGGCTTCAGATTTAGTTATCAGCCTGTGTGAGGACGGATCAGATAACACAAACCGCCACCGGCGTCCAAGCGGACACCTCATCTTTGTGTCCTGGAAAGCGATTAGGGTCTTCCTCGAGTGTGAACCGGTCACCGAATTCGGGCGAAATTTCGGGGTAGCGCACGAAACTTATCATCAGAAAAAGTCATACAACTTCAGCAAGTTGCCATGAAAATAAAAAAGGTTATTCGATTTTACAACAAACCCGTGTTCCCTTGGGCTTCGTTGGCGCTCTATTGCTAATAAAGAGTGTGAAGCTAGAATTGCCCGAGGTGAAATTAGAAATCACACCAACTGGCACAGAAATGTTTTGTTCGATAAGCATGCAAATTGTGGCATTCATATAGGCAATGCAAATATGGCGAAATGCACAGGGAAGCAACTTTCGGATCGCAAGCGCATGAGTAGTCATCATCAGTTGATTGAATGTTGTAAGGCGACAGAGTTCGATCGAACGTGTGGACTTTCACGATCGATGAGCATATTGTGTATTCATAGTCTGACGTGGAATGAACTGTGTTCACACAATGTTGGTTGTGTGAAAACTAACTTCGTATTATCGATCACATGTCGGATTAAATGAACTTTGTCTTGGACTAAAGTTTTATCGCAGAATGACCACAAGGAGGTAACACGAAGTATGTCGAAAGTTACACTATTCGCGCAAATGATCACGCACGCAATAATGGCAGGTGCTGTGTATCCCACCAGAATGAGCATAAGTAATGTTTATCCATCCCTATTTGACAGCTTGATAAACGTGAGTCCATCGGTTTTTCACTGAACACATCATGACACCACACTGTTCCCGACGAGTGGCAGAATAGAAGTTATGGCGTTAGTGAGGCTACAATATCTGATTTTCTACGTGAGAGGGTAAGTACTGATCATTGTTCACATCGGAGTTGATTTGCAATAAAATTTTACATGCCCTCAGGGCATTTTATATGCACCCTACGGGTCCTATTTTTCATTCCGTGCCAATTGCAACAGATCCAACATTTTAATTGTCCTACAGATTCAGAAGGAGTTGGTATTCATAATTTTAATTTGTTACCGCACGCAATAGAGCTGTCGGAAAGCTGTCTAGACCACCAGCTTCATACCCTTTAGATTAGAACTCCTTGTAGACTTCTGAGGAATTGGCTACATGCTGGTATTTGTCAGTCGATAATCTCGGTCTCACTGCGACGTTCACCGGCGAGCATGACGTCATTATGTACACAAAACAAAGTCAAGGTAATTAGGCCTAACACCTATAGCCCGGGTGGATTTTTCGATAATTTACCTATTGACAGGCGTAAAAGTAATTCAGTGCAGAATCTACTTTAAATGGGCTTAGACAAGGCTCTAACGTATCTTCACATCTTAATGAACCCTGCACGCGACGGAATCCGATCACATTTGGCACAACCAACCTGGGGCCTGAATTCAATTTTTTTACTCTGCCATAAGTGTCACGCCTAACATTGTTCTACTTGTGGCATTTTTCTGACCCCAAAAGTTTCCTGTATAACCAAGTTTCCTATGTGTATACATTCAGTATTAATTCGGACACGGATTACAAACCGATGTCATTTGGTATCTGTGATGAGACGTGTTAGCTTAGTGCTGGTGGACAGCCAAGTCACGTTGGTAGTAAGCACCGGCGCGGTAACAACCCTGAGGTTTGAGAAAACGGAATCCGGATTGACAGAACAGCCGATCAGTGAACGGGATCGATGGCAGAGGGATGAATCCTGCCAGTGTTGTAAAATCCTCAGGGTGAGGACGCCCACACCCGTCGAACCAATGCATTGCGTGCGTTGAGTGGAGACAGAACTACAAACTATGTTCTTTGTTTTTCGCCAGTAAAACGAGATGATTCTAACGCACAACAGAGATCGCGCTAGAGTATGTGAGACACTACAAAACAGTACCACCCCCACATATTCACACTGTTACACGTTGTCTTTGTCTTCCTTCCAAGGCCGATCTCAGAACCTACGCATTACAGCTCTCATTGCCCACCTCGTGCAGCGTATTACTCTTGGCTTTGCAGTCGTTTTCCCTCGTATTCGTATCACAATCACAGTCGAGCTTCGTAAGGCATCGTGCCTGAATAGACGGCCCAGTCATCCGAATCTTGATGTGTACCCCCTAGACGTTTATGACGGTTAAACGAATATACCGGACAAAAATGTGAATTGAACGCCCCAATCTGTAAAAAGTAGACACGATCGTAAGTTCTTACAGTGCGCACGTTTGGGACAGTGAAGTCTGTCGTGTTAACGCCAAGGTAAACAGACATTTTGGGTCAATCGTTTTTGTGCACTGAGTGCTGGCTGATTCACCATGATCAGAACAGCTTCACTAAACGTTGATAGCTTCGGTGTTGGATTGCGCAACAATGCTTTGAAACACAGGGTCCGGTCAACTTTGTGACCTGATGCAATCAAGTGTCTTGCAATCGAAGAGGCTGGCGGTTTCACGTAATTGTGTATTGCCCCAGCAGGTTGCGTCATCAAGTTTGACAGCCATTTGGGCATGTGTTCTGACACTCGTTGAGTCAAGCAACGATCCGCCCTGCCAATGTATACGTCACCGCAACTGCAAGTGAACTGATAGACAATATGTGAGACATTGGGATCAGCAAGACTGTTTGAGTGATTTTGAATACATAACCTTTTGGTCGTCTGCAGCAAACGCAACTGCGCTGCTGTGTATGTGTGCCTTGGAGCTGACTTAGGATTACAATTTCATTGATTAAATAAATGATCTCCTTTAAAAGGCAAAGTGATAAAAACTTGCTTCTTCTCGATACTCATTGTTTCCTCGCGCATAAGTCTTGGCTTCTGATGTTGTCTGATAAAGTTTTCCGGATAACCGTTGGCCAGCAGTGTTCTTTTTATGAACTGTTCTTCGTTTTGTATTTGACCGTCTGTACAGATTCTCTGGGCTCTGTTGAAGAGAGTTCTGACCGATCCACGTTTATAAACCACTGGAGCGAAGCTGGAAAATTGTTAATAACGTCCGCCCCACGTTGATTTTCGGTGGATTCTGCGTTGTGGAGTCCCATCCTGACGCCTGGTTAATAGAATATCTAGAAAGGGCAAACTGTTATCGCATCCTTCTTCGTGAGTTACACCGAGGTTAGGGCGAATAGAGTTAAGAACGTTAACGAAACGGATAAAACATTCTTCAGTCGTAAAAATTAAAATATCATCAACGTATCGTCTGTAAAATAGAAATTGGGAAGTATTATCACAGAGCTGTTTTTCGATCATACCTAAAAATACACCTGCCACGGTTTGGCCCAGAGGGCTTCCCATGGCCACACCATCAGTTTGTTTGTAAGCTTTGCCTTCAAAATTGAACCGAATGTTTTCTGTGCATAAAAGAATTAGTACTTTCAAGTATTCAACGGGAATAGGTAAATTAGAGTTGTGCGAAGAAATAAATCACATAGATAATCTACTGTTTCACGAAGAGGTACCTTTGTAACAGGTGACTCAACATCGACGGAATACATTTTATCCGAACTCACTGCAATACTGTTTAGCAAATTCGCGATTTCGAATGAGTCTTGTAGACCAAATGGTGTTATGTGTTTCCGAATGGGGGTAAGGATTTCGACGAGGCACCAGGCAAGTTTGTGATAAGCCGAGTTTTGCATGCGTAATACCGGCCTCAAAGGGACTCCAGACTTGTGTACTTTGGGTGATCCTCTCAAGTAGGGCGTCTGTGTTCCAAGTGGTTTTAGCTTCTTGTATGTAGTTTCAGAAATGAAACCGTGTAGGAGCAAAATTTGGAGTTGTCTTGATATTTGTTTCTCTATCAGCATATTGTTCTCTGGAGTAGTGTCCAGTTTGAAGCGATGCGCATCGGAAAGTATCTGTTCCATCTTCTCCGTGTATTCTTTCTTCTCCATAATTACAACGCCTGATCCTTTGTCCGGTCGTAGAAACAAGAAATCATTCATTTGTCTGAGTTGTTTAACCGCCACCCGATGTTCTTGTGATAAACAACACCACTGACGTATGGGAGCAGATAGGTATTGTTCAGAAATATCAACCAGCTTGGCCTTGAACCAGCCGGCTTTGTCGGATGACGTCGGCACTAGATCCTTAACTTGGTCATAAAGGTTCTCGAACTGAACGCGTGTTTGTAACTGGCTCACTTGCTTGGGCGGCACTTTGAAATGTAATCCCAACGACAAGACCTCACGTTGCGCTGTGGTCAACTGACAAACCGGGAAGATTGTGAATGAATGCGCTTGTGTCTGTCGGGAATATTGACCACTATTGCGTTCTGCACATGCTGTCCTCAAGGCTTTTGATTGTTTTCAACCTGGTTCTTCGTACCACTTCTCTTGAAAAGTTCTCAAATTTGATTCGACAGATTAAAGATAACGTGCCGAGAACAGTCACGAAATGCTGTTGTGTTTCAATGAGCTTGAACATCTCCTCACGTGCAGCTTCAGTGTGGGCGTTTGCGATTCTTGCGAGATTGATGTTGTTCCTTGGCAAATTCTCTTTCGACAAAAGTTTCACTCTCCCCAACGTACGCACTGTAAGAACTCTCGATCATGTCTACTTTACTGTTGCACTTACCCCCCTACTGTACCATGTACGTATATATACTGACACGTTTTACGTCCGCGGTTGACACGAGCAGAGGAAATGCTTGCATCTCGAGACGTATGTCTTCTTTCTGTTCTAATGAATTGGATAAAGGGGACTTAATGTTTCAAATCGATATTAGTTTTCAACTTTGGGTATCCAAAGTACGATAGTATGGAATGATTGTTCTTGTGAATGCCCGTCGCCGAGATTTCATAGCCCTGGGTGCACGGGATCCAAGGTAGCCAATCAGTAAATGATGGAGAAATGACCTACTCACGCTAAGTCAGACAAAACCATGCGCATCGCTGACGTAGTGGCAATTAAAATGTTCACACTTATTCTGTGCACAATTAAAAGGTGGTGAATAGCCCATTATCGGCTTCATGACATTCATCGCTCTCAATTTGCATTCATGATCCCTAGCCATGCAATTGTCAACTCTTCTGGATCCCACTAACCATGTTTAGGACATCTGATCTCATTTCCAATCGTTGTGAAGGCCACGGGTTGTTGTGGTTCAAAATCCAGTGATGGATGGTATCCTATCATGGCAGTCCCTAATTGACCGGGGCCAACTTCCTCCTTAGAAAAGGTCGGGTGTTCTAAAAAATTAAATAATAAGACAAAGTGTATGCAGTGTTGACATCGAATAAACTACAGATAGGGTCGATCGTGATGCACACGAAAATTTACTCAGTATATAGCGCAAGCTTTGTTCCGCAACTAAATTGTATAAAGCCATCAAGGAATGACACTGTTCTGTTTGTTTGATTGTTCGAGACCGTCCGATCACATCCCATGTGTGTCTGGAAATAAATGTGATATCTGACGCCGTATCTGGCTGAAGACATACCGATGAGCCATTGATACTGAAGGTAATGTATTTCCTTCTGGCTTCGGAAGCAGTATTGAAAGTAGCCATGACGGACCGTGCACTGGAGCCCGGGTTAGCTGATTGGAGGGTGAAGGACGTCTACATCGGTGCCTCCCTCCTCTACGCTCTTTCATAACGTTGATAGTAGCTCTTTGCATGGCCCCTCCACCGCAACCGGCAACTGAGTCACAACACTCAGATTTGTCCGGCAGAATACTTCGACTCACGTTTCGATGCTTCACACAAAACATATGCCAAAACGTTCCCCACCCCTCGTTCCATTTGGGAAAGAACTCCACCCACTTACACATCTGAAGAATCGGTAGTCACATACGCCGAACAGTTCGAATCAAAAATTGTCAAAACGGGCGTGGATGAGATTTTTCGCTTTAGTGTTACAAAAGGTTGTTCATGTTCAGCTCCTCGAATGAATTTAACTCCACGTTTGATGAGGGCAACTGAAGCGAACTGGGGCATGTATCGGAGGTTATTGGAACATATACCAAGAAAGCCCCTCACTTGTTTTGCATCAGAAGGAACTGTAGCATCGAGTACTGCTTGAGTGTTTTCCGAGCTCGATTTGACACCTTCCGCAAATAGGACATGCCACAAAAACTGCACAAGGGAAGAGCTGAATGTGCATTTGCGTTCATTAGGTCGGAAACTCGATTCTTGAAATATTTTAAGCAAAGCATCTATTCTCTCATCATGTTTTTCCTGATCAAGACAACACCAAATACACAAATATCGTCGACGTATACGACAACGCCAGTCATGCTACCCGGAGCCTAAGTCATAAGCTTCTGCCAAGCTGCCACAGTGGAACTGAGTCCCACTGGGAAAACCTTGCACTGATGTAAATCCTCTGTCGTCACAAAAGTAGTAAAATGCTTACAATTGTCCGTTAAATTCATTTGGAGGAAAGCACTTTGGAGATCTAATTTAGTGAAGATTCGGGCTCCAGACATCTGGAAAAGGAGTTCTTCACTGGAAGGCAGCACGAATTTATTGACCAATACCTGCTTACTCTCAGCCTGTAGATCATTACAAATACGCACTGTTCCGTCCTTTTTAGGCACAATAATCATCCAGTGGAACCATTCCGATGAATCGATGGATTTGATCAATTCATTCATAAACATGTTTTGTAAATCTGTAGGTACTGCACTGCTGTTTGCAAAAAATTGGGACTTGGCTAACCAACTGACAATGGTTTGGACTGTGGCTTTAATAAAACAGGATGTTGTCCTATGGGAATGCGCCCTACTGATTGCTCGAATAACTTCGGGTAACGAGAGTTCCATACTGAAACATCGAGCGCACTGACCGTCACTTTCTGGATATCTGGAACTATTCCCGAAGCATTCCGACCCAGTAGCGGTCTATCATTGGTTTTAGACAAATAAATAGCCACATGGGTGCGAAATGTTTGGAAGGATAATCGCACAGTATTGTGGCCACTGATATCTAGGGTATTTTTTGTATAACTTCCAAATGTAGTGGCAGGAAGGATACAGTGAATGAGTAGAAATATGCTGCTCGAAGAATGTAGATGGCACAGTAGTTATGGGTGATACGAAATCTGATTCTATTGGTAAGGAAACATTTTTGCACGGTGTGTGAAAAATAATGCTCCGGATATCTTAGCGAGGGTAGTTTTGGTTCAGTCACCTGTGATGCATTCACTTAGTTAGCGGAAATGCGATGAGTAGGGCAGAGTACGTTTTGGTAGTCCTGTTATTGATCAGGTAATCGATCCGTCACCGATAATGTGTTAGAAACAATGAATACGTTTTGTGGTCGGCACACACGAGTAAAGTCATCAATCTTGAGACAATTTTTGCAGTCTGCCGCACGATCGGGACACGAGGGATAATGGAGTTTACGGGAGGCACTTCCACAGCGATAGCAAAGTGATATTTTTGTATTGTTCTACTCCTGCATGGAGGACAATTCATTCTGACGTGCAACTAAACGTTGAAACCCCGCTGGTCGATTAGAAATCCCCTCCTTCATATTAGGCCAGTTCACACGCTTTATCCCACGGTAATACTTCAGCATCATCTTTCAACATTGCTTCCCGTGGATTGTCGTCTGCAACCCCGAAAATGAATTGCTGAATGCACATACAGTCTTTGATCTGCGTTTGGGGAATTTTAGAGTATTCACAATAGAGTATTCCTCTTAATAAGAGTGATTTGTAATGTTTCAGAGGTTCGCCAGTTTCTTGAGTCATGTTATTACCTATGGTACGCACTGACAACTAACACAGATGTTCCCTGAACTACTAAAATATCATCATTCGTGTTTATGTCACAATCGTATTAATCGTTCTTAAGGAATCGTGCATGGATGGACACTCCAGACACCGGAACCTTGACGTGCAACCACTAGAAGTTCATGACGATAAAATCCATAGGCTTAGGAAGGTGATCCTTAAAATGAATCTATCAAACGAAAATGTAAGTTAAATGCTCTAATCCGTCCCACTTTTCAGATCCATGTTTTGGGTCCTCTTCTATAATGAACTGGTTATTAAACACCCGGTAATTGAATGTAAAACAACGGAAGTTCAAGTAGCTCTTTCTATGAATGATGTATGGGCAAAATATAAGAAAGAATTTAGTGATAAAACGAGACAGAAACTGACTTGTCATTTTATTCTCATTGTTATAATGTTTGAGGAAATAAATCATATCAATTCCATTTTCACTGCTTTCTATCCCGATGAACTCTCAATGACACATGACACATTGGGAACTCCCCTGAACTGTTTACAAATATTAAACATATTTCCCATCACAATTCACAGTGCCCGGAGCATGCGATATCGAAGAGGATGGGCAATATTCGTGCCCGGTCGATCCGCCTCAGAATCCGTGGTCAAACACTGACTGACCAAGAGCAGAATTTGATCGTCTCGGGGTTCTGGTTCACTTTGGGGCTCCACAAATTGAAGACGTGCGCGTGGAGGGCCTGCATTTGATTCACTGTCGGACTCTTGGATCTCCTGCTCCGATCCTTCGTCGTGATCATTTTCATCATCGTCATCCTCTCCTCCACTCTGATCGCGATCCGCATGAAACCCACAACACCTTGGTTCAAACCGCTCTGCGCGATTCAATGGGTCGATCACCGGACACGGGTGGGAGAGAATGAAAGGACAAACAAATGCCTAATTCACATAGATTTGCATCCAGAGTAAGTCTCGATCATTTCAGATTCAAACAGTATTCATCAGAATGAGTTTATGTCCACGCGTACCAACAGTGGGTGGATGCATTGATGGACTTGATATCATCCCATCAGCATCACTCGACTCCGTTCAAGAAGGCAATACCCATTGTTTATTTTTCGCATTATACGGTTGTTGTTCATGACCTCATGTAGATGAAAATCTTAGACGAGATGTATGATGCACCTGATGTTTCGGAATCAAGGACGAACACAATACGCAACAACTATGCTTATCAGCGCATCAGTAAGCAGGCAATCAGAAAAGTGAATCACCTATGGGCAAGTGCATGTAGTACCTGTTTTCGCATGTGACCATGTAGGACCTACCACAAGTAATGAATCAACAAACACGTATGGCTCAATGTCGAAATTTGATTGGTTGGAACTAGCCGCCCGTGGTATGAGCAAACTCATAGTGATGTGCGCCTGTTTGCGTGCACCTCTTATAGTAGTCCGTATCGACTGCCCGATCAATAAGTTTATCAGTATGGTAATTACGCATTCATCATAATGGTTGATTCAACTAGACTAATTGTCACACGCTATCTCTTCACTTGATCTCATTTTACTGAAGTCCAGTTGGCATCAGTGCCCAAATGGAAATGAACATTGTTGTAGTAGGTCCCCATCTCTTCTCGGTTCCCGTTGAAACCTGTGGAAAATAAGGGCCAATCTACAGTTTCACGGTGAAATCAAATCACAGCTTTTTCGAGGTAAACATTTGTTCCCAATGCTTCATTCTCGAGCCTGTACAAATCATAACGGAAATGGTTGCATTGAAAGGATCAAGAGTCATTCCAATTGTAATAAAGGTTTTGTGTGTGTGTGTGTGTGTGTAGGGGGGTGGTGGTGTTGGGATTAGATTGATGGGTTAGTCTGAACGACAGTTTGTGACAGTCACGTGGTTCGGATCTGAATCACTGGGTCACTTATGTGGATCCACCTCCAGCCTGGGTAATTGGAGGGCTTAGAAGATTCTTGTCTGTGAGACCAGAGATGCTGATCACCTCTGTCGTGGCCAGTGTGTGTGTGTGTGTGTGTGTTTGTGTTTGTGTTTGTGTTTGTCTTTGTCTTTGTGTTTGGTGTTTGTGTTTGTGTTTGTTTGTGTGTTTGTGTGTTTGTGTGTTTGTTTGTGTGGGTGTGTGTTTGAATTTTTCTGTGTTTGTTTGTATGTTTCTGTGTTTGTGTGTGTGTGTGTGGTGTGTGTGGTGTGCGTGTGTGTGGTGTGTGAATGTACGTGTGGTGTTTGTGGTGTGTGTGTGCGTAGTGTGTGTGTGTGTGTGTGGTGTGTTTGTGTGGTGTGTGTGGTGTGTGTTTGGTGTGTGTGTGTGTGTGTGTGGTGTGTGTGGTGTGTGGTTTGGTGTGTGTGTGTGTATGAATGTATGTATGTAAGTATGTATGTATGTGCGTAGGTATGTATGCATGTATTTCTGTATGTGTGTGTGTGCGTGTGTGTGCATGTGTGTGTGTGAACAATATGAAGTTGTGGGGAATAGGGGGAATTTGAAGAACGATCTGGATGCCGAATCTATATTTGAATATCTATAATAGGAGGTTGACGTTCAACTCACAACTAAGTACCATAGGAGTACTCTACAGCTGTTTCAGCTAGCTCGTTGGGAATCCGTCAGTAGTGCACATTCACCGAGTCTCCCTTGGGACTCACATACGAGGTGCACGACTGTGAGTCAAACACCCATATACCAAGCTATCCTCGCTGGCATTTACGTTTTGTCAGACATGTAGCACCCTTCTGTCACTGGCTTTGAACGGTACCAGCCCGTTGCCCGAATAGCAATAGATCTGTGTGGTGGGCGAATTCTATGTAGGGCTTGAGAAGAACAAACGCATGCCGACTTTTGTACCATACACAGGATACAGGAGCCGCGTTGAACGTTCCACTCATCGCACGTGTTAAATTTCAACTGTCGGGGTCCAGTACGGCATCTCTTCTGAATGGCACACAGATGAACAGTTTGTTCTCGGGTACGTCGTAACTTAGGTCCCAATGTGGTCTATCTCATATGTTGTTCTATGAAAAGCCAACTCAGTATTCCTAACCAAGTCTAGTTTTTCCACCGTCTATGGGACTATATTTTTCTTATATATATCAATCAGTGGAACATTAGCTGGAATGTGAAAAATCGTGTCCAGTACAGTACATGGAGAACGTTTTCATACTCTTGGTTGCTGATCACGAGAACCATGACTCTTCTTAGGAATAATAATGTTGGAGGTTGACATATTTCCCGTAAACACTTTTATTTCAAGTGCAGGCAGAAAGTAAGTAATTTCCAAATCTGACGGTAACATTAGCATAATCACTCGTGTAAACAATAGGTTTCAGCTGTAAGTGGGAAAGTTCAAGATGGTTTATGATTACTTCGTCCAAAATAGCACTATCCTCGGTTGGTATAAGACATAGGTCATTCGAACCAAAATTGCGTAGGGGACATGTAGGTGTATGAGACTAAAGTCTCCGACAACAATGCATAGACAGTTAGAAAGTAATTGGACTAAAACGGATATCACAGCGTCAAAATACTGTTTGTCTCTCGGGGAGCATAAGATTCAGATTACCAATGGCCGTACATTGTGAAAGAGAAAAGTTGGGATGTCATTTAATCGTGACGCAGTCAATGCCATCACACAAGTAAGAAAAGATAACCTCAGACTTGCCAGACCACTCGGAATTGATGTAGGTAACCACACCACCACCTGTTCCCTTTGTGCACTGTTTCCTGTCCTGACGAATTGTACTTAAAGTTCTCGAGAGGAACGACCTCGTCCTCAATACTCTCAGTTAACCGAGAATTTTTGGATACAAACCAACACAGACAGTCTTATGAATTCCAGAGTCTACAACATTGGCTACGAACGGCATTTCCGTTGAATTTAGAACAAACTATAAGGCCACTCGGATAGAAAGAGGATCCAGGATCCAGACTGACTATATCAAGGATCCCCTCTCTCATGGATTGCTCGGTTGTCGGTTCAGCGATTCTGAACAATATCTCAATCAGACAAAAGCCTTCATCATCATCATCATCATCATCATCATCATCATCATCATCATCATCATTATCATATCAAACGCGCCTACTGAAAATGTATGTTCAACTTGACTTCCATTCGCGTACTTCACGAGATTTATTCACCCTAATAGAATGGCCGCTTATTGGTAAGCATTCGTTTTACACAATTGCGCCAATAACACATCGTTTAGAAGTGCACCTGATAAGTGTGATGCCGCGAGACGCAAATATAAATTACGATCTTACCAACAACAAAATGCCACTGACATTGGTAGACAACTTCAATGACGGAAGGGTCAGAACGTGAGTGATCACAAAGGAAAACGTTGGTATACACGTATTCAGATCCATACCGAACTTGTCCAATTACAGTTTCTAGTCGTATGGTATTTTAGAGTATCCAAATATGCTCCCGTTTGCTGCATGTTATACTCCTCGGGGATTTACGTAGTCTCTGAAGTCCTAACGTTGACATGCTGCCGGTAACACTATAGTCAAGTGATTGGACGCTATGAAAAGCTTCCTTGCGTGTTTGAAAAGGCTGTGAATTTGACTTTGTGGAGTTGGTGCTCAAGAATGTAGACGAAAACCAACTCCATCGGTTTTCCAAAGTGCAAAGTAAGGTTCTTAAACTCCCATTCGATTTGCAAAATTTGGCAAAGGAGATTTCCCCGAGTAAGAGAGGGTCGGTTGATTATTCCGCCGGTTGGGACTAAACTGTATGGGCTCATTCACATGCATGTTATTCCGCGGATAGTGACCTCATTTCAGGAGTCATTGTCAATCTGGTGACTTTCGACTTCCACGAACGCACAATGAATCTCAAAACACCTCTAATGTAAACATTTTGAACACCCGTATGTGGGACAAATTTTTTGTCCTATTTTTAATTGCCCGAGTAGCATGAGTCGCTGATTGCTTAGTTCAAATGAGACCGTCCAAATCTAACTCTCGTCAATCGGCTGTGGTGGTTGGTAATCACCACTTTGCTATCGACCGGCTTGCTGCCACACTTGGTACACATTGGTATCCCAGTTTGGTCACCACAGCAGGTTAAATTGGAGTTTGTCACCCTGGTAACAGGAGATTCAAATGTTGCCCCCGTCGGCCACGTTGATGGTGACAGATAGCGAACTGCCGTCGACTGACTCGTTACCGCACCCGACCAATCAGCGCCTTGCATCGTCCTTCAATCCAAATGTCAGATTCAGGTCCCAACAACCCATGTATTGCAGTGAACCGTTTTGAGGCTATTGGATATGCTCAATCCACTGCACCCACACGCGAATCGTTTCATCCGTCTCTTCTATTCATAATTCTATGTCAATTAGTTATTGCTATGCCATTTGACCCTTCCACTGCATCCTTATGTGGTTATAGAATAGTCTTCTTTCCAGAGAAGGAATAACCACAGACACTATGGGTAGTAGGATATTTCCATATGTACTGCAATCTAGTTATTCGTAGTATTATTGTTTCTAATCGTTCACTATTCAGAATTTCTCGTTGGATGAAAGTGCTGTCTATCAGACCGTGTTCAGCTGTGGGGCTATCCGGAACTCACCAACAGGACGAAGTAGATCATCAAAGAACAACGCCACGTTCATAAGACGTTTGATTGTGGTATCTTTCCGGTTCACCCGTCCACGAAAATCCAGTGTACGCAAATTGAGACATTCAGCCGAGTCGGACAAGCGCCACAGACGAACTACGGAGGTAGAGGTGCCAGCGACCATCCAGTGATCCTATAGCATTGAGAAAATCGGCTGTGATTATTGAAATGAATGTGGAATGTGTTATACGGTGAGCAGAGAACAGTGAAATCATTGAAAAGATTCGCACTAATGATTGTAAGCAAAAGGTCTTCAACCGAAATGTAAATTGCTCTTCTGATTGAGGAATGGATGAACCTTATTCATTCCACTTGTCGTTGCCGGTTGAAGGAGCAATACCCGCATCATCTCAGGCGTCTAGTTCAGTCAAATCACATCCGCGACATAGATGTCATTTTGTTTGACTAACGTGTACATGAAATACTCAGCATATACTGATAGTGATGAGATGATCGGATACAGCTCACGTCCAAACTCTCGAGTAAGTACTCGATTTTTAATCTCAATTAGTCGGTCAGATATCAGGTCAACATTGCACCACATTGAATTCCTTCTCACAACAAATGTATCCAGTTAATTAGATAAACATGTGATTGAATAATTTTTGCAATTCAATTCCGCCTTGCACGCAAACCGAGAGTTGTCACCCGTCGTATGCTCATATCCTAACTCATGGGCACTGCGGCTTAGCTTCGAGGCCATATCGGGCTCGTCAAATGAATCGTACTGACTGCCCAACCGAATTACATTAGCACGCGGCCTCCATCGAACAGTGAACTTTCAATCAATCCGTTTGTCTCCAGTAGGATATTTCTAAGTATCGACCGGTGTCCAACAGCCGAATCCGTGTTTGTGGTCTCATTATAAAATGTGGTTTGATAGATTTTGATAAAATTTGAAGGTGAAAAGATGAATGATGCAGTGTGCAGTAATCACACAGAATGGTATGAAATCTCAGTTCCTGTATAGTAAAATACCAAATTACATCAATTTTATCAAATCAAACCCTCCAGAGTGATGTTGTCCAATCCGATACCGAAGCTGTTCGGCATTCAGTCAACCAACATTAACGCCTTCCGCATATACATATTACATATATATATATATATATATATATATATATATATATATATATATATATATATAATGTACGTGTTTGCGTGTGTGTGTGTGCATGTCCTGTCGACTGACTACCATCAGTTCTGACAACGCTGTCACCAAACATTAAACACTTACATTTATTGTATCACGTGATGCTTCACATTCAGATACACTCCAAAGTGACCTTCGGTTCTTTACAATACAATTGAGAACCAGTTTGTGAACTACTCCGTTCACCTTCTAAATCTCTTCGGAATTCGGCTTTAGTTCAACAGGCGTCGCATATCAAACCATTTTATCCTGATATTACATCCTCTAATGCCAACGAACTAGCCTAGCATAATAAATTCAAAAGATTTTCTTTCGCATCTATCTAAGATACAGAAACAATTCTTGAGAAAAACCGAAGAAAGAACCCACTGACCGTTTTCTGCTCAACCAAGCAGCTGCACGCTCCAACACCCAAACATATACTTTTGAAAAACGTAAATGGGATGAAACTTACACGGATTTGCAAATTCAAAATCGGATCACCAGGACCCTCAATTTCTTCGTTTAAGGCGCTCTGACCATCCTCCCGAACTCGATATGTTCGAACAGATCCTGCCACATCACCCACGGCCAGTATCATATGATGCAGTGTCTCCAATTCTTTGCACACACCCCAAGCCAGTGCTGTGATTGGCACATTTGACACATGATCGATCGACGCCCGTAGTACGTGCGGCTGGTATGCAATGCAAGAGTATATCCTCACATTCTTTGTGGTAGCGAATGAAAGAAATCACACAACCGTTGAAATATATAGTTTCAGTATCATAGGTCAAACAAAACTTCCGGTTACCATTAGCATTGAATGAACATAGTGCAAATCTCTAACAAAATATGGTTCTCCAACTGAGCCCATGCCATAACGTACCTACTGAGAGGACATTTATACGAAACTGCTTCTGTTGGGGGCCTTCCGTGACACCAGTCCAATGACTGATTGTAAAATACAAGGCAGAAATCAAAATTCTAACGATAATCATCCGATTTCGACACCACAAATCAGTGAATCTAACATCACTGATTCCAGTGGCGAAATTGAGAACCGGTTTAGTTACGAAACAAAATCTTCCGTTTTTCCATTCACATCGTAACGAAATAGTGCACCTTAAAAACAATGAATGTTCCACCATTGCTCGCCCATACAGTCTCATAGATATCGTTCCTGTGGGCCAAGACAAAGTCGACCTGTTGCGATCAGTATTGGTTCTTACTAGGCTCGAATCTGTTCCCCATGGATAATAAGAATGAGAGCAAAACTATTGGAACAATTGGCCACGAAATGATTTCATGGATTCTCATGCCATACAATCCACCGGACCAAGTGACTACCTGAGTCAAACACGACTGGACAGCAGAACAATTAGGCATATTAACCATATCTTTCCCAGGATCGGAAACTTGTGAAATCGGACCAATCTATCTCCTCATCTGGATGGATTTGTAGTTTCTCGAATAGATTAGATGTCGTGCTTATCACTCACAGGGATGGACGCAGGTTCAACGGCAGATGGGACAGCATCTGTCACATCTAACCGATCCTCGACTAAGATTCGGTCCGTTCTGTTCTTTTCTGTTCTGTTCGGTCCGGTTCGGTTCTGTCAAACACTAGTTTGAACTTGGAATAATCTGGTTCCAGCTGTTATTCCGGTTGAAATAGGTACACAGATCAACACAAAAACTGCGAGCGAACAGAGCAAGAAAAGCACAAACGAAAAATTAACCAAATGAGACAAATGTGCGAATAAGGGTGCAAAACTCGATCGTGTATCATCTCTGCTAATATCAATATGGGCAGATCCTGTGCACCCCAAGTACTAAGTATAACAAGTACTACAAGATTAACGAACCTCATCAATTACATCAAAATGTGGGCATCCAAAACTGCCTGCTACACTGGACAAAACACACTACCAAGCTATCCCAGCCTTGAAAGTTAGCTGTTTCAATAGTGTTATCCAAAAATTATATCTCTGTAAATCAATCATATTGGCTTAACTTTAGTAGAGATTACATAAGTCTGTGTTCGGGTATTGAGATATTCGATCGGTACACACTGTCTCGGAGCCTTATCATGTCATTCTTACTCCAAATGCATACCACGAAATCGCAGCCAACGCTTATAATCGCGATTTCGGCCACAAACAGACATGTGATTGGTTTGGTAGCAATCGCTCCTTACCTGACCACGAAATCTCTCTACCCAGTCGTGACACACATTCGTTGACTTCTATCACGGATGACCTGAATTCTCCTCGATTAATATCACAATATGTGATAAAGCCCGTAGGAACGGGAGTGGTGTCAACTGATCATTCTCTTCATGTATTATTAAAATAATAATAATAATTCGACGGGAATTCAACTCATCCGTGAAAGAAGTTCACACTGTGAACGCCGGTGACGACTAGGTAGAGAGATTTCTAGAGACAAGTGATTGACTGGCACTACAAACTGACTTTAATTAATCACATTCCTCTTCCTGGAGAGCGCGAATATTGGTATGGACCTAGAGTTCAGTGATATAACTTTGTTGAGTATATGAGGTCTACTGTAAGGTCGAACTAGAGCATCCTTTTTTAAGATCCGAGTGGGTGGAACACGTGAAAACGCAACAACTTAGATCACAGTGAGCAGGATATAGATGGCATGACAATTCCTTGGCAGAAAGCTTGTTACATTCTCTAAAACGCTGAAACATTTACTAACTAGAGAAGCTTCTGTCGGCGTATCCCACTGCTGTAAGAGATAAACCTGGAAGATTCTATGAAGAACCTAGTGCCGTCAATAAACAAGCCAGAGCAACTCACAAGAGATTTATACAACCAATATGGCAGGAAAAAGTACAAAAATATTGCATTTCATAAGGCTGCGTGGTTTGGTAAGTTCCTTGAGGCAAATACAATTAAGGTTAACTTCCTAGCTAGCAAAACCAGCATAAATGTGACTCGACCAAGTCAAGTTATGGTTGAGAGTGACACTAATATACTTCGCGACTACTGACAATTCATAAATGGAGTCTCGGTAGTTTTCAAGTGAGATTCTTTGTTGGATTCTTGAAAAATAGAGGGGAAGCCGCTCACGTATTTCGTCGACTTAATAATAATCAGTTTCTGAGCGGTCGACCAGTCGAATATATCTTTTGATATTACACAAGACAGAGTTGCTGGTATGTGACATACCAAAACCAAAATCATCCACACACAATACCACGTTAATCACTTACTATTTTTATACAAAAGAAACTTTCCATGTCAACAAATTTTAACAGATTTTCATTTCTCATCGATTGAAGACAAAATCGAATGCCTAAGAGATACAATGCCACTTTCTTGAGTGATCTTATACAATACGTGGTTATGGAATATCTCAAACGATGCCATTTTTTTTATAAGCCTTTGGGTTGAAATGCGCTATTAGCAATGATATATAGCAACAAATTTCCCCGTCAACTACGTGTACCACATTCACATTTCATGTCGTCTGAATACAGAATAGAATGCGTAAGAGCAACAAGGTTGCTGCTCTTACTAGACAAATGTGCGAGTGTTTATTCAAAATTTGGCTCGGTCGGATCTCCTGGAGGTTTTCGCACGACACTGTCTACTATCAAGTGATTACCAACTAACATTCCAATCTCAACTTCCTAAAGATGTCCGCGGATTTCGTGAACCAACTCTTGTACAATACATTTCCAGATGCACCCGCTTCACATCGGTTTAGACGACCGTTTCACCACTGCCGATCGTTTGCAGCGTACACAGCGGTGAGCATGAATTTTATAACGTGGAGTTTTTAAAAGCTTTCGTTTTTCCCGCAACATTCTTCCAAGGATTTCACTGCTCTGTTTTGGTGAATAAAATTGTTGTGATAAAAAATAATTGGTAATACCACTTAGGTTAATCTCTGGTTTATTGATGCTCTTTACGGTCATGCACACGATGCCAATCGAATACAAGGTTCACTCACCCCATTAGCCAAACCAACAGCAATAATATTCTGCTCAGCTGTTACCGCGGTTACGGGGGCACCCAAGCCTTCAATAGTATCCTCGTCCCAGTCTTCAAATGGATAGGTTGTCGAGTATAACACAACCAAAGCACATCGACCATTACCTCCACCACTCACGGCCAGCATGTCTTGAGTGCAAACGCATAATGTGCCACCTCGATCTCCGATACCAAAATCTTCTTGATTTATCGTGTGGTCGAATCTCACTGAGACTACCCATAAATTAACCAGTCGAAACAAACTGCGCGGAGTGGACTCGTCATCTGAACTCGGCGGATCGCGTTTCACGCTGGCCATAAACACCTTTTCAGATCGAGTTATCAATTAGTGGCATCCAATTGAGCACCAAGATCAAATCGGACAGAGAGATTAAAAGAGAAAAGACGGATCGTGAAAATGTGAACAGCATGATTTTCCATCGATCTATAGCACAAATGACGATTCCAAGTACTCCCGAATTTCACAGTTTAAGTTTCAATCCTGACGGGGAAATCATACACTTCAAAACATGCTATCGTATGACAAAAATTAACTACCGAACTCAATCAGATGGAAGGGGTATTGATAAAGAAACCATTGTATGAGTAATATTAGGTATCGATCGTGACCACTTCCATCTCAAATGCTTCTTCATTGCTCAAGGAAGTGTTGCCGCGACAAGGTGATCTTCATCGCATGAACTCACTCGTGGTAGCCCACATATATTTGACCGGTCATGGTCAGACGGTTATCATCATCATGGGCTTTGGACAGTGGACGAACCGGGTGGTTCGATTCGCACAGCCGTCGGTCACTTTCCCATTGGGCAGCCTCTCATTGGCCGTGACCCCCTTCCTGAACTGTTGTACTTTGTTGTAGAATAAATTACAAAATGAACTAAAAAGAGTATTTTTCATCTATTTAAAAGACACGATCAAATCTACCCACAAATTTAGGCTTTATTATGTCCCACCTTAGCTTGGGTTTCGTGCTCAATGACCACTGACAGTCTAACATTTGTCTCATTATTGTTGAGGAGTTCCCAATTTCATGTAGAACTGGCACGATAATTTAGGATATCGGAGGCTGTGTATAAAACACTGCTAGTGTCGAATGAAGCTTCAGTCCACTGACAAATGATACATCACAGGTTCGTGAGTGAACAGACAGAAAAATCGACGCTCGCGTCGTCTGTCTAACCCAGTGAGTATTATACGCACTTTGGTCAAAAGCTCAAACCACTTCAGTCTTTTTTGTGCACCAAACAGTTGCCCCACTTGACAATCTCATGATCATGATCATCATCAATGTCACCATGCACCGCGAAGGAGTGATTTGAGCTCCATTTCATTGTCGTAACCTGGGAAGCATGTGGAACAAACATTAGATAAGCGCTACCATGACCTCCACGCGAACCCAATGCTTACCGTCCGTCTTGCTTCATTGAAACTGTTTGGCCACGACAGAAATGTTACTATTCACAATTCTCTATAGGTATAGTAGCGGTCTTATACAGTCAACCAGTATTGGGATATTTCTGATACAGACCGGAAAATAAAGTGTGTCCAATCAGCTTATCCATCTCTTACATTTTGTTAATGCCTCTCACTGTCTTGTCTGTTTACCTCATCATTTTCTCTCTCTCTCTCTCTCAATCTGAAGCAGAAACTGTGAACAGCGGAGAGGGGAAGTGTTGTGTGTTACAAATATATGATTGCTTTGAAGTGTCAAATGTCACCGCTAAGCTCTCACTAGCTTACTAAATTCTATCTTTGTGAGGCATGCTCACAGAGGAAGATCAGTGTTACACAACGACTAAACAATTTATCCCATATAGAAATGTACGCAAGAAGTAACTGATATTCGACAACCCTAATTTGTCGTGATGAAAATGTGATATCTATCAAAAACCGGATACTTTTAGAATCCAACTCAACAGACAAATCTCGTCTCGTCCAGAAACAACGTTTGGCCAAAACATGTTCCCCTTTAAAATTGCACTCAGTTAAGAATTGATCCGAAAGTCCAAACTGAAAGACCTGTTTATTCCGACAATTCAAACACCTCTCTCTCTATATATATATAAGTTACTCTAAATGTACAATTCATCGCTAACCTTGTTGACCCACAATCATGCACCCCGACCGGTTTCAAATCCGAAATCAGATCCCATGAATATGCACTTCTAATGATTTATAACAAACCATAAGAAACAACTGTACAGGGCTCGTAAGGGTCTAACTGGTAAGTTGACCGTAGATAAAACATAAACAATCATGATTCAAAAAATAGATCCATCTTCTATATCGTTTGACTCAACGAAAAATACCAGATATTTAGGACCCATAGTCATAGGACCAATTCTATCAGTTGAAATTTGGCACAGATGAACAAGTATTACACGGGGTCCGATTTGAATTGAGTTCCCAGCTGTTAGAGGTGGGGGGGGGGTGGTTATCCCGCTACAATCAGTGTGCCGTTTACGGTACTTGTGTACTCCGGCAAAGAACAAATAACGACGGTCCAGCTCAGTTCAGTCCAGCTCTTTCAACCAATAGCCTCAAAGCTCTGAGCTCTGGCTTTAGTTGTTATCCACTAACCCGCGGTACTGGCGTGACTCTCACTTCGTGTCTGCTTATGCCGAAAAAGGGGAATTTTCTTTGTGAACCCTTACCGAAGCATTTGACTCAACAGTCTGACAACTGAGAGTGTGGTCCTAACCCAGCTTGTGAATATAACCCAGGCATCGGGAAGGAACTTTTTCAGGTCTGTCCCGCGAGACCAACATGCGATTTCTTACCTTCTCTGTATTTGCTTGTGTTTTATTATGGATCCGGTTTTCGGATTCAGTCCTCAACTCCATTCACCCAATAGAAGAAACCGAACGTGCACGAGACACGTTCCTTCGTGCTGGGGTTTGTCCAGCCTTTCGGGTGACAGATGCTCAATGAAGTGCGATAACGTATCCCACCGTCCAGAGAAATCCCAAATACCCCAATCTTACGTTCATCAAGTGGAGGTATTTTGACGTGTAGCCTCATTTTCCATGCATTTGTCCACCGGATTGTTGTAACATTACCAATAATCGAACTGGCAAGACGTACTTTAACCACTTCAACCCACCGCTAGGCAAATCAAAACCGAAAGAACGCCAAGGCTGAAAAAATGCACGCTAATTCTATTGCAGAACTGATTTGCGTAAATGGTAAACAAAAGGAAAACGACTGGCAGAATAAAGTTTAGCCAATCACGGTGAGCTTTCGCATTACCTGTTCTCAGCTAAGTGCCCGAAAAGGCGATTCCATTCGAGCGAAACGTCAAAATAACAAATTCACATTATTTTACAGGATGCCTTTTGTAACAATTCTGCAGCTGCCTTCTATTGATGAACTAAGTGATTCGTCATAGTATGGATAATATTAAATCACAGTATGTTCTGTAAGCTGCTTGTAAAACCAGTCCTGAAAAAGGTAACCCATGTTGACCGAAACGTTGACAACCTGCCAACGATTTTCACTACGCTTTGCCACTGAACAATGAAAATTTTAAGATAAACTTACTTGGAATAGACCGGACGATGTACCAAAAGCACATAAAAGTCGGTATCTATCGCGACTTATATTGTACGGAAAAAGAGCACATGAGATCGCTTGTATTCGGGACTTGTCGTGATTTCCGAAACCGTATCTCATGCATCTTGAATGATACGGCAAAAGTAGTCCCGTTCCCACACATATGAAATTGAAGCGACCGTCAGCAGAGCCGATCAGCAACAACTGACCGTACGGATCAACTGTTGCAGCCGTGATATCAGTGAATGGAATGTCATTCGATGTCCATCCATCAGAATACTTCCAGTTATCGGAGGAAACTGTCATATCCATTGGTTAGGTGGCAATGAAAAGTTAGAAAGTGCAAAATGAACCAAACGCTGGAGGAAGTAGACTGCCACTGGCATTCGGGATAGAGGATGTAGACGTTCAATCAGGAAAATCACATAAATCCTATCTGTATGAGCCACTCTAAGTTGTTCAGGTTCAATTTTATAGGTCTGCTTATTTATCCTGAACACTGTTCACGCAATGAAGACGCATGCAACACTCATGAAGGCATCTAGGTACACCTGTGCACGCAGTCAGTTAGTTTCAGCTTAAAAAGACAAGAGAAGATATTTGTGGTGGTGTGAGCCGAAACTCTTTAGTTAGACAACCCACACGGTTCATCACATTTTGTTCAAGAGAATAAAGACTATAGGAATATCGATTTTCTGATCGAAATAAACGATTCACAAGACATTATCCTCGTAAATTTACCGCGAAAATCGATTTGGATTGTTTGACTGCATGTGTTTTTCAGAACTCATAGCACACAAGGCCCCGTCGACTTTACTGATGACGCACGTTCGGTGATGCGCAATCGTGTTTTGTTGTGGTTTTCCACTCGCTTAACAATCTTAACAGCACTAAAATAGCCTCATGTTTTACACAATACATTTCTCTCATCTGATCAACAAATTAGGTGCTCTGTTTCAAACCAACTGAATGGATTTTGTCAGCAATTCATCTGGATATAACGAATAATACAGAAGGTCAGAGGGAGAAAATCATTCATCCTTTTTGAAGCCTTCCGAGAACAGTAACGCCCATCCTACATTTCTACAATATGCAAATCTCATTGGGTGTAAATAAATCAGGGACAGTGACTGTAGGCTGCCTCATGCAGAACAATGTGATGAACAAAGTGGCAGATGATAAGGTTGCATACTGGGCTTCCCATGAAGAAGAAAACGACCCTAGATAAGCAAGCTACACTTCTTTTCATCAACCCTTTTCATGGACAGCTTCGATCTATAGTCGTTCAACAAGTAATATGGTGATCGGAATGTTCTCTAAATGTCTTCGTTCAAATGAGAAGACAAACCCGTTCAGAACATTCAGCGCATGGTGTAGGGTGTTTGATATAGTTGTTCGCTGATATATTCATACAGTGATATAGTAGCGATAATGCCTTCCATAGATTCATCATTGCGACCCATTCGTTGCAGTAAAACATAGTTCCATTCTGACACTATTTACGGTACACAATTCTATGTGAATTAAATAGGTTTTCGTTTGGCTATGTCAACTCTCCTAACAATCATTCGTCTGTATTATTAGCCAGAAATTTTCAAGCTTTTGGAAACGCAACCACTCAGTAAGGGGACAACCTACCTTCACGTGTAACCATCCTCAACTGAGCCGAGACAGTGATTGCGCGCCTTGTTGAAAAACGAACTGGTGAGTTTCATTCTGTTGGACAGAATTATAGGGCCATTTGCCGTGCCACTGTCGCTCCGCCTCGTTGTCGTCAGTGGGTTGGTTGGTTGATCAGAGGAGTGATAGACTGTGTGCCAGACCGGTCCAGACAAATCGATTCATCCGTCGATTCTCGGGTTGGTTGACTGTGACGTGGGACCATGTGTTCCGGTAGATGTACGCCGAGGTTTCTTCACGTGACTGCATCACCATGGTAATGGCGACATGCTAGAACAATAATTTACCCTCACGTGATATATGTAGGCTTATCATCGCAAGGCATTGCAATCTTGCATAAGCATCGCGGTGTTGTCGCTTTCACTACATCTTGGCGTCAAAATGTTCAACAGTATTCTCCGTAGTTTAGGGCCTTGTACCAAAGTTTAGGAGCATTGCGCCATACTTTAAGAGCCATACATCACAAACGAATGAATTATACATATAAATATGATTTATACCATTGATTTTACAAAAGAAACAACACCATAAAGCTAAAGTTTCTTTGGATGGTTGCATGAATGTGAAATTTCGCAAATAATAGAAAATGCAAGCAGTTGTTTTGATATCGTCAATGGATCTTTGGCAAATTTCTCGTAATAAAAGAAACCTGTGCATCCTAGCAGACTGTCTTTTGGGTACTCATGTGTTTTCTCTGTTCTCTTCCAAAAAAACCTTTACTGAACTTCAAATACGGGTAAATGCCTCCTCGATAGCGTTCAAAATTGGATTATACGGAGGAAAAAAACGGAAAGAAAGTTCAATAACCAAACGAACTTCAGATACCCGTCTGTGTGTAGCAGAATTGTCAAAAATAAATACTACCTTAGTACTGGACTGTTCAGTGTTCACCTCAAAGGAGCATGCTCCCAAGAATCTATTGGAAATTTGACTGTTTGTTTTTGCGTCACAGTCATAATGTAGCATCCCAAGGGTCAAAATGCATGCGGTAGTATTAAGGTTCGCCCGTTTATTTGACGGTAAGGTTTTATACATGGCTTTCCTCTACCAAATAGTCCGATTGATCGAGAGCACCAAACACTGTAATTGATTTGGTCAATGTAAAGTCGTAAAATTGAGCATCCCTGCGCTTGTAACCATTCTGCATTTGAGCGCGCTTCGTCTTGACATCAACGCTGTTGCGCTCAGTAGGTTGGATTGGGAGTTTTTTTTTTGTTGCGCTGTCACCACAGTTAACAAGGGGTCGACCTAGAGAGCAATTGGACGTTTTTGTGCGCGCATGCTGTACCTTTGGTTGTACAATCTTGTTAGGTCTTAAGGTGCTATCCTGTTTTCGTTGGCCCGAAAATCTTGTTTGCATCATTTTCTGGAATTCAGATCCCCGCTAAAACATCTGCTTAGATGTGTGATTCAAAATATCCGCAAGGTTCTCAAACTGTTGCTATGGCAATTAATGTAGTAATTTTACTAGCACTTTATCAAGCGCATTTATTGCCATCGTTTTATCACTGTCTCCCGGAAGAGGCGTGTGTGAGGATCCGACCATCAACACGTTCCATCCTTTTGATCATCAGGCTAGCGTGCTCTGATGTGCTAAATACACGCGCAGCTCATCTTACGCATGGTGGAGGCCAGCATCTAAGTCCATCAATTCTTACCGTTTGTTCTATACATATTTCACACATCCAGGAACGGACACTCGCAAGAGCCCATATGACAACGACAACGAAATTGACCAATCAGCTCCACTCGACTGGTCCTTCATTGGACTATGATCTTACCGATGTGCCTATACCGGTCACTAACCCCGTGCGTTTCACGTCCATTTCGAGTCATCTCGCCTCCGTGTTGGAGGCCCAATCCACGATCAGCTGTATCTAAACATGGCACGTTTTCGGTGTATATCGGAAACCCTCACCATAACTTTTGTAAAATATTTGTTTCGAGGTTGTATTCAGTTCGAATATTGAATGTACAAAACTGATCACCATCAGTAGTTTCATCTATCGGCCAAAATGCATGGTTTGGTAGTTACACTTTGATTTGCCTCTCGAAACAGTTCCACTGAGTGCACTCTCGGACGTGAACAAGATAGAAGAAAAATGAGCCACGATGGTGCCCAACTTAATGCAAAATGTTGAACTAAGGAACAATGTAGAAGGTTTCGAATAAAGTGTGACTCACGAAAATGCTTCAGTTTCGTTTGGGGATTTTCATAGTGGAAAGATGTTGTAGGGGGAATCCCGCAGCAACAGAACGAGGCAAATATCAAACCGATCGAGCCGACCAATCGAGAGCCAAAAACCAGAGAGGAGACAGTGGATATGTCGAAAACCGCCGGCAACAGACAAAAGTTGCCTTGCGAACTCCTAAATGGAACTCAGCGGAATCTCAGGAAGACCGTAAAATGGCCCGCGTGGAGCTCCCGATCAAGCCGTCTATGGGAGTAATCCGTTATATTCAAACATCCGGTAACAAGGGAGGCGCACTTGGACGGTTGAATGTGTATTCAGAACAAACGTACGGCAGGCACATGTACAGACAAGCACGTGAAAAAGCCAACACGTACGCAAGCGCGTGGGTCACAGCTATATGCAATCGAAAGTGTAAGGCAATTGTATAGTCGGGTTAAGCTGCACAAGGTCATACAACAAGTGACACAATCTGATTGGTCAGTGATATCCGGAACGAAGCACGGTAAACGTCAACTGTGTACGTGCGTGTGTGTGCGTGCAAGATTGTCTAAGCACATGCCTGTTCAAGCTGAACACAACATAATCGAACCATCGAAACGGGAATGGCGTGTAAACTAACCAATCCGGTGGCCGGAAGATTTTTTGCTGGAATGGAGCGGAAGTGCTCAGGCAGCGGGAGGATCGATCTTGCTACATCGCTGTCTTGAAAAAGAACCATTTAAACCAATGTACATGCATGAAGAACTTGATTTGTCTGGCTGGTCTATTACAGCTGTTCTTCAACCGATTCCCCTCTGCGTTTCAATGTTATCACTTTTAGAAATATCAGTTGTTTACAAGATATTTGAAACTACCCTCTTACGTTTCCACACCACCTGTGTTCATGCCCTTGAATGCATTCAAAACAGTTTGCGATCCAAACGCCAAGCTCAACGATCCGAAGTCACTGAACAACACAAACCTGAGCTACAATAAAAATCAATTTTCAAAAGGACTGAAAAGCATGACAAAGCTTAACTTTGCGATGGGCTTGACTGTACTAATCAAAATGCTTGTACCTACAGGACGTATTGAAACGATTGCAATCCAGGACTATAAAAGCCAAACGAATAAAATGACCGAGGCCGCGGAATTCTGCGTCACTTCGAATACTGAACGCGTTTGTGCATATAGGTATGCTCAAATCTGCCAATCTGAAAAGTTCACGTTAATAAATATTTTTTGACCTCTCTTGCCATTGATTACGATGCTACTGATAAAATGGGATTTATCACTTTTCTTGGCCGCAAAACTGTGTCGTACCGTGTCCCGTAAACTGTCTACGGAGTCACGACAGCCTTGCCCGTCCCCACAAGTGTTTCTCGTTAATTTGGATCGACTGCAGTACCGGTATCTAAAATGAAACTGGCGCATGTGACTGTGGATCCTCAGTAGTTGCCTCAGGCGAAACAGGTCTGTTGTCGAGCTGAACGACGCCAATGCTGGTACTATCTTCCGCCACTCTGAAGTGAGACTGCCTGAAACAGCCTCGGCGTACAAGTGCATCAATGAAATCTGTAATATCCATCATAGACTGACCGATTGGCCTGGTGATGATTCCACAAACTGTTCGAAGCCTGTTGAGACGAAGTGGGTTACATCACTCGAGTTGAGGCACCGGAACATAGACATCAGTTTCCTTGATTTTAGTGGCAGGCCTAGGCTTTCCTTTGGGGGATGTATTCACTGCATTTTGCTGTTGTAAAGGAAAATTGTCTTCGAAGGTCTCCAAAACCAACAACTCTCTCGGTTTGGCTGATATCAGAGAACTTTTCACGGAGCACACCAAGTTCTCTCCCACACTGTTAGAACGCAGATGGCGAGACGCCATGCAGAAATACCGACGTCCGATCATTTCTGGTCAATTTTTCAACTCGGCTACCATCCATTATCGTTAACGATCACTTGTGGTATTCCTGTACGACTGAAACATTTCTTCAGCAATTTAATCCTAAACAAAGAGGTTGATACGCTCTTTAGGAGAATCTTCGTCCATTTGTAGTATGGATGTGTTAGTCTCGGTGCGTTATATCGGGTCAATAATGGGTCATTGAAGTTAGCACAGGAAAGCTACGCCGGAAAGTAGCTTCGGGGTCATGGGTTCCATTTGATCTTTCAGTTGCGTATATATCCAGAAGACATTCGGGCTTCTCCAATCTTCGACAAGACTTGGTCGTTCTAATGCCCCACCAAAATGTAATAGGCGATCAAGTGAGGTTCGTATTCTATCTACTGACAACATGCCAGTCGCCAGGAACGAATTTCGAAACTAAGCACGGATCTTCACTGATCGTAGCAAAAATACAAGACGGAAGAGAACCATCTTTTAATGTTTTGAGATTGGTCCAATTTTGGGTATGATCAATTCACCTCAACATCCATTCGGCAAGTGGTTGGCTCATCTATTAAAACCATTCAGAGAATAAACTCCGAACAACACGTAGTGGTGAATAAGCTCGTTTTCCGTTATTCACACTCACCCCAATGCATAGCATTAAATATGACAAACAATACACGAAAGAGAGAATAATGGGTTGCAATACCAATTATCCAGATCTGCCTCCGGAGATGCGCGTGTGTGTTAAATCGATCAGTGTAAAATGTTCAAGGGGTTGTGAACGTGTTTGCGAGAACTAAATGGGCCCCGATTGGGAACCAATATGATATATAAGTTTGAAACTGAGTTTTGAAACTTTTGGGGACATTTCGCAAAGAGTCATGTTCTGGGAGTGCGGCGTGTGACAGACTTGAGTGTACCATGCTAAATAGACGACGTCAGTCGACCAATTGGTAAGCGATTGAATTTGGTCATCAAACGCATTTACTACGCAGCTGATCCAGCGATCGTCCTCACAACCACACGGTTAACAATACCGTTGATGGAAGAGCCGTTGATTCAATGTGCCAAATCACACTTTACCCATCAGTTCCCATGCGGATGCTCAGTCGTGTACATGAACAGAACAATGAGGCAGTTGCGTCAAAGATTAGTTGAACAGATCCCGTTGTAGCTTCAAAAACCAATGAATAGTGAGTTTGAATAGAGAAGTGTGAAACCTACGTTTGCACACAGTATCCGTGACTATTTCGCTGCACCCGTACATAGACGAACTGCAGCCAACATGATTTTCTCTACAGTGCTCCCATGGTCTTCAGTGGTGAGTTAAGCTTTGTTACTGCATGATGAATTACTTGTTAATTAAGGCAACCAACAAAATTTGGGAAAAACAGTAGTGAACTATTGGGGATAGGACCCAACAATTGAACCGAAAACCAAAACTATTCTCTCTCTCTCTCTCTCTCTCTCTCTCCATGTATCCAAATTTCAATCGAACCTCAGCGTTGCCGCGCGGTGATAACAAGTTGTTAGGCCATACGATTGGTAGACTGTGTTCGGCTCGGTTTCTAAGTGACAGCTAGACCACACTTCGGATATCAAAATGTATGGGCTTGCAGTTACAAAAACTACGGGGCGTGTTACCGACACTACACATCCAAAAAACGTTATCTACTGGCTTCGTGTTGAGGGCATTTTTGGGCCGATTCAGATCGGCGTGTAAATTGGGACTTGGGGAACCGATTCACACGTGTACCATATGGGCTTTGCAAATTGGTTGTCCGTCTTGGTAGTGGTGTTTGTGAATTTCAACGGTCACTCAAATAAAGTCCGTCTGTTGAACCGATAAATTGACATATATAATCATTTTGAGTCAACTCTGAACTCAGTTTCTTTTTGCAAGCGCAGTAATTCATGTCTCACAATCCTATCCCGAACAGCGGTTCACCCAGAGAGCTGATCATAAGTGAATGGTCTATCTGATTTGCAAATTTCTTCCAATCAAGATCAGAATTCAGCAACACACGAGCACTAGAGGAGTTTCGAGAGATGCTAGCAGATGATACACGGGAACACGGTGTACACTGTGGCTGACTAAAACAAACGGACGTTTCATTTGAATTCAAAATGACTACATGTTATGACGATTGAAAGAATCTCTCCCATATCTTATATACATCATTTCCCTTCGGCACTCAGCATTTTCTTGAAGTTTCTCACCAGTGTATAATAACTCGTAGCGTCTGACATCGGGTCTCATCGTAGTGTCATCTGTTCACCACCGTGTAGCGTCTTCTCATTAGGAACACATTAAACATCAAATCAAACTTACCGAACATGTCTTTAAAAGATTGATTTGTTCCTTGTAGTGTATCAAAGTCGAAGGCCTTCACTGAGATACTGAGATCCTCCTACATCAGTTCGCCTCATCCAAATCAACCTAACTTAGCGTGAATTCAAATGGACTCCTTCCCATCAGCTAGCAATAAGATCAAGCTAAACAGCAAACAAGAGTGGGTGTATATTTAGGATACAATCTCATGTTTTAGAAATTCGATGTCGCCTCAACGAATGTGAATAAATGCTGTTCGTTCGCAATTGTTGTTGTCCAATAGCTATATTTAGCTCAGGTCAACGAAACCCTGTATTAACTATTGCTTTGAGTCTTGTGACCACTTAGCTCCGGTGTTCTCACAGACACAGTTTTTCGTTCTGATATCAGGAGGATCTGATCTTCGTTGTAATATGACCACTTTACGCAGCATTGGACTCTGAATCAATTATTATTGTAAAACTTAACGGTCAGAAACGATTTTGAAATAAAATCACCGACGATGACTTGGAGTGGATTGCTCAATGCGCCCGAAAAGACGGAGATTTAAAAACAATATCCAATCACCTGGGAATCAATATTCGGACTTAAAAAGTATAGCCACAAGTGCCAGAGAATCTGCATTTACACGAGGTGGTGCAAAAGGAAACTTTCCAGAATAATACATAAAATTCTTTGTGATTTTTGCGGAAAAAATCCCCTGCATACACTACGTCAGATGAGTGCCAATATGCATAGGGTTTATCCCCAGTACCTAACAAATATTTCATCAGTCGACCGATTATTGGATACTGTTGTGTTTGGCCTGAACAGGCATGTGCTCAGACAGACGATCTTGCATGCACACACACGCACGTACATAGCTGACGTTTGCCGTGCTTCGTCCCGGACGGCATTGACCAATCAGATTGTATCACGTGTTGCGCGACCTTGCACGACGTGGTCCGATTGTACCGTTGTCTTACGTTTCCGATTACATACACGACTGACTCACGCACTTGCATACTCGTTTGCGTTTTCACTTGCTTGCTTGTACTGGTACTTACTGTAGGTTGCTGCGGGAATATACGTTTATCCATACACGTGCGCCTTTCTTCTTTAACCGGATTGTGAGCACAACAGATACCTCCTGTTACATACTGAAAAAGATGGCAAATCAGCCTATGGAGAGGAATACTGATGCCGTCAAAACCAGAGGACCAGAATACTCCAGCTGGTTGCAAAGTTCTCACCACTGTGAAGCATCTTACCACCAAAAAATACGTTGGAAAATTGACATTCGAGATAGTATGCAACTGGATTTATCCGTTCATATTGTCGACATCCAAAAAAAGGGCAACCAGGGTGCTTCCCACATTCAGAAGGATGAGTTATCCATATACTGCCGTGATTAGTATGATCTAACGTTGTATCGGTGGCAAGCCCAGTTGCCGTGTCAGAAACGTGATTTGATCGTAAGTTGAATCGGTACAATCGGTTGACCCGAAAAGGGATTGAACGTTTGTTGTCAGCCTGTGTGAGAACGGACCTGGGGAAACAAAACGTCATAGACGTCCAGACGGACACCACGTTTTTCTGTCTTCGAAAGCGATTTGGGTATTCCTGGAGTGTGAACGGGTGGACAGAATTCTGTGAGATTTGGAACAAGCGTGCAAAGCGTATCGTCGAGGCAAGTCAAGAAATTTCGGTGAATTGTCATGGAAAACAAAAAATGTATTTGATTTTTACTGCGAAGCAGCTTTGAGTTATGAAACTATGTAATCATATCCTAAGTGTGTATCCACTCCTGGCTGTTGTCTAATTCGATTTTATTGTTGCATTATAGGAAGGAGTTTATTTGAAATCACGCTAGGTTAGCTAGATTTGAATAGGGCGAACGGATGTAGGGTAGAATCAGTATCTTAGTGATAGCCCCCAGCTTTGATACACTGTGTGGAACAAATCAACCTTCGGCAAATTCGATTTGAGATTTATTGTATTTTTGACGAAGAGACGCTACACCGTGGTGAGCAGATGAAACTACGACGAGAACCGATGTCAAACGCAAGGAATTATCATAGCGTGCGTAGTTTCTTCACACAGTTTGAGACGCACACTGACTACTTCAAATTTACATCAATGGAGATTCCTAGATGTTTGACAAAACCTACATTTCTCTTGGCATGCAAAAAGACTTCAGATGTGCCACATCAGATGGAGTTGACATACATCACCAGTTTGTCTCCAGTCTTGTTGGTGGAATTCTTGTTCTGCCGGTGCAATTTGGAGCCACTTATTGACACGAGTTAGTAAGCAATATCTGGATTTAGCCACTATTATTGTACACAAACCACACAGGTAAGAACATGAATGCGAGAACGAAGAACAAGGATTAGATCCGACATTTCAAGTGAACTGAGAATTTATGTTTGTACTGACCAGTGATGGGATGGACATTTTCGCTGGAGGGGTACAATTGGGGTAGTCTGTCAGCTATTACGGATGTATTTTCCAGGTCGATTGGGAATTCCCTAATATACGAGTTGATAAACCTGAGTGAGCGAAAAATCCAGTAGCATGTTTGAGTAGAAATATTTTTGATCGTGTATAACAGCATTTGGAGGCCATAACGCGCAACTAATTTAATTTGATCAGTTGATGAACAACATGGAAATGTAGCATAGCCAGTCAAAGGGCGATCTACGGTACCTCTGTACCAACTGCTTCTGTCTAAACAAAGAATGTTGGAACTCAGGTAGTTAGTGGTTGAAAAACGATCACTCTTGATCGCTGTCCCACAGACCTGGCACATCAGGAGCACACTTTTCTGAAATATGACTCGAGGAGGACCCTGGCTGGCGCAGTTATTCACTACGTTGGTGATATCTTCCCAGCAGTAATCTGTCCGACTCTTTGCACCCTGTCCTTTATGACCTTTTTATGGACGAATCTCCGTAAATCCAACAAATTACGGTACTCATAGGCCTAGTTTACCGTTCATTCTCCTCTCAAACAACAGATTCTGAGGCCTTCTTAATCATGCTGAGAACACCTGAACAGCCAAAACATTTTTCATAACTCCTTCTAATGGGTAATTTTAATTCCTCCGTAGCTGGAATTTCCCCAAATAACTACGAACTCATATCACCAATAGTTGGCCTACCGATTACTCAAACCTATTATCCCTATTCGTGACAAGTCATCGAAATCCACAGTAGAAGATAACCTCCAGTTGAAAGCGTACTTACTTGACATGGACTAAAGCAATTGCTTCACCTCTTCGTATGACATCGCATCTCTGCTTACAAATGTCTCAGTCGTGGGAGCGGTGAATCAAGTATGCAAACGTGTTGACGACGTGGAGTATCCTAGATATGAACTAAGGACTTCGATGAATTTAATCCTCCGTGGTGTCCAGTTGTCCTTCAATGGAAAGTTGTATAAAAAAAAATAGACGGAGCAGCAAGGGGGAGCCCCTTTGGATCGAAACATGCTGATGTGTTCGTGTCAACGCTAGGGAATAGATGACAGACAGTTGAATTCTATCCTGTTGTGTCGCTCTTATGTTGGCGATAACGTGGTAGATGTAGAGAACAAAGCAGATACCAAAATACTGCCAGGAAAGCCATAGAAATGGGAAACCAATGCCAAGTTACTGTTCCTAGATCTACTTCTCAATCGGTCACCTGATGATAAACTGCGAGTATTCATGTACAACAAGCCCACTTGAACAAAGAAATAAGTTGTTGAGGCTTCTGTACTGTTGTCTTCGGCGTGAACATGTATGTGCTTAGACAGACAATCTCGCACGCACACACACGCACGTACACAGTTGACGTTTATCATGCTTCGTTTCGGACAGCACTGACCAATCAGATTGTGTCACTTGTTGTATGACCTTGTGCAGCTTAACCCGACTATACAATTGCCTTACGCTTTCGATTGCATGTAGCCGTGACTCACGCGCTTGCGTACGTGTTGGCTTTTTCACGTGCCTGTCTGTACATGTGCCTGCCGTACGTTTGTACTGAATACACGTTCAACCGTACTAGTGCACCTCCCTTATGTTACCGAGTTTGTGTCCGCATCATGTATCATGGGTTACAAAAACAGAGCCTGATAAGAGGAATATTTTATCGACCAGGACAGTTGTGTAGCCCTGAAGTGGTGCCAAGTGAAGCGGAAAGACTAACAAATACACAGCTAGACAACGACTATCGAGTGGCTTCTGTCCAAAAGTACTTTTCCCCTCACAATCCCAAAGCAAGATATCCATCGACTAGGAAGAAAGACAAGTCCATTCATCCAACCCCGAAATGCGATAATATATTGATTGGAATAACTCGCCGACTCTATAGCACTCAAGAGCACTATCTACGCAGGCGGTTTAAAGATAGTACGTGAAACGGGTCGCTGTTTCAGCCTCACTAACTTAGATAGACTGGAAGTTTATGCCACCTCCAAATGTCTTTACCACTGTCGAAGTACATGTGACATAATGTACGTAAGAAAGACTGAACGCCGTCTATGAGAATGTGTGAGGACAGATGGAGCAACTTGAGTCTTCCCAGTGGAAAATTATCAATTGTTTCATTGGCTAGCCATTTGTTGAATTCAGGTCACTTAGTTGATCCGACTAATGCTTTCAGGATCAACACGATACTGATAAATCAAAAAATTCACAAAGGAGGTGTTTGTTCACCGGGCAAAGACATTCATTACGCAGCGATTTACCGTGGTAGTGACCAATGATCTCTTTCTGGTTCATCTGCCACCGCCCAGTTTTGATCCTAATTATGTCGCTGGTTTCAGCGCGAACGGTTTTTTCTGTTCTTTTGCATGTGTACAACTGCCTATTATTTGAACTTCATGTAAATATAATATAATGTGAAAAGTTGATGGCCAGTATCAGTTCTGCCTACATTGTTAATCTTGCTCTACTGAAGTAACTGTTTTGTTAGGGGCTCTGGCTGATCTCGTAGCTGAACAGTCATGGTCTCACTATGCCCTGTATCCCACTAGGTTTTGTATCCACAGAATGCCCCTGTTAAATCTTGTCACAGAAACTATGCTGACGTGACCATTCAATAATGACCATTGGACGAGAGTAATCATGCCGTTCTCTCCTTTGGCTTCATTGCTCGGTAGGCAGGTGTAATCGCAGGCAGTATGTTAGCGCATTCATCTAAAAGTTGAAACTTTGGAAGACTAAGATATTCGACGCTGGAGGAACTTCAACACATCATCCGGGAAGATCATGAGGAACGTCTCAGAAAAAGGATAGAAAGACCCATCCAGACGCTTTTCATGCTTTTTGGACCCAATATCAGTCAAAAAACGAACGGAGAACCTTCCCTTCGGTGATACTTTCATGTTCTGCTAGGTAGACGATCAAGACTTTTTCGCAATTTGCAACCTCCTTCAGAAGCGTGCGCATTCCACGAAAGCCGAATATACGAGAACATTTTCTGAGAAAACAGAATGGATTCCCCATTTCATCATTTCTCTTTAATCAAATGTGGCACAAGAGGAAGGCGGGCCAGTATCCACTGCTACTAAATATGGATAACGGCACCCCAGTAACCTCACCGTCACAGGTCGCAGAAGTATTCGGACATGACTACAACTGCAATTTCAGTACCTCAGGGAACTGTATTCTAGCTCATCCCAACTCACAATCAAAACACGTAGCAACCGGTATAGCACTTCTCAATTACCGCAGTAAAACTATAAGCAATCATGAGAGGGCTTGATTTATTCGGCCCAATTTGACCAGAAGCAATCGATCCTCGAATCATGAACAAGACTGCTTCCATTCTTGCTGTCGTAACGAAGAAGGAAAGACGGACGAGGAACACCAGTATTTGCACAGCCAAACAAATTAAGTTGTAAAACACGTACAACCATTTGCATAGGTATTTTCAGGACCGCGATATAGCTACATCGATCTTCTGACTGCCTAAGTATTTCTGCTCCTCTCTGGTTAGGTGCCTGTCACTATAAGGTTGATTCTTTTCACCATCATTTCCGTTCGGTTGGTCCGATTGATCTGGTTGATAGCTTAATCGGTAACCATTCACATGGGTTATCTCGCCGATTGCCTTAGGTCCCATTGAGTTCCATGGACGAGTTCGCGCACCTCTTTTCATCATTTGCGGGAAGCTTCCGATATACTCACCATCTCTTGTATGGTCTGTCGATTGGTTGGCCCAATCGGTTTGATACTCGTCTCGTTCTCTGGCCACAGAGTTTCCCGCTACACTATGTCAAAGTACCTAAACACAATAGTGGGCACACGCAGTCATCTCTCCTGTCTTCGAAAACGGTGTCTGTCACATCTCAAGCAGCAACAGATCGATCGGCTTCACAAATACCCTGAATAAAACAAAAGGTGTTCTTTTGTTCAGAACCTGTGTGACAATGATGCGACTTTCACATCAAAGCACGGCTTTCTCCGGGACAGATCATGCAACAACAATGTGCTCTCTCTCATGCATAGCCTATTGCTGGCTTATGACGAAGGCAAGATATCACAAGCGATGTTCATCGACTTTGATAATGCCTTCGAATAGGGTACCCCTTTGATCCACTATTTTTTGAACTAAGGATTTACGTGAGTGACGGCTGGCTCAATTATCCCCTTGGGAGTATTTTAGCTAACTTCTACCTTACTGTCCGATTAGGCACTTCAGTAGCTTTGTCTGTACCAATTCATTCTGGCTTCCTTCAGACCTCAGTCATCGCTTCTCTTCGCGTCGTAATTTTTACAGGTGATCATTTAAAAACCTTTCTTTTTAGCATCGCGATGACGTGGCCACCCGGGATATCGATGCCAACGTAGTGCTGTCAGTCGTCGATCAAGCTAAGCGCTGGTTCACTGAAGGGAGTCTACCACTTACAGACGAAAATTGCACAGACATATCCTTTGGCGTCGCCCTGAATCCACTCGTCTGCGCCAGCGCTAACGTACTAACCCTAAGAGTAGTTCAGCACATAATCCTCCGATTATGGTTCCGTAGCAAACTTTCGTTCTTCCTCCCTCAAGAGAAAGTCAGTAAATCCTCCTTTCGGATGGTAAACCCCAGAGTCTCCGAAGCATATTTCCGTCGCTTGCATGGAACCTGTTTTGTTCCGACCCACTAGCCCTAGCGAGAACTCGGACCAGCCCGGAGATTACTGTTTTATTAGTGAAAAACAAAGAATATATAGATTGCCGTTACATGTACCCACTCGTTGCACAAAACGCATTGGTCCGACTGGTATGGACGGCCACACCTTAAGGCTTGAATATCGCTAGAATAGGACAGGACACACTGGACGCGTCAGAGAACGTGGCGTGTTATTGTATGGCTTGTCTTAACCCCCCTGACCTTCTCGATTTTTGCCTCTCTGTCTCTACGCCCTGGAAAATCGTCGTACTAGAGGTGATCAGTTCCTCATGATGAACTTCCTCTCTTCAAAATTGGTGGCTCAGTTCTTCCCACGCCCGAACCTGGTGATCCTACGAGGACATAGTGAAACTGGGTGAACACTTAAGAACTGAGCCTAGCCCCCCCCCCCCCGTTTTTGTATTTGCATAAGTTTCACGTTTTTCTCCAAGTTTCCATCTAGCAGCATCCAGACTGGTTTGCTTTTGAAACCACAAAAAGGACTCCATGCTCATTTTTCTCTTATTAGGAGTATCCATGCCCCTCCCATTTTTGTGCAGCAATCTCCTTTCCAGCCGACAGACTATCGTGAAAAATATAACTTTAAAGATAGGGAACATTTAGGGCTCAAGCCTAGAAATCAAGGGCTACTTCAAGAACTTCAAGAACTCGTGCACTATCAGTGTTGTATCCCGAATTCAGTAATGAGAAGAAAGGCCCACTTGTATCGATGATCGTGTATCCCGTAGCATCGAACGGCAACACGAGTACGGCAAGCATGTGAAAAATGCAAACACGTACGCAAGCACGTGAGTCACGGCTATATGCAATCGAAAGTGTAAGGCAATTGTATAGTCGGATTAAGCTGCACAAGGTCATGCAACATGTGACACAATCTGATTGGTCAGTGCTGTCCGGAGCGAAGCACGGTAAACGTCAACTGTGTACGTGCGTGTGTGTGCGTGCGAGATAGTCTGTCTAATCACATGCCTGTTCAAGTCAAACAAAAATCAGACTTCCTTTCAGGTCGTCTTCTGGTTAGTACAGGAAACCTAGAGCACATCTGTCACGCTTCAGAACTCTGACTTGCAAGAAAATTTCTTAAATATAATCTGAAGTGACTGTGGTATATCTACGAAGCATGAGCAGTACTGCAACCAAATTTATAATGATATCAGGTTTTTTAATAAGACCTTGTTGAGCCAAGTGTCGCCACGAGTAGTCACGCAATCGAGCACCACCCGTATTTTCCTAGACTCATTCGAACTTAAAAAGTAGTGACTCGGCAGAAACCAACGTTTTCTGTTGGCGTATCTTCGTGGAATTACGGCTCTCACGCATCCTTTGCGCTCATGAAAGCGAATGACCTGACCATATTTCGAAAGAAGCCCCGAATACCCTAGCAGATGTACTGCGTACTTTTCTCACCTTGGAAATACACAGTAATAGCACACCAGAGTCAGGAATATAAACGTAGAATGTTCATGCAATATACATCATAAAAAGTATATCCGAATTGTGTCAGTGCACTAGAATGGGAGAAACTAGGTCATGAATGCCAAAGTTCCATGCTACGTTACACTTTACTAAAGGGTAGGACAAATAAGAATACCATCAGAACACAAATTATGATCAAGTAATTCGCACTGTTGTTTAACGAGAAAGGGCGAATAGAGTCAGCTATATAAGCTGGAAATCGACTCTATATCACCATTTCGACCAAAATGAGGTCATACCGAATTTTTCAGGCAGACTGTACAACACGGGCAACGCACACGCTGTTAGACAGCAGAATCAAATGTAGCGTAATCTGCTTTATGGTTCAGAGCATAACACATTGCCGTCCGTTGAGGAAATGTAGGGAGATAGTTTACCACGGCAAGCGAATTTCAATACCAAACGGGCTCCGCAACATACTGTCACAGTGTTCTTGTGTAAAACGTCAGAGGCAGAGTCAGTGATGAGGTTGAAGTCAGTATCTGAGGTGGAATGGTGCCGTATAGAATTTTCTTCCAGTAAGAACACATTGACTCCGTACATCGGTAAACGATTCGCCAACACCACTGAGAGAGGTTAGTCTCTTAATACTCTTTTTGTTTCCAGCTACTGTGATTCTCGCAAATATTAGACATCCGCATTCTTTCCTTGCTCAGTTAAATGACTGAGTGTATTTGGGAATGAATTTTGGTCCCAGTGTGAGTGCGGCTCCCTTTGCTGAGCGTGGGACACATAGGCTCTCTCCTAGGGATGGAGCCGATATTATGGGAGAAAATATTGATTAGAATGCACAAAAGCTACGCCTAGAATAGAAGGAGTTCAGACTGCGTACGAAACAAATGGAGTTTGAAAAAAGCTTATCATGTGGCACTCATGAATCACTGACAACTGGATAACACTCGAACAGTAGATTACAATAGTCGTAATGTCGCGTTGAACAGCAAAGCCGAATGAGTGTAATTGACCAAGCCTAACTCACACCTGATTGTAAAAAACCAGAATCTGCAGTGCATTCAGAAGGCACACGAATCCAGGGCGTCACGGCACAATGCGACAGGCCACTACTCACCAGGTGAGCGCAATCCGAAGCATTCTTGAGAAGCGTCTGATTGTATCAACATTGTATATTGTTCGTGATGTAACGAAAGGAAGTAGTTTTGGCGTTGAAAAACCAATGATATCCAGTCCGCAAAGCCTAGAGATAAGGTGTTCGGTTCACGATTATTCATTCCGGGTTTGAGTTCCAGTCGGGAGACACGTCGATGTGTACTGCTGACGATTTATAACAAGTCAGATGAAACAGTCGTAAACTTGCTTCGATGGTCTTCATTCGTGAGTTGGGTACTGATACTACATGATGAATCTTTTTATGACCAGTGTGAATCTCTCACTACTCATACTAGACAAGCTATCCGAAATGAAAATGTACCCTAACATCGTACATTGCGGTGGTGGGAATGCGGTCGAAATGTCTGTTTACGAGACAGCTAACACATTCGTGTTGTCTTTTTTGACAACTGATCTTTTGTTGTTATATTTGCATATCAAACAATTACACAATTGAATTTTTCCTGATTTTACGTCCAAATTTAAGCTCAACTACAACAATCGAAAAAGGAAGTAGAATCATTACTTGAAAGGTATGTTCAAATGCACAGTCTTCCACAATTTGAACAGTCAGTTTTTATGTGGTGGTGTTGTTTGACCAGTGAACGTGAACCAAGTGGTGTTAACCCTGAAGTCGCTGGTTAACTTTGGCGGTTCTTGTTGTGTCTCTGGTTCAGTGGTATTGCGAAATCACGCGTGTGCAGTGTGTTCTAGAATAATAGGCTAATGCCGAGATTTTCGTATTTATATTTTGACTATTGTTTACTTTGGTAGTAGGTCGTTTTCGAGATTTTCATACCTCAATCGAAGAAGCCGTCAAACTGTATGCACGAAATCAAGATGAACAAAACCACTATTTACGAATCATTACTTTAGAAGTGAAGAAATTAGCCCCGGAATTATTGCACAAATATACTAACTCACTCCGATGGCCCTGTTAGTGTTTCTACTGAATGTGTGACCGCTTTTTGTGATTAAACTGAACCACTCGAGGCAACCTATGCAGTCTGTCCAAAGAATCAGGGATCACCTCAATTCGGTTGAAATCCTGACATATGGTCGAATTCTAGTTCAAACAACTGATACCACTCTCTCTCGCTAAACAATAGTGTCTGACGTGCATTTTTGGCTACTGAGAGTGGTATCAGCTGTATGAACTGGAATTCGACCGTAAGCCAGGATTTCGACCGAATTGAAGTGATCCCAAATTTTCCGACAGACTGTAAATCCGATAGTAAACCCACCTTATTCACAGTAGCTGAAACTTCGCCTGATTACAGGCATATGAGACAACGTTGTGTTCCATTGTATACCAAAAATTTGAATATAACTGAAGGTTTCCTTTAATTTTCTGAATCTTAGAAACGCCAACGAATACCCACAAACGTTTGTGAATTCTATCATTCGAAAGCGGTCAGCTAAGAATCAGTTCCGATGGACTGCGCATTCACTGCGATCATTGTTTGATTTGATTCACCTTTTGTGTGGTCTTTCTGACAAATTTTGCTCGTTAATGCAAATGTTGCACCTGATAGTCACTCTGATGACATCGGACAGTTCACACCAACAGATTGACACTTTTCAGTTACATCACATTGTGCTGTTACTGCAAGGTTAGTCGTGCAAAGCAAAGTGCTTCTCTGTTAGAAAACTGAATAATTTAGGGCGAGAGATACCATTGGATCAAGGCATAACTTTAATGGACCTTTGCGAAATGAAAAATCTCTCACAAGAAGGCCGGCAAAATAATGGAAGGACAGTGAAACCAAAAGAGATTTGCTGACTTGTCCAAGATTCTCCGAAGTCACTTGATACGCTTTACCAAAACGATCGGAGAACTGCTCAATTATGAGATCACACGAACTGTGTCCATAGTTACACCATACACGCAAATGATCATGCATATAATAATTGCAGTCACTGAGTGTCCCACCAGAACAAACTGAAGTGATTTTCATCCATATCTATCTGACAGCTTGATGGAGTCTTTTGAATGGAATTATTGGAATCATGGGACCAAACGCTATACAGATTTAACCCGTAGTCGGATTGGCGGTTGATTTGGCAAATTAATGGTGCACCTTTTGTCAGAGACTATATCGAACTTGATAGGATAAAGGCTATTAAGTGAGCAGTCCGTAAAATGGGAGGAAGGTAATAAAAGTCGAACCAGTGCATTTGGCCATTCAGGGCGTGCCGAGCTTCTACGTGGTGTCCACAAGATTCACCCAGCCAGTGATCATATGCAGGAAGATATGACTGCGAAACATGAAAAGTGACACTTGTAGTTGCGAAACTTAAGAGCCAAAATGATACCATTTTTCATAGTTTTCCCGTTGATTTTCAATCCCAGTAATTGTTTTGATGCTCGAGTCAGATTTAGATTCTAGTGAACCACTGCAATCTGTGAACTGTTAATGGTTGTTGCAATGGAATAAGGCCCACTTGATACTCGCAAAATCAGGAGGTCAATATAAATATACGCGACTGAACCAGGAACAAGTTAGTGATAAATACTGTGACAATGGATGACATACTGTGGAGTGAATATTACTTGAATTGTTATTTTACTCGGATTTTTCAAGCAAGCGCTTTAAAATTGATCAACGAGATCAGCTCATTAGCAATGGACGCGTCCAAAGTTGTTGATCTATCACTAACAGTGCTTTAGGAGTACGTAAGTAGCTTTGTGCGATCACTGTGCCGTAAAATTAGCCATTTTTGAAGTTTTATTCAGTAAACCTCGGTATCGGTCACCATCATCACGAGCGGGCAATCCAGAGCATTTTTTCGCCAGATGTCAAAATCCACCTATTGCTATTCTCTTCAGTAGCATATATAAACATTCAGCCCTATCGGGGTGGACCCACTCCCGATGAACACACTGTACATGGTGTACGGGGAACGTGTATTCTGAATCCAGTGAACGGCAAGCACGAGCATCAGCACAGTAGTAAGGATATCTCAAGTGAACATGAGCCGTCGATCAATATCAGTTTCACACGGAGTCAACCACATGTGATTGTCTGTGTAAAACAGGCAAAATATGGTACCGACAAGTATGGGATGCGCGAATGTATGGCAAACGTCACAGGAATGAATCACGAGTGGATGTATAGGCCTCATGAGATGTGACTGATAAGCCACACATCACCTCTCCCCACTCGCATTCATGTTACCATTAGCGGTATTAGGGCTAGCAGTTGTAGTGTGGCAGTCGCAGTTGTGTAGCAGCAGCTGTAATAGTCGAAGTAGTAACAGAAATGGCGAGCATAAAATGTGAGACAATGCGCAATTAATTACCCGAGTCCATTGCAGTGATCGAGTGAGGTTGGAGAGACATCATACTAGAGAATCAACAATGAACCGCATAACGTCGTCAATGAAAAGCTTGCAAGAATCTCAAATGTAGCATACTGGTTCAAGTAGAAACACCGTCTCGGATAAATAGCTTTGTTCTAGTCGACAGACAGGGTTAAAAGTTACCCGTTTCGGCCGATATACTTGTGGCTAAAGCTTTGAACCATTCCTGAAAAGGTCCAAAACACAATTCTGTCGATTATCAAGTAAACCTGAATTCATCCGCACTTCGGTGCGTCCGATTCACGGTTCGTCTTTGGATCGATCCCCTTAACCCCCGGTTGAACCAGGCGTAGTCGTGAAACTGAAGACAATAGGCAATATTGTTTATCATAGTCCAAACATATGGGTTTCGAATCTGGGTGGTTGACTGTTTTATTCAATACTTATACATCAGTAATGACGTGTGTCTTGTTCTGTATTACAGACTCATCGCTGCCGAGGACAGGTACGTCAGTCGCCAAGACCAAATACAGTCTCAAACACAGGAGATTGATTGCCTAAAAAAGGCTATTTTCGAACTAGGTCGTGAAAATGAATCACTTCAGGTGTGTACAATTAGGTGTATTATTTTATTATAATTTTATGTCGATAAACATTTGTATATCGTAGTTCTTCTCCATCTGGAGAACACTGATATTGTCCCATTGCTTGCGTAACTAGTTGAAAGGAACTATCATTCATTATACCCAAAATCGTGAATAACAGGTTTGCTTTCGTGAACTTCGTATTATGGCTCATAATATTTATGTATCCATCCTGACAAAGTATATTCCGCAGTGGTGTTTAATGATCTCACGTACGGGAGTGGTCGTAAGGGATTGCGTTTGATATGCCTTCTCCGTCTCATCCAAGTCTGAACATGCAACGAGAAGAGACTGATGAAATAAAGTACTAAACCATCACTAGTGGTTCTTTTTTATCTGAAAGTATATTTGTATTTGTGATCATGCGCGAAGGACGATATCGCGATTTTGCGCCCCAAATCACCACGTTCAGTAGTCGCCTGTGCAGAAAATAGTCTAGGAGACACAAGACAGTGTGCGAGACCAACCGGGAGATCAGTCTGATCGAAGTTGCTGCAAAGATGTTCTACTTACCGCTTCTCAGTTGCGAGAGTCTCCTACATACGGCCTAACTAATTTGGTTTTCGCCGTGGTAAAGGCTGTGTGAACCAAATATTCACACCGCATCGAATACTGGAACATAGCTGCAGGTTCCAGCAGTCAAAATAGCCTACTTTATCGATTTCCTTGTAGCCTTTGACTCAGTTAATCGTGAAAGCCTGTGGAGTATACTATGATCGGACGGTATTGCTTCACTGGGACCCGCGTTCGAATGTGTGGGAAAATTCTTCTGAGTTTGTAATTACGGAGTTAGACAGGACTGCCCTGTCTCACCGGTGTTGCTCAACTGTACAGTCCATTGGACAATGAACAGAGCCTTGACCGATTACCCTGGTGTTCAGCTGAGTCCCACGGTGCACGTCTTGGACCTGGAATCAGCAGACGTTATTGTGGTGCTCGGATATTTTTCCGCCAATTCTTCGGCGTAACTGGGAGGAAAGGCTATCAGTTGACGAAGTAAGGAAGCAATGCTGTGAGGTCGATCAAATCTGCGTCCGTTAAGACCGCGGCTTACAGTGGTTCGGTCATATGCTCCTGCGAGCCGACACGGAACTCTACAGGCAAACACTGACCTGTGCCGTTTACGGGATAGCGCTGTCACTTTGTGGGTCAACTGTAAACGTGGTTGAGCACCGTCGCGAAAGACATGGCGCGTTAGGACAACGAACGGTTCACAGTCTGCGATACTGGGGGGGGGGGGGGGGGGGGGGGGCTGAACTAGGTCACAGTTTACCCTCAGCTCGATTCGAGCCGCTGCGCATGGTTGGTGATGATACGCGACATCCATACGGTTGACTCATCCTCTAAAGGGAGATAGTCGTGTAAACGTGAGTAAAGTGAGATGGTCTAGATTGTTCCACCTTTTGCAAACCTGATGCCATGAACTTTGAACATTTTCATTTATTCTGCATTGCCACTTCTCACTGTTTGGCCCCACAATCCTTTTGGAACCGTCGAACTCACTTATCTAGTCGCGTTATCTCATTTGGTTGTTTGCTTAGATGCTTCGTGAACGAGTTACGAACAGACAATGGACAAAAGATGATGATGTGATGCACTGTTCCAACTGTCAGTCGGAGTTTTCACTGATCAATCGGAAAGTAAGTCATTACATTTTGATTACAACCGCTGGCTCATCTCCAGCGGACGCTGAAATTGACCGAAGTCGACTATATATTGAGAAGTATGAGATGAAACGAACTATAACAAATAATCAAAAATACCAAGATATATGTCGTCCCTTGTGTGGGTAGTACCAACTCTTATTCAGTTAGAGTAGCAGCCTGTGCGATCGTCTCCGGTGTTCATGCTCACCCTTTCAGCGCGCCCATCACTCACGTTCAAATATTTGAGGCGTTGTCACAATTTGCATGTTATTCATGTGCACGTGGACAACAAATGATCGCCTCATCGCCATCACTATCACCAAACACGACAAAAGGTCATATCACAAACCGACCAATCGCTTCACTGTTCGAAAACTTATTGATTTTATACTTCCCTATTTACTTGGTAGTACAAATTTTACGTTTGCTTGCACTCAATGAGGATGCCAATCTACAGACAGTCTGCTTATTCTTCATCAGAGTACTAAGACCATGCAAACATCTTTTAAAGATGACAATTCTATCACATGAATTCATCACCATGATGAAGAATCTGCAACCGTTGTTATGCACAGAGTAACAAAACAGGCAGAAAGCCTACCTTCATATTGGAAAACTGCCGAATCAATTCGAACATCAGCGCGACAAGAGAACATTCCTAATCGGATTGGGAAGCTGATATTTTGTCAGAAAACCCCCCCAAAACACATTTGGAAAACACAGGTTGGCGAACAAGGTCGTTTTCAGTGATTCCTAATCATGCCGATACAACACAATGCATATGACTAGATGCATAAGGGATATAGTCAGCAAAAATAGCGTCAGGGGTCATTGTGTACATCTAATATGGTACAGGATTATCCGGAGACCAGATGTGAATAGACTAACACGTTCTCAGCGTGTGAGCTTTCGGACGCTCTTGGACCTGACGTTGAATGGTTAGTGGGTCATTGTAGCCTGGGTGCATGCACAAATTTCTTCTGAGCACATAGAGGAGGGTCGTGGAGGCGAATCCTTACCGCTTCCGCTGTGGTGAAGATGCGAATTCTCACTGATCTTGGCACCCGACCTCGGACCGTATACGGGGGCGAAATGTTTGATTCACGTTTAACACGGTACCATTATGATTCAGAAATGCATATTCCGCATGCTTGTTCGCTTTTGTCTTCATTATGACACTGTGCTTAAACCGTATGTATTATAGCTCTCCGTCCGTTCCTAATGTGGTTTTTCACTCGTTTTTGTCTTGAACACAAAAGTACTGCCATCCTTCGTATTCATATCACAGTCGTGTTAACCGCTCCTAAAGAATCCCGCATAGATACACAGTCCAGACACTGGATCATTGATAAGTGCTCACTAGAGGTTCGTGACGGTAAAATCCGTGAACTTACGAAAGTGATTCTCGAAATGAATCCATCAAACAAAAAATGTGAATTGGACGCTCCAGTCTGTCCCATTTTTCTGATCCATGTCTTAGTTACTCTCCTATAATTTGCCGGCAAATAGGTACCCGATAACTGCACGGAGAATAACGTAAGTTCAAGTCGATTTTTCCATGCATGGTGTATGCGCGAATTATGAGAAAGAATTTAGTAATAAAACACTAGACGGAAACTGACCTGTCATTCTCTTCCCCAGTTACAGTGCTTATGGTCAAAGCTTCCGAAACAAAGAAAAATTACATCATTTAACTGGCGACAGATTTCTATCCCGATAAACTCTCAATCACACGTAGCACATTGGAAATGCCTTTAAACTCTCTGCAAATATTGAACATGTTTGCTCAATGCAGGTTTGTGCATCATTCAGTGAAAATCAAGGATCCAGGCAGTGAAAGAGAACATCGTCAGAATAAATAAGTACCAACCCCTTTTGCGACCATCAGCCAAAGTGCCCGGAGCGTGTGATATCGGAGAGAATAAATGGTCTATGTGCCCTGTCGATTCACCTAAGGGATAAAGATCAGGCTAGTTTTGAACAAAATTGAAAATGTACTTCGCTATGCAATCGAGACTACAATTCAATCGCATCAGTAAATTGAATTTCACAAATTAAAAAGCTCAAGCGAGTTCAACCGAAAAATTTTCTTGCAGAGGAAAGCTGGGTGCCCTAAAAACCGTGGTTTTCAGTTACGCCTAGGAAACAACTCGTTTGAGTTGCTTTATTCGGACGTGAGCTGATACTCAGTTCGTTTGAGATATTCTCTTATCAGGAAATCCCCATTCTTGGTTAGCCCACTGTTTGTAGTTTTAACTGCGAAGTGACTACTTCAGAAGCGATACTAGGGTTAATGAAACGAATGGTTGTGTAGCATACTTCAGAAAGATGCGGCAGTTTGCAAAGTGTTTCATAAATTACTTTTCGATAAATTGTTATGCATCACCGCCAGCTATTCATTAACGTTCGCCTAATATTCATGTCCTCTCGTTCGCAGCATCATTGTCGCCAATGTGGGACGAGCCCCACTGTTGCAAGTAGAAATAGAAAGAATGAATATTCAAGGTGGACAAGAAGTGGACTTACAGGGATGGGAAAAGGAAAGAACACCCTAGCAGCCGACACACGGAATACACAATCTGACTGTACAATTGCACATCGATCAATCATTCTGATTCGACAGAAAGTGACAACACGATCACCACTGTTCGCAGTTCGCTGCCATATCCTTCACTGTCTCCAGCCAACTGGTCCAGGGATCTTTTGGACCCCAACCACGAAGGCGTGAAGCATCTTCTCTTCCTAAGTTCGCTGTACATTTTCTCACTCGCCGTTGCCACACCATCTGTTGACCTCCACGTGGCTTCTTCCATCCCCGAGGAGGAACGTATAATAGGGCACGGTACAGTAGACGTGTGTCTGCCATACGTAACACGTGCCCTCCTGTAATGGCGTTGACTGCGTGGCTGTTAAATGTCATCTTAAGTTGTCGCCTTTTCGAGGAGCTATGATCAGTAATTTGTATAGAGCTCTTTTCTACTCCCAGAGTGTCGTCGACCTGTTCTTTGACACTTTCATATCCATCCTGGTTCCATTATTGTCTGACTGTTTGTGCTTTGTTGTTGATGATTTTAATCATGTCCCTACGTATCCCTTACTTGCTTTGGATCTAAGTGACCTCTGTCTTTTTCCAACTAGAGGGAGCGCTGTTTTAAACAGAATTATCACAAACCATCTCGATCTTTTCCACTCACAACTGAAAGCTCCTGTCTCAACGAGTGATCACGCTCTCATTATCATCAGACCCTAAGTTTATTCACGTTCAGCACACTTTTCACTCGTCAGGACAAAACAACTGAAGACAACCTCTAGAAATCTGTTACCTACCAACATTACTCTTCTTCGGAGAACCCTTTCTCTTTTTACTTCGTGGTTTTCCTTCGACTGCTGTCTTTGCCCGCTAGACCTATTTACGATGATACTGAGTGAGGTATTTGATTTGTGTTGTCCTATGGATACTGCATTTAGTAACAACGGCGGAAAAGCTTCTCCACTAGTGAAATCTCTGAGAAGGGAAAAAGAACGTACCTATAAACTAAACGATCAGACTTCGGTGAAACGACACTCCATCCTCATCAGACAGAGGATTTGACGGCCGAACAAGACATTTGTCCACCAGTTCCTTTGTACCACCAATACCAAACTTCTCTGGTAGGGAATCCGGCTTCTATGTGGACAACGGGTCCGATAAAAAAACCGCGACATAGATGCCGACAGCCTGAACGCCGCGTTTATTCATCCTTCATCGGATACCGTGCCATCCTATTTTCCTTCTGTTCCATCAGATATAGAGCCATTTTCTTCAGAAATAGTCTTCAAGCTTCTTCGAAACCTCAAAAACAACTTCTGCTGTAGGTCCAGACGGTTTACCCTCCACAGTTCTCAAATTTGGAGCACTTCAGCTTTCCGGAATCATGACTTCCCTCATCAATAAAACTGTTGATGTAAGTGCCATTCCTGCCTCCTAGAAACCCGTTACAATAGTGCTTATTCTCAAACACTTCAAATCCAAAATTTTGTCAAAACGTTTTCGTCCCATGGCCATCACTTCTGCGCTCAAGTTGACCGAGTGTGCTATCCTAAGTCGATGGCGTTCCTCTCTTACTGTTCCAAATGACCCTCATCAGTTTGCCTACAAACTCACCAGATGCACTCTGGATGCAGTTGCTTCAGTTTGTCATTTCATTTCAAACAACTTGAGCCGCTCCATGAATTCCGTCCGATGTGTTTTCCTCTACTTCTCTTCTGCATTCCATTCGGTTCCCCGTTCTCTACTTCAAAAGTTAGAGTCCTTTTGCTGTCCCACTTCTTTACTTTTTTGGTTGGAAGCCTATTTTTCCAACAGAACGCAACGTACTAGAATTGGTACAAGTTTATCGAGTCCTTTGATTAACAACTCAGGTGTTCATCAGTGTGCCGTTCTTTCCCCCTTTCTCTATATTAGCGACTTGACCATTGCACCACCTGCACAACTTTCTAAGTACGCCGATGACGTCTTGCTGTGCCAACCTATCTCCAACCAACAAGACTTGAACTGTTTTTCTGAGAACTTATATAATATTTAGAATTTTTCATCCCGTTCTGGACTACTCCTCAACACTTCTAAATGTTTTGGGTGTACTTTCTCCCTTTCTTTCTCCTCTTATCCCAATGAGCAATCAATCATCAACAGTGTCGCAATTTTCAGAGCTGACTGGGTCAAATACTTAGGCGTCACAATCAGCTCCAATTTACAATGGTCTTCCCACATTCTTGATTGTGTTTAAAAACTGCATAGACTGTCTTTTCAAATTCGTAGGCTAAGTCAGTTTTGGTGACACACAAGCTGTCATTCTTTCTTTCATCCATCAATATGTTCTACCAGTCCTACTCTACTGCTCTCCCGTAATCTTTCCTGGTCTACTTAAGAAAGATTTTATCATTCTACGCCGCGGCCTAGCCACTATCAGTCGTGTCTTTTTGATTTCCATGGGCTGTCTTATCTCCAAAGCTTGCGATTTCCACAATATAGCCTGTGAAAAATTCGCCAAGAAAATTCTTGCGAACCCCCACCCATCCCCTGTACCGTGACTTATCTGCGTGCCGTTCTCATCCCTCCACACGTTTTGAATTAAGACTTAGCCCATCTTGCATAATTGTCTATCCTAACTTTACCGTGCCTTGCTTAGCACGTGTTCTGGTTGACAAAATAAAAGTCACAGAGGAACTTCGCACTGACCTCGGTGGCTAAATCAGTTTTATTTCTACAATATTTATTTTGATGCCCATTTCAAAGTGTCACTGATCAGTTTCCCTTCATTTGACTGAGATTTGAGTTTTTGTTAACTTGTTAAAGTCTTCAATACAATACAAGATAGACCATAGGGAATATTTTATCTACGGTAATTCTGATAGAAAGGTGCCGAAATTCGGATCTGGTGTATGAATGAGAACGACGAAGATAAGTTAGGATGTAGTGGATGTGTCTTGTCTTGTGGGCTTGAATAACGCAAGATTCCTTATGCTGGTTGGGAACTTCATTCAGAAGAAAATCATAGGGGAGAGATGAAATATGGCTAATAATTACCAATCCGCGGTAAAGTCTTGTTTTAAAAAGCCGAACATCGGCGTGGGTCATGCAAGCTGAGCAGCACCATCCGTGAAAACTGAAAGAGTGAGTCCATCTGGACCTGCAGATGACGAAGTTTTAGATTTCGGAATGATTTCAAATGTATCGGAAATAGAGAAAGGTTCAATGTGTGTACTTACATGGAGAACACGAGGGAAAACAGCCGCCGAATGAGTGTTTGAAGGTAGAACTGAGGTGGTCTACAGCCATGTCATCGTTGCAAGGTTTAGTTTTCTAACCACAGCTTAACTTCAAACTGTGCCATAGAAACTTGGGATCATTGGTTCCCAAAAATTGTGCGGCAAACAACACATCCACCCGTCTTTTCTCTGCCTTGATTAGGGGCAAGCAGTGTGTGGGTTGTAAACTTCAGCGATACCTGTAGGCGTGTTCATTTTGTCATCTGTCAAATTCGAGTGGTGGAAAGGGCCATCGTGAGTCCAGGCACAGGGCTTCTAATTGTACAGCTGAGGTTGGAGATAGTACGAAGCGTATCAGTAAAGAGTGAATAGGAGGAAAGCGTTGAAAAGACAGCCGATGGCTGCTCTTAGTATTGAGATGGTACTGGGCGCAAATTTTCGAAGGCGAAATTTTACGGGATTCGTTTCTTTGAATGATTTGTGAGCAGTGTGTGAATAGATTTTCCGTCTCAGAAGAAGTGGGCTGTGATCGTTTGTACAAGTAGGAATTTTCAGTTTGAGAGAGAATAATTGAGGATGATTGGTGGTTACGTGATCCAACACGGAATTTGCTCTCGTGGGGAGCCACTGGTATCCGTTAAACTGGTCGAAAGTATCGGGTATGTACTGGTATGAATAAAAACAGGTAAATTTTCATCAAAAAGAGGAGTTAGTGATGGTATAAGAGCATCATAGAAGGAATTGATGTCTGACTGGGCAAATGGGTGCAGAATACATGTTGCTTATAACTGTACTTCGGAAACTAATGAACCTCGGAAAATACTGAATAGCGAAACATTTTATACAGTTGAAAAAGTTTTCAAATATATCCATAAACTTGCCGCTCCTTATGGGTCCATACATCGCTCGTCTAACCGGTATACTTCTTCTGTGGTACCAAGTTCTGAAACGAAAACGCCGATTGTGTAGTTTTTGCTATTTACTTCTAGAATCATGCTGCATCTGAACTGTTGCCTACGGCAGAATGGTGAATATATAGTTCTGTTTTGTCGCAGAGGCGATAGCAATCAACAGATGACAACCCACACGCTACCAACAAAAAGATCTCCATGTCAGCCGGGCTGTTGATTGGTGATGAAAGCTGCGCTGCGTGTGGATACCTTTGTATTTCCTACAGAAAATATGTCTATATATGTCCGTCATTCCGTCAGCCCCTATTGAGATAAAGCTAAATAAATCAGGTAATGTCGCTACCATGTAGTCTATTTCCAAGATTATTTCGGGAAATAGGTGGTCCAGACGTTTTAAATGAATTCGTTAAGGGGCCCAAAGTCATCCTGTGAGGTTGTGACAAATGTTACACAGTTAGGTAGCTTTTGTTTACACTGGCCTCCACCGATGCAGGCAGCGGTCGGTGGGCCAGTTCATGATATGCACGTTTGAAATCCTGACCATTGTGCATTGCCTTACAGGAAGACATAGGCTTCCCGTTTGAGATCAACGCTTTCCGTTTGCCGGATGGCTGAAGACGAGTAAGCTAGGTGCTGCGATCGGTGGCGCACTTGTGTTCCAACCCTTCATTCGTCTGCACAATACTTTTTACTTGCTTTTGCTCAATTGTCTTCTGTTGGCGGATGAGTCGGCTTTATGAATATCTCGTATCACAGCTGACCATGCGCGGCGGTTGGAAGCGATCCAGTTTTTCTTCCATCCGCGAGATCCATAGACCGACCTTGAGTCTAGGTGCTCTACATCCTTCTCTACAGTGTTGATCCAAGTTTCAAGGTGGCCAACAAGGCGACGGTGCCATCGAGAGCAAGTTTCGGGACGGCGTGTGTTTTGGTTATTTCCATCTCGGGTCGCTATAGGAAATGACCCCACCAACCCAGTTGACGACATTGGAGAAAGTGTGAGAGTTCGTCAATTTCGTCGCTAGATGATCTGTCGCACAAATTACCTTTCAAAATACGTCACAGGCACCGGTGATCAAACATCTCCAACTTTCTAGTATGCTCGGCTCTCAATGACTAGGTTTCGTAGCCATAGCTGAGTATGGGGCGTATAGCGACACGCCTGTCGTAGCTGGGGAAATGCTTTGCTGGCGTTGTGCATAGAGAGTATTCTTTCATTTTTCGCCTTACGGTTCGGAAGCAGTGTACAGCCTAGATAGTTCGATGAAAGAACGCACTCGATCACTTGGTCGTTGATGGACACCTGTTGAGCTGATGCCCTGGGAAAGTTGACCTACTTTTAGTTTTCATGGTGTTTACTTCTAGCCCAATGAACTTTGAGAAGAAATTGATCTGTTCAGAGACTGGTTGAAGCGTTGCAGAGGAGTCCGCTAGCACAACAATGTCATCCGCGAACTGTAGGTCTGAGATGTGTATCTCCTGGTTCACTTGGATACCGAAATGGTTAGTTAGTGCCTGTCTGATTGTCCAGTCAATCGCGTAGTTGAAATGCACTGTTCTGCAATACATTGAAACACTCTCAAACTTTCCAGCAACTTACATTCTTTCTGTTCTCCAATGCAGGTTGAACAAACTGAATCTTGAATGTTTCCCACGCATATCATCTTTACATTGTCTTTTTACTATGGAGTTTAACCCTTTTGATGTAAATCACATTGTAAGCAATGAAAAAGCTGACGCATAACTTCAAATTCCGTTGCTCCTAGAATCAAGGCCATTTACGAAAATCAACGCCAATTTGGTCATGCTTTATTACGGTTTTCTACCGGCTGCTTTGCACTGCTCTGTTTCTCGAAGGGAGTTCGCCATGTTGGTCGGACATCACTTCGCGTCGACTTGATGGATTTTTATGTTGATGTCTGGTTAGTTTCAAATAACAACGCAGCAGAAGCACTAAGTTTAGTGGAGGAATTCATTCCACTTCTACAATGTTAGCAGATGTATACTAACCAGGATGCTGGATAACGAGCCCGGAGTTTTGAACGCTGTTCCGGCAGACAAAATGATTGGTCGGAAAATTCCCAGTGAACACATTTAGGAAACGCAGATCGACAAACAAGCTCGTTTTCAGTGATTCATACTCATGCCAAGATTTCATAACAGATCACGACAAAAATAGCGTATGATAGCTAGTGCAGTAACTTATCACCTATTTCAGTTATACTTTCAGAGCTAGCCTGCCTGGATTACTTTGTTCGTAGCCTTCAAATAGGTCTTAAGATACAAGCAGTATCTTGTCGTGATCCGTCTTAGAGACGTTCGAAAGTTGAGTTTGTTCGAAGGTGCCGACTGGACCTGGGGTCCTTTGGCTAGGGTGTACGCAGGCACACTGCTGTAAGATCTGTGAAATCCGGTATTTTGGGAGCGTACGTGAGAACGGGTAGACAAGGCCGGATAATATACGATACTGCCTGGATCGCTCCGAGAAATTTTGGTGACTGGTGTAAAATCGTGTGCAATTGAAAATTCCTCACTCCATTGTTTTTTCTATTACCGTTCTTCTCACGGATGTCTTAGCGTTTTTCCTAATAACACTGGTTTTTGCGCTAGCACAGTTTTCGTCTTGAACACTGTGTTTCCCTCTTTTTTCGTTGGGAGAGTCTCTTCTACCGAGTTTTTTCACCACTTCTCATGATAGTTAAATGGACTGCTTTGCTTCAATTTGTTTTAATGCGGCTCAGTTTTCATTGGTCGCTCCTAAAATGACCGCTAGTGTCTTTTCTTGCTCTGAAGTCATTTTTAACTGTTACGCTCAGGATTTTTATTTGTTTGACCTGATTAAGCTAGCAGAACGTTTCCTCTTGGAAGGACTTGACAGGTATGTTTGCGATTATTCTTTGCTTTATTGAGTGATAATTCTGTTATTGTCAGATTTTTCTGTCACGTCTACTTTTGTTCTCGGTTTCGAGATTCATGGCACTACGCGTTGCTCAACACCTGTAGTCGTTGGCCGGAATTGGTTTCGAATTTTTGCAGTCACATTTGGCTCCTACATTACACTGACTTCGTCTTCTGTGGAATAGTGAGAGCCAAGAGGAGTTCAAAAGCAATTACATTCGGTGACTTGGTCGACAATGGCAAGTCCTTCATAATAGCTTTTTGGTTCACCACTCCAGGTCTAATGGCTCTAGTCGGTATAGTTAAGGCTCGAAGTTCAAATTCTCTCAGTCGGCTTTGACCGTTCCGAGTGGGCGAAGTGGACAGAGCAGGTGAAGTCACACTGTGATCAAATACTCACTTCGAGGGTCACGATGGAAAACGAGAGCTGTAGTGCAGGTACAACAGTGCAAACATATCCCAAGTTTAATCATTCCGTAGCGGAATGCCCCACAGAAACCAGTCTGACCAAATTCGAAAGCCAATTGTGAGATCGCACTGTTGCTTAGAACGAGATGTGTTTGGCCTTTTTTGTTAACGTTTTTATCACCGAATTCGGGCGAAAATTTGGGGAAACGCACGAAACTTATCATCAGAAAAAGTCATACAACTTCAGCAAGTTGCCATGAAAATAAAAAAGGTTATTCGATTTTACAACAAACCCGTGTTCCCTTGGGCTTCGTTGGCGCTCTATTGCTAATAAAGAGTGTGAAGCTAGAATTGCCCGAGGTGAAATTAGAAATCACACCAACTGGCACAGAAATGTTTTGTTCGATAAGCATGCAAATTGTGGCATTCATATAGGCAATGCAAATATGGCGAAATGCACAGGGAAGCAACTTTCGGATCGCAAGCGCATGATTAGTCATCATCAGTTGATTGAATGTTGTAAGGCGACAGAGTTCGATCGAACGTGTGGACTTTCACGATCGATGAGCATATTATGTATTCATAGTCTGACGTGGAATGAACTGTGTTCACACAATGTTGGTTGTGTGAAAACTAACTTCGTATTATCGATCACATGTCCGATTAAATGAACTTTGTCTTGGACTAAAGTTTTACCGCAGAAGGACCACAAGGAGGTAACACGAAGTATGTCGAAAGTTACACTATTCGCGCAAATGATCACGCACGCAATAATGGCAGGTGCTGTGTATTCCACCGGAATGAGCATAAGTAATGTTTATCCATCCCTATTTGACAGCTTGATAAACGTGAGTCCACCGGTTTTTCACTGAACACATCATGACACCACACTGTTCCCGACAAGTGGCAGAATAGAAGTTATGGCGTTAGTGAGGCTACAATATCTGATTTTCTACGTGAGAGGGTAAATACTGATCATTGTTCACATCGGAGTTGATTTGCAATAAAATCTGACATGCCCTCAGGGCATTTTATATGCACCCTACGGGTCGTATTTTTCAGTCCGTGCCAATTGCAACAGATCCAACATTTTAATTGTCCTACAGATTCAGAACGAGTTGGTATTCATAATTTTAATTAGTTACCGCACGCAATAGAGCTGTCGGAAAGCTGTCTAGACCACCAGCTTCATACCCTTTAGATTAGATCTCCTTGTAGACTTCTGAGGAATTGGCTACATGCTGGTATTTGTCAGTCGATAATCTCGGTCTCACTGCGACGTTCACCGGCGAGCATGACGTCATTATGTACACAAAACAAAGTCAAGGTAATTAGGCCTAACACCTATAACCCGGGTGGATTCTTCAATAATTTACCTATTGACAGGCGTAAAAGTAATTCAGTGCAGAATCTACTTTAAATGGGCTTAGACAAGGCTCTAACGTATCTTCACATCTTAATGAACCCTGCACGCGACGGAATCCGATCACATTTGGCACAACCAACCTGGGGCCTGAATTCAATTTTTTTACTCTGCCATAAGTGTCACGCCTAACATTGTTCTACCTGTGACATTTTTCTGACCCCAAAAGTCTCCTGTATAACCAAGTTTCCCTTTTGTATACATTTAGTAATAATTCGGGCACGGATAACAAACCGATGCCATTTGTTATCTGTGATGAGACGTGTTAGCTTAGTGCTGGTGGACAGCCAAGTCACGTTGGTAGTAAGCACCGGCGCGGTACCAACCCTGAGGTTTGAGACAACGGAATCCGGATTGACAGAATTTTCGATCGATGAACGGGATCGATGGCAGAGGGATGAATCCTGCCAGTGTTGTTAAAGCCTCAGGGTGTGGACGCCCACACCCGTCGAACCAATGCATTGCGTGCGTTGAGTGGAGACATCGAACTACAAACAATGTTCTTTGTTTTTCGCCAATAAAACGGGAAGATTCTAACGCACAAAAGAGTTCGCGCTAGAGTATGTGAGACACTACAAAATAGTACCTCCCCCACATATTCACACTGTTACACGTTGTCTTTGTCTTCCTTCCAAGGCCGATCTCAGAACCTACGCATTACAGCTCTCACTGCCCACCTCGTGCAGCGTATTACTCTTGGCTTTTCAGTCGTTTTCCTTCGTATTCGTATCACAATCACAGTCGAGCTTCGTAAGGGCGAATAGAGTTAAGAACGTTAACGAAACGGATAAAACATTCTTCAGTCGTAAAAATTAAAATATCATCAACGTATCGTCTGTAAAATAGAAATTGGGAAGTATTATCACAGAGCTGTTTTTCGATCATACCTAAAAATACACCTGCCACGGTTTGGCCCAGAGGGCTTCCCATGGCCACACCATCAGTTTGTTTGTAAGCTTTGCCTTCAAAATTGAACCGAATGTTTTCTGTGCATAAAAGAATTAGTACTTTCAAGTATTCAACGGGAATAGGTAAATTAGAGTTGTGCGAAGAAATAAATCACATAGATAATCTACTGTTTCACGAAGAGGTACCTTTGTAACAGGTGACTCAACATCGACGGAATACATTTTATCCGAACTCACTGCAATACTGTTTAGCAAATTCGCGATTTCGAATGAGTCTTGTAGACCAAATGGTGTTATGTGTTTCCGAATGGGGGTAAGGATTTCGACGAGGCACCAGGCAAGTTTGTGATAAGCCGAGTTTTGCATGCGTAATACCGGCCTCAAAGGGACTCCAGACTTGTGTACTTTGGGTGATCCTCTCAAGTAGGGCGTCTGTGTTCCAAGTGGTTTTAGCTTCTTGTATGTAGTTTCAGAAATGAAACCGTGTAGGAGCAAAATTTGGAGTTGTCTTGATATTTGTTTCTCTATCAGCATATTGTTCTCTGGAGTAGTGTCCAGTTTGAAGCGATGCGCATCGGAAAGTATCTGTTCCATCTTCTCCGTGTATTCTTTCTTCTCCATAATTACAACGCCTGATCCTTTGTCCGGTCGTAGAAACAAGAAATCATTCATTTGTCTGAGTTGTTTAACCGCCACCCGATGTTCTTGTGATAAACAACACCACTGACGTATGGGAGCAGATAGGTATTGTTCAGAAATATCAACCAGTTTGGCCTTGAACCAGCCGGCTTTGTCGGATGACGTCGGCACTAGATCCTTAACTTGGTCATAAAGGTTCTCGAACTGAACGCGTGTTTGTAACTGGCTCATTTGCTTGGGCGGCACTTTGAAATTTAATCCCAACGACAAGACCTCACGTTGCGCTGTGGTCAACTGACAACCGGGAAGATTGTGAATGAATGCGCTTGTGTCTGTCGGGAATATTGACCACTGTTGCGTTCTGCACATGCTGTCCTCAAGGCTTTTGATTAGTTTCAAACTGGTTCTTCGTACCACTTCTCTTGAAAAGTTCTCAAATTTGATTCGACAGATTAAAGATAACGTGCCGAGAACAGTCACGAAACGCTGTTGTGTTTCAATGAGCTTGAACATCTCACGTGCAGCTTCAATGTGGGCGTTTGCGATTCTTGCGAGATTGATGTTGTTCCTTGGCAAATTCTCTTTCGACAAAAGTTTCACTCTCTCCAACGTACGCACTGTAAGAACTCTCGATCGTGTCTACTTTACTGTTGCACTTACCCCCCTACTGTACCATGTACGTATATATACTGACACGTTTTACGTCCGCGGTTGACACGAGCAAAGGAAATGCTTGCATCTCGCGACTTATGTCTTCTTTCTGTTCTAATGAATTGGATAAAGGGGACTTAATGTTTCAAATCGATATTAGTTTTCAAATTTGGGTATCCAAAGTACGATAGTATGGAATGATTGTTCTTGTGAATGCCCGTCGCCGAGATTTCATAGCCCTGGGTGCACGGGATCCTAGGTAACCAACCAGTAAATGATGGAGAAATGACCTACTCACGCTACGTCGGACAAAACCATGCGCATCGCTGACGTAGTGGCAATTAAAATGTTTACACCTATTCCGTGCACAATTAAAAGGTGGTGAATAGCCCATTATTGGCTCCATGACGTTCATCGCTCTCAATTTTCAATAATGGTCCCTAGCCATGCACTTTTCTACTCTTCTGGATCCCACTAACCATGTTTAGGACATCTGATCTCATTTCCTACCTTGAATTGTTTAAACCCCTATTTTCTTCACCTGGTTGTTAGACCGATTTCCCTGTCGCACAACCTCATGCATATTTAACTATCAGGTCCTCACGAATTTTTTGAGTGAACTGAAGAAATCTCGTCCAGACGACTGATTTAGTAGCTAATCATTGTTAATTAATTTTCCAACTGACTGCCTTTTTTCACTTAGACCGCTACGGAGAAATCGTCCGTCTTGAGAGCCAATCGTTGTGAAGGCCACGGGTTGTTGTGGTTCAAAATCCAGTGATGGATGGTATCCTATCATGGCAGTCCCTAATTGACCGGGGCCAACTTCCTCCTTAGAAAAGGTCGGGTGTTCTAAAAAATTAAATAATAAGACAAAGTGTATGCAGTGTTGACATCGAATAAACTACAGATAGGGTCGATCGTGATGCACACGAAAATTTACTCAGTATATAGCGCAAGCTTTGTTCCGCAACTAAATTGTATAAAGCCATCAAGGAATGACACTGTTCTGTTTGCTTGATTGTTCGAGACCGTCCGATCATATCCCATGTGTGTCTGGAAATAAATGTGATATCTGACGCCGTATCTGGCTGAAGACATACCGGTGAGCCATTGATACTGAAGGTAATGTATTTCCTTCTGGCTTCGGAAGCAGTATTGAAAGTAGCCATGACGGACCGTGAACTGGAGCCCGGGTTAGATGATTGGAGCGTGAAGGGCGTCTACATCGGTGCCTCCCTCCTCTACGCTCTTTCATAACGTTGATAGTAGCTCTTTGCATGGCCCCTCCACCGCAACCGGCAACTGAGTCACAACACTCAGATTTGTCCGGCAGAATACTTCGACTCACGTTTCGATGCTTCACACAAAACATATGCCAAAACGTTCCCCACCCCTCGTTCCATTTGGGAAAGAACTCCACCCACTTACACATCTGAAGAATCGGTAGTCACATACGCCGAACAGTTCAAATCAAAAATTGTCAAAACGGGCGTGGATGAGACTTTTCACTTCGGTGTTACAAGAGCTTGTTCATGTTCAGCTCCTCGAATGAATTTAACTCCACGTTTGATGAGAGCAACTGAAGCGAACTGAGGCATGTATCGGAGGTTATTGGAACATATACCAAGAAAGCTCCTTACTTGTTTTGCATCAGAAGGAACTGTAGCATCGAGTACTGCTTGAGTGTTTTCCGAGCTCGATTTGACACCTTCCGCAAATAGGACATGCCACAAAAACTGCACCTGTGAAGAGCTGAATGTGCATTTGCGTTCATTAGGTTGGAAACTTGATTCTTGAAATATTTTAAGCACAGCATCTATTCTCTCATCTTTTTTTCCTGATCAAGACAACACCAAATACACAAATATCGTCGACGTATACGACAACGCCAGTCATGCTGCCCGGAGCCTAAGTCATAAGCTTCTGCCAAGCTGCCACAGTGAAACTGAGTCCCACTGGGAAAATCTTGCACTGAAGTAAATCCTCTGTCGTCACAAAAGTAGTAAAATTCTTATAATTTTCCGGTAAATTCGTGTGGAAGAAAGCACTGTGGAGATCTAATTTAGTGAAGATTCGGGCTCCAGACATCCGGAAAAGGAGTTCTTCACTGGAAGGCAGCACGAATTTATTGACCAATACCTGCTTACTCTCAGCCTGTAGATCATTACAAATACGCACTGTTCCGTACTTTTTAGGCACAATAATCATCCAGTGGAACCATTCCGATGAATCGATGGATTTGATCAATTCATTCATAAACATGTTTTGTAAATCTGTAGGTACTGCACTGCTGTTTGCAAAAAATTGGGACTTGGCTAACCAACTGACAATGGTTTGGACTGTGGCTTTAATATAACAGGATGTTGTCCTATGGGAATGCGCCTAATTGATTGCTCGAATAACTTCGGGTAACGAGAGTTCCATACTGAAACATCGAGCGCACTGACCGTCACTTTCTGGATATCTGGAACTATTCCCGAAGCATTCCGACCCAGTAGCGGTCTATCATTGGTTTTAGACAAATAAATAGCCACATGGGTGCGAAATGTTTGGAAGGATAATCGCACAGTATTGTAGCCACTGATATCTAGGGTATTTTTTTGTATAACTTCCAAATGTAGTGGCAGAAAGGATACAGTGAATGAGTAGAAATATGTTGCTCGAAGAATGTGGAGGGCACAGTAGTTATGGGTGATACGAAATCTGATTCTATTGGTAAGGAAACATCTTTGCACGGTGTGTGAAAAATAATGCTCATCATCAGCATCATCTTTCAACATTGTTTCCCGTGTATTGTCGTCCGCGACCCCGGAAATAAATTGCTGAATGCACATAAAGTCTTTGATCTGCGTTTGGGGAATTTTAGAGTATTCCTCTTACTAAGAGTGATTTGTAATGTTTCAGAGGTTCGCCGGTTTCTTGAGTCATGTTATTACCTATGGTACGCATTGCCAACTAACACAGATGTTCCCTGAACTACTAAAATATCATCATTCGTGTTTATGTCACAATTGTATTAATCGTTCTTAAGGAATCATGCATGGATGGACACTCCAGACACCGGAACCTTGACGGGCAACCACTAGAAGTTCATGACGATAAAATCCATAGGCTTAGGAAGGTGATCCTTAAAATGAATCTATCAAACGAAAATGTAAGTTAAACGCTCTAATCCGTCCCATTTTTCAGATCCATGTTTTGGGTCCTCTTCTATAATGAACTGGTTATTAAACACCCGGTAATTGAATGTAAAACAACGGAAGTTCAAGTAGCTCTTTCCATGAATGATGTATGGGCAAAATATAAGAAAGAATTTAGCGATAAAACGAGACGGAAACTGACTTGTTATTCTATTCTCATTGTTATAATGTTTGAGGAAATAATTCATATCAATTCCATTTTCACTGTTTTCTATCCCGATGAACTCTCAACCACACATGACACATTGGGAACTCTTCTGAACTGTTTACAAATATTAAACATATTTCCCATCACAAGTCACAGTGCCCGGAGCATGCGATATCGAAGAGGATGGGCAATATTCGGGCCCCGTCGATCCGCCTCAGAATCCGTGGTCAAACACTGACTGACCAAGAGCAGAATTTGATCGTCTCGAGGTTCTGGTTCACTTTGGGGCTCCACAAATTGAAGACGTGCGCGTAGAGGGCTTTCATGTGATTCACTGTCGGACTCTTGGATCTCCTGCTCCGATCCTTCGTCGTGATCATTTTTATCATCGTCATCCTCTCCTCCACTCTGATCGCGATCCGCATGAAACCCACAACACCTTGGTACAAACCGCTCTGTGCGATTCAATGGGTCGATCACCGGACACGGATGGGAGAGAATGAAAGTACAAACGAACGTCTAATTCACATAGATTTACATCCAGAGTAAGTCTCGATCATTTCAGATTCAAACAGTATTCATCAGAATAAGTTTATGTCTACGCGTACCAACAGTGGGTGGATGCATTGATGGACTTGATATCATCCCATCAGCATCACTCGACTCCATTCAAGAAGGCAATACCCATTGTTTATTTTTCGCCTTACACGGTTGTTGTTCATGTCCCCATGTAGATGAAAATCTTAGACGAGATGTATGATGCACCTGATGTTTCGGAATTAGGGACGAACACAATACGCAACAAATATGCTTATCAGCGCATCAGTAAGCAGGCAATCAGAAAAGTGAATCACCTATGGACAAGTGCATGTAGTACCTGCGTTCACATGCGACCATGTAGGACCTACCACAAGTAATGAATCAACAAACACGTATGACTCAATGTCGAAGTTTGATTGGTTGGAACTAGCCGACCGTGGTATGAGCAAACTCATAGTGATGTGTGTTTGTTTGCGTGCACCTCTTATAGTAGTCCGTACCGACTGCCCGATCAATAAGTTTATCAGTATGGTAATTACGCATTCAGTAGTTTCATCAATAGTAGGCCCACACGATGGAACCAAATTGTGTTGGTTCTTGTTACTACCACAGGTATCATTGGAGCTCATCAGCCAACATTGATTTGTCATCGCCAGCTATTTGATTCATCATAATGGTTGATACAACTAGACTAATTGTCACACGCTATCTCTTCACTTGATCTCATTTTACTGAAGTCCAGTTGGCATCAGTGCCCAAATGGAAATGAACATTGTTCTAGTAGGTCCCCACCTCTTCTCGGTTCCCGTTGAAACCTGTGGAAAATAAGGGCCAATCTACAGTTTCACGGTGAAATCAAATCACAGCTTTTTCGAGGTAAATATTTGTTCCCAATGCTTCATTCTCGAGCCTGTACAAATCATAACGGAAATGGTTGCATTGAAAGGATCAAGAGTCATTCCAATTGTAATAAAGGTTTTGTGTCTGTGTGTGTGTGTTTGTGTGTAGGGGAGGGGGGTGGTGTTGGGATTAGATTGATGGGTTAGTCTGAACGACAGTTTGTGACAGTCACGTGGTTCGGATCTGAGTCACTGGGTCACTTGAGTGGATCGAACTCCAGCCTGGGTGATTGGAGGGCTTAGAAGATTCTTGTCTGTGAGACCAGAGATGCTGATCACCTCTGTCGTGGCCAGTGTGTGTGTGTGTGTGTGTGTTTGTGTTTGTGTTTTGTGTTTGCGTTTGTGTTTGTGTTCGTGTTTCTGTTTGTCTTTGTGTTTGGTGTTTGTGTTTGTGTTGTTGTGTTTGTGTGTTTGTGTGTTTGTTTGTGTGTTTGTGTGTTTGTGTGTTTGTTTGTGTGTTTTTGTGTTTGGACGTTTGTGTGTTTGTATGTTTCTGTGTTTGTGTGTGTGTGTGTGGTGTGTATGTGGTGGTGTGTGGGTGTGGTGTGTGCGTGTGTGTGTGTGTGTGTGTGTGGTGTGGTGTGTGTGTGGTTTGGTGTGTGTGTGGTTTGGTGTGTGTGTGTGTGTGGTGTGTGTGTATGTATGTGTGTATGTATGTGTGTATGTATGTCTGTATGTATGTTTGTATGTTTGTATGTATGTATGTATGCGTGTATATATGTATGTGTGCGTGTGTGTGTGTGAACAATATGAAGTTGTGGGGAATAGGGGGAACTTGAATAACGATGTGGATGCCGAATTTATATTTGAATATGAGTAACAGGAGGTTGACGTTCAACTCACAACTAAATACCATGGGAGTACTCTACAGCTGAAACAGCTGGCTCGTTGGGAATCCGTCAGTAGTGCACATTCACCGAGTCTCCCTTGGGACTCACATACGGGGTGCACGACTGTGAGTCAAACACCCATATACCAAGCTATCCCCGCTGGCATTTACGTTTTGTCAGACATGCAGCACCCTTCTGTCACTGGCTTTGAACGGTACCAGCCCGTTGCCCGAATAGCAATAGATCCCTGTGGTGAGTGACTTCTATGTAGGGCTTGAGAAGAACAAACGCATGCCGACTTTTGTACTATACACAGGATACAGGAGCTGCGTTGAACGTTCCACTCATTGCACGTGTTAAATGTCAACTGTCGGGGTCCAGTACGGCATCTCTTCTGAATGACACAAAGATAAACAGTTGATTCTCGGGTACGTCGTTACTCAGGTTCCAATGTGGTCTATCTCATATTTTGTTCTGTGAAAAGTTCACTGCGTATTGCTAACCAAGTCTAATTCTTCCACCGTCTATGGGACTATATCTTTCTTACTCACGAAGCGTGGATATGTGTCGGGGGGATGGTGCTGGGATCAGACTGACAGGTTGGTGGTGACAATCAAGTTGTTCGGATCTGAGTCAGTGGGGTGGGTGGACCAACTTGCCCCCAGGGTGATTGGAGGGCTTAGAATTATGCTGATCGCCTCTGCGCTGACCAGTGGATGAGTTTGTGGTGATGAGAAGGCACTCGGTAAACTATATGGAGTGCCGAATCTATGTTTAAGTATAAGTCGTAGGAGGTCAACGTTCAAATCACAACTAAACACTGTGGGAGCATTGTGCAGCTGTTTCAGCTGGCTTGCTAGGACTCCGTCAGTGGTGCACATTCACCGAGCCCCAATGGTGATCTCGTTGACGATACAGATAAACAGAAATCGGACATCACTGCACTGTTTCCTGTCCTGACGAATTGTACTCAAAGTTCTCGAGAGGAACGACCTCGTCCTCAATACTTTCACTCAACCGAGACTTTTGGATACAAACCACACAGGCAGTCTCGTGAATTCTAGATTCCACAATATTGGTTACGAACGGCATTTCCGTTGAATTTCGAACAAACTATAAGGCCACTCGGATAGAAGGGAGATCCAGGGTTCAGACTGAGTATATCAAGGATCCCCTTTTTCACGGATTACTCGTTTGTCAGTTCAGCGACTCTGAACAATATCTCAATCAGACAAAAGCCTTCATCATCATCATTATCATCATCATAATGATCATCGTCATAGTGATCATATCAAACGCGCTTATCAAATATGTATGTTCAACTTGACTTCCATTCACGTTCTTCACGGGATTTATTCACCCTAATGGAGTTGCCGCTTAATGGTAAGCATTCGTTTTACACAATTGCGCCAATAACACATCGTTTAGAAGTGCACCTGATAAGTGTGATGCCGCGAGACGCAAATATAAATTACGATCTTACTAACAACAGAATGCCACTGACATTGGTAGACAGCTTCGATGACGGAAGGGTCAGAACGCGAGTGATCACAAAGGAAAACGTTGGTATACACGTATTCAGATCCATACCGAACTTGTCCAATTACAGTTTCTAGTCGTGTGGTATTTTAGAGTATCCAAATATGCTCCCGTTTGCTGCATGTTATACTCCTCGGGGATTTACGTAGTCTCTGAAGTCCTAACGTTGACATGCTGCCGGTAACACTATAGTCAAGTGATTGGACGCTATGAAAAGCTTCCTTGCGTGTTTGAAAAGGCTGTGAATTTGACTTTGTGGAGTTGGTGCTCAAGAACTTAAACGAAAACCTACTCCATCGATTTTCCAAAGTGCAAAGTAAGGTTCTTAAACTCCCATTCAATTTGCGAAATTTGGCAAAGGAGATTTCCCCGAGTAAGAGAGGGTCGGTTGATTATTTCGCCGGTTGGGACTAAACTGTATGGGCTCATTCACATGCACGTTATTCCACGGATAGTGACCTCATCTCAGGAATCATTGTCAATCTGGTGACTTTTGACCTCCACGAACGGACTTTGAATCTCAAAACACCTCTAATGTAAACATTTTGAACACCCGTATGTGGGACAAATATTTTGTCCTATTTTTAATTGCCCGAGTAGCATGAGTCGCTGATTGCTTAGTTCAAATGAGACCATCCAAATCTTACTCCCGGCAATCGGCTGTGGTGGTTGGTAATCACCACTTTGTTATCGACCGGCTTGCTGCCACACTTGGTACACATTGGAATCCCAGTTTGGTCACAACAGCAGGTGAAATTGGAGTTTGTCACCCTGGTGACACGAGATTCAAATGTTACCATCGTCGGCCACGTTGATGGTGACAGATAGCGAACTGCCGTCGACCGACTCATTACCGCACCCGACCAATCAGCGCCTTGCATCGTCCTTCAATCCAAGTGTCAGATTCAGGTCCCAACAACCCATGTATTGCAGTGAACCGTTTTGAGGCTATTGGATATGCTCAATCCACTGCACCCACACGCAAATCGATGCATCCGTCTCTTCTATTCATAATTCTATGTCAATTAGTTATCGCTATGCCATTTGACCCTTCCACTGCATCCTTATGTGGTTATAAAATAGTCTTCTTTCCAGAGAAGGAATAACCGCAGACACTATAGGTAGTGGGATATTTCCATATGTACTGCAATCTAGTTATTCGTAGTATTATTGTTTCTAATCGTTCACTATTCAGAATTTCTCGTTGAATGACAGTACTGTCTATCAGACCATGTTCAGCTGTGGGGATATCCGGAACTCACCAACAGGACGAAGTAGATCATCAAAGAACAACGCCACGTTCATAAGACGTTTGATTGTGGTATCTTTCCGGTTCACCCGTCCACGGAAATCCACTGTACGCAAATTGAGACATTCAGCCGAGTCGGACAAACGCCACAGACGAACTACGGAGGTAGACGTGCCAGCGACCATCCAGTGATCCTATGGCATTGAGAAAATCGGCTGTGATTATTGAAATGAATGTGGAATGTGTTATACGGTGAGCAGAGAACAGTGAAATCATTGGAAAGATTCACACTAATCATTGTGAGCAAAAGGTCTTCAACCGAAATGTAAATTGCTCTTCTGATTGAGAAATGTGTGAACCTTACTCATTCCACTTGTCTTTGCCGGTTGAAGGAGCAATACCCGCATCAACTCAGGCGTATAGTTCAGTCAAATCACATCCGCGACATAGATGTCATTTTGTTTGACTAACGTGTACATGAAATACTCAGCTTATACTGATAGTGATGAGATGATCGGATACAGCTCACGTCCAACCTCGCGAGTAAGTACTCAATTTTTAAGCTCACTTAGTCGGTCAGATATCAGGTCAACATTGCACCATATTGAATTCCTTCTCACAACAAATTTATCCAGTTAATTAGATAAATATGTGATTGAATAATTTTTGCAACTCAATTCCGCCTTGCACAAAAACCGAGAGTTGTCACCCGTCGTATGCTCATATCCTAACTCATGGGCCCTGCGGCTTAGCTTCGAGGCCATATCGGGCTCGTCAAAGGAATCCTACTGACTGCTCACCCGAATTACATTAGCACGCGGCCTCCATCGAACAGTGAACTTTCAATCAATCCGTTTGTCTCCAGTAGGATATTTCTAAGTATCGACCGGTGTCCAACAGATGAATCCGTGTTTGTGGTCTCATTATAAAATGTGGTTCGATAGATTTTGATAAAATTTGAAGGTGAAAAGATGAATGATGCAGTGTGCAGTAATCACACGGAATGGTATGAAATCTCAGTTCCTGTGTAGTAAAATACCAAATTACATAAATTTCATCAGACCCAACCCTCCAGAGTGATGTTGTCCAATCCGATACCGAAGCTGTTTGGCATTCAGTGAAGCGATATCAACGCCTTCCGCATATACATGTTACATTGATATATATATATATATATATATATATATATATATATATATATGTACGTGTTTGCGTGTGTGTGTGTGTGCATGTCCTGTCGACTGACTACCATCAGTTCTGACAACGCTGTTACCAAACATTAAACACTTACATTTAACATATCACGTGCTGCTTCACTTTTAGATAAACTCCAAAGTGACCTTCGGTTCTTTACAATACAATTGAGAACCAGCTTGTGAACTACTCCGTTCACCTTCTAAATCTCTTTGGAATTCGGCTTTAGTTCAACAAGCGTCGCATATCAAACCATTTTGTCTTGATATTACGTGACACTTACGTTTATTGTATCACGTGCTGCTTCACTTTTAGATACACTCCAAAGTGACATCTGATGCCAACGAACTAGCCTAGCATGATAAATTCAAAAGATTTTCTTTCGCATCTATCTAAGATACAGAAACAATTCTTGAGAAAAACCGAAGAAAGAACCCACTGACCGTTTTGTGCTCAACCAAGCAGCTGCACGATCTAACACCCAAACATATACTTTTGAAAAACGTAAATGGGATGAAACTTACACGGATATGCAAACTCAAAATCGGATCACCGGGACCCTCAATTTCTTCGTTTAAGGCGCTCTGACCATCCTCCCGAACTCGATATGTTCGAACAGATCCTGCCACATCACCCACGGCCAGTATCATATGATGCAGTGTCTCCAATTCTTTGCACACACCCCAAGCCAGTGCTGTGATTGGCACATTTGACACGTGATCGATCGACGCCCGTAGTACGTGTGGCCGGTATGCAATGCAAGAGTATATCCTCACATTCTTTGTGGTAGCGAATGAAAGAAATCACACAACCGTTGAAATATAGTTTCAGTATAATAGGTCAAACAAAACTTCCGGTTACCATTAGCATTGCATGAACACAGTGCAAATCTCTAACAAAATATGGTTCTCCAACTGAGCCCATGCCATAACGTACCTACTGAGAGGACATTTATACGAAACTGCTTCTGTTGGGGGCCTTCCGTGACACCAGTCCAATGACTGATTGTAAAATACAAGGCAGAAATCAAAATTCTAACGATAATCATCCGATTTCGACACCACAAATCAGTGAATCTAACATCACTGATTCCAGTGGTGAAATTGAGAACCGGTTTAGTTACGAAACAAAATCTTCCGTTTTTCCATTCACATCGTAACGAAATAGTGCCCATTAAAAACAACGAAGGTTCCACTATTGCTCGCCTATACAATTTCATAGATATCTTTCCTGTGGGCCAAGACAAAGTCGATCTGTTGCGATCAGTATTGGTTCTTACTAGGCTCGAATCTGTTCCCCATGGATAATAAGAATGAGAGCAAAACTATTGGAACAATTGGCCACGAAATTATTTCATGAATTCTCATGCCATACAATCCACCGGACCAAGTGACTACCTGAGTCAAACACGACTGGACAGCAGAACAATTAGGCATATTAACCATATCTTTCCCAGGATCGGAAACTTGTGAAATCGGACCAATCTATCTCCTCATCTGGATGGATTTGTAGTTTCTCGAATAGATTAGATGTCGTGCTTATCACTCACAGGGATGGACGCAGGTTCAACGACAGATGGGACAGCATCTGTCACATCTAACCGATCCTCGACTAAGATTCGGTCCGTTCTGTTCTTTTCTGTTCTGTTCTGTTCGATCCGGTTCGGTTCTGTCAAACACTAGTTTGAACTTGGAATAATCTGGTTCCAGCTGTTATTCCGGTTGAAATAGGTGCACAGATCAACACAAAAACTGCGAGCGAACAGAGCAATAAAAGCACAAACGAAAAATTAACCAAATGAGACAAATGTGTGAATAAGGGTACCAAACTCGATCGTGTATCATCTATGCTAATATCAATATGGGCAGATCCTGTGCACCCCAAGTACTAAGTATAACAAGTACTACAAGATTAACGAACCTCATCAATTACATCAAAATGTGGGCATCCAAGACTGCCTGCTACACTGGACAAAACACACTACCAAGCTATCCCAGCCTTGAAAGTTAGCTGTTTCAATAGCGATATCCAAAAATTATATCTCTGTGAATCAATCATATTGGCTTAACTTTAGTAGAGATTACATAAGTCTGTGTTCGGGTATTGAGATATTCGATCGGTACACACTGTCTCGGAGCCTTATCATGTCATTCTTACTCCAAATGCATACCACAAAATCGCAGCCAAAGCTTATAATCGCGATTTCGGCCACAAACAGACATGTGATTGGTTTGGTAGCAATCACTCCTTACCTGACCACGAAATCTCTCTACCCAGTCGTGACACACATTGGTTGACTTCTATCACGGATGACCTGAATTCTCCTCGATTAATATCACAATATGTGATAAAGCCCGTAGGAACGGGGGTGGTGTCAACTGATCATTCTCTTCATTTATTATTAAAATAATAATGATAGTTCAACGGGAATTCAACTCATCCGTGATAGAAGTTCACATTGTGAACGCTGGTGACGACTACGTAGAGATATTTCTAGAGACAAGTGATTGACCAGCACTACAAACTGACTTTAGTTAATCACATTCCTCTTCCTGGAGAGCGGGAATTTCGTTAGCTTCACTTGAAGTTACGTGGTATGGACCTAGAGTTCAGTGATATAACTTTGTTGAGTATATGAGGTCTACTGTAAGGTCGAACTAGAGCATCCTTTTTTAAGATCCGAGTGGGTGGAACACGTGAAAACGCAACAACTTAGATCACAGTGAGAAGGATATAGATGGCATGACAATTCCTTGGCAGAAAGCTTGTTACATTCTCTAAAACGCTGAAACATTTACTAACTAGAGAAGCTTCTGTCGGCGTATCCCACTGCTGTAAGAGATAAACCTGGAAGATTCTATGAAGAACCTAGTGCCGTCAATAAACAAGCCAGAGCAACTCACAAGAGATTTATACAACCAATATGGCAGGAAAAAGTACAAAAACATTGCATTTCATAAGGCTGCGTGGTTTGGTAAGTGCCTTGAAGCAAAAACAACAAAGTTTAACTTCATGGCTATCAAAACCAGCATAAATGTGACTCGACCAAGTCAAGTTATGGTTGAGAGTGACACAAATATACTTTTCGACTACTGTCCATCCATAAATGGAGTCTCGGTAGTTTTCAAGTGAGATTCTTTGTTGGATTCTTGAAAAATAGAGGGGAAGCCGCTCACGTATTTCGTCGACTTAATAATAATCAGTTTCTGAGCAGTCGACCAGTCGAATATATCTTTTGATATTACACAAGACAGAGTTGCTGGTATGTGACATACCAAAACCAAAATCATCCACACATGATACCACGTGAATCGCTTACTATTTTTATACAAAAGAAACTTTCCATGTCAACAAATTTTACCAGATTTTCATTTCTCATCAATTGAAGACAAAATCGAATGCCTAAGAGATACAATGTCACCTTCTTGAGTGATCTTATACAATACGTGGTTATGGAATATCTCAAACGATGCCATTTGTGTATAAGCCTTTGTTCGGAATATGGATATCCTTTTTTTGCTGCATTACATATCAAAACCAAAATCATTCACAACCTTCATAAACAGAGTGTCAAAATGAGAAGACAAGTTGGATGTGAACGTGAGCACGAACTCATGTGATATACTTGTGCATCGTACAACACTTATTGTTTGAAGCGAAAAGGAACAGTTTTGACAACGCCATCATGTGAACTTCTCACTGTTTCTAGTACAGGTATATAGCAGAGTTACCGGTGTGGGTTGAAATGCGCTATTAGCAATGATATATAGCAACAACTTTCCCCGTCAACTACGTGTACCACATTCACATTTCATTTCGTCTGAATACAGAATAGAATGCGTAAGAGATACAAGGTTGCTGCTCTTACTAGACAAATGTGCCAGTGTTTATTCGAAATTTGGAGGTTTTCGCACGACACTGTCTACTATCAAGTGATTACCAACTAACATTCCAACCTCAACTTCCTAAAGATGTCTACGGATTTCTTGAACCAACTCTTGCACAAAATACATTTCCAGATGCACCCGTTTCACATCGGTTTAGACGACCGTTTCACCACCGCCGATCGTTTGCAGCATTCGCAGTGGTGAGCATGAATTTTATAACGTGGAGTTTATAAAAGCTTTCGTTTTTTCCGCAACATTCTTCCAAGGATTTCACTGCTCTGTTTTGGTGAATAAAATTGTTGTGATAAAAAATAATTGGTAATACCACTTAGGTTAATCTCTGGTTTGTTGATGCTCTTTACGGTCACGCACACGATGCCAATCGAATACAAGGTTCACTCACCCCATTAGCCAAACCAACAGCAATAATATTCTGCTCAGCTGTTACCGCGGTTACGGGGGCACCCAAGCCTTCAATAGTATCCTCGTCCCAGTCTTGAAATGGATAGGTTGTCGAGTATAACACAACCAAAACACATCGACCATTACCTCCACCGCTCACGGCCAGCATGTCTTGAGTGCAAACGCATAATGTGCCACCTCGATCTCCGATACCAAAATATTCTTGATCTATCGCGTGGTCGAATCTCACTGAGACTACCCATAAATTAACCAGTCGAAACAAACTGCGCGGAGTGGACTCGTCATCTGAACTCGGCGGATCGCGTTTCACGCTGGCCATAAACACCTTTTCAGATCGAGTTATCAATTGGTGGCATCCAATTTAGCACCAAGATCAAATCGGACAGAGAGATTAAAAGAGAAAAGACGGGTCGTGAAAATGTGAACAGCATGATTTTCCATCGATCTATAGCACAAACGACCATTCCAAGTACTCCCGAATTTCACAGTTTAAGTTTCAATCCTGACAGGGAAATCATACACTTCGAATCATGCTATCGTATGACAAAAATTAACTACCGAAGGGGTATTGATAAAGACACCATTCTATGAGTAATATTAGGTATCGATCGTGATCACTTCCATCTCAAATGCTTCTTCATTGCTCAGGGAAGTGTTGCCGCGACAAGGTGATCTTCATCGCATGAACTCACTCGTGGTAGCCCACATATATTTGACCGGTTATGGTCAGACGGTTATCATCATCGTGGGCTTTGGACAGTGGACGAACCGGGCGGTTCGATTCGCACAGCCGTCGGTCACTTTCCCATTGGGCAGCCTCTCATTGGCCGTGACCCCCTTCCTGAACTGTTGTACTTTGTTGAAGAACAAATTACAAAATGAACTAAAAAGAGTATTTTTCATCTATTTAAAAGACACGATCAAATTCTACCCACAAATGTAGGCTTTCTTATGTCCCACCTTAGCTTCGGTTTCGTGCTCAATGACCACTGACATTCTAACATTTGTCTCACTATTGTTGAGGAGTTCCCAATTTCATGTAGAACTGGCACGATAATTAAGGATATCGGAGGCTGTGTATAAAACACCACTAGTGTCGAATAAAACTTCAGTCCACCGACAAATGCTACATGGCACGTTCGTGAGTGAACAGACAGAAAAATCGACGCACGCGTCGTCTGTCTAACCCAGTGAGTATTATACGCACTTTGGTCAAAAGCTCACACCACTTCAGTCTTTTTTGTGCACCAAACAGTTGCCCCACTTGACAATCTCATGATCATGATTATCATCAATGTCACCATGCACCGCGAAGGAGTGATTTGAGCTCCATTTCATTGTCGTAATCTGGGAAGCATGTGGAACAAACATTAGATAAGCGCTACCATGACCTCCACGCGAACCCAATGCTTACCGTCCGTCTTGCTTCATTGAAACTGTTTGGCCACGACAGAAATGTTACTATTCACAATTCTCTATAGGTATAGTATCGGTCTTATACAGTCAATCAGTTTTGAGATATTTCTGATACAGACCGGAAAATAAAGTTTGTCCAATCAGCTTATCCATCTCTTACATTTTCTTAATGCCTCTCACTGTCTCGTCTGCTTACCTCATCATTTCCTCTCTCTCTCAATCTGAAGCAGAAACTGTGAACAGCGGGGAGGGGAAGTGTTGTGTGCTACGAGTATATGATTGCTTTGAAGTGTCAAATGTCACCACGAAGCTCTCACTAGCTTACTAAATTCTATCTATGTGAGGCATGCTCACAGAGGAAGATCAATGTTACACAACGACTAAACAATTTATCCCATATTGAAATGTATGCAAGAAGTAACTGATATTCGACAACCCTAATTTGTCGTGATGAAAATATGAAATCTATCAAAAACCGGATACTTTTAGAATCCAACTCAACAGACAAATCTCGTCTCGTCCAGAAACAACGTTTGGCCAAAACATGTTCCCCTTTAAAATTGCACTCAGTTAAGAATTGATCCGAAAGTCCAAACTGAAAGACCTGTTTATTCCGACAATTCAAACACCTCTCTCTAAATATATAAGTTACTCTAAATGCACAATTCATCGCTAACCTTGTTGATCCACAATCATGCACCCCGACCGGTTTCAAATCCCAAATCAGATCCCATGAATATGCACTTCTAATGATTTATAACAAACCATAAGAAACAACTGTACAGGGCTCGTAAGGGTCTAACTGGTAAGTTGACCGTAGATAAAACATAAACAATCATGATTCAAAAAATAGATCCATCTTCTATATCGTTTGACTCAACGAAAAATACCAGATATTTAGGACCCATAGTCATAGGACCAATTCTATCAGTTGAAATTTGGCACAGATGAACAAGTATTACACGGGGTCCGATTTGAACTGAGTTCCCAGCAGTTGGAGGTGGGGGGGCGGTTATCACGCTACATTCAGTGTGCCGTTTACGGTACTTGTGTACTCCGGCAAAGAACAAATAAAGACGGTCCAGCTCAGTTCAGTTCAGCTCTTTCAACCAATAGCCTCAAAGCTCTGAGCTCTGGCTTTAGTTGTTATCCACTAACCCGCGGTACTGGCGTGACTCTCACTTCGTGTCTGCTTATGCCGAAAAAGGGGAATTTTCTTTGTGAACCCTTACCGAAGCATTTGACTCAACAGTCTGACAACTGAGAGTGTGGTCCTAACCCAGCTTGTGAATATAACCCAGGCATCGGGAAGGAACTTCTTCAGGTCTGTCCCGCGAGACCAACATGCGATTTCTTACCTTCTCTGTATTTGCTTGTGTTTTATTATGGATCCGGTTTTCGGATTCAGTCCTCAACTCCATTCACCCAATAGAAGAAATCGAACGTGCACGAGACACGTTCCTTCGTGCTGGGGTTTGTCCAGCCTTTGCGGGTGATAGATACTCAATGAAGTGCAATAACGTATCCCACCGTTCAGAGAAATCCCAAATACCCCAATCTTACGTTCATCAAGTGGAGGTATTTTGACGTGTAGCCTCATTTCCCATGCATTTGTCCACCGGATTGTTGTAACCACTTCAACGCACAGCTAGGCAAATCAAAACTGAAAGAACGCCAAGGCTGAAAAAATGCACGCTAATTCTATTGCAGAACTGATTTGCGTAAATGGTAAAGAAAAGGAAAACGACTGGCAGAATAAAGTTTGGCCAATCACGGTGAGCTTTCGCTTTACTTGTTCTCGGCTATCCTGACTGGCTTTAGGCTTCTTAGAGTACGTAATCACGAAGCTATACCCGACCGCATCACGCGCGATGCCCACCAAATCACCCCAACATTCCTCCCTCAAAAACTCATCGTCCATTTGGCTCGCCTGTCTTACAGATTCTCAAACTAGAGCTGGTGGATTTGGCTCGGTCACTGTAGAAGTCGTCTCGGTTGGTGAGGCAGCAGGGTCACTGCCATCAGCATCGTCGTCGTCTGGGTCTTCAGTCGCTTCAGCCATGTAGTCAGAATCAGTACTACCACATTAAACCAATCCACGGGAACATGTCCCATGCATTAGGCTCAGGTAGCCATTTTGTGTGTTATTTAGTTAAACAGGTAAAGTAACGTTCATACACATTGGGAAGAATACTAGGATCACGCATAGGCTTCCCGCTGATCCACGCGCACCTCCTCTTTCAAAAGAATACTTGATACGATTCGTGGGAAGGCAACGAACGAGTGTTCGCGAACTTGTCGAGTACTTTGGTTCTCTCTTCCCTTCACACTACACTTACTGATGACTGTGACACAACAATACCCACAACCTGAACGCATTCCATAGTTCCGCACTTTTTTGAATCCATCTATTTACCATTGGTAAAAAGAAGAAACAATTCAAAACACTAGTACCAAAGTGCCCGAAAAGGCGATTTCGTTCGAGCAAAAAGTTAAAATAACAAATTCACAGTATTTTCCAGGATGCTTTTTGTAACAATACTGCAGCTGCCTTCTATTGATGAACTAAGTGATTCGTCATAGTATGGATAATAATAAATCACAGTATGTTCTGTAAACTGCTCGTAAAACCAGTCTTGAAAAAGGTTACCCGTGTTGACCGAAACGTTGACAACCTACCAACGATTTTCACTATGCTTTGCCACTGAACAATGAAAGTTTTAAGATAAACTTACTTGGAATAGACCGGACGATGTACCAAGAGCACATAAAAGTCGGTATCTATCGCGACTTATATTGTACGGAAAAAGAGCACATGAGATCGCTTGTATTCGGGACTTGTCGCGATTTTCGAAACCGTATATCATGCATCTTGAATGATACGGCAAAAGTAGTCCCGTTCCCACACATATGAAATTGAAGCGACCATCAGCAGAGCCGATCAGCAACAACTGACCGTACGGATCAACTGTTGCAGCCGTGATATCAGTGAATGGAATGTCATTCGATGTCCATCCATCAGAATACTTCCAGTTATCGGAGGAGACTGTCATATCCATTGGTTAGGTGGCAATGAAAAGTTAGAAAGTGAAAAATGAACCAAACGCTCGAGGAGGTAGACCACCACTGGTATTCGGGATAGAGGTTGTGGACGTTCAATCAGGAAAATCACATAAATCCTATCTGTATGAGCCACTCTGAGTTGTTCAGATTCGATTTTATGGGTATACGTATTTATCCTGAACACTGTTCACGCAATGAAGACGCATGCAACACTCATGAAGGCATCTAGGTACACCTGTGCACGCACTCAGTCAGTTTCAACCTAACAAGACAAGAGAAGATATTTGTGGTGGTGTGAGCCGAAACTCTTTAGTTAGACAACCCACACGGTTCATCACATTTTGTTCAAGAGAATAAAGACTATAGGAATATCGATTTTCTGATCGAAATGAACAATTCACAAGACATTATCCTCGTAAATTTACCTCGAAAATCGATTTGGACTGTTTGACTGCATGTGTTTTTCAGAACTCATAGCACACAAGGCCCCGTCGATTTTACTGATGACGCACGTTCGGTGATGGTTTTCCACTTGTTTAACAATTATAACAGCACTAAAATAGTCTCATGTTTTACACAATACATTTCTCCCATCTGATCAACAAATGGGATGCTCTATTTCGAAGCAATTGGATGGATTTTGTCAGCAATTCATCTGGATATAACGAATAATACAGAAGGTCAGAGGGAGAAAAACATTCATCCTTTTTGAAGCCGTCCGAGAACAGTAACGCCCATCCTACATTTCTACAATTTGCAAATCTTATTGGGTGTAATTAAATCAGGGATGGCGACTGTAGGCTGCCTCGTGCAAAACAATGTGATGAACAAAGTGGCAGATGATAAGGTTGCATACTGGACTTCCAAAGAAGAAGAAAACGACCCTAGATAAGCAAGCTACACTTCTTTTCATTAACCCTTTTCATGGACATCTTCGATCTATAGTCGTTCAACAAGTAATATGGTGATCGGAATGTTCTCTAAATGTCTTCGTTCAAATGAGAATACAAACCCGTTCAGAACATTCAGCGCATGGTGTAGGGTGTTTGATATAGTTGTTCGCTCACATATTCATTCAGTGATATAGTAGCGATAATGCCTTCGATAGCTTCATCATTGCGACCCATGCGTTGCAGTAAAACATAGTTTCATTCTGACACTATTTACGGTACACAATTCTATGTGAGTTAAATAGGCTTTCATTTGGCTATGTCAACTCTCCTGCATTATCAGCCAGAAATTTTCAAGCTTTTGGAAAAGCAACCACCCAGTAAGGGGACAACCTACCTTCACGTGTAACCATCCTCAACTGAGCTGATACAATGACTGCGCGCCTTGTTGAAAAACGAACTGGTGAGTTTCATTCTGTTGGACAGAATTATAGGGCCATTTGCCGTGCCACTGTCGCTCCGCCTCGTTGTCGTCAGTGGGTTGGTTGGTTGATCAGAGGAGTGATAGATTGTATGCCACACCGGTCCAGACAAATCGATTCATCCGTCGATTCTCGGGTTGGTTGACTGTGGCGTGGGCCCATGTGTTCCGGTAAATGTACGCCGAGGTTTCCTCACGTGACTACATCACCATGGTAATGGCAACAAGCTAGAACATTAATTTACCCTCACGTGATATATGTAGGCTTATCATCGCAAAGAAATTGCAATCTTGCATAAGCATCGCGGTGTTGTCGCTTTCACTACATCTTGGCGTCAAAATGTTCGACAGTATTCTCCGTAGTTTAGGGCATTGTACCAAAGTTTAGGAGCATTGCGCCATGCTTTAAGAGCCATACATCACAAACGAACGAATTATACATATAAATATAATTTATACCATTGATTTTACAAAAGAAACAACACCATAAAGCAAAATTTTCTTTGAATGGTTGCATAAATATGAAATTTCGCAAATCATAGGAAATGCAAGCAGTTGTTTTGATATCGTCAATGGATCTTTGGCAAATTTCTCGTAATAAAAGAAACCTATGCATCCTAGCAGATTGTCTTTCTGGTAGTCATGTGTTTTCTCTGTTCTCTTCCAAGAAAACCTTTACTTAACTTCAAATACGGGTAAGTGCGTCCTCGATAGCGTTGAATAATGGATTATACGGAGGAAAAAAACGGAAAGAAAGTTCAATAACCAAAACGAACTCCAGATACCCGTCCTGGTCGATAAAATATTCCTCTTATCAGGCTCTGTTTTTGTAACCCATGATACATGATGCGGTCACAAACACGGTAACATAAGGGAGGTGCACTAGTACGGTTCAACGTGTATTCAGTACAAACGTACGGCAGGCACATGTACAGACAGGCCCGTGAAAAAGCCAACACGTACACAAGCACGTGAGTCACGGCTATATGCAATCGTAAGTGTAAGGCAATTGTATAATCGGGTTAAGCTGCACAAGGTCGTATAACAAGTGACACAATCTGATTGGTCAGTGCTGTCTGGAACGAAGCATGGTAAACGTCAACTGTGTGCGTGCGTGTGTGTGCGTGCGAGATTGTCTGTCTAAGCACATGCCTGTTCAAGCCGAGCACAACATAATCGAACCATCGAAACGGGAATGGTGTGTAAACTAACCAACCCGGTGTCTGGAAATTATTTTGCTGGAATGGAGCGGAAGTGCTCAGGCAGCGGGAGGATCGATCTTGCTACATCGCTGTCTTGAAAAAGAACCCTTAAAACCAATGTACATGCATGAAGAACTTGATTTGTCTGGCTGGTCTATTACAGCTGTCCTTCAACCGATTCCCCTCTGCGTTTCAATATTATCACTTTTAGAAATATCACCTGTTTACAAGATATTTGAAACTACCCTCTTACGTTTCCACACCACCTGTGTTCATGCCCTTGAATGCATTCAAAACAGTTTGCGATCCAAACGCCAAGCTCAACGATCCGAAGTCACTGAACAACACAAACCTGAACTACAATAAAAATCAATTTCCAAAAGGACTGAAAAGCGTGACAAAGCTTAACTTTGTGATGGGCTTGACTGTACTAATCAAAATGCTTGTACCTACAGGACGTATTGAAATGATTGCAATCCAGGACTAATAAAGCCAAACCAATAAAATGACCGAGGCCGCGGAATTCTGCGTAACTTCCGCTACGGAACTCGTTTGTGCATATAGGTATGCTCAAATCTGCCAATCTGAAAAAATCACGTTAAGAAACATTTTTTGACCTCTCTTGCCATTGGTTACGATGCTACTGATAAAATGGGATTTATCACTTTTCATGGCCGCAAAACTGTGTCGTACCGTGTCCCGCAACCTGTCTACGGAGTCACAACAACTTTGCCCTCCCCCACATGTGTCTCTCGTTAAATGGCGCATGTGACTGTGGATCTTCAGTAGTTGCCTCAGGCGAAACAGGTCTGTTGTCGAGCTGAACGACGCCAATGCTGGTACTATCTTCCGCCACTCTGAAGTGAGACTGCCTGAAACAGCCTCGGCGTACAAGTGCATCAATGAAATCTGTAATATCCATCATAGACTGACCGATTGGCCTGGTGATGATTCCACAAACTGTTCGAAGCCTGTTGAGACGAAGTGGGTTACATCACTCGAGTTGAGGCACCTGAACATAGACATCAATTTCCTTGATTTTAGTGGCAGGCCTAGGCTTTCCTTTGGGGGATGTATTCACTGCATTTTGCTGTTGTAAAGGGAAATTGTCTCCGAAGGTCTCCAAAACCAGCAACGCTCTCGGTTAGGCTGATATCAGAGAACTTTTCACGGAGCACACCAAATTCTCTCCTGCACTGTTAGAACGCAGATGGCGAGACGCCATGCAGAAATACCGACGTCCGATCATTTCTGGTCAACTTTTCAACTCGGCTACGATCCATTATCGTTAACGATCACTTGTGATATTCCTGTAAGACTGAAACATTTCTTCAGCAATTTAATCCTAAACAAAGAGGTTGATACGCTCTTTAGGAGAATCTTCGTCCATTTGTAGTATGGATGTGTTAGTCTCGATGCGTTATATCGGGTCAATAATGGGTCATAGAAGTTAGCACAGGAAAGTTACGCCCGAAAGTAGCTTCGGGGCCATGGGTTCCATTTGATCTTTCAGTTGCTTATAAACCCAGAAGACATTCGGGCTTCTCCAATCTTTGACAAGACTTGGTCGTTCTAACGCCCCACCAAAATGTAATAGGCGATCAAGTGAGGTTTGTATTCTATCTACTGACAACATGCCAGTCGCCAGAAACGAATTTCGAAACTAAACACGGATCTTCACTGATCGTAGCAAAAACACAAGACGGAAGAAAACCCTCTTTTAATGTTTCGAGATTGGTCCAATTTTGGGTATGATCAGTTCACCTCAACATCCATTCGGCAAGTGGTTGGCTCATCTATTAAAACCATTAAGGGGATAAATTCCGAACAACACGTAGTGGTGAATAAGCTCGTTTTCCGTTATTCACACTCACCCCAATGCATAGCAATAAATACGATAAACAATACACGAAAGAGAGAATAATGGGTTACAATACCAATTATCCAGATCTGCCTCCGGACATGCGCGTGTGTTTGCGAAAACTAAATGGGCCCTGATTGGGAACCAATATGATGTATAAGTTTGAAACTGAGTTTTGAAACTTTTGGGGACATTTCGCAAAGAGTCATGTTCTGGGAGTGCGGCGTGTGACAGACTTGAGTGTACCATGCTAAATAGACGACGTCAGTCGACCAATTGGTAAGCGATTGAATTTGGTCATCAAACGCATTTACTACGCAGCTGAACTGGCTATCGTCCTCACAACCACACGGTTATCAATACCGTTGATAGAAGAGCCGTTGATTCAATGTGCCAAATCACACTTTACCCATCAGTTCCCATGCGGATGCTCAGTCGTTTACATGAACAGAACAAAGAGGCAGTTGCGTCACCGATTAGTTGAACATATCTCGTTGTAGCTTCAAAAACCAATGAATAGTGAGTTTGAATAGAGGAGTGTGAAACCTAAGTTTGCACACTGTATCCGTGACTATTTCGCTGCACCCGTACATGGACGAACTGCAGCCAGCATGATTTTCTCTACAGTGCTCCCATGGTCTTCAGTGGTGAGTTGAGCTTTGTTACTGCGTGATGAATTACTTGTTAATTAAGGTAACCAATAAAATTTGGGAAAAACGGTAGTGAATTATTAGGGATGGGACCCAACAATTGAACCGAAAACCAAAACTATTCTCTCTCTCTCTCTCTCTCTCTCTCTCTCTCTCTCTTTCTCTTTCTCTCTCTCTCTCTCTTTCTCTCTCTCTCTCTCCCTCTCCATGTATCCAAATTTCAATCGAACCTCAACGTTGCCGTGCGGTGATAACAAGTTGTTAGGCCATACGATTGGTAGACTGCGTTCGGCTCGGTTTCTAAGTGATAGCTAGACCACACTTCGGATATCAAAATGTATGGGCTTGCAGTTACAAAAACTACGGGGCGTGTTACCGACACTACACATCCAAAAAACGTTATCTACTGGCTTCGTGTTGAGGGCATTTTTGGGCCGATTCAGATCGGCGTGTAAATTGGGACTTGGGGAACCGATTCACACGTGTACCATATGGGCTTTGCAAATTGGTTGTCCGTCCTGATATTGGTGTTTGTGAATTTCAACGGTCACTCAAATAAAATCCGTCTGTTGAACCAACACACGAGCACTAGAGGGATTTCGAGAGATGCTAGCAGATGATACACAGGAACACGGTGTGCACTGTGACTGACTAAAACAAACGGACGTTTCATTTGAATTCAAAATGACTACATGTTATGACGATTGAAAGAATCTCTCCCATATCTTATCTACATCATTTCCCTTCGTTACTCAGCATTTTCTTGAAGTTTCTCATCAGTGTATAATAACTCCTAGCGTCTGACATCGGGTCTCATCGTAGTGTCATCTGCTCACCACCGTGTAGCGTCTTCTCATTAGGAATACATTAAACCGCAAATCAAACTTACCGAACATGTCTTAAAAGATTGATTTGTTCCTTGTAGTGTATCAAAGTCGAAGGCCTTCACTGAGATACTGAATTCCTCCTACATCAGTTCGCCCCATCCAGATCAACCTAACTTAGCGTGAATTCAAATGGACTCCTTCCCATCAGCTAGCAATAAGATCAAGCTAAACAGCAAACAAGAGTGGGTGTATATTTAGGATACAATCTCATATTTTAGAAATTCGATGTCGCCTCAACGAATGTGAATAAATGCTGTTCGTTCGCAATTGTTGTTGTCCAATAGCTATATTTAGCTCAGGTCAACGAAACCCTGTATTAACTATTGCTTTGAATCTTGTGACCACTTAGCTCCGGTGTTCTCACAGACACAGTTTTTCGTTCTGATATCAGAAGGATCTGATCTTCGTTGTAATATGACCACTTCACGCAACAGTAGACTCTGAATCAATTATTATTGTACAACTTAACGGTCAGAAACGATTTTGAAATAAAATCACCGACGATGACTTGGCGTGGATTGCTCAATGCGCCCGAAAAGACGGAGATTGAAAAACAATATCCAAACATCTGTGAATCAATATTCGGACTTAAAAAAGTATAGCCACAAGTGCCAGAGAATCTGCATTTACATTAGGTGGTGCAAAAGGAAACGTTTCAGAATAATACATAAAATTCTTTGTGATTTTTGCGGAAAAAATCCCCTGTATACACTAAGTCAGATGAGCGCCAATATGCACAGCGTTTATCCCCGGTGCCTAACAAATATTTCATCAGTCGACCGATTATTGGATACTGTTGTGTTTGGCCTGAACAGGCATGTGATCAGACAGACGATCTTGCATGCACGCACACGCACGTACATAGCTGACGTTTGCCGTGCTTCGTCCCGGACGGCATTGACCAATTAGATTGTATCACGTGTTGCGCGACCTTGCACGACGTGGTCCGATTGTACCGTTGTCTTACGTTTCCGATTACATACACGACTGACTCATGCACTTGCATACTCGTTTGCGTTTTCACTTGCTTGCTTGTGCTGGTACTTACTGTAGGTTGCTGCGGGAATATACGTTTATCCATACACGTGCGCCTTTCTTCTTTAACCCGATTGTGAACACAAAATTTGGCGTCTCGGCTTCAAACCTGCGGAATGACAGCTACAATTCTTGCTCCAGATCAATTTTGGATCGATGCTACTGTTAAACCGTCCAGTGCCGCCTTTGCGGTAAGTATGGCCATTTTGCTCGTGTTTGTCGTAAAGGTACTGTTTCTCACGTATGTGACATGAATTCTAGTGATCTATGTTCCACAAATCAGCCTTCTGATAACATTTACGCCTTGAATACTCGTTCACCCCGTACAGCATTGCATAATTTTGAACTCAATTGCCTTTACCTGATATTCGTACGGTTTATTTTGAACAGGATAATAATGTGCATTCTCTAAAAATGGAACTAGATTCAGCTTCACCTATAACTGTAATACCTTACGATTTTTACCGCAAGCATTTACCACTTTACCGATACACCCGTCATCGTACACGTTTGGTAGTTAGTCAAACAATACAGTGCCCATTCTTAGTTTTGTACATATAACGTTATTCTTGAACGAAAGTTGTAAGTGTCGGATTGCTGTGTACGTGTCCAACAATAACAGTAAACAGTTCTTGGGCCGAAATGCCATGGTATCGCTGCGAGTTGCTCGATGCGTTGACAGAATGCTTATCGCAAACATAGAAGGTTACGGTTTCCAGGCGAAATATCCCAATTCGTTTAGGAACGATGTCGAGCGAATTCCAACCGGACAACACAGAATACGACTGCTTTCTAATGCAACCCAATTCAGCATCCACCAACCTCGACTAATACCACTTGCTAAAAGGGAGGCGGTTACTACGGCACTTCGGGAAATGCTCGAGAACGAGGAGTAAAGCACCATTCGAGGTGGACAGCAAAAGCTACAATCCGCGCGTTCTAAGCCCGGTGCTAGAACCAACGTCAGGACAATTTGCAGCAGTGCGGATACGCGGAGAACGTAACAAATGACAGCGGTTTATTGTCTATGAACGGATAATGCGCATTGATATCAGAAGTCTATTACTCGTGAATCACACTTGGGTCAGTTTCACATGCGTAACACAGCCAATTAAGCACATACAATCGAGAAATGTGCTCTCGTGTGCGATTCAGAGGAGGATGCGTGATTGTTGTTGTTCTGTCTGCTATTGGTGGCAGATTCGTTACAAAGCAAAAGCGGGAGTAGAACAGATACACAAAAACCACGTGACGGGATGCGTGATTGCATATGTGCCGAAGATACTCGGATGAGTAACGGAGTGAGATCCATGTGGAAGAAATATAACGGACTGTGGTAAGTGTATTGGAATAACCGGTAACTTTCTGCGCCAGAGAAATGTCACGAGTAGAACGAGGTTCTGCTTGATACTGATGTCAAAGTGAACAATAGATTTACGATCCCAGATGGACTGTGTCAAATGCGAACGGATTTGTTTCCTACATTAATGAATGACGGAGGCAGATAGCCGAGACGAGTCAGTATGAGCCCCTTCCGATTAATTCCGTGTAGCATGAGGTGCATACACGAACGGGATCCTTGTTGGCAGCAAGTGATGCGCGATAAGAAGAACAATTGTGACAAAATATCCCTCCACATTGGCGACAATGATGCTGCGAACGAGAGGACATGAATATTAGGCGAACGTTAATGAATAGCTGGCGGTGATGCATAACAATTTATCGAAAAGTAATTTATGAAATAAATTGCAAACTGCCGCATCCTTCTGAAGTATGCTACACAACCATTCGTTTCATAAACCCTGGTATCGCTTCTGAAGTAATCACTTCGCAGTTAAAACTACGAACAGTGGGCCAACCAAGAATGGGGATTTCCTGATAAGAGAATATCTCAAACGAACTGAGTATCAGCTCACGTCCGAATAAAGCAACTCAAACGAGTTGTTTCCTAGGCGTAACTGAAAACCACGGTTTTTAGGGCATCCAGCTTTCCTCTGCAAGAAAATTTTGCGGTTGAACTCGTTTGAGCTTTTTAACTTGTGAAATTCAATTGGCATCCTCATTGAGTGCAACCAAACGTAAAATGAAGACAAAAGTGATCAAGCAAGCGGAATATGCATTTCTGAATCATAATGGTACCGTGTTAAACGTGAATCAAACATTTCGCCCCTGTATAGGGTCCGAGGTCGGGTGCCAAGATCACTGAGAATTCGCATCTTCACCACAGCGGAAGCGGTAAGGATTCGCCTCCACGACCCTCCTCTATGTGCTCAGAAGAAATTTGTGCATGCACTCAGGCTACAATGACCCACTAACCATTCAACGTCAGGTCCAAGAGCGTCCGAAAGCTCACACGCTGAGAACGTGTTAGTCTATTCACATCTGGTCTCCGGATAATCCTGTACCATATTAGATGTACACAATGACCCCTGACGCTATTTTTGCTGACTATATCCCTTATGCATCTAGTCATATGCATTGTGTTGTATCGGCATGATTAGGAATCACCGAAAACGAGCTTGTTCGCTAACCTGTTTTCTAAATGTGTTTTGGGCAGTTTCTGACTAAATATCACCTTCCCAATCTGATTAGGAATGTTCTCTCGTCACGCTGATGTTCGAATTGATTCGGCAGTTTTCCAATATGAAGGTAGGCTTTCTGCTTGTTCTGTTACTCTGTGCGTAACAACGGTTGCAGATTCTTCATCATGGTGATGAATTCGTGTGATAGAATTGTCATCTTTAAAAGATGTTTGCATGGTCTTAGTACTCTGATGAAGAATAAGCAGACTGTCTGTAGATTGGCATCCTCATTGAGTGCAAGCAAACGTAAAATTTGTACTACCAAGTAAATAGGGAAGTATAAAATCAATAAGTTTTCGAACAGTGAATCGATTGGTTGGTTTGTGATATGACCTTTTGTCGTGTTTGCTAATAGTGATAGCGATGAGGCGATCATTTGTTGTCCACGTACACATGAATAACATGCAAATTGTGAAAACGCCTCAAATATTTGAACGTGAGTGATGGGCGCGCTGAAAGGGTGAGCATGAACACCGGAGACGATCGCACAGGCTGCTACTCTAACTGAATAAGAGTTGGTACTACCCACACATGGGATTACATATATCTTGGTATTTTTGATTATTTGTTACAGTTAGTTTAATCTCATACTTCTCAATATGTAGTCGACTTCGGTCAATTTCAGCGTCCGCTGGAGATGAGCCAGTGGTTGTAATCAAAATGAAATGACTTACTTTCCGATTGATCAGTGAAAACTCCGACTGACAGTTGGAACAGTGCATCACATCATCATCTTTTGTCCAGTGTCTATTCGTAACTCGTTCACAAAGCATCTAAGCAAACAACCAAATGAGATAACGCGACTGGATATATATAAATATTATGAGCCATAATACGAAGTTCACGAAAGCAAACCTGTTATTCACGATTTTGGGTATGATGGGTGATAGTTCCTTTCAACTAGTTACGCAAGCAGAGGGACAATATAAGTGTTCTCCAGACGGAGAAGAACTACGATATACAAATGTGTATCGACATAAAATTATAATAAAATAATACACCTAAATTGTACTCACCTGAAGTGATTGATTTTCACGACCTGGTTCGAAAATAGCCTTTTTTAGGCAATCAATTTCCTGTGTTTGAGACTGTATTTGGTCTTGGCGACTGACGTACTTGTCCTCGGCAGCGATGAGTCTGTAATACGGAACAAGACACACGTCATTACTGAGTTATAAGGTCACTTGCGTTTATCATACGTCGAGAAAAAGTTAGTATTGAATAAAACAGTCAACCACCCAGATTCAAAACCCATCTGTTTGGACTATGATAAACAATATTGCCTATTGTCTTCAGTTTCACGACTACGCCTGGTTCAACTGCGGGTTAAGGGGATCGATTCAAAGACGAACCGTGAATCGGACGCACCGAAGTGCGGATGAATTCAGGTTTACTGGATAATCGACAGAATTGTGTTTTGGACCTTTTCATGAATGGTTTAAAGCTTTAGCCACAAGTATATCGGCCGAAACGGGTAACTTTTAGCCCTGTCTGTCGACTAGAATAAAGATATTTGTCCGAGACGGTGTTTCTACTTGAACCAGTATGCTGCATTTGAGATTCTTGCAAGCTTTTCATTGACGACGTTATGCGGTTCATTGTTGATTCTCTAGTATGATGTCTCCCCAACCTCACTCGACCACTGCAATGGACTCGGGTAATTAATTGCGCATTGTCTCACATTTTATGCTCGCCATTTCTGTTACTACTTCGACTATTACAGCTGCTGCTACACCACTGCGACTGCCACACTACAACTGCTAGCCCTAATACCGCTAATGGTAACATGAATGCTGGTGGGGAGAGGTGATGTGTGGCTTATCAGTCACATCTCATGAGGCCTATACATCCACTCGTGATCCATTCCTGTGACGTTCGCCATACATTCGCGCATCCCATACTTGTCGGTACCATATTTTGCCTGTTTTACACAGCCAATCACGTGGTTGACTCCGTGTGAGACTGATATTGATCGACGGCTCATGTTCACTTGAGATATCCTTACTACTGTACTGATGATCGTGCTTACCGTTCACTGGATTCAGAATACACGTTCCCCGTACACCATGTACAGTGTGTTCATCGGGAGTGGGTCCACCCCGGTAGGGCTGAATGTCTATATATGCTACTGAAGAGAATAGCAGTAGGTGGATTTTGACATCTGGCGAAAAAATGCTCTGGATTGCCCGCTTGAGATGATGGTGACCGATACAGAGGTTTACTGATTAAAAGCGCCTGCTGGAAAAATCCGAGTAAAATAACAATTCAAGTAATATTCACTCTGCAATATGTCATCCATTGTCACAGTATTTATCACTAACTTGTTCCTGGTTCAGTCGCGTACATTTATGTTGATCTCCTGATTTTGCGAGTATTAAGTAGGCATTGTTCCATTGCAACAACCATTAACAGTTCACAGATTGCAGTGGTTCACTAGAATCTACATCTGACTCGACCATCGGAACAATTACCAGAATTGAAACTCCACGGGAAAACTATGAATAATGGTATCATTTTGGCTCTTAAGTTTTGCAACTACAAGTGTCACTTTTCATGTTACGCAGTCATATCTTCCTGCATATGATCACTGGCTGGGTGAATCTTGTGGACACCACGTAGAAGCTCGGCACGCCCTGAATAGCCAAATGCATTGGTTCGGCTTTTATTACCTTCCTGCCATTTTACGGACTGCTCATTCAATAGCCTTTATCCTATCAAGTTCGATATAGTCTCTGACAAAAGGTGTACCATTAATTTGCCAAATCAACCGCCAATCCGACTACGGGTTAAATCTGTATAGCGTTTGGTCCCATGATTCCAATAATTCCATTCAAAAGACTCCATCAAGGTGTCAGATAGATATGGATGAAAATCATTTTATTTTTTTCTGGTGGGACACTCAGTGACTGCAATTAGTATATGCATGATCATTTGTGTGTATGGTGTAACTATGGACACAGTTCGTGTGAATTCATAATTGAGCAGTTCTCCGATCGTTTTGGTAAAGCGTATCAATTGACTTCGGAGAATCTTGGACAAGTCAGCAAATCTCTTTTGGTTTCACTGTCCTTCCATTATTTTGCCGGCCTTCTTGTGAGAGATTTTTCATTTCGCAAAGGTCCATTAAAGTTATGCCACGATCCAATGGTATCTCTCGCCTTAAATTATTCAGTTTTCTAACAGAGAAGCACATTGCTTTGCACGACTAACCTTGCAGTAACAGCACAATGTGATGTAACTGAAAAGTGTCAATCCGTTGATGTGAATAGTCCGATGTCATCAGAGTGAGTATCAGGTGCAACATTTGCATTAACGAGCAAAATGTGTCAGAAAGACCACACAAAAGGTGAATCAAATCAAACAATGATCGCAGTGGATGCACAGTCCATCGGAACTGATTCTTAGCTGATCGCTTTCGAATGATAGAATTCACAAACGTTTGCGCATATTCATTTGCGTCTCTAAGATTCAGAAAATTAAAGGAAACCTTCAGTTATATTCAAATGTTTGGTATACAATGGAACACAACGTTGTCTCATATGCCTGTAATCAGGCGAAGTTTCAGCTACCGTGAATAAGGTGGGTTTACTATCGGATTTACAGTCTGTCGGAAAAATTTGGGATCACTTCAATTCGGTCGAAATCCTGGCCTACGGTCCAATTCCAGTTCATACAGCTGATACCACTCTCAGTAGCCAAAAATGCACGTCAGACACTATTGTTTAGCGAGAGAGAGAGTAGTATCAGTTGTGTGAACTAGAATTCGACCATATGTCAGGATTTTAACCGATTGGGGTGATCCCTAATTCTTTGGACAGACTGTATTGGTTGCCTCGAGTGGTTCAGTTTAATCACAAAAAGCGGTCACACATTCAGTAGAAACACTAACAGGGCCATCGGAGTGAGTTAGTATATTTGTGCAATCATTCCGGGGCTAATTTCTTCCTTTATGAAGTAATGATTCGTAAATAGTGGTTTCGTTCATCTTGATTTCGTGCATACAGTTTGACGGCTTCTTCGATTGAGGTATGAAAATCTCGAAAACGGCCCACTACTAAAGTAATCAATAGTCAAAATGTAAATACGAAAATCCCGGTATTGGCCCATTATTCTAGAACACACTGCACACGCGTGATTTCGCAATACCACTGAACCAGAGACACAACAAGAACCACCAAGGTTAAGCAGCGACTTCATGGTTAACACCACTTGGTTCACGTTCACTGGTCAAACAATACCACCACATAAACACTGACTGTTCAAATTGTGGAAGACTGTGCATTTGAACATACCTTTCAAGTAATGATTCTACTTCTTTCTTCGATTGTTGTAGTTGAGCTTAAATTTGGACGTAAAATCAGGAAAACTTCAATTGTGTAATTGTTTGATATGCAAATATAACAACAAAAGATCAGTTGTCAAAAAAGACAACACGAATGTGTTAGCTGTCTCGTAAACAGACATTTCGACCGCATTTCCTCTATTGCAATGTACGATGTTAGGGTGCATTTTCATATCGGACGAGAAAGCTTGTCTAGTATGAGTAGTGAGAGATTCACACTGGTTATAAAAAGATTTATCATGTAGTATCAGTACCCAACTCACGAATGAAGACCGTCGAAGCAAGTTTACGATTGTTTCATCTGACTTGTTAGAAATCGTCAGCAGTACACATCGACGTGTCTCCCGACTTGAACTCAAACCCGGAATGAATAATCGTGAACCGAACACCTTATCTCTAGGCTTTGCGGACTGGTTCTCATTGGTTTTTCAACGCCAAAACTACATCCTTTCGTTACATCACGAACAATTTAACCATATAATGTTGATACAATCAGACGCTTCTCAAGAATGCTTCGGATTGCGCTGACCTGGTGAGTAGTGGCCTGTCGCATTGTGCCGTGACGCCCTGGATTCGTGTGCCTTCTGAATGCACTACAGATTCTGGTTTTGTACAATCAGGTTTGAGTTCGACTTGGTCAATTCCACTCATTTGGCTTTGATGTTCAACGCGACATTACGACTATTGTAATCAACTATTCGATTGTTATCCAGTTGTCAGTGATTCATGAGTGCCACATGCTAAGCTTTTTTCAAACTCCATTTGTTTCGTACGCAGTCTGAACTCCTTCTCTTCTAGGCGTAGCTCTTGTGCATTGTAATCAATATTTCTCCCATAATATCGGCTCCCTCCCTAGGGGAGAGCTTATGTGTCCCACGCTCAGCAAAGGGAGCCGCACTAACACTGGGACCAAAATTCATTCCCAAACACACTCAGTCATTTAACTGAGCAAGGAAAGAATGCGGATGTCTAATATTTGCGAGAATCACAGTAGCTGGAAACAAAAAGAGTATTAAGAGACTAACCTCTCTCAGTGGTGTTGGCGAATCGTTTACCGATGTACGGAGTCAATGTGTTCATCTGCCAGGGAATTCGGGGCTTCTTTCGAAGTATGGTCAGGTCATTCGCTTTCATGAGCGCAAAGGATACGCCAACAGAAAACGTTGGTTTCTGCCGAGTCACTACTTTTTAAGTTCGAATGAGTCTAGGAAAATACGGGTGGTGCTCGATTGCGTGACTACTCGTGGCGACACTTGGCTCAACAAGGTCTTATTAAAAAACCTGATATCATTATAAATTTGGTTCCAGTACTGCTCAGGTTTCGTAGATACACCACAGTCACTTCAGATTATATTAAAGAAATGTTCTTGCAAGTCAGAGTTCTGAAGCGTGACAGATGTGCTCTAGGTTTCCTGTACTAACCAGAAGACGACCTGAAAGGAAGTCTGATTTTTGTTTGACTTGAACAGGCATGTGATTAGACAGACAATCTCGCACGCACAAACACGCACGTACACAGTTGACATTTACCATGCTTCGTTCCGGATAGCATTGGCCAATCAGATTGTGACACATGTTGCACGACCTTGTGCAGCCTAACCCGACTATACAATTGCCTTACACTTTCGATTGCATATAGCCGTGACTCACGTGCTTGCGTACGTGTTTGCATTTTTCACATGCTTGCCGTACTCGTGTTGCCGTTCGTTGCTACGGGATACACGATCATCGATACAAGTGGAACCTTTCTTCTGATTACTGAATTCGGGATACAACACTGATAGTGCACGAGTTCTTGAAGTTCTTGAAGTAGCCCTTGATTTCTAGGCTTGAGCCCAAAATGTTCCCTATCTTTAAAGTTATATTTTTCACGATTTTCGGTCTGCTGGAAAGTAGATTACTGCACAAAAATGGGAGGCGCATGGATACTCCTAATAAGAGAAAAATGAGCATGGAGTCCTTTTTGTGGTTTCAAAAGCAAACCAGTCTGGATCCTCCTAGATGGAAACTTGGAGAAAAACGTGAAACTTATGAAAATACAAAAACGGGGGGGGGAGGGAGGGGGCTAGGCTCAGTTCTTAAGTGTTCAACCAGTTTCACTATGTCCTCGTAGGGTCACCAGGTTCGGGCGTGGGAAGAACTGAGCCGCCAGTTTTGAAGAGAGAAAGTTCATCATGAGGAACTGATCACCTCTGGTACGACGATTTTCCAGGGCGTAGAGACAGAGAGCCAAAAATCGAGAAAGGCAGGGAGGGGGTTAAGACAAGCCATACAATAATTGTGAATTTCCGTTGGACTCGCTCTAACACGTCACGTTCTCTGACGCGCCCGATGTGTCCTGTCCTATTCTAGCTATATGTGGATGAAGGTTTGTGAGGGTATGGTCTGACACATCGTTCAGTGGGCGGTTTAGTTTCACTGGCAGAAAGATAGCGCGTCAGCACCGGCCCCTACCTAGTCCACGAAAGCACGAGCGACAGGACAGCCGATCAATGGCGTGAATCGATATACGAGACGAATCTTGCCAGCGATATTCAAGCCTTAAGGTGTGGCCGTCCATGCCAGTCGGGCCAATGCGTTTTGTGCAACGAGTGGGTGCATGTGACGGCAATCTATATATTCTTTGTTTTTCACTAATGAAACAGTAATCTCGGGACTGGTCCGCGTTCTCGCTAGAGCTAGTGAATCGGAACAGAACAGGTTCCATGCAGGCGACAGAAATATGCTTCGGAGACTCTGGGGTTTACCATCCGAAAGGAGGATTTACTGACTTTCTCTTGGCGGAGGAAGAACGATGGTTTGCTACGGAACCATAATCGGAGGACTATGTGCTGAAATACTCTTAGGTTTTGTACGTTAGCGCTGGCGCAGACTAGTGGATTCAGGGCGACGCCAAAGGATATGTCTGTGCAATTTTCGTCTGTAAGTGGTAGACTCCCTTCAGTGAACCAGCGCTTAGCTTGATCGATGGCTGACAGCACTACGTTGGCATCGATATCCCGGGTGGTCACGTCATCGCGATGCTAAAAAGAAAGGTTTTTAAATGATCACCTGTAAAAATTACGACGCGAAGAGAAGCGAGGACTGAGGTCTGGAGGAAGCCAGAATGAATTGGTACAGACAAAGCTACTGAAGTGCCTAATCGGACAGTAAGGTAGAAGTTAGCTAAAATACTTCCAAGGGGATAATTAAGCCAGCCGTCTCTCACGTAAATCCTTAGTTCAAAAAATAGCGGATCAAAGGGGTACCCTATTCGAAGGCATTATCAAAGTCGATGAACACCGCTTGTGATATCTTGCCTTCGTCATAAGCCAGCAATAGGCTATGCATGAGAGAGAGCACATTGTTGATGCATGATCTGTCCCGGACAAAGCCGTGCTTTGATGTGAAAATCGCATCATTGTCACACAGGTTCTGAACAAAAGAACACCTTTTGCGATGCGTTTGAAAACTTTATTCAGGGTATTTGTGAAGCAGATCGATCTGTTGCTGCTTGAGATGTGACAGACACCGTTTTCGAAGACAGGAGAGATGACTGTGTGTGTGCCCACTCTTGTGTTTAGGTACTTTGACATAGTGTAGCGGGAAACTCTGTGGCCAGAGAAAGAGACGAGTATCAAACCGATTGGGCCAACCAATCGACAGACCATACAAGAGGTGGTGAGTATATCGGAAGCTTCCCGCAAATGATGAAAAGAGGTGAGCGAACTCGTCCATGGAACTCAATGGGACCTAAGGCAATCGGCGAGATAACCCATGTGAATGGTTACCGATTAAGCTATCAACCAAATCAATCGGACCAACCGAACGGAAATGATGGTGAAAAGAATCAACCTAATAGTGACAGGTACCTAACCAGAAAGGAGCAGAAATACTTAGGCAGTCAGAAGATCGATGTAGCTATATCGCGGTACGGAAAATACCTATGCAAATAGTTGTACATGTTTTACAACTTAATTTGTTTGGCTGTGCAAATACTGGTGTTCCTCGTCCGTCTTTCCTTCTTCGTTACGACAGTATGATATAAGGGACAGCAAGAATGGAAGCAGTCATGTTCATGATTCGAGGATCGATTACTTCTGGTCAGATTGGGCCGAATAAATCAAGCCCTCTCACGATTGCTTATAGTTTTACTGCAGTAATTGAGAAGTGCTATAACAAGTTGCTACGTGTTTTGATTGTGAGTTGGGATGAGCTAGAATACAGTTCCCTGAGGTACTAAAATTGCAGTTGTAGTCATGTCCGAATACTTCTGCGACCTGAGACGGTGAGGTTACTGGGGTGCCGTTATCCATATTTAGTAGCAGTGGATACTGGCCTGCATTCCTCTTGTGCCACATTTGCTTAAAGAGAAATGATGAAATGGGGAATCCATTCTGTTTTCTCAGAAATTGTTCCCGTATATTCGGCTTTCGTGGAATGCGCACGCTTCTGAAGGAGGTTGCAAAATGCGAAAGAGTCTTGATCGTCTACCTAGCAGAACATGAAAGTATCACCGAAGGGAAGGTTCTCCGTTCGTTTTTCGACTGATATTGGGTCCAAAAAGCATGAAAAGCGTCTGGATGGGTTCTTCTGTCCTTTTTCTGAGACGTCCCTCATGATCTTCCCGGATGATGTGTTGAAGTTCCTCCAGCGTCGAATATCTTAGTCTTCCAAAGTTTCAACTTTTAGGTGAATGCACTAACATACTGCCTGCGATTACACCTGCCTACCGAGCAATGAAGCCAAAGGAGAGAACGGCATGAATACTCTCGTCAAATGGCCATTATTGAATGGTCACGTCAGCATAGTTTCTGTGACAAGATATAACAGGGGCATTCTGTGGACACAAAACCTAGTGGGATACAGGGCTTAGTGAGACCATGACTGTTCAGCTACGAGATCAGCCAGAGCCCCTAACAAAACAGTTACTTCAGTAGAGCGAGATTAACAATGTAGGCAGAACTGATACCGGCCATCAACTTTTCACATTATATTATATTCACATTAAGTTCAAATAATAGGCAGTTGTACACATTCAAAAGAACAGAAAAAACCGTTCGCGCTGAAATCAGCGACATAATAAGATCAAAACTGGGCGGTGGCAGATGAACCAGAAAGAGATCATTGGTCACTACCACGGTAAATCGCTGCGTAATGAATGTCTTTGCCCGGTGAACAAACACCCCTTTGTGAATTTTTTGATTTATCAGTATCGTGATGATCCTGAAAGCGTTGGTCGGATCAACACAGTGACCTGAATTCAACAAATGGCTTACCAATGGAACAATTGATAATTTTCCACTGGGAAGACTCAAGTTGCTCCATCTGTCCTCACACATTCTCATAGACGGCGTTCAGTCTTTCTTACGTACATTATGTCACATGTACTTCGACAGTGGTAAAGACATTTGGAGGTGGCATAAACTTCCGGTCTATCTAAGTTAGTGAGGCTGAGAGAGCGACCCGTTTCACGTACTATCTTTACACCGCCTGCGTAGATATTGCTCTTGAGTGATATAGAGTCGGCGAGTTATTCCAATCAATATATTATCGCATTTCGGGGTTGGATGAATGGACTTGTCTTTCTTCCTAGTCGATGGATATCTTGCTTTGGGATTCTGAGAGTAAAAAGTACTTCTGGACAGAAGCCACTCGATAGTCGTTGTCTAGCTGTGTATTTGTTAGTCTTTCCGCTTCACTTGGCACCACTTCAGGGCTACACAACTGTCTTGGTCGATAAAATATTCATCTTATCAGGCTCTGTTTTTGTAACCCATGATACATGATGCGGTCACAAACACGGTAACATAAGGGAGGTGCACTAGTACGGTTCAACGTGTATTCAGTACAAACGTACGGCAGGCACGTGAAAAAGCCAACACGTACACAAGCACGTGAGTCACGGCTACATGCAATCGAAAGCGTAAGGCAATTGTATAGTCGGGTTAGGCTGCACAAGGTCACACAACAAGTGGCACAATCTGATTGGTCAGTGCTGTCCGAAACGAAGCATGGTAAACGTGAACTGTGTACGTGCGTGTGTGTGCGTGCAAGATTGTCTGTCTAATCACATACCTGTTCACGCCGAACACAACAGTACAGAAGCCTCAAAAACTTATTTCTTTGTTCCAGTGGGCTTGTTGTACATGAATACTCGCAGTGTATCATCAGGTGACCGACTGAGATGTAGATCTAGGAACAGTAACTTGGCATTGGTTTCCTGGCCGTATTTTGGCATCTGCTTTGTCCTCTAGATCTACCACGTTATCGCCAACGTAAGAGCGACACAACAGGATAGAATTCAACTGTCTGTAATCTATTCCCCAGCGTTGACATGGGCACATCAGCAAGTATCGATCCAAGGGGGCTCCCCCTTGCTGCTCGGTCTATCTTTTTATACAACTTTCCATTGAAGGACAACTGGACACCACGGAGGATTAAATTCATTGAAGTCCTCAGTTCATATCTAGGATACTCCACGTCGTCAACACGTTTGCATACTTGATTCACGGTTCCCTCGGCTGAGACATTTGTAAGCAGAGATGCGACGTCATACGAAGAGAAGAAACAATTGCGGTAGTCTATGCCAAGTAAATATGCTTTCAACTGGAGGGTATCTTCTACTGTGGATTTCGATGACTTGTCACGAATAGGGCTAATAGGTTTGCGTAATCGGTAGGCCAACTATTGGTGATATGAGTTCATAGTTATTTGGAAAAATTCCAGCTCCGGAGGAATTAAAATTACCCATTAGAAGGAGTTATGAAAAATGTTTTGGCTGTTCAGGTGTTCTCAGCATGATTAAGAAGGCCTCAGAATCTGTTGTTTGAGAGGAGAATGAACGGTAAACTGGGCCTATGAGTACCGTAATTTGTTGGATTTACGGAGATTCGTCCATAAAAAGGTCATAAAGGACAGGGAGCAAAGAGTCGGACAGATTACTGCTAGGAAGATATCACCAACGTTGTGAATAACTCCGCCAGCCAGGGCCCTCCTCCAGTCATATTTCAGAAAAGTGTACTCCTGATGTGCCAGGTCTCTGGGACAGCGATCAAGAGTGATCGTTTATCAACCACCAACTACCTGAGTTACAACATTCTTTGTTTAGACAGTGGCAGTTGGTACAGAGGTACCGTAGAGCGCCCTTTGACTGGCTATGCTACATTTCCATGTTGATCATCAGCTGACCAAATTAAAGGAGTTGCGAAGATGTTCATCCCATCACTGTTCAGTACAAACATAAGTTCTTAGTTCACTGAAATGTCGGATCTAACCCTTGTTCTTCGTTCTCGCATCCAGTTAGAATTCGCCCGATATCGTTCTTAAACAAATTGGCATATTTCGCCTGGAAACCGTAACCTTCTATGTTTGCGATAAGCATTCTGTCAACGCATCGAGCAACTCGCAGCGATACCATGGCATTTCGGCCCAAGAACTGTTTACTGTTATTGTTGGACACGTACACAGCAATCCGACACTTACAACTTTCGTTCAAGAATAACGTTATATGTACAAAACCAAGAATGGGCACTGTATTGTTTGAATAACTGCCAAAAGTGTACGATGACGGGTGTATCGGTAAAGCGGTAAAATGATTGCGGTAAAAATCGTAAGGTATTACAGTTATAGGTGAAGCTGAATCTAGTTCCATTTTTAGAGAATGCACATTATTATCCTGTTCAAAATAAACCGTACGAATATCAGGTAAAGGCAATTTAGGTTCAAAATCATGCAATGCTGTACGAGGTGAACGAGTATTCAAGGCGTAAATGTTATCAGAAGGCTGATTTGTGGAACATAGATCACTAGAATTCATGTCACATACGTGAGCTACAGTACCTTTACGACAAACACGAGCAAAATGGCCATACTTACCGCAAAGGCGGCATTGGACGGTTTAACAGCAGCATCGATCCAAAATTGATCTGGAGCACGAATTGTAGCTGTCATTCCGCAGGTTTGAAGCCGAGACGCCAAATTTTGTGTTCACAATCGGGTTAAAGAAGAAAGGCGCACGTGTATGGATAAACGTATATTCCCGCAGCAACGTACAGTAAGTACCAGCACAAGCAAGCAAGTGAAAACGCAAACGAGTATGCAAGTGCATGAGTCAGTCGTGTATGTAATCGGAAACGTAAGACAACGGTACAATCGGACCACGTCGTGCAAGGTCGCGCAACACGTGATACAATCTGATTGGTCAATGCCGTCCGGGACGAAGCACGGCAAACGTCAGCTATGTACGTGCGTGTGCGTGCATGCAAGATCGTCTGTCTGATCACATGCCTGTTCAGGCCAAACACAACAGTATCCAATAGTCGGTCGACTGATGAAATATTTGTTAGGCACCGGGGATAAACGCTGTGCATATTGGCGCTCATCTGACTTAGTGTATACAGGGGATTTTTTCCGCAAAAATCACAAAGAATTTTATGTATTATTCTGAAACGTTTCCTTTTGCACCACCTAATGTAAATGCAGATTCTCTGGCACTTGTGGCTATACTTTTTTAAGTCCGAATATTGATTCACAGATGTTTGGATATTGTTTTTCAATCTCCGTCTTTTCGGGCGCATTGAGCAATCCACGCCAAGTCATCGTCGGTGATTTTATTTCAAAATCGTTTCTGACCGTTAAGTTGTACAATAATAATTGATTCAGAGTCTACTGTTGCGTGAAGTGGTCATATTACAACGAAGATCAGATCCTTCTGATATCAGAACGAAAAACTGTGTCTGTGAGAACACCGGAGCTAAGTGGTCACAAGATTCAAAGCAATAGTTAATACAGGGTTTCGTTGACCTGAGCTAAATATAGCTATTGGACAACAACAATTGCGAACGAACAGCATTTATTCACATTCGTTGAGGCGACATCGAATTTCTAAAATATGAGATTGTATCCTAAATATACACCCACTCTTGTTTGCTGTTTAGCTTGATCTTATTGCTAGCTGATGGGAAGGAGTCCATTTGAATTCACGCTAAGTTAGGTTGATCTGGATGGGGCGAACTGATGTAGGAGGAATTCAGTATCTCAGTGAAGGCCTTCGACTTTGATACACTACAAGGAACAAATCAATCTTTTAAGACATGTTCGGTAAGTTTGATTTGCGGTTTAATGTATTCCTAATGAGAAGACGCTACACGGTGGTGAGCAGATGACACTACGATGAGACCCGATGTCAGACGCTAGGAGTTATTATACACCGATGAGAAACTTCAAGAAAATATTGAGTAACGAAGGGAAACGATGTAGATAAGATATGGGAGAGATTCTTTCAATCGTCATAACATGTAGTCATTTTGAATTCAAATGAAACGTCCGTTTGTTTTAGTCAGTCACAGTGTACACCGTGTTCCTGTGTATCATCTGCTAGCATCTCTCGAAATTCCTCTAGTGCTCGTGTGTTGCTAAATTCTGATCTTGATTGGAAGAAATTTGCAGATCAGATAGACCATTCACATATGCTCACCTCTCTGGGTGAACCGCTGTTCGGGATAGGACTGTCGGACATGAATTACTGCGCTTGCAAAAAGAAACTGAGTTTGGAGCAGACTCAAAATGATTATATATGTCGATTTATTGGTTCAACAGACGGATTTTATTTGAGTGACCGTTGAAATTCACAAACACCAATATCAGGACGGACAACCAATTTGCAAAGCCCATATGGTACACGTGTGAATCGGTTCCCCAAGTCCCAATTTACACGCCGATCTGAATCGGCCCAAAAATGCCCTCAACACGAAGCCAGTAGATAACGTTTTTTGGATGTGTAGTGTCGGTAACACGCCCCGTAGTTTTTGTAACTGCAAGCCCATACATTTTGATATCCGACGTGTGATCTAGCTGTCACTTAGAAACCGAGCCGAACGCAGTCTACCAATCGTATGGCCTAACAACTTGTTATCACCGCACGGCAACGTTGAGGTTCGATTGAAATTTGGATACATGGAGAGAGAGAGAGAGAGAGAGAGAGAGAATAGTTCTGGTTTTCGGTTCAATTGTTGGGTCCCATCCCTAATAATTCACTACTGTTTTTCCCAAATTTTATTGGTTACCTTAATTAACAAGTAATTCATCATGCAGTAACAAAGCTCAACTCACCACTGAAGACCATGGGAGCACTGTAGAGAAAATCATGCTGGCTGCAGTTCGTCCATGTACGGGTGCAGCGAAATAGTCACGGATAAAGTGTGCAAACGTAGGTTTCACACTCCTCTATTCAAACTCACTATTCATTGGTTTTTGAAGCTACAACGGGATATGTTCAACTAATCGGTGACGCAACTGCCTCTTTGTTCTGTTCATGTAAACGACTGAGCATCCGCATGGGTGGGGCGTTAGAACGACCAAGTCTTGTCAAAGATTGGAGAAGCCCGAATGTCTTCTGGATTTATAAGCAACTGAAAGATCAAATGGAACCCATGGCCCCGAAGCTACTTTCGGGCGTAACTTTCCTGTGCTAACTTCTATGACCCATTATTGACCCGATATAACGCATCGAGACTAACACATCCATACTACAAATGGACGAAGATTCTCCTAAAGAGCGTATCAACCTCTTTGTTTAGGATTAAATTGCTGAAGAAATGTTTCAGTCTTACAGGAATATCACAAGTGATCGTTAACGATAATGGATCGTAGCCGAGTTGAAAAGTTGACCAGAAATGATCGGACGTCGGTATTTCTGCATGGCGTCTCGCCATCTGCGTTCTAACAGTGCAGGAGAGAATTTGGTGTGCTCCGTGAAAAGTTCTCTGATATCAGCCTAACCGAGAGCGTTGCTGGTTTTGGAGACCTTCGGAGACAATTTCCCTTTACAACAGCAAAATGCAGTGAATACATCCCCCAAAGGAAAGCCTAGGCCTGCCACTAAAATCAAGGAAATTGATGTCTATGTTCAGGTGCCTCAACTCGAGTGATGTAACCCACTTCGTCTCAACAGGCTTCGAACAGTTTGTGGAATCATCACCAGGCCAATCGGTCAGTCTATGATGGATATTACAGATTTCATTGATGCACTTGTACGCCGAGGCTGTTTCAGGCAGTCTCACTTCAGAGTGGCGGAAGATAGTACCAGCATTGGCGTCGTTCAGCTCGACAACAGACCTGTTTCACCTGAGGCAACTACTGAAGATCCACAGTCACATGCGCCAGTTTCATTTTAGATACCGGTACTTCAGTCGATCAAATTTAACGAGAGACACATGTGGGGGAGGGCAAAGTTGTTGTGACTCCGTAGACAGGTTGCGGGACACGGTACGACACAGTTTTGCGGCCATGAAAAGTGATAAATCCCATTTTATCAGTAGCATCGTAACCAATGGCAAGAGAGGTCAAAAAATGTTTCTTAACGTGATTTTTTCAGATTGGCAGATTTGAGCATACCTATATGCACAAACGAGTTCCGTAGCGGAAGTTACGCAGAATTCCGCGGCCTCGGTCATTTTATTTGTTTGGCTTTATTAGTCCTGGATTGCAATCATTTCAATACGTCCTGTAGGTACAAGCATTTTGATTAGTACAGTCAAGCCCATCGCAAAGTTAAGCTTTGTCACGCTTTTCAGTCCTTTTGGAAATTGATTTTTATTGTAGTTCAGGTTTGTGTTGTTCAGTGACTTCGGATCGTTGAGCTTGGCGTTTGGATCGCAAACTGTTTTGAATGCATTCAAGGGCATGAACACAGGTGGTGTGGAAACGTAAGAGGGTAGTTTCAAATATCTTGTAAACAAGTGATATTTCTAAAAGTGATAATATTGAAACGCAGAGGGGAATCGGTTGAAGGACAGCTGTAATAGACCAGCCAGACAAATCAAGTTCTTCATGCATGTACATTGGTTTAAAGGGTTCTTTTTCAAGACAGCGATGTAGCAAGATCGATCCTCCCGCTGCCTGAGCACTTCCGCTCCATTTCAGCAAAATAATTTCCAGACACCGGGTTCGTTAGTTTACACACCATTCCCGTTTCGATGGTTCGATTATGTTGTGCTCGGCTTGAACAGGCATGTGCTTAGACAGACAATCTCGCACGCACACACACGCACGCACACAGTTGACGTTTACCATGCTTCGTTCCAGACAGCACTGACCAATCAGATTGTGTCACTTGTTATACGACCTTGTGCAGCTTAACCCGATTATACAATTGCCTTACACTTACGATTGCATATAGCCGTGACTCACGTGCTTGTGTACGTGTTGGCTTTTTCACGGGCCTGTCTGTACATGTGCCTGCCGTACGTTTGTACTGAATACACGTTGAACCGTACTAGTGCACCTCCCTTATGTTACCGTGTTTGTGACCGCATCATGTATCATGGGTTACAAAAACAGAGCCTGATAAGAGGAATATTTTATCGACCAGGACGGGTATCTGGAGTTCGTTTTGGTTATTGAACTTTCTTTCCGTTTTTTTCCTCCGTATAATCCATTATTCAACGCTATCGAGGACGCACTTACCCGTATTTGAAGTTAAGTAAAGGTTTTCTTGGAAGAGAACAGAGAAAACACATGACTACCAGAAGGACAGTCTGTCAGGATGCACAGGTTTCTTTTATTACGAGAAATTTGCCAAAGATCCATTGACGATATCAAGACAAATGCTTGTACTTCCTCTGATTGGCGAAATTTGACATTCATGCAACCATCCAAAGAAACTTTAGCTTTATGGTGTTGTTTTTTTTGTAAAATCAATGGTATAAATTATATTTCTATGTATAATTCGTTCGTTTGTGATGTATGGCTCTTAAAGCATGGCGCAATGCTCCTAAACTTTGGTACAATGCCCTAAAACTACGGAGAATACTGTCGAACATTTTGACGCCAAGATGTAGTGAAAGCGACAACACCGCGATGCTTATGCAAGATTGCAATTTCTTTGCGATGATAAGCCTACATATATCACGTGAGGGTAAATTAATGTTCTAGCTTGTTGCCATTACCATGGTGATGTAGTCACGTGAGGAAACCTCGGCGTACATTTACCGGAACACATGGGCCCACGCCACAGTCAACCAACCCGAGAATCGACGGATGAATCGATTTGTCTGGACCGGTGTGGCATACAATCTATCACTCCTCTGATCAACCAACCAACCCACTGACGACAACGAGGCGGAGCGACAGTGGCACGGCAAATGGCCCTATAATTCTGTCCAACAGAATGAAACTCACCAGTTCGTTTTTCAACAAGGCGCGCAGTCATTGTATCAGCTCAGTTGAGGATGGTTACACGTGAAGGCTTTTGTCTGATTGAGATATTGTTCGGAATCGCTGAACTGACAAACGAGTAATCCGTGAAAAAGGGGATCCTTGATATAGTCAGTCTGGATCCTGGATCTCCTTTCTGTCCGAGTGGCCTTATAGTTTGTTCTAAATTCAACGGAAATGCCGTTCGTAGCCAATGTTGTGGACTCTGGAATTCACAAGACTGCCTGTATGGTTTGTATCCAAAAGTCTCGGTTGAGTGAGAGTATTGAGGAGGAAGTCGTTCCTCTCGAGAAACTTGGGTACAATTCGTCAGGACAGGAAACAGTGCAGAAAGGGAACAGGTGGTGGTGTGGTCGCCTACATCAATTCCGAGTGGTCTGGCAAACCTGAGGTTATCTTTGCCTACTTGTGTGATGGCATTGACTGCGTCACGGTTAAATGACATCCAAACTTTTCTCTTTCTTAAGGTACGGCGATCGGTAGTCTGAATCTTATGCTCCCCGAGAGACAAACAGTGATCAGCAACCAAAAGTATGAAAACGTTCTCCGTGTACTGTACTGGATATGATTTTCCACATTCCAGCTAATGTACCACTGATTGATACTGAATAGAGGATATTCATATCCACCTCAACATTTGTTTGGATTGCAAATGGTCTGATAGAGTCTGATAGAGAGTGTTGACTGAAGCGAAATCGGTGATCACGCAGGAATTGCATGAATAGCATGCGACGTTTTACGACTGGAGGACTTGATATATATATATATATATATATATATATATATATATATATATATATATATATATATATATGCCTTAGATTCTGGAATATGCACAATGCAACATCGGAGCACGTTTTCGGAGGTAAATAATCATTTCCAATGATTCATCCTCTAGCCTGTACAAACGAAGGACCTGAGAGAACTGCTTTCAGATGTACATTCGATGTCCGATTTCTGTTTAGCTGTATCGTCAACGATACCAACATTGGGGCTCGGTGAATGTGCACCACTGACGGAGTCCTAGCAAGCCAGCTGAAACAGCTGCACAATGCTCCCAAGGTGTTTAGTTGTGATTTGAACGTTGACCTCCTACGACTTATACTCAACAATAGATTCGGCACTCCATATCGTTTACCGAGTGCCTTCTCATCACCACAAACTCATCCACTGGCCAGCGCAGAGGCGATCAGCATAATTCTAAGCCCTCCAATCACCCTGGAGGCAAGTTGGTCCACCCACCCCACTAACTCAGATCCGAACAACTTGATTGTCACCACCAACCTGTCAGTCTGATCCCAGCACCATCCCCCCGACACATATCCACGCTTCGTGAGTAAGAAAGATATAGTCCCCTAGACGGTGGAAGAATTAGACTTGGTTAGGAATACGCAGTGAACTTTTCACAGAACAAAATATGACGTAGACCACATTGGGACCTGAGTAACGACGTACCCGAGAATCAACTGTTCATCTCTGTATCATTCAGAAGAGATGCCGTACTGGACCCCGACAGTTGACATTTAACACGTGCAATGAGTGGAACGTTCAACGCAGCTCCTGCATCCTGTGTATAGTACAAAAGTCGGCATGCGTTTGTTCTTCTCAAGCCCTACATAGAAGTCACTCACCACAGGGATCTATTGCTATTCGGGCAACGGGCTGGTACCGTTCAAAGCCAGTGACAGAAGGGTGCTGCATGTCTGACAAAACGTAAATGCCAGCGGGGATAGCTTGGTATATGGGTGTTTGACTCACAGTCGTGCACCCCGTATGTGAGTCCCAAGGGAGACTCGGTGAATGTGCACTACTGACGGATTCCCAACGAGCCAGCTGTTTCAGCTGTAGAGTACTCCCATGGTATTTAGTTGTGAGTTAAACGTCAACCTCCTATTACTCATATTCAAATATAGATTCGGCATTCCAGATCGTTAGTCGAGTTTCCTTTATTGATCACAACTTCATATGTTGACACACACACACACACACACACACACACACACACACACACACACACACTGGCCACGACAGAGGTGATCAGCATCTCTGGTCTCACAGACAAGAATCTTCTAAGCCCTCCAACCACCCAGGCTGGAGGTCGATCCACCCAAGTGACCCAGTGACTCAGATCCGAACCACGTGACTGTCACAAACTGTCGTTCAGACTAACCCATCAATCTAATCCCAACACCACCACCCCCCTACACACAAACACACACACACACACACACACACACACAAAACCTTTATTACAATTGGAATGACTCCCGATCCTTTCAATGCAACCATTTCCGTTATGATTTGTACAGGCTCGAGAATGAAGCATTGGGAACAAATGTTTACCACGAAAAAGCTGTGATTTGATTTCACCGTGAAACTGTAGATTGGCCCTTATTTTCCACAGGTTTCAACGGGAACCGAGAAGAGATGGGGACCTACTACAACAATGTTCATTTCCATTTGGGCACTGATGCCAACTGGACTTCAGTAAAATGAGATCAAGTGAAGAGATTGGGTGTGGCAATTAGTCTAGTTGAATCAACCATTATGATGAACGCGTAATTACCATACTGATAAACTTATTGATCGGGCAGTCGATACGGACTACTATAAGAGGTGCACGCAAACAGGCGCACATCACTATGAGTTTGCTCATACCACGGTCGGCTAGTTCCAACCAATCAAACTTCGACATTGAGCCATACGTGTTTGTTGATTCATTACTTGTGGTAGGTCCTACATGGTCACATGCGAACGCAGGTACTGCATGCACTTGCCCATAGGTGATTCACTTTTCTGATTGTCTGCCTACTGATGCGCTGATAAACATATTTGTTGCGTATTGTGTTCGTCCCTAATTCCGAAACATCAGGTGCATCATACATCTCGTCTAAGATTTTCATCTACATGGGGACATGAACAACAACCGTGTAAGGCGAAAAATAAACAATGGGTATTGCCTTCTTGAATGGAGTCGAGTGATGCTGATGGGATGATATCAAGTCCATCAATGCATCCACCCACTGTTGGTACGCGTAGACATAAACTTATTCTGATGAATACTGTTTGAATCTGAAATGATCGAGACTTACTCTGGATGCAAATCTATGTGAATTAGGCATTTGTTTGTCCTTTCATTCTCTCCCATCCGTGTCCGGTGATCGACCCATTGAATCGCACAGAGCGGTTTGAACCAAGGTGTTGTGGGCTTCATGCGGATCGCCATCAGAGTGGAGGAGAGGACGACGATGATAAAAATGATCACGACGAAGGATCGGAGCAGGAGATCCAAGATTCCGACAGTGAATCACATGAAGGCCCTCCACGCGCACGTCTTCAATTTGTGGAGCCCCAAAGTGTACCAGAACCTCGAGACGATCAAATTCTGCTCTTGGTCAGTCAGTGTTTGACCACGGATTCTGAGGCGGATCGACGGGGCCCGAATATTGTCTATCCTCTTCGATATCGCATGCTCCGGGCACTGTGACTTGTGATGGGAAATATGTTTAATATTTGTAAACAGTTCAGAAGAGTTCCCAATGTGTCATGTGTGGTTGAGAGTTCATCGGGATAGAAAGCAGTGAAAATGGAATTGATATGATTTATTTCCTCAAACATTGTAACAATGAGAATAGAATGACAAGTCAGTTTCTGTCTCGTTTTATCACTAAATTCTTTCTTATATTTTGCCCATACATCATTCATGGAAAGAGCTACTTGAACTTCCGTTGTTTTACATTCAATTACCGGGTGTTTAATAACCAGTTCATTATAGAAGAGGACCCAAAACATGGATCTGAAAAATGGGACGGATTAGAGCGTTTAACTTACATTTTCGTTTGATAGATTCATTTTAAGGATCACCTTCCTAAGCCTATGGATTTTATCGTCATGAACTTCTAGTGGTTGCCCGTCAAGGTTCCGGTGTCTGGAGTGTCCATCCATGCATGATTCCTTAAGAACGATTAATACGATTGTGACATAAACACGAATGATGATATTTTAGTAGTTCAGGGAACATCTGTGTTAGTTGTCAGTGCGTACAATAGGTAATAACATGACTCAAGAAACCGGCGAACCTCTGAAACATTACAAATCACTCTTAGTAAGAGAAATACTCAATTGTGAATACTCTAAAATTCCCCAAACGCAGATCAAAGACTTTATGTGCATTCAGCAATTCATTTTCGGGGTTGCAGACGACAATCCACGGGAAGCAATGTTGAAAGATGATGCTGAAGTATTACCGTGGGATAAAGCGTGTGAACTGGCCTAATATGAAGGAGGGGATTTCTAATCGACCAGCGGGGTTTCAACGTTTAGTTGCACGTCAGAGCTCGAATGAGTTGTCCTCCATGCAGGAGCAGAACAATACAAAAATATCACTTTGCTATCGCTGTGGAAGTGCCTCCCATAAACTCCATTATCTCTCGTGTCCAGATCGTGCGGCAGACTGCCAAAATTGTCTCAAGATTGATAACTTTACTCGTGTGTGTCGACCACAAAACGTATTCATTGTTTCTAACACATTATCGGTGACGGATCGATTACCTGATCAATAGCAGGACTACCAATACGCATTCTGTCCTACTTATCGCATTTCCGCTAACTAAGTGAATGCATCACAGGTGACTGAACCAAAACCACCCTCGCTAAGATATCCGGAGCATTATTTTTCACACACCGTGCAAAAATGTTTCCTTACCAATAGAATCAGATTTCGTATCACCCATAACTACTGTGCCATCTACATTCTTCGAGCAGCATATTTCTACTCATTCACTGTATCCTTCCTGCCACTACATTTGAAAGTTATACAAAAAAATACCCTAGATATCAGTGGCTACAATACTGTGCGATTATCCTTCCAAACATTTCGCACCCATGTGGCTATTTATTTGTCTAAAACCAATGATAGACCGCTACTGGGTCGGAATGCTTCGGGAATAGTTCCAGATATCCAGAAAATGACGGTCAGTGCTCTCGATGTTTCAGTATGGAACTCTCGTTACCCGAAGTTATTCGAGCAATCAGTGCTTTCTTCCACACGAATTTACCGGAAAATTATAAGAATTTTACTACTTTTGTGACGACAGAGGATTTACTTCAGTGCAAGATTTTCCCAGTGGGACTCAGTTTCACTGTGGCAGCTTGGCAGAAGCTTATGACTTAGGCTCCGGGTAGCATGACTGGCGTTGTCGTATACGTCGACGATATTTGTGTATTTGGTGTTGTCTTGATCCGGAAAAACATGATGAGAGAATAGATGCTGTGCTTAAAATATTTCAAGAATCGAGTTTCCAACCTAATGATTGCAAATGCACGTTCAGCTCTTCCCTTGTGCATTTTTTGTTGCATCCATAAGGTTGACTCATCCTTTAAAGGGAGATAGTCGTGTAAACGTGAGTAAAGTGAGATGGTCTAGATTGTTCCACCTTTTGCAAACCTGATGCCATGAACTTTGAACATTTTCATTTATTCTGCATTGCCACTTCTCACTGTTTGGCCCCACAATCCTTTTGGAACCGTCGAACTCACTTATCCAGTCGCGTTATCTCATTTGGTTGTTTGCTTAGATGCTTTGTGAACGAGTTACGAATAGACACTGGACAAAAGATGATGATGTGATGCACTGTTCCAACTGTCAGTCGGAGTTTTCACTGATCAATCGAAAAGTAAGTCATTACATTTTGATTACAACCGCTGGCTCATCTCCAGCGGACGCTGAAATTGACCGAAGTCGACTGTATATTGAAAAGTATGAGATGAAACGAACTATAACAAATAATCAAAAATACCAAGATATATGTAATCCCATGTGTGGGTAGTACCAACTCTTATTCAGTTAGAGTAGCAGCCTGTGCGATCGTCTCCGGTGTTCATGCTCACCCTTTCAGCGCGCCCATCACTCACGTTCAAATATTTGAGGCGTTTTCACAATTTGCATGTTATTCATGTGTACGTGGACAACAAATGATCGCCTCATCGCTATCACTATTAGCAAACACGACAAAAGGTCATATCACAAACCAACCAATCGATTCACTGTTCGAAAACTTATTGATTTTATACTTCCCTATTTACTTGGTAGTACAAATTTTACGTTTGCTTGCACTCAATGAGGATGCCAATCTACGGACAGTCTGCTTATTCTTCATCAGAGTACTAAGACCATGCAAACATCTTTCAAAGATGACAATTCTATCACACGAATTCGTCACCATGATGGAGAATCTGCAACCGTTGTTACGCACAGAGTAAGAGAACAGGCAGAAAGCCTACCTTCATATTGGAAAACTGCCGAATCAATTCGAACATCAGCGTGACGAGAGAACATTCCTAATCAGATTGGGAAGGTGATATTTAGTCAGAAAACTGCCCAAAACACATTTGGAAAACAGGTTGGCGAACAACGTCGTTTTCGGTGATTCCTAATCATGCCGATACAACACAATGCATATGACTAGATGCATAAGGGATATAGTCAGCAAAAATAGCGTCAGGGGTCATTGTGTACATCTAATGTGGTACAGGATTATCCGGAGACCAGATGTGAACAGACTAACACGTTCTCAGCGTGTGAGCTTTCGGACGCTCTTGGACCTGACGTTGGATGGTTAGTGGGTCATTGTAGCCTGAGTGCATGCACAAATTTCTTCTGAGCACATAGAGGAGGGTCGTGGAGGCGAATCCTTACCGCTTCCGCTGTGGCGAAGATGCGAATTCTCACTGATCTTGGCACCCGAACTCGGACCGTATACGGGGGCGAAATGCTTGATTCACGTTTAACACGGTACCATTATGATTCAGAAATGCATATTCCGCATGCTTGTTCGCTTTTGTCTTCATTTTGACACTGTGCTCAAACCGCATGTATTATAGCTCTCCGTCCGTTCCGAATGTGGTTTTTCACTCGTTTTTGTCTTGAACACAAAAGCACTGTCATCCTTCGTATTCATATCACAGTCGTGTTAACCGCTCCTAAAGAATCCCGCATAGATACACAGTCCAGACACTGGATCATTGATAAGTGCTCACTAGAGGTTCGTGACGGTAAAATCCGTGAACTTACGAAAGTGATTCTCGAAATGAATCCATCGAACAAAAAATGTGAATTGGACGCTCCAGTCTGTCCCATTTTTCTGATCCATGTCTTGGATACTCTCCTATAATTCGCAGGCAAATAGGTACCCGATAACTGTACGAAGAATAACTTAAGTTCAAGTAGATTTTTCAATGAATGATGTGTGGGCGAATTATGAGAAAGAGTTTAGTAATAAAAGACTAGATGGAAACTGACCTGTCATTCTCTTCCCGAGTTACAGTGCTTATGGTCAAAGCTTCCGAAGCAAAAAAAAATCACATCATTTAATTGGCCACCGATTTCTATCCCGGTAAACTCTCAATCACACGTAGCACATTGGAAGCGCCTTTAAACTCTCTGCAAATATTGAACATGTTTGCTCAATGCAGGTTTGTGCATCATTCAGTGAAAATCAAGGATCCAGGAAGTGAAAGAGAACATCGTCAGAATAAATAAGTACCATCCCCTTTCCGACCATCAGCCAAAGTGCCCGGAGCGTGTGATATCGGAGAGAATAAATGGTCTATGTGCCCTGTCGATTCACCTAAGGGATAAAGATCAGGCTAGTTTTGAACAAAATTGAAACTGTACTTCGCTATGCAATCGAGACTACAATTCAATCGCATCAGTGAATTGAATTTCACAAGTTAAAAAGCTCAAACGAATTCAACCGCAAAATTTTCTTGCAGAGGAAAGCTGGGTGCCCTAAAAACAGTGGTTTTCAGTTACGCCTAGGAAACAACTCGTTTGAGTTGCTTTATTCGGACGTGAGCTGATACTCAGTTCGTTTGAGATATTCTCTTATCAGGAAATCCCCATTCTTGGTTGGCCCACTGTTCGTAGTTTTAACTGCGTAGTGATTACTTCAGAAGCGATACTAGGGTTCATGAAACGAATGGTTGTGTAGCATACTTCAGAAGGATGCGGCAGTTTGCAATTTATTTCATAAATTACTTTTCGATAAATTGTTATGCATCACCGCCAGCTATTCATTAACGTTCGCCTAATATTCATGTCCTCTCGTTCGCAGCATCATTGTCGCCAATGTGGAGGGATATTTTGTCACAATTGTTCTTCTTATCGCGCATCACTTGCTGCCAGCAAGGATCCCGTTCGTGTATGCACCTCATGCTACACGGAATTAATCGGAAGGGGCTCATACTGACTTGTCTCGGCTATCTGCCTCCGTCATTCATTAATGTAGGAAACAAATCCGTTCGCATTTGACACAGTCCATCTGGGATCGTAAATCTATTGTTCACTTTGACATCAGTATCAAGCAGAACCTCGTTCTACTCGTGACATTTCTCTGGCGCAGAAAGTTACCGGTTATTCCAATACACTTACCACAGTCCGTTATATTTCTTCCACATGGATCTCACTCCGTTACTCATCCGAGTATCTTCGGCACATATGCAATCACGCATCCCGTCACGTGGTTTTTGTGTATCTGTTCTACTCCCGCTTTTGCTTTGTAACGAATCTGCCACCAATAGCAGACAGAACAACAACAATCACGCATCCTCCTCTGAATCGCACACGAGAGCACATTTCTCGATTGTATGTGCTTAATTGGCTGTGTTACGCATGTGAAACTGACCCAAGTGTGATTCACGAGTAATAGACTTCTGATATCAATGCGCATTATCCGTTCATAGACAGTCCGGATACTGGAGCCTTATTGGATGCACACTAGATGTTGCTGATGGTAAAATCCTAGAAATTTTAATGGAAATATTGAAACGAATCCAAGAGATAAAAATGCGAATTGAACACTCCAATCTGTCCCATGTTTTGAGATCCATTACACACATCATTACTATGGCCACTAGTTTCTGTCCATCATCGTATAGCGTTAAACAGTAGGACAAGCCCCATCGACCACTACCCTTCTCACTATGTTTTACTTAGAAATAGAAAGAATGAATATTCAAGGTGGACAGTGAGTGGACTTACAGGGGTGGGAAAAGGAAAGAACACCCTAGTAGCCGACACACGGAATACACAGTCTGACTGTACAATTGCACATCGATCAATCACTGTGATTCGACAGAAAGTGACAACACGATCACCACTGTTCGCAGTTCGCTGCCATATCCTTCACTGTCTCCAGCCAACCGGTTCAGGGATCTTTTGGACCCCAACCACGAAGGCGTGAAGCACCTTTTCTTCCTAAGTTCGCTGTACATTTTCTCATTCCTCGCTGTTGCCACATCATCTGTTGACCTCCACGTGGCTTCTTCCATCCCCGAGGAGGAACGTATAATAGGGCACGGTACAGTAGACGTGTGTCTGCCATACGTAACACGTGCCCTCCTGTAATGGCGTTGACTGCGTGGCTGTTAAATGTCATCTTAAGTTGTCGCCTTTTCGAGGAGCTATGATCAGTAATTTGTATAGAGCTCTTTTCTACTCCCAGAGTGTCGTCGACCTGTTCTTTGACGCTTTCATATCCATCCTGGTTCCATTATTGTCTGACTGTTTGTGCTTTGTTGTTGATGATTTTAATCATGTCCCTACGTATCCCTTACTTGCTTTGGATCTAAGTGACCTCTGTCTTTTTCCAACTTGAGGGAGCGCTGTTTTAAACAGAATTATCACAAACCATCTCGATCTTTTCCACTTACAACTGAAAGCTCCTGTCTCAACGAGTGATCACGCTCTCATTATCATCAGACCCTAAGTTTATTCACGTTCAGCACACTTTTCACTCGTCAGGACAAAACAACTGAAGATAACCTCTAGAAATCTGTTACTTACCAACATTACTCTTCTTCGGAGAACCCTTTCTCTTCTTACTTCGTGGTTTTCCTTGGATTACTCTGTTTGCCCGCTAGACCTATTGACGATGACACTGAGTGAGGTATTTGATTGGTGTTGTCCTATGGAGACTGCATTTAGTAACAACGGCGGAATAGCTTCTCCACTAGTGAAATCTCTGAGAAGGGAAAAAGAACGTACCTATAAACTAAACGATCAGGCTTCGGTGAAACGACACTCCATCCTCATCAGACAAGGGATTTGACGGCCGAACAAGACATTTGTCCACCAGTTCTTTTGTACCACCAATAGCAAACTTCTCTGGTAGGGAATCCGGCTTCTATGTGGACAACGGGTCCGATAAAAAAACCGCGACATAGATGCCGACAGCCTGAACGCCGCGTTTATTCATCCTTCATCGGATACCGTGCCATCCTATTTTCCTTCTGTTCCCTCAGATATAGAGCCATTTTCTTCAGAAATAGTCTTCAAGCTTCTTCGAACCTCAAAAACAACTTCTGCTGTAGGTCCAGACGGTTTACCCTCCACAGTTCTCAAATTTGGAGCACTTCAGCTTTCCGGAATCATGACTTCCCTCATCAATAAAACTGTTGATGTAGGTGCCATTCCTGCCTCCTAGAAACCCGTTACAATAGTGCTTATTCTCAAACACTTCAAGTCCAACATTTAGTCAAAACGTTTTCGTCCCATGGCCATCACTTCTGCGCTCAAGTTGACCGAGCGTGCTATCCTAAGTCGATGGCGTTCCTCTCTTACAGTTCCAAATGACCCCCATCAGTTTGCCTACAAACTCACCAGATGCACTCTGGATGCAGTTGCTTCAGTTTGCCATTTCATTTCAAACAACTGGAATCGCTCCATGAATTCCGTCCGATGTGTTTTCCTCTACTTCTCTTCCGCATCCTATTCGGTTCCCCGTTCTCTACTTCAAAAGTTAGAATCCTTTTGCTGTCCCACTTCTTTACTTTTTTGGTTGGAAGCCTATTTTTCCAACAGAACGCAACGTACTAGAATTGGTACAAGTTTATCGAGTCCTTTGATTAACAACTCAGGTGTTCATCAGTGTGCCGTTCTTTCCCCCTTTCTCTATATTAGCGACTTGACCATTGCACCACCTGCACAACTTTCTAAGTACGCCGATGACGTCTTGCTGTGCCAACCTATCTCCAACCAACAAGACTTGAACTCTTTTTCTGAGAACTTATGTAATATTTAGAATTTTTCATCCCGTTCTGGACTACGCCTCAACACTTCAAAATGTTTTGGGTGTACTTTCTCCCTTTCTTTCTCCTCTTATCCCAATGAGCAATCAATCATCAACAGTGTCGCAATTTCCAGAGCTGATTGGGTCAAATAATTGGGCGTCACAATCAGCTCCAATTTACAATGGTCTTCCCACATTCTTGATTGTGTTTAAAAACTGCATAGACTGTCTTTTCAAATTCGTAGGCTAAGGCAGTTTTGGTGACACACAAGCTGTCATTCTTTCTTTTATCCATCAATATGTTCTACCAGTCCTACTCTACTGCTCTCCCGTAATCTTTCTTGGTCTACTTAAGAAAGATTTTATCATTCTACGCCGCGGCCTAGCCACTATCAGTCGTGTCTTTTTGATTTCCATGGGCTGTCTTATCTCTAAAGCTTGCGATTTCCACATTATAGCCTGTGAAAAATTCGCCAAGAAAATTCTTGCGAACCCCCACCCATCCCCTGTACCGTGACTTATCTGCGTGCCGTTCTCATCCCTCCACACGTTTTGAATTAAGACTTAGCCCATCTTGCATAATTGTCTATCCTAACTTTACCGTGCCTTGCTTAGCACGTGTTCTGGTTGACAAAATAAAAGTCACAGAGGAACTTCGCACTGACCTCGGTGGCTAAATCAGTTTTATTTCTACAATATTTATTTTGATGCCCATTTCAAAGTGTCACTGATCAGTTTCCCTTCATTTGACTGAGATTTGAGTTTTTGTTAACTTGTTAAAGTCTTCAGTACAATACAAGATAGACCATAGGGAATATTTTATCTACGGTAATTCTGATAGAAAGGTGCCGAAATTCGGATCTGGTGTATGAATGAGAACGACGAAGATAAGTTAGGATGTAGTGGATGTGTCTTGTCTTGTGGGCTTGAATAACGCAAGATTCCTTATGCTGGTTGGGAACTTCATTCAGAAGAAAATCATAGGGGAGAGATGAAATATGGCTTATAATTACCAATCCGCGGTAAAGTCTTGTTTTAAAAAGCCGAACGAACTTTTTGGTGAACAACACTGTGATGGACATGCTTTTGGTTCACCACATCAACGGCGTTTCCTGGTTAGTCAACAAGAGAATTTTGTTTCTCACATTATAAATCGGGTAATCTGACTGGTACAAGAGGCCTTAGAAACCACCGAAGAATTAGTAATGATTGAGATTTCCTTGTTGCACGCTATAACGATATAATGATTGCTTTTGCCGAAGAACTGACTTTTGACGAATACGATAAGAACGGACGATGGTCAAACGGTCACCATTATGGGCTTTTAACTCTTCTGTCGAGTCGTGCTTCCACCACCGGTCACAATCCACAGTTGATAGCCCAAAACTAGCGGCAACCCCCTTCCTGAAATGCTTTACGACGATTTTACAATAAAAAGGAAGTTAATAAATTTAAAAACAATTGTTAGCGGTGTGATAGATATTCATTGAGGATTTTATAGGCATGGAAAATAAGACGGGAGACAATACTGCACCTTGGAGTAATCCAGAATTATTGACGAGGGTTTTGGAACATCTGTTTCCTACCTTTGTTTTCTATGTTCTATTGTGAAAATAATTGGAAAGTCAGGCAAGAATTTACGAGATACAGTTGATAGCTTCCCGTTTTTGAAGAAGTGAACGAGGTACTGAATCAAAAGCCAAGTGGTAATGATGAAATACACAGCTGACAGATATGGACTTAGTGATGAAGTGAACTGACGAGGCGACAGCATCGAGGGTGAATGTTTTGGGTCTGTAGGCTAATTGGCGAGGATCCGGAAGAGCATTCAGGAGGGTTGGGAGACGACCAAACATAGCTTACTTAGCAATTTTCAGTGCTACCGATGTGACAACCTTGGGACGAAAACGGTTTTCTGTGGTGTTTGTGTTTGGGCTCTTGGGAATCAGGATGGTGGTGACTGGTCCTCGGAAATCAGGGATTGAACAGTTTGATACGGATGCATTTTGACAACATCGGCGTGGGTCACGCAAGCTGAGCAGCACCATCCGTGAAAGTTGAAAGGGTGAGTCCATCTGGACCTGCAGATGACGAAGTTTTAGATTTCGGAATGATTTCAAATGTATCGGAAATAGAGAAAGGTTCAATGTGTGTACTTACGTGAAGAACACGAGGGAAAACAGCCGCCGAATGAATGTTTGAAGGTAGAAGTGAGGTGGTCTACAGCCATGTCATCGTTGCAAGGTTTAGTTTTCTAACCACAGCTTAACTTCAAACTGTGCCATAAAAACTTGGGATCATTGGTTCCCAGAAATTGTGCGGCAAACAACACATCCACCCGTCTTTTCTCTGCCTTGATTAGGGGCAAGCAGTGTGTGGGTTGTAAACTTCAGCGATACCTGTAGGCGTGTTCATTTTGTCATCTGTCAAATTCGAGTGGTGGAAAGGGCCATCGTGAGTCCAGGCACAGGGCTTCTAATTGTACAGCTGAGGTTGGAGATAGTACGAAGCGTATCAGTAAAGAGTGAATAGGAGGAAAGCGTTGAAAAGACAGCCGATGGCTGCTCTTAGTATTGAGATGGTACTGGGCGCAAATTTTCGAAGGCGAAATTTTACGGGATTCGTTTCTTTGAATGATTTGTGAGCAGTGTGTGAATAGATTTTCCGTCTCAGAAGAAGTGGGCTGTGATCGTTTGTACAAGTAGGAATTTTCAGTTTGAGAGAGAATAATTGAGGATGATTGGTGGTTACGTGATCCAACACGGAATTTGCTCTCGTGGGGAGCCACTGGTATCCGTTAAACTGGTCGAAAGTATCGGGTATGTACTGGTATGAATAAAAACAGGTAAATTTTCATCAAAAAGAGGAGTTAGTGATGGTATAAGAGCATCATAGAAGGAATTGATGTCTGACTGGGCAAATGGGTGCAGAATACATGTTGCTTATAACTGTACTTCGGAAACTAATGAACCTCGGAAAATACTGAATAGCGAAACATTTTATACAGTTGAAAAAGTTTTCAAATATATCCATAAACTTGCCGCTCCTTATGGGTCCATACATCGCTCGTCTAACCGGTATACTTCTTCTGTGGTACCAAGTTCTGAAACGAAAACGCCGATTGTGTAGTTTTTGCTATTTACTTCTAGAATCATGCTGCATCTGAACTGTTGCCTACGGCAGAATGGTGAATATATAGTTCTGTTTTGTCGCAGAGGCGATAGCAATCAACAGATGACAACCCACACGCTACCAACAAAAAGATCTCCATGTCAGCCGGGCTGTTGATTGGTGATGGAAGCTGCGCTGCGTGTAGATACCTTTGTATTTCCTACAGAAAATATGTCTATATATGGCCGTCATTCCGTCAGCCCCTATTGAGATAAAGCTAAACAAATCAGGTAATGTAGCTACCATGTGGTCTATTTCCAAGATTATTTCGGGAAATAGGTAGTCCAGACGTTTTAAATGAATTCGTTAAGGGGCCCAAAGTCATCCTGTGAGGTTGTGACAAATATTACACAGTTAGGTAGCTTTTGTTTACACTGGCCTCCACCGATGCAGGCAGCGGTCGGTGGGCCAGTTCATGATATGCACGTTTGAAATCCTGACCATCGTGCGTTGCCCTACAGGAAGACATAAGCTTCCCGTTTGAGATCAACGCTTTCCGTTTGCCGGATGGCTGAAGACGAGTAAGCTAGGTGCTGCGATCGGTGGCGCACCTGTGTTCCAACCCTTCAATCGTCTGCACAATACTTTTTACTTGCTTTTGCTCAACTGTCTTCTGTTGGCGGATGAGTCGGCTTTATGAATATCTCGTATCACAGCTGACCATGCGCAGCGGTTGGAAGCGAGTTCGGCGCGTATCGCGATCCAGTTTTTCTTCCATCCGCGAGATCCATAGACCGACCTTGAGTCTAGGTGCTCTACATCCTTCTCTACAGTGTTGATCCAAGTTTCAAGGTGGAGAATCAAGGCCATTTACGAAAATCAACGCCAATTCGGTCATGCTTTATTTTTATGTTGATATCTGGTTGGTTTCAAATAACGACGTAGCATAAGCATTAAGTTTAGTGAAAAAATTCATTCCACTTCTACAGTGTTAGCAGATTTATACTAACCAGGGTGCTGAATAACGAGCCTGGAATTTTGAACGCTGTTCCGGCAGACGAAACGATTTGTCGGAAAATTTCCCAATGAACACACTTAGGGGACGCAAATCGACAAACAAGCTCGTTTTCAGTGATTCATACTCATGCCAAGAGATCATAACAGATCACGACAAAAATAGTGTATTGGACCAGTTAGATAAATAGGAAGTGATAGAGAATAATGGTTCCAAGAAACAAAATAAACGAAAACCGTTGTAATCCTGGATTAAATTAAAATGGGATGAGAATTATTTCTCACGTGTTTTGTCGGTTTTCACGCTGGGCCGTAGCCTGTTGTAGGGTGGAGGGTGAGCCAGTACAGCTTAACAGCACATACAAATTGGTTTTGAGCAAGCGCAGATGGGGGTTGTGCAGGCGGATACCGACAACCTCAGCTATGGTTAGTATACGACATTTTACCGGTCTTGATTGCCTACCCCGAACGTTACACGGGGCATGGAAAGCCTCAGTCGCGTGTACTGTGATCAGCCTGAGCAAGGTGTGAAACGGCAGCGTTAGTGAGTGACTTAACTGCTTCAATGTTTATTCATGCAAGGTAGTGTTTGCCGATGCGTTTAGTCAAATGCCTGGTCGTGCGACCGATGTTCGTTGTATCACAGGAACAAGTGAATGAATAAACATAGAATATGGCTGCAGAATCAGGCACTTTGTTTTCCAGACGCAAAAGCAATACTGGCTGGGATTCAAATAAGAACCGGATCTTGGCTGCATAGAACGTTTTGCTGAATACCCCTGACAATCTTTTATCCACAATCTCCGCTAACGTATCACCTTTGAGTGACCAACAGATGCTTACCGGTTTTCTTTCCACCCCAAACTTCCTTGAGATTTCTACTCCCATTCTCATCATCTCAACTGACCGATCCGGGTAGCCGTCTTGGATGAAGATTCTTCGCACCGTTTGCAGTTCTTCTTCAACGTTGTCCTCCGAGCTTATTCTCCTGGTTCTGTTTGTGAGATATCGAATTAGATGCTTTTTTCATCTTATGAGGCACAAAACTATGGAAGTGAATGTATTGCGCATTCCACGTTGATTTTCTGTGTACTGACCGACCGATTGAGTGGTCTTCACTGCCACTCATCTGAACGTGAAGGGAGGCGATTATATTGTCTGACTCGTTCTGTTGTAAATCGTAAGTTTGTGTTGAGCTGAATTAAACCTATCCAGCAGTTGACTTATGTGATCTTCTGAATTGATTGCACAAAATGTCATCCATATAGCTTTTGTATACAAAACAGTTTCGGATTGAAGGTTCCAGTGGGCCATTTTCTAACTTCGCCACAAAGATACCCGTGAGTAGTGGTCCGAGTCTGTTTGTTAAACTTGAACTAAATGTTGTACGTGCAGAAAAACGGTAACGGTTTCAGGTCCATGGGGATGTCTGTCTCAGTTGCGTTTCTTTCAATATAGTCACATGGGTAGTCGATGGTTTCACCTATTGGGATGCTGGTGAAAAGTGAACTATCGTCTAACGAAAACATCCGTAGTCCTTCTACGTTTACATCTTTCACGCAATTTATGAATTCAAATGTCTTTGAGGCTGTGCTTTGACATTGTCTTACCGGTTCCAGCAACATTGTCAACCATTTAGTCACCACATGGTATAGTGAATTGCACATGTCGAGGATAGGTCTTAAGGAGACCCCACTCTTATGCGTTTTCGGTAGCAGTCCATGCAATCTGTGAACGGTTGTTCTCTTAGGGTGTATTCGTTCAAATGTGACTGAGTCTGTCATATCTTTTTGACTCAAACGTCGCAACAAGTAGGACAGAGACTTCTCTATTTGTTGAGTTGTATCTTTTTCTGTGACCATTTTCGTGAATTTAGATGTGTCATTCAAAATGACATTCATTTTCACAACATAGTCTGACCTGTTGAGAAGCACTATACCTGTTCCTCTGTCCGGCTTCGGTATGATGGTGTCACTATTCTTTTTTGATTCTCTCAACCGTTGCATATGAACTGTCCGCAGTAATCCTTTTGTTAGCGGCTTAGCTGTATGATATTGATAACATGTATTTTTATTAAGGTGGATTTAAGGTTCTGCAGCTCCAGCTGTGACGATGGGACTATACTCAAAAGCTGAGTATAATTGTTCTCAAATTCCATTTCCATATCTAGTTATTTGCTCTGGCTGCTTGGTCAGTATAATTTTGGTCCCAAGGATAAAACCTCTAGCAACATTTTGTCTAATTAAAGGTCAGATAAATTATGTACGAAATTTTCAGGTTTTGATGAGAAATCATTCACTGGTTTTCATCCTTCGATCCGTTTGAACAACATTTGTCTTTTAGGAACAACTTGATTATTCACAACCGATTGAACATAATCTTCGAACGTTTGCTTTTCATCCACTGACAACTGATCCAGAATTCGAGAAGATATCACGAGTGTCCGTTCGACTCCCTATTTGTCTACTTGGTCTAATCCGTTGACTTGTCTTAATATATTGTGATCTCATGGCATGAGTATGAATCACTGAAAACGACCTTGTTCACCAATCTGTGTTCTCGAAATGAATGGTGCTATGAATGAGTTCGAAGGTGCCGACTAGAACTGGGGTCCTTAGGCTAGGGTGTACGCAGGCACACTGCTGCAAGATCTGTGAAATCCGGTATTTTCGGAGCGTACGTGAGAACGGGTAGACAAGGCCGGATAATATACGATACGGCCCGGATCGCTCCGAGAAATTTTGGTGACTGGTGTAAAATCGTGTGCAATTGAAAATTTCTCACTCCACTGTTTTTTCTATTACCGTTTTTCTCATGGACGTCCTAGCGTTTTTCCTAATAACACTGGTTTTGCGCTAGCACAGTTTTCGTCTTGAACACTGTGTTTCCCTCTTTTTTCGTTGGGAGAGTCTCTTCTACCGAGTTTTTTCACCACTTCGCATGATAGTTAAATGGACTGCTTTGCTTCAATTTGTTTTAATACGGCTCAGTCTTGATTGATCGTTCCTAAAATGACCGCTGGTGTCTTTTCCTGCTCTGAAGTCATTTTTAACTGTTACGCTCAGGATTTTTATTTGTTTGACCTGATTAAGCTTGCAGAACGTTTCCTCTTGGAACGACTTGACAGGTATTTTTGCGATTATTCTTTGCTTTATTGAGTGATAATTCTGTTATTGTCAGATTTTTCTGTCACGTCTACTTTTGTTCTCGGTTTCGAGATTCATGGCACTACGCGTTGCTCAACACCTGTAGTCGTTAGCCGGGATTGGTTTCGAATTTTTGCAGTCACATTTGGCTCCTACATTACTCTGATTTCGTCTTCTGTGGAATAGTGAGAGCCAAGAGGAGTTCAAAAGCAATTACATTCGGGGACTTGGTCGACAATGGCAAGTCCTTCATAATAGCTTTTTGGTTCACCACTCCAGGTCTAATGGCTCTAGTCGGTATAGTTAAGGCTCGAAGTTCAAATTCTCTCAGTCGGCTTTGACCGTTCCGAGTGGGCGAAGTGGACAGAGCAGGTGAAGTCACACTGTGATCAAATACTCACTTCGAGGGTCACGATGGAAAACGAGAGCTGTAGTGCAGGTACAACAGTGCAAACATATCCCAAGTTTAATCATTCCGTAGCGGAATGCCCCACAGAAACCAGTCTGACCAAATTCGAAAGCCAATTGTGAGATCACACTATTGCTTAAAATGAGATGTGTTTGGCCTTTTTTGTTAACGTTTTTATCTACCAACGTTTTTCAGAAACGTGATTTGGTCACAAGTTTATTCGGTGCAACGAAGTGGCCTTAAAAGGCTTGAGATTTAGTTATCAGCCTGTGTGAGGACGGATCAGATAACACAAACCGCCACCGGCGTCCAAGCGGACACCTCATCTTTGTGTCCTGGAAAGCGATTAGGGTCTTCCTCGAGTGTGAACCGGTCACCGAATTCGGGCGAAATTTGGGGGAAACGCACGGAACTTATCATCAGAAAAAGTCATACAACTTCAGCAAGTTGCCATGAAAATAAAAAAGGTTATTCGAATTTTACAACAAACCCGTGTTCCCTTGGGCTTCGTTGGCGCTCTATTGCTAATAAAGAGTGTGAAGCTAGAATTGCCCGAGGTGAAATTAGAAATCACACCAACTGGCAATGCAAATATGGCGAAACGCATAGGGAAGCAACTTTCGGATCGCAAGCGCATGAGTAGTCATCCTCAGTTGATCGAATGTTGTAAGGCGACGGAGTTCGATCGAACGTGTGGACTTTCACGATCGATGAGCATATTATGTATTCATAGTCTGACGTGGAATGAACTGTGTTCACACAATGTTGGTTGTGTGAAAACTAACTTCGTATTATCGATCACATGTCCGATTAAATGAACTTTGTCTTGGACTAAAGTTTTATCGCAGAAGGACCACAAGGAGGTAACACGAAGTATGTCGAAAGTTACACTATTCGCACAAATGATCACGCACGCAATAATGGCAGGTGCTGTGTATTCCACCAGAATGAGCATAAGTAATGTTTATCCATCCCTTTTTGACTGCTTGATAAACGTGAGTCCACCGGTTTTTCACTGAACACATCATGACACCACACTGTTCCCGACGAGTGGCAGAATAGAAGTTATGGCGTTAGTGAGGCTACAATATATGATTTTCTACGTGAGAGGGTAAGTACTGATCATTGTTCACATCGGAGTTGATTTGCAATAAAATTTTACATGCCCTCAAGGCATTTTATATGCACCCTACGGGTCCTATTTTTCATTCCGTGCCAATTGCAACAGATCCAACATTTTAATTGTCCTACAGATTCAGAAGGAGTTGGTAGTCATAATTTTAATTTGTTACCGCACGCAATAGAGCTGTCGGAAAGCTGTCTAGACCACCAGCTTCATACCCTTTAGATTAGAACTCCTTGTAGACTTCTGAGGAATTGGCTACATGCTGGTATTTGTCAGTCGATAATCTCGGTCTCACTGCGACGTTCACCGGCGAACATGACGTCATTATGTACACAAAACAAAGTCAAGGTAATTAGGCCTAAAACCTATAGCCCGGGTGGATTTTTCGATAATTTACCTATTGACAGGCGTAAAAGTAATTCAGTGCAGAATCTACTTTAAATGGGCTTAGACAAGGCTCTAACGTATCTTCACATCTTAATGAACCCTGCACGCGACGGAATCCGATCACATTTGGCACAACCAACCTGGGGCCTGAATTCAATTTTTTTACTCTGCCATAAGTGTCACGCCTAACATTGTTCTACTTGTGGCATTTTTCTGACCCCAAAAGTTTCCTGTATAACCAAGTTTCCTATGTGTATACATTCAGTATGAATTCGGACACGGATAACAAACCGATGTCATTTGGTATCTGTGATGAGACGTGTTAGCTTAGTGCTGGTGGACAGCCAAGTCACGTTGGTAGTAAGCACCGGCGCGGTACCAACCCTGAGGTTTGAGAAAAAGGAATCCGGATTGACAGAACAGCCGATCGGTGAACGGGATCGATGGCAGAGGGATGAATCCTGCCAGTGTTGTTAAAGCCTCAGGGTGTGGACGCCCACACCCGTCGAACCAATGCATTGCGTACGCTGAGTGGAGACATAGAACTACAAACCATGTTCTTTGTTTTTCGCCAATAAAACGACATGATTCTAACGCACAACAGAGTTTTGGATGCATAATGTCGGCCTCAAAAGGACTCCGTTATTATGCATGCAAAACTCGGCTTATCACAAACTTGCCCGGTGGCTCGTCGAAATCCTTACCCCCATTCGGAAACACATAACACCATTTGGTCTACAAGAATCATTCGAAATCGCGAATTTGCTAAACAGTATTGCAGTGAGTTCGGATAAAATGTATTCCGTCGATGTTGGGTCACTTGTTACAAAGGTACCTCTTCGTGAACCAGTAGATTTTCAATCTGATTTTATTTCTTCGCACAACTTTCATTTGCCTATTCCTGTTGAATACTTGAAAGAACTCATTCTTCATGCACAGAAAACATTCGGTTCAATTTTGAAGGCAAAGCTTACAAACAAACTGATGGTGTGGCCATGGGAAGCCCTCTGGGCCAAACCGTGGCAGGTGTATTTTTAGGCATAATCGAAAAACAGCTCTGTGATAATATTTCCCAATTTCTATTTTACAGACGAGACGCTGATGATATTTTAATTTTTACGACTGAAGAATGTTTTATCCGTTTCGTTAACGTTCTTAACTCTATTCGCCCTAACCTCAGTGTATCTCACGAAGAAGAACGCGATAACAGTTTGTCCTTTCTAGATATTCTATTAACCAGGCGTCAGGATGGGACTCCACAACGCAGAATCCACCGAAAATCAACGTGGGGCGGACGTTATTAACAATTTTCCAGCTTCGCTCCAGTCGCTTACAAACGTGGATTGGTCAGAACTCTCTTCAACAGAGCCCAGAGAATCTGTATAGACGATCAAATACAAAACGAAGAAGAAGTCATAAAAAGAACGCTGCTGGCCAACGGTTATCCGGAAAACTTTATCAGACAACATCAGAAGCCGAGAAGGAACGTAGAGAAGAAGCAAGTTTTTATCACTTTGCCTTTTAAAGGAGATCATTTATTTAATCAATGAAATTGTAATCTTAAGTCAGCTCCAAGGCACACATACACAGCGGCGCAGTTGCGTTTGCTGCAGACGACCAAAAGGTTATGTATTCAAAATCACTCAAACAGTCTTGCTGATCCCAATGTCTCACATATTGTCTATCAGTTCACTTGCAGTTGCGGTGACGTATACATTGGCAGGACGGATCGTTGCTTGACTCAACGAGTGTCAGAACACATGCCCAAATGGCTGTCAAATTTGATGACGCAACCTGCTGGGGCAATACACAATGACGTGAAACCGCCAGCCTCGGCAGTAGTAACGGGCAGAGTAGTCGCAGTAGTAGTAACAGGAACACTAACTGCAGCGGTACTCATGTTCGCATTGGTAGCAGTCATGGCAGTATCAGTAGCAACAGTAATGGTACGCACGGAACGATACAATGTACGGTAATTATCCAGGTGCGATTGTAACGAAAGATGCATACAGGACGCATGCGAGCGAAAAAGATAAAACACTTGTTAAGCAATCAACAACAAAAACGAAAAAACGTCAATACTGAAAAAACTCGCCGGGAGCGAAAATGTAGTGAATTGTTCGAAATAGTTCATATCTGTAAGTGTCAACAAATGTTCCGGTCACTTGAATTTTACCATTCAAATCAGTAATTCGATACTATACGTCTGATTCCGGATCAGTTAAATCGTTCTCGAAGCGCTGTAGTAACCACCTCCCTTTTAGCAAGTGGTATTGGTCGAGGTTGGTGGATGCTGAATGGGGTTGCATTGGAAAGCAGTCGTATTCTGTGTTGTCCAGTTGGAGTTCGCCCAACATCGTTCTTAAACAAATTGGAATATTTCGCCTGGAAACCATAAGCTTCTATGTTTGCGACAAGCATTCTGTCAACGCATCGAGCAACTCGTAGCGATACCATGGCGTTTCGGCCCAAGAGCGGCTTACTGTTATTGCTGGACACGTACACAGAAATCCGGCACTTACAACTTTCGTTCAAAAATAACGTTATATGTACAAAACCAAGAATGGGCACTGTATTGTTTGAATAACTGCCAAAAGTGTACGATGACGGGTGTATCGGTAAAGCGGTAAAATGGTTGCGGTAAGAATCGTAAGGTATTACAGTTATAGGTGAAGCTGAATCTAGTTCCATTTTTAGAAAATGCACATTATTATCATGTTCAAAATAAACCGTACGAATATCAGGTAAAGGCAATTTAGGTTCAAAATTACGCAATGCTGTACAAGGTGAACGAGTATTCAAGGCGTAAATGTTATCAGAAGGCTGATTTGTGGAGCATAGATCACTAGAATTCATGTCACATACGTGAGAAACAGTACGTTTACAACAAACACGAGCAAAATGGCCATACTTACCGGAAATGCGGCACTGGACATTTACTGCGGGGCAGAAGTTATATTCAGCTTGGTGTTGGGTACTTCCGCATCTAAAGCAATAAACACGTTGTTTGGAGACACGATCCGTATTCGGTGCGACAGCTCTGATGCGAGTAATATCCGTACTAACTGCATCGGAGTGGAATAGTTTCACCTGCTCATTGACATCAATTTTCGTACGTGCAATGTCACATGCACTATCCCAATTGAGTTTGAGGGAATTTTCTGCTAGTATAGCTTCACGAATTCTTCGATCACAAACGCCCGAAACAAGTTGCTGAATAAGAAGCACTTCTTCAAATTTCTTTGCTGGCACGGAGTTGTAGTCGCAGCGGCGTACCGCACACAGAAGCCGAGATGTGAAATCATCAATTTTCTCTCCGGGCTGCTGCTTCATGAGTGAAAATTCGTAACGTGCCACATAGGCATTTATACGGGGTCCCCAATGTTTGTCTAATGTTTCCAGTACATCCTTCAACGACGTTTTCATGCACAATCTCAATGCGTCAAGAAGCCTTCGTCCTTCATCTCTCACATGTAGTCGAAGAAGTTTCAGCTTATGTTCTTCTGAAAGCTTGATGCCAGTATTAAAGACGGACAAAATCTCCACATAATCAATGAAAGTAGTCTTCCACGAATCTGAGGATGGTTTACCAGCAACATCGATCCAAAACTGTAGCTGTCATTCCGCAGGTTTGAAACCGCGACGCCAAATGTTGTGTTCACAATTCGGTAAAAGAAGGAAGGCGCACGTGTATGGATAAACGTATATTCCCGCAGCAACGTACAGTAAGCGCCAGCACAAGCAAGCACGTGAAAACGCAAACGAGTCCGCAAGTGCGTCAGTCACTCCTGTATGTAATCGGAAATGTCAGACAACGATACAATCGGACCACGCCGTGCAAGGTCGCGCAACACGTGATACAATCTGATTGGTCAATGCCGTCCGGGACGAAGCACGGCCAACGTCAGCTGTGTACGTGCGTGTGCGTGCGTGCAAGATCGCCTGTCTGAGCACGTACCTGTTCAGGCCGTACACAACAGACCCTGGTTATCGGTAAAATGCCTAGGCTTTTGGACTTGGTACGCTAGCGTGCGTAGTTTCTTCACACAGTTTGAGACGCGCGCTGACTACTTCAAATTTATATCAATGGAGATTCCTAAGTGTTTGATAGGACCTACATTTCTCTTAGCATGCAAAAAGACTTCAGATGTGCCACATCAGATGGAGTTGACATACATCACCAGTTTGTCTCCAGTCTTGTTGGTGGAATTCTGGTTCTGCCGTTGCAATTTGAAGCCACTTATTGACACGAGTTAGTAAGCAATATCTGGATTTAGCCACTATAATTGTACACTAACCACACAGGTAAGAACGTGAATGAGAGAACGAAGAACAAGGGTTAGATCCGACATTTCAGTGAACTGAGAACTTATGTTTGTACTGAACAGTGATGGGATGGACATTTTCGCTGGAGGGGTACAATTAAGGGTAGTTTGCCAGCTATTACGGATGTATTTTCCAGGTCGATTGGGAATTCCCTAATATACGAGTGGATAAACCTGACTGAGCGAAAAATCCAGTAGCATGTTTGAGTAGAAATATTTTTGATCGTGTATAACAGCATTTGGAGGCCATAACGCGCAACCAATTTAATTTGATCAGCTGATGATCATCATGGAAATGTAGCATAGCCAGTCAAAGGGCGATCTATGGTACCTCTGTACCAACTGCCTCTGTTTAAACAAAGAATGTTGGAACTCAGGTAGTTAGTGGTTGATAAACGATCACTCTTGATCGCTGTCCCAGAGACCTGGCACATCAGGAGCACAATTTTCTGAAATATGACTCGAGGAGGACCCTGGCTGGCGCAGTTATTCACTACGTTGGTGATATCTTCCCAGCAGTAATCTGTCCGACTCTTTGCACTCTGTCCTTTATGACCTTTTTATGGACGAATCTCCGTAAATCCAACAAATTACGGTACTCATAGGCCCAGTTTACCGTTCATTCTCCTCTCAAACAACAGATTCTGAGGCCTTCTTAATCATGCTGAGAACACCTGAACTGCCAAAACATTTTTCATAACTCCTTCTAATGGGTAATATTATTTCCTCCGGAGCTGGAATTTCTCCAAATAACTACGAACTCATATCACCGATAGTTGGCCTACCGATTACGCAAACCTATTAGCCCTATTCGTGACAAGTCATCGAAATCCACAGTAGAAGATACCCTCCAGTTGAAAGCGTATTTACTTGACATGGACTAAAGCAATTGCTTCACCTCTTCGTATGACATCGCATCTCTGCTTACAAATGTCTCAGTCGTGGGAGCGGTGAATCAAGTATGCAAACGTGTTGACGACGTGGAGTATCCTAGATATGAACTAAGGACTTCGATGAATTTAATCCTCCGTGGTGTCCAGTTGTCCTTCAATGGAAAGTTGTATAAAAAAAAATAGACGGAGCAGCAAGGGGGAGCCCCCTTGGATCGAAACATGCTGATGTGTTCGTGTCAACGCTAGGGAATAGATTACAGACAGATAAATTCTATCCTGTTGTGTCGCTCTTATGTTGGCGATAACGTGGTAGATCTAGAGGACAAAGCAGATGCCAAAATACTGCCAGGAAAGCCCTAGAAATGGGAAACCAATGCCAAGTTACTGTTCCTAGATCTACTTCTCAATCGGTCACCTGATGATAAACTGCGAGTATTCATGTACAACAAGCCCACTTGAACAAAGAAATGTTTTTGAGGCTTCTGTACTGTTGTGTTCGGCGTGAACAGGCATGTGCTTAGACAGACAATCTCGCACGCACACACACGCACGTACACAGTTGACGTTTATCATGCTTCGTTTCGGACAGCACTGACCAATCAGATTGTGTCACTTGTTGTATGACCTTGTGCAGCTTCACCCGACTATACCATTGCCTTACACTTTCGATTGCATGTAGCCGTGACTCACGTGCTTGCGTACGTGTTGGCTTTTTCACGGGCCTGTCTTTACATGTGCCTGCCGTACGTTTGTACTGAATACACGTTGAACCGTACTAGTGCACCTCCCTTATGTTACCGAGTTTGTGTCCGCATCATGTATCAGGGGTTCAAAAACAGAGCCTGATAAGAGGAATATTTTATCGACCAGGACAGTTGTGTAGCCCTGAAGTGGTGCCAAGTGAAGCGGAAAGACTAACAAATACACAGCTAGACAACGACTATCGAGTGGCTTCTGTCCAAAAGTACTTTTCCCCTCACAATCCCAAAGCAAGATATCCATCGACTAGGAAGAAAGACAAGTCCATTCATCCAACCCCGAAATGCGATAATATATTGATTGGAATAACTCGCCGACTCTATAGCACTCAAGAGCACTATCTACGCAGGCGGTTTAAAGATAGTACGTGAAACGGGTCGCTGTTTCAGCCTCACTAACTTAGATAGACCGGAAGTTTATGCCACCTCCAAATGTCTTTACCACTGTCGAAGTACATGTGACATAATGTACGTAAGAAAGACTGAACGCCGTCTATGAGAATGTGTGAGGACAGATGGAGCAACTTGAGTCTTCCCAGTGGAAAATTATCAATTGTTTCATTGGCTAGCCATTTGTTGAATTCAGGTCACTTAGTTGATCCGACTTATGCTTTCAAGACCATCACGATACCGATAAATCAAAAAATTCACAAAGGGGTTGTTTATTCACCGGGCAAAGACATTCATTACGCAGCGATTTACCGTGGTAGTGACCAATGATCTCTTTCTGGTTCATCTGCCACCGCCCAGTTTTGATCTTATTATGTCGCTGGTTTCAGCGCGAAAGGTTTTTTCTGTTCTTTTGAATGTGTACAACTGCCTATTATTTGAACTTAATGTAAATATAATATAATGTGAAAAGTTGATAGCCGTTATCAGTTCTGCCTACATTGTAAATCTTGCTCTACTGAAGTAACTGTTTTGTTAGGGGCTCTGGCTGATCTCGTAGCTGAACAGTCATGGTCTCACTATGCCCTGTATCCCACTAGGTTTTGTATCCACAGAATGCCCCTGTTATATCTTGTCACAGAAACTATGCTGACGTGACCATTCAATAATCACCATTTGACGAGAGTAATCATGCCTGGACGTTTCGTACAAACTAAACGTTTTTCATACTGGCTACTAACATCTTGTCAGTAGTCACATTCTACATGTGAATCTCTTCCAAGTCATTCTCCTGTGTTGTTGGCACAAAGTTGGTCATTTTACTGAACTCCCGATTCGTGAATGGTCCTTAATCCAATCTGACGGTAACGTGACAATATGGTTTTATTTTATTCACATGGATTTGATCTTACTCTTTCATGTGATTTGAACAGTCTTGTCCGTTTCCCACTTTCTGACATTGACCTGATTTTTTTTGAATGAACATATGACGCTCCCGCCTGGTTTAACAGCAAATTTGACTATCCACGATCTGTGTTTCACTCGGTTCGAAATTTGGCTGTATGTTTTGTCTATTCATTGTTCATTAACGTTGTACTGAATATAGAACCGTGTTTCGGATTAATACGTCTATCAGTTGAAGTCTTTTGAAATTTGTTCGAGACGCGAAGTAAGCCACACCGAGAAGGAGCACCCTAGAAAGGCTTAAAGCAGCTAGGTCGTACGAACCTGAGTGGAATTCAATCGAAACGGTCAAAGTTGACGGTCGAAAGGGTTTCGCTTAAAATGCCGTTCTCTCCTTTTGCTTCATTGCTCGGTAGGCAGGTGTAATCGCAGGCAGTATGTTAGTCCATTCACCCAAAAGTGGAAACTTTGGAAGCAGCAACAGATCGGTCGGCTTCACAAATACCCTGAATAAAGTTTTCAAACGCATAGCAAAAGGTGTTCTTTTGTTCAGAACCCGTGTGACAATGATGCGATTTTCACATCAAAGCACGGCTTTCTCCGGGACAGATCATGCATCAACAATGTGCTCTCTCTCATGCATAGCCTATTGCTGGCTTATGACGAAGGCAAGATATCACAAGCGATGTTCATCGACTTTGATAATGCCTTCGAAAGGGTACACATTTGATCCGCTATTTTTTGAACTGAGGATTTACGTGAGAGACGGCTGGCTCAATTATCCCCTTGGAAATATTTTAGCTAACTTCTATCTTACTGTTCGATTAGGCACTTCAGTAGCTTTGTCTGTACCAATTCATTCTGGCTTCCTCCAGACCTCAGTCATCGCTTCTCTTCGCGTCGTAATTTTTACAGGTGATCATTTAAAAACCTTTCTTTTTAGCATCGCGATGACGTGGCCACCCGGGATATCGATGCCAACGTAGTGCTGTCAGTCGTCGATCAAGCTAAGCGCTGGTTCACTGAAGGGAGTCTACCACTTACAGACGAAAATTGCACAGACATATCCTTTGGCGTCGCCCTGAATCCACTCGTCTGCGCCAGCGCTAACGTACTAACCCTAAGAGTAGTTCAGCACATAATCCTCCGATTATGGTTCCGTAGCAAACTTTCGTTCTTCCTCCCTCAAGAGAAAGTCAGTAAATCCTCCTTTCGGATGGTAAACCCCAGAGTCTCCGAAGCATATTTCTGTCGCCTGCATGGAACCTGTTTTGTTCCGACCCACTAGCTCTATCGAGAATTCGGATCAGTCCCGAGATTACTGTTTCATTAGTGAAAAACAAAGAATATATAGATTGCCGTCACATGCACCCACTCGTTGCACAAAACGCATTGGCCCGACTGGTATGGACGGCCACACCTTAAGGCTTGAATATCGCTGGCAAGATTCGTCTCGCATATCGATCCACGCCATTGATCAGCTGTCCTGTCGCTCGTGCTTTCGTGGATTAGGTAGGGGCCGGTGCTGACGCGCTATCTTTCTGCCAGTGAAACTAAACCGTCCACTGAACGATGTGTCAGACCATACCCTCACAAACCTTCATCCACATATAGCTAGAATAGGACAGGACACACTGGACGCGTCAGAGAACGTGGCGTGTTAGAGCGAGTTCAAAGGAAATTCAAAATTATTGTATGGCTTGTCTTAACCCCCTCCCTGCCTTTCTCGATTTTTGGCTCTCTGTCTCTACGCCCTGGAAAATCGTCGTACCAGAGGTGATCAATTCCTCATGATGAAATTCCTCTCTTCAAAAATGGTGTTTGAGTTCTTCCCACGCCCGAACCTGGTGACCCTACGAGGACATAGTGAAACTGGATAAACACTTAAGAACTGAGCCTAGCCCCCTCCCTCCCCCCCCCCCCCCCGTTTTTGTATTTGCATAAGTTTCACGTTTTTCTCCAAGTTTCCATCTAGCAGGATCCAGACTGGTTTGCTTTTTAAACCACAAAAAAGGACTCCATGCTCATTTTTCTCTTATTAGGAGTATCCATGCGCCATCCATTTTTGTGCAGCAATCTCCTTTCCAGCCGACAGACTATCGTGAAAAATATAACTTTAAAGATAGGGAACATTTAGGGCTGAAGCCCAGAAATCAAGGGCTACTTCAAGAACTTCAAGAACTCGTGCACTATCAGTGTTGTATCCCGAATTCAGTAATCAGAAGAAAGGCCCACTTGTATCGATGATCGTGTATCCCGTAGCATCGAACGGCAACACGAGTACGGCAAGCATGTGAAAAATGCAAACACGTACGCAAGCACGTGAGTCACGGCTATATGCAATCGAAAGTGTAAGGCAATTGTATAGTCGGGTTAGGCTGCACAAGGTCGTGCAACATGTGTCACAATCTGATTGGTCAATTCTATCCGAGGCGAAGCATGGTAAATGTCAACTGTGTACGTGCGTGTTTGTGCGTGCGAGATTGTCTGTCTAATCACATGCCTGTTCAAGTCAAACAAAAATCAGACTTCCTTTCAGGTCGTCTTCTGGTTAGTACAGGAAACCTAGAGCACATCTGTCACGCTTCAGAACTCTGACTTGCAAGAAAATTTCTTTAATATAATCTGAAGTGACAGTGGTGTATCTACGAAACCTGAGCAGTACTGGAACCAAATTTATAATGATATCAGGGTTTTTTTAATAAGACCTTGTTGAGCCAAGTGTCGCCACGAGTAGTCACGCAATCGAGCACCACCCGTATTTTCCTAGACTCATTCGAACTTAAAAAGTAGTGACTCGGCAGAAACCAACGTTTACTGTTGGCGTATCTTCGTGGAATTACGGCTCTCACGCATCCTTTGCGCTCATGAAAGCGAATGACCTGACCATACTTCGAAAGAAGCCCCGAATACCCTAGCAGATGTACTGTGTCAGTGCACTAGAATGGGAGAAACTAGGTCATGAATGCCAAAGTTCCATGCTACGTTACACGTTACTAATGGGTAGGACAAATAAGTATACCATCAGAACACAAATTATGATCAAGTAATTCGCATTGTTGTTTAACGAGAAAGAGCGAATAGAGTCAGCTATGTAAGCTGGAATTCGACTCTATATCAGCATTTCGACCAAAAAGAGGTCATACCGAATTTTTCGGACAGGCTGTACAACACAGGCAACGCACACGCTGTTAAACAGCAGAACCAGATGTAGCGTAATCTGCTTTATGGTTCAGAGTATAACACATTGCCGTCCGTTGAGGAAATGTAGGGAGATAGTTTACCACGGCAAGCGAATTTCAATACCAAACGGGCTCCGCAACATACTGCCACAGTGTTCTTGTGTAAAACGTCAGAGGCAGAGTCAGTGATGAGGTTGAAGTCAGTATCTGAGGTGGAATGGTGCCAAATAGAATTTTCTTCCAGTAAGAACACATTGACTCCGTACATCGGTAAACGATTCGCCAACATCACTGAGAGAGGTTAGTCTCTTAATACTCTTTTTGTTTCCAGCTACTGTGATTCTCGCAAATATTAGACATCCGCATTCTTTCCTTGTTCAGTTAAATGACTGAGTGTGTTTGGGAATGAATTTTGGTCCCAGTGTTAGTGCGGCTCCCTTTGCTGAGCGTGGGACACATAAGCTCTCCCCTAGGGAGGGAGCCGATATTATGGGAGAAATATTGATTACAATGCACAAGAGCTACGCCTAGAAGAGAAGGAGTTCAGACTGCGTACGAAACAAATGGAGTTTGAAAAAAGCTTAGCATGTGGCACTCATGAATCACTGACAACTGGATAACAATCGAATAGTTGAGTACAATAGTCGTAATGTCGCGTTGAACAGCAAAGCCAAATGAGTGGAATTGACCAAGTCGAACTCAAACCTGATTGTACAAAACCAGAATCTGTAGTGCATTCAGAAGGCACACGAATCCAGGGCGTCACGGCACAATGCGACAGGCCACTACTCACCAGGTCAGCGCAATCCGAAGCATTCTTGAGAAGCGTCTGATTGTATCAACATTATATGGTTAAATTGTTCGTGATGTAACGAAAGGAAGTAGTTTTGGTGTTAAAAAACCAATGAGAACCAGTCCGCAAAGCCTAGAGATAAGGTGTTCGGTTCACGATTATTCATTCCGGGTTTGAGTTCCAGTCGGGACACACGTCGATGTGTACTGCTGACGATTTATAACAAGTCAGATGAAACAGTCGTAAACTTGCTTCGACGGTCTTCATTCGTGAGTTGGGTACTGATACTACATGATGAATCTTTTTATAACCAGTGTGAATCTCTCACTACTCATACTAGACAAGCTATCTCGTCCGAAATGAAAATGTACCCTAACATCGTACATTGCGGTGGTGGGAATGCGGTCGAAATGTCTGTTTACGAGACAGCTAACACATTCGTGTTGTCTTTTTTGACAACTGATCTTTTGTTGTTATATTTGCATATCAAACAATTACACAATTGAATTTTTCCTGATTTTACGTCCAAATTTAAGCTCAACTACAACAATCGAAAAAGGAAGTAGAATCATTACTTGAAAGGTAAGTTCAAATGCACAGTCTTCCGAAATTTGAACAGTCAGTGTTTATGTGGTGGTATTGTTTGACCAGTGAACATGAACCAAATGGTGTTACCCCTGAAGTTGCTGGTTAACTTTGGCGGTTCTTGTTGTGTCTCTGGTTCAGTGGTATTGCGAAATCACGCGTGTGCAGTGTGTTCTAGAATAATGGGCCAATACCGGGATTTTCGTATTGACATTTTGACTGTTGTTTACTTTGGTAGTAGGTCGTTTTAGAGATTTTCATACCTCAATCGAAGAAGCCGTCAAACTGTATGCACGAAATCAAGATGAACGAAACCACTATTTACGAATCATTACTTCAGAAGTGAAGAAATTAGCCCCGGAATGATTGCACAAATATACTAACTCACTCCGATGGCCCTGTTAGTGTTTCTACTGAATGTGTGACCGCTTTTTGTGATTAAACTGAACCACTCGAGGCAACCTATGCAGTCTGTCCAAAGAATTAGGGATCACCTCAATTCGGTTGAAATCCTGACATATGGTCGAATTCTAGTTCAAACAACTGATACCGCTCTCTCTCGCTAAACAATAGTGTCTGACGTGCATTTTTGGCTACTGAGAGTGGTATCAGCTGTATGAACTGGAATTCGACCTTAGACCAGGATTTCGACCGAATTGAAGTGATCCCAAATTTTCCGACAGACTGCAAATCCGATAGTAAACCCACCTTATTCACGGTAGCTGAAACTTCGCCTGATTACAGGCATATGAGACAACGTAGTGTTCCATTGTATACCAAAAATTTGAATATAACTGAAGGTTTCATGTAATTTTCTGAATCTTAGAAACGCAAACGAATACCCACAAACGTTTGTGAATTCTACCATTCGAAAGCGATCAGCTAAGAATCAGTTCCGATGGATTGCGCATCCACTGCGATCATTGTTTGATTTGATTCACCTTTTGTGTGGTCTTTCTGACACATTTTGCTCGTTAATGCAAATGTTGCACCTGATAGTCACTCTGATGACATCGGACAGTTCACACCAACAGATTGACACTTTTCAGTTACATCACATTGTGCTGTTACTGCAAGGTTAGTCGTGCAAAGCGAAGTGCTTCTCTGCTAGAAAACTGAATAATTTAGGGCGAGAGATACCATTGGATCAAGGCATAACTTTAATGGACCTTTGCGAAATGAAAAATCTCTCACTAGAAGGCCGGCAAAATAATGGAAGGACAGTGAAACCAAAAGAGATTTGCTGACTTGTCCAAGATTCTCCGAAGTCACTTGATACGCTTTACCAAAACGATCGGAGAACTGCTCAATTATGAGATCACACGAACTGTGTCCATAGTTACACCATACACGCAAATGATCATGCATATAATAATTGCAGTCACTGAGTGTCCCACCAGAACAAACTGAAGTGATTTTCATCCATATCTATCTGACAGCTTGATGGAGTCTTTTGAATGGAATTATTGGAATCATGGGACCAAACGCTATACAGATTTAACCCGTAGTCGGATTGGCGGTTGATTTGGCAAATTAATGGTTCACCTTTTGTCAGAGACTATATCGAACTTGATAGGATAAAGGCTATTGAATGAGCAGTCCGTAAAATGGGAGGAAGGTAATGAAAGCCGAACCAGTGCATTTGGCCATTCAGGGCGTGCCGAGCTTCTACGTGGTGTCCACAAGATTCACCCAGCCAGTGATCATATGCAGGAAGATATGACTGCGTAACATGAAAAGTGACACTTGTAGTTGCAAAACTTAGGAGCCAAAATGATACCATTATTCATAGTTTTCCCGTTGATTTTCAATCCTAGTAATTGTTCTAATGGTCGAGTCAGATGTAGATTCTAGTGAACCACTGCAATCTGTGAACTGTTAATGGTTGTTGCAATGGAATAAGGCCCACTTGATACTCGCAAAATCAGGAGGTCAATATAAATATACGCGACTGAACCAGGAACAAGTTAGTGATAAATACTGTGACAATGGATGACATACTGTAGAGTGAATATCACTTGAATTGTTATTTTACTCGGATTTTTCAAGCAAGCGCTTTAAAATTGATCAACGAGACCAGCTTATTAGCAATGGACGCGTCCAAAGTTGTTGATCTATCACTAACAGTGCTTTAGGAGTACGTAAATTGCTTTGTGCGATCACTGTGCCGTAAAATTAGCCATTTTTGAAGTTTTAATCAGTAAACCTCGGTATCGGTCACCATCATCACGAGCGGGCAATCCAGAGCATTTTTTCGCCAGATGTCAAAATCCACCTATTGCTATTCTCTTCAGTAGCATATATGGACATTCAGCCCTACCGGGGTGGACCCACTCCCGATGAACACACTGTACATGGTGTACGGGGAACGTGTATTCTGAATCCAGTGAACGGCAAGCACGAGCATCAGTACAGTAGTAAGGATATCTCAAGTGAACATGAGCTGTCGATCAATATCAGTCTCACACGGAGTCAACCACATGTGATTGTCTGTGTAAAACAGGCAAAATATGGTACCGACGAGTATGGGATGCGCGAATGTATGGCGAACGTCACAGGAATGAATCACGAGTGGATGTATAGGCCTCATGAGATGTGACTGATAAGCCACACATCATATCTCCCCACCAGCATTCATGTTACCATTAGCGGTATTAGGGCTAGCAGTTGTAGTGTGGCAGTCGCAGTTGTGTAGCAGCAGCTGTAATAGTCGAAGTAGTAACAGAAATGGCGAGCATAAAATGTGAGACAATGCGCAATTAATAACCCGGGTCCATTGCAGTGATCGAGTGAGGTTGGGGAGACATCATACTAGAGAATCAACAATGAACCGCATAATGTCGTCAATGAAAAGCTTGCAAGAATCTCAAATGTAGCATACTGGTTCAAGTAGAAACACCGTCTCGGATAAGTAGCTTTGTTCTAGTCGACAGACAGGGTTAAAAGTTACCCGTTTCGGCCGATATACTTGTGGCTAAAGCTTTGAACCATTCATGAAAAGGTCCAAAACACAATTCTGTCGATTATCCAGTAAACCTGAATTCATCCGCACTTCGGTGCGTCCGATTCACGGTTCGTCTTTGGATCGATCCCCTTAACCCCCGGTTGAACCAGGCGTAGTCGTGAAACTGAAGACAATAGGCAATATTGTTCATCATAGTCCAAACATAAGGGTTTTGAATCTGGGTGGTTGACTGTTTTATTCAATACTAACTTTTTCTCGACCTATGATAAACGGTAGTGACCTTATGCATCAGTAATGACGTGTGTTTTGTTCCGTATTACAGACTCATCGCTGCCGAGGACAGGTACGTCAGTCGCAAAGACCAAATACAGTCTCAAACACAGAAGATTGATTGCCTTAAAAAGGCTATTTTCGAACTAGGTCGTGAAAATGAATCACTTCAGGTGTGTACAATTAGGTGTATTATTTTATTATAATTTTATGTCCATAAACATTTGTATATCGTAGTTCTTCTCCGTCTGGAGAACACTGAAATTGTCCCATTGCTTGCGTAACTAGTTGAAAGGAACTATCACCCATCATACCCAAAATCGTGAATAACAGGTTTGCTTTCGTGAACTTCGTATTATGGCTCATAATATTTATGTATCCATCCTAACAAAGTATATTCCACAGTGGTGTTTAATGATCTCACGTACGGGAGTGGTCGTAAGGGATTGCGTTTGATATGCCTTCTCCGTCTCATCCAAGTCTGAACATGCAACGAGAAGAGACTGATGAAATAAAGTACTAAACCATCACTAGTGGTTCTTTTTTATCTGAAAGTATATTTGTATTTGTGATCATGCGCGAAGGACGATATCGCGATTCCGCGTCCCAAATCACCACGTTCAGCAGTCGCCTGTGCAGAAAATAGTCTAGGAGACACAAGACAGTGTGCGAGACCAACCGGGAGATCAGTCTGATCGAAGTTGCTGCAAAGATGTTCTACTTACCGCTTCTCAGTTGCGAGAGTCTCCTACATACAGCCTAACTAATTTGGTTTTCGCCGTGGTAAAGGCTGTGTGAACCAAATATTCACACCGCATCGAATACTGGAACATAGCTGCAGGTTCCAGCAGTCAAAATAGCCTACTTTATCGATTTCCTTGTAGCCTTTGACTCAGTTAATCGTGAAAGCCTGTGGGGCATACTATGATCGGACGGTATTGCTCCACTGGGACACGCGTTCGAATGTGTGGGAAAACTCTTCTGAGTTTGTAAGTACGGAGTTAGACAGGACTGCCCTGTCTCACCGGTGTTGCTCAACTGTACAGTCCATTGGACAATGAACAGAGCCTTGACCGATTACCCTGGTGTTCAGCTGAGTCCCACGGTGCACGTCTTGGACCTGGAATTAGCAGACGTTATTGTGGTGCTCGGATATTTTTCCGCCAATTCTTCGGCGTAACTGGGAGGAAAGGCTATCAGTTGACGAAGTAAGGAAGCAATGCTGTGACGATGATCAAATCTCCGTCCGTTAAGATCGCCGCCTAAAGTGGTTTGGTCATATGCTCCTGCGAGCCGACACGGAACTCTACAGGCAAACACTGACCTGTGCCGTTTACGGGATAGCGCTGTCACCTTGTGGGTCAACTGTAAACGTGGTTGAGCACCGTCGCGAAAGACATGGCGCGTTAGGACAACGAACGGTTCACAGTCTGCGATACTGGGGGGGGGGGGGCTGAACTAGGTCACAGTTTACCCTCAGCTCGATTCGAGCCGCTGCGCATGGTTGGTGATGATACGCGACATCCATACGGTTGACTCATCCTCTAAAGGGAGATAGTCGTGTAAACGTGAGTAAAGTGAGATGGTCTAGATTGTTCCACCTTTTGCAAACCTGATGCCATGAACTTTGAACATTTTCATTTATTCGGCATTGCCACTTCTCACTGTTTGGCCCCACAATCCTTTTGGAACCGTCGAACTCACTTATCCAGTCGCGTTATCTCACTCCTGCTTTTTCACTCGTTTTTGTCTTGAACACAAAAGTACTGTCATCCTTCGTATTCATATCACAGTCGTGTTAATCGCTCCTAAAGAATCCTGCATGGATACACAGTCCAGACACAGGGTCATTGATAAGTGCTCACTAGAGGTTCGTGACGGTAAAATCCGTGAACTTACGAAAGTGATTCTCGAAATGAATCCATCAAACAAAAGTGTGAATTGGACGCTCCAGTCTGTCCCATTTTTTTGATCCATGTCTTGGTTACTCTCCTATAATTTGCCGGCAAATAGGTACCCGATAACTGCACGAAGAATAACTTAAGTTCAAATAGCTTTTTCCATGAATGGTGTGTGGGCGAATTATGAGAAAGAGTTTAGTAATAAAAGACTAGATGGAAACTGACCTGCCATTCTGTTCCCCGATTACAGTGCTTATGGTCAAAGCTTCCGAAACAAAGAAAAATTACATCATTTATTTGGCCACCGATTTCTATCTCGATAAACTCTCAATCACACGTAGCACATTGGAAGCGCCTTTAAACTCTCTGCAAATATTGAACATGTTTGCTCAATGCAGGTTTGTGCATCATTCAGTGAAAATCAAGGATCCAGGAAGTGAAAGAGAACATCGTTGGAATAAATAAGTACCAACCCCTTTTGCGACCATCAGCCAAAGTGCCCGGAGCGTGTGATATCGGAGAGAATAAATGGTCTATGTGCCCTGTCGATTCACCTAAGGGATAAAGATCAGGCTAGTTTTGAACAAAATTGAAACTGTACTTCGCTATGCAATCGAGACTACAATTCAATCGCATCAGTAAATTGAATTTCACAAGTTATAAAACACCTATTTCAGTTATACTTTGAGAGAGAGAGAGAGCTAGTCTGCCTGGATTACTTTGTTCGTAGCCTTTAAATAGGTCTTAAGATACAAGCAGTATCTTGTTGTGATGCGTCTTAGAGACGTTCGAAAGTTGAGTTTGTTCGAAGGTGCCGACTAGAACTGGGGTCCTTTGGCTAGGCTGTACGCAGGCACACTGCTGTAAGATCTGTGAAATCCGGTATTTTCGGACGTGAGTAGATACTCAGTTCGTTTGAGATATTCTCTTATCAGGAAATCCCCATTCTTGGTTGGCCCACTGTTCGTAGTTTTAACTGCGTAGTGGTCACTTTAGAAACGATACTAGGGTTCATGAAACGAATGGTTGTGTAGCATACTTCAGAAAGATGCGGCAGTTTGCAATTTATTTCATAAATTACTTTTCGATAAATTGTTATGCATCACCGCCAGCTATTCATTAACGTTCGCCTAATATTCATGTCCTCTCGTTCGCAGCATCATTGTCGCCAATGTGGAGGGATATTTTGTCACAATTGTTCTTCTTATCGCGCATCACTTGCTGCCAACAAGGATCCCGTTCGTGTATGCACCTCATGCTACACGGAATTAATCGGAAGGGGCTCATACTGACTCGTCTCGGCTATCTGCCTCCGTCATTCATTAATGTAGGAAACAAATCCGTTCGCATTTGACACAGTCCATCTGGGATCGTAAATCTATTGTTCACTTTGACATCAGTATCAAGCAGAACCTCGTTCTACTCGTGACATTTCTCTGGCGCAGAAAGTTACCGGTTATTCCAATACACTTACCACAGACCGTTATATTTCTTCCACATGGATCTCACTCCGTTACTCATCCGAGTGTCTTCGGCACATATGCAATCATGCATCCCGTCACGTGGTTTTTGTGTATCTGCTCTACTCCCGCTTTTGCTTTGTAACGAATCTGCCACCAATAGCAGACAGAACAACAACAATCACGCATCCTCCTCTGAATCGCACACGAGAGCACATTTCTCGATTGTATGTGCTTAATTGGCTGTGTTACGCATGTGAAACTGACCCAAGTGTGATTCACGAGTAATAGACTTCTGATATCAATGCGCATTATCCGTTCGTAGACAATAAACCGCTGTCATTTGTTACGTTCTCCGCGTATCCGCACTGCTGCAAATTGTCCTCACGTTGGTTCTAACACCGGGCTTAGAACGCGCGGATTGTAGCTTTTGCTGTCCACCTCGAATGGTACTTTACTCCTGGTTTTTTCGCACAAGTACTGTCATTCTTCGTATTTGTATCACAATCGTAATAACCATTCGTAAAACATCATGCATGGATAGACAGTCCGGATACTGGAGCCTTATTGGATGCACACTAGATGTTGCTGATGGTAAAATCCTAGAAATTTTAATGGAAATATTGAAACGAATCCAAGAGATAAAAATGCGAATTGAACACTCCAATCTGTCCCATGTTTTGAGATCCATTACACACATCATTACTATGGCCACTAGCTTCTGTCCATCATCGTATAGCGTTAAACAGTAGGACAAGCCCCATCGACCACTACCCTTCTCACTATGTTTTACTTAGAAATAGAAAGAATGAATATTCAAGGTGGACAGGGAGTGGACTTACAGGGGTGGGAAAAGGAAAGAACACCCTAGTAGCCGACACACAGAATACACAATCTGACTGTACAATTGCACATCGATCAATCATTCTGATTCGACAGAAAGTGACAACACGATTACCACTGTTCGCAGTTCGCTGCCATATCCTTCAGTGTCTCCAGCCAACTGGTCCAGGGATCTTTTGGACCCCAACCACGAAGGCGTGAGGCATCTTGTTTTCCAAAATTCGCTGTACATTTTCTCATTCCTCGCTGTTGCCACATCATCTGTTGACCTCCACGTGGCTTCTTCCATCCCCGTGGAGGAACGTAAAATAGGGCACGGTACAGTAGACGTGTGTCTGCCATACGTAACACGTGCCCTCCTGTAATGGCGTTGACTGCGTGGCTGTTAAATGTCATCTTAAGTTGTCGCCTTTTCGAGGAGCTATGATCAGTAATTTGTATATAGCTCTTTTCTACTCCCAGAGTGTCGTCGACCTGTTCTTTGACGCTTTCATATCCATCCTGGTTCCATTATTGTCTGACTGTTTGTGCTTTGTTGTTGATGATTTTAATCATGTCCCTACGTATCCCTTACTTGCTTTGGATCTAAGTGACCTCTGTCTTTTTCCAACTTGAGGGAGCGCTGTTTTAAACAGAATTATCACAAACCATCTCGATCTTTTCCACTTACAACTGAAAGCTCCTGTCTCAACGAGTGATCACGCTCTCATTATCATCAGACCCTAAGTTTATTCACGTTCAGCACACTTTTCACTCGTCAGGACAAAACAACTGAAGATAACCTCTAGAAATCTGTTACCTACCAACATTACTCTTCTACGGAGAACCCTTTCTCTTTTTACTTCGTGGTTTTCCTTCGACTGCTGTCTTTGCCCGCTAGACCTATTTACGATGATACTGAGTGAGGTATTTGATTTGTGTTGTCCTATGGATACTGCATTTAGTAACAACGGCGGAAAAGCTTCTCCACTAGTGAAATCTCTGAGAAGGGAAAAAGAACGTACCTATAAACTAAACGATCAGACTTCGGTGAAACGACACTCCATCCTCATCAGACAGAGGATTTGACGGCCGAACAAGACATTTGTCCACCAGTTCTTTTGTACCACCAATAGCAAACTTCTCTGGTAGGGAATCCGGCTTCTATGTGGACAACGGGTCCGATAAAAAAACCGCGACATAGATGCCGACAGCCTGAACGCCGCGTTTATTCATCCTTCATCGGATACCGTGCCATCCTATTTTCCTTCTGTTCCCTCAGATATAGAGCCATTTTCTTCAGAAATAGTCTTCAAGCTTCTTCGAACCTCAAAAACAACTTCTGCTGTAGGTCCAGACGGTTTACCCTCCACAGTTCTCGAATTTGGAGCACTTCAGCTTTCCGGAATCAAGACTTCCCTCATCAATAAAACTGTTGATGTAGGTGCCATTCCTGCCTCCTAGAAACCCGTTACAATAGTGCTTATTCTCAAACACTTCAAATCCAACATTTAGTCAAAACGTTTTCGTCCCATGGCCATCACTTCTGCGCTCAAGTTGACCGAGTGTGCTATCCTAAGTCGATGGCGTTCCTCTCTTACAGTTCCAAATGACCCCCATCAGTTTGCCTACAAACTCACCAGATGCACTCTGGATGCAGTTGCTTCAGTTTGCCATTTCATTTCAAACAACTGGAGTCGCTCCATGAATTCCGTCCGATGTGTTTTCCTCTACTTCTCTTCTGCATTCCATTCGGTTCCCCGTTCTCTACTTCAAAAGTTAGAATCCTTTTGCTGTCCCACTTCTTTACTTTTGTGATTGGAAGACTATTTTTCCAACAGAACGCAACGTACTAGAATTGGTACAAGTTTATCGAGTCCTTTGATTAACAACTCAGGTGTTCATCAGTGTGCCGGTCTTTCCCCCTTTCTCTATATTAGCGACTTGACCATTGCACCACCTGCACAACTTTCTAAGTACGCCGATGACGTCTTGCTGTGCCAACCTGTCTCCAACCAACAAGACTTGAACTGTTTTTCTGAGAACTTATGTAATATTTAGAATTTTTCATCCCGTTCTGGACTACGCCTCAACACTTCAAAATGTTTTGGGTGTACTTTCTCCCTTTCTTTCTCCTCTTATCCCAATGAGCAATCAATCATCAACAGTGTCGCAATTTCCAGAGCTGATTGGGTCAAATACTTAGGCTTCACAATCAGCTCCAATTTACAATGGTCTTCCCACATTCTTGATTGTGTTTAAAAACTGCATAGACTGTCTTTTCAAATTCGTAGGCTAAGGCAGTTTTGGTGACACACAAGCTGTCATTCTTTCTTTTATCCATCAATATGTTCTACCAGTCCTACTCTACTGCTCTCCCGTAATCTTTCTTGGTCTACTTAAGAAAGATTTTATCATTCTACGCCGCGGCCTAGCCACTATCAGTCGTGTCTTTTTGATTTCCATGGGCTGTCTTATCTCTAAAGCTTGCGATTTCCACAATATAGCCTGTGAAAAATTCGCCAAGAAAATTCTTGCGAACCCCCACCCATCCCCTGTACCGTGACTTATCTGCATGCCGTTCTCATCCCTCCACACGTTTTGAATTAAGACTTAGCCCATCTTGCATAATTGTCTATCCTAACTTTACCGTGCCTTGCTTAGCACGTGTTCTGGTTGACAAAATAAAAGTCACAGAGGAACTTCGCACTGACCTCGGTGGCTAAATCAGTTTTATTTCTACAATATTTATTTTGATGCCCATTTCAAAGTGTCACTGATCAGTTTCCCTTCATTTGACTGAGATTTGAGTTTTTGTTAACTTGTTAAAGTCTTCAATACAATACAAGATAGACCATAGGGAATATTTTATCTACGGTAATTCTGATAGAAAGGTGCCGAAATTCGGATCTGGTGTATGAATGAGAACGACGAAGATAAGTTGGGATGTAGTGGACGCGTCTTGTCTTGTGGGCTTGAATAACGCAAGATTCCTTATGCTGGTTGGGAACTTCATTCAGAAGAAAATCATAGGGGAGAGATGAAATATGGCTAATAATTACCAATCCGCGGTAAAGTCTTGTTTTAAAAAGCCGAACGAACTTTTTGGTGAACAACACTGTGATGGACATGCTTTTGGTTCACCACATCAACGGCGTTTCCCGGTTGGTCAACAAGAGACTTTTGTTTCTCACATTATAAATCGGGTAATCTGACTGGTACAAGAGGCCTTAGAAACCACCGAAGAATTAGTAATGATTGAGATTTCCTTGTTGCACGCTATAACGATATACTGATTGCTTTTGTCGAAGAACTGACTTTTGACGAACACGATAAGAACGGACGATGGTCAAACGGTCACCATTATAGGCTTTTAACCCTTCTGTCGAGTCGTGCTTCCGCCACCGGTCACAATCCACAGTTGATAGCCCAAAACTAGCGGCAACCCCCTTCCTGAAATGCTTTACGACGATTTTACAATAAAAAGGAAGTTAATAAATTTAAAAACAATTGTTAGCGGTGTGATAGATATTCATTGAGGATTTTATAGGCATGGAAAATAAGACGGGAGACAATACTGTACCCTGTAGTAATCCAGAATCATTGACAGGGGTTTTGGAACATCTGTTTCCTACCTTTGTTTTCTATGTTCTATTGTGAAAATAATTGGAAAGTCAGGCAAGAATTTACGAGATACAGTTGATAGCTTCCCGTTTTTGAAGAAGTGAACGAGGTACTGAATCAAAAGCCAAGTGGTAATGATGAAATACACAGCTGACAGATATGGACTTAGTGATGAAGTGAACTGACGAGGCGACAGCATCGAGGGTGAATGTTTTGGGTCTGTAGGCTAATTGGCGAGGATCCGGAAGAGCATTCAGGAGGGTTGGGAGACGACCAAACATAGCTTATTTAGCAATTTTCAGTGCTACTGATGTGACAGCCACGGGACGAAAACGGTTTTCTGTGATGTTTGTGTTTGGGCTCTTGGGAATCAGGATGGTGGTGACTGGTCCTCGGAAATCAGGGATTGAACAGTTTGATACGGATGCATTTTGACAACATCGGCGTGGGTCACGCAAGCTGAGCAGCACCATCCGTGAAAGTTGAAAGGGTGAGTCCATCTGGACCTGCAGATGACGAAGTTTTAGAGTTCGGAATGATTTCAAATGTGTCGGAAATAGAAATAGGTTCAATGTGTGTACTTACATGGAGAACACGAGGGAAAACAGCCGCCGAATGAATGTTTGAAGGTAGAACTGAGGTGGTCTACAGCCATGTCATCGTCGCAAGGTTTAGTTTTCTAACCACAGCTTAACTTCAAACTGTGCCATAGAAACTTGGGATCATTGGTTCCCAAAAATTGATTAGGTGCAAGCATTGTGTGGGTTGTAAACTTCAGCGATACCTGTAGGTGTGTTCATTTTGTCGTCTGTGATGGTGGAATAATTGAGGATGATTGCTGGTTACGTGATCCAACACGGAATTTGCTCTCGTGGGGAGCCACTGGTATCCGTTAAACTGGTCGAAAGTATCGGGTATGTACTGGTATGAATAAAAACAGGTAAATTTTCATCAAAAAGAGGAGTTAGTGATGGTATAAGAGCATCATAGAAGGAATTGATGTCTGACTGGGCAAATGGGTGCAGAATACATGTTGCTTATGACTGTACTTCGGAAACTAATGAACCTCGGAAAATACTGAATAGCGAAACATTCTATACAGTTGAAAAAGTTTTCAAATATATCCATAAACTTGCCGCTCCTTATGGGTCCATACATCGCTCGTCTAACCGGTATACTTCTTCTGTGGTACCAAGTTCTGAAACGAAAACGCCGATTGTGTAGTTTTTGCTATTTACTTCTAGAATCATGCTGCATCTGAACTGTTGCCTACGGCAGAATGGTGAATATATAGTTCTGTTTTGTCGCAGAGGCGATAGCAATCAACAGATGACAACCCACACGCTACCAACAAAAAGATCTCCATGTCAGCCGGGCTGTTGGTTGGTGATGAAAGCTGCGCTGCGTGTGGATACCTTTGTATTTCCTACAGAAAATATGTCTATATATGTCCGTCATTCCGTCAGCCCCTATTGAGATAAAGCTAAATAAATCAGGTAATGTCGCTACCATGTAGTCTATTTCCAAGATTATTTCGGGAAATAGGTGGTCCAGACGTTTTAAATGAATTCGTTAAGGGGCCCAAAGTCATCCTGTGAGGTTGTGACAAATGTTACACAGTTAGGTAGCTTTTGTTTACACTGGCCTCCACCGATGCAGGCAGCGGTCGGTGGGCCAGTTCATGATATGCACGTTTGAAATCCTGACCATTGTGCATTGCCCTACAGGAAGACATAGGCTTCCCGTTTGAGATCAACGCTTTCCGTTTGCCGGATGGCTGAAGACGAGTAAGTTAGGTGCTGCGATCGGTGGCGCACCTGTGTTCCAACCCTTCATTCGTCTGCACAATACTTTTTACTTGCTTTTGCTCAATTGTCTTCTGTTGGCGGATGAGTCGGCTTTATGAATATGTCGTATCACAGCTGACCATGCGCGGCGGTTGGAAGCGATCCAGTTTTTCTTCCATCCGCGAGATCCATAGACCGACCTTGAGTCTAGGTGCTCTACATCCTTCTCTACAGTGTTGATCCAAGTTTCAAGGTGGCCAACAAGGCGACGGTGCCATCGAGAGCAAGTTTCGGGACGGCGTGTGTTTTGGTTATTTCCATCTCGGGTCGCTATAGGAAATGACCCCACCAACCCAGTTGACGACATTGGAGAAAGTGTGAGAGTTCGTCAATTTCGTCGCTAGATGATCTGTCGCACAAATTACCTTTCAAAATACGTCACAGGCACCGGTGATCAAACATCTCCAACTTTCTAGTATGCTCGGCTCTCAATGACTAGGTTTCGTAGCCATAGCTGAGTATGGGGCGTATAGCGACACGCCTGTCGTAGCTGGGGAAATGCTTTGCTGGCGTTGTGCATAGAGAGTATTCTTTCATTTTTCGCCTTACGGTTCGGAAGCAGTGTACAGCCTAGATAGTTCGATGAAAGAACGCACTCGATCACTTGGTCGTTGATGGACACCTGTTGAGCTGATGCCCTGGGAAAGTTGACCTACTTTTAGTTTTCATGGTGTTTACTTCTAGCCCAATGAACTTTGAGAAGAAATTGATCTGTTCAGAGACTGGTTGAAGCGTTGCAGAGGAGTCCGCTAGCACAACAATGTCATCCGCGAACTGTAGGTCTGAGATGTGTATCTCCTGGTTCACTTGGATACCGAAATGGTTAGTTAGTGCCTGTCTGATTGTCCAGTCAATCGCGTAGTTGAAATGCACTGTTCTGCAATACATTGAAACACTCTCAAACTTTCCAGCAACTTACATTCTTTCTGTTCTCCAATGCAGGTTGAACAAACTGAATCTTGAATGTTTCCCACGCATATCATCTTTACATTGTCTTTTTACTATGGAGTTTAACCCTTTTGATGTAAATCACATTGTAAGCAATGAAAAAGCTGACGCATAACTTCAAATTCCGTTGCTCCTAGAATCAAGGCCATTTACGAAAATCAACGCCAATTTGGTCATGCTTTATTACGGTTTTCTACCGGCTGCTTTGCACTGCTCTGTTTCTCGAAGGGAGTTCGCCATGTTGGTCGGACATCACTTCGCGTCGACTTGATGGATTTTTATGTTGATGTCTGGTTAGTTTCAAATAACAACGCAGCAGAAGCACTAAGTTTAGTGGAGGAATTCATTCCACTTCTACAATGTTAGCAGATGTATACTAACCAGGATGCTGGATAACGAGCCCGGAGTTTTGAAGGCTGTTCCGGCAGACAAAATGATTGGTCGGAAAATTCCCAGTGAACACATTTAGGAAACGCAGATCGACAAACAAGCTCGTTTTCAGTGATTCATACTCATGCCAAGATTTCATAACAGATCACGACAAAAATAGCGTATGATAGCTAGTGCAGTAACTTATCACCTATTTCAGTTATACTTTCAGAGCTAGCCTGCCTGGATTACTTTGTTCGTAGCCTTCAAATAGGTCTTAAGATACAAGCAGTATCTTGTCGTGATCCGTCTTAGAGACGTTCGAAAGTTGAGTTTGTTCGAAGGTGCCGACTAGAACTGGGGTCCTTTGGCTAGGCTGTACGCAGGCACACTGCTGTAAGATCTGTGAAATCCGGTATTTTGGGAGCGTACGTGAGAACGGGTAGACAGGGCCGGATAATATACGATACTGCCTGGATCGCTCCGAGAAATTTTGGTGACTGGTGTAAAATCGTGTGCAATTGAAAATTCCTCACTCCATTGTTTTTTCTATTACCGTTCTTCTCACGGATGTCTTAGCGTTTTTCCTAATAACACTGGTTTTTGCGCTAGCATAGTTTTCGTCTTGAACACTGTGTTTCCCTCTTTTTTCGTTGGGAGAGTCTCTTCTACCGAGTTTTTTCACCACTTCTCATGATAGTTAAATGGACTGCTTTGCTTCAATTTGTTTTAATGCGGCTCAGTTTTCATTGGTCGCTCCTAAAATGACCGCTAGTGTCTTTTCTTGCTCTGAAGTCATTTTTAACTGTTACGCTCAGGATTTTTATTTGTTTGACCTGATTAAGCTAGCAGAACGTTTCCTCTTGGAAGGACTTGACAGGTATGTTTGCGATTATTCTTTGCTTTATTGAGTGATAATTCTGTTATTGTCAGATTTTTCTGTCACGTCTACTTTTGTTCTCGGTTTCGAGATTCATGGCACTACGCGTTGCTCAACACCTGTAGTCGTTGGCCGGAATTGGTTTCGAATTTTTGCAGTCACATTTGGCTCCTACATTACTCTGACTTTGTCTTCTGTGGAATAGTGAGAGCCAAGAGGAGTTCAAAAGCAATTACATTCGGGGACTTGGTCGACAATGGCAAGTCCCCCATGATAGCTTTTTGGTTCACCACTCCAGGTCTAATGGCTCTAGTCGGTATAGTTAAGGCTCGAAGTTCAAATTCTCTCAGTCGGCTTTGACCGTTCCGAGTGGGCGAAGTGGACAGAGCAGGTGAAATCACACTGTGATCAAATACTCACTTCGAGGGTCACGATGGAAAACGAGAGCTGTAGTGCAGGTACAACAGTGCAAACATATCCCAAGTTGAATCATTCCGTAGCGGAATGCCCCACAGAAACCAGTCTGACCAAATTCGAAAGCCAATTGTGAGATCGCACTGTTGCTTAGAACGAGATGTGTTTGGCCTTTTTTGTTAACGTTTTTATCACCGAATTCGGGCGAAATTTCGGGGAAGCGCACGAAACTTATCATCAGAAAAAGTCATACAACTTCAGCAAGTTGCCATGAAAATAAAAAAGGTTATTCGATTTTACAACAAACCCGTGTTCCCTTGGGCTTCGTTGGCGCTCTATTGCTAATAAAGAGTGTGAAGCTAGAATTGCCCGAGGTGAAATTAGAAATCACACCAACTGGCACAGAAATGTTTTGTTCGATAAGCATGCAAATTGTGGCATTCATATAGGCAATGCAAATATGGCGAAATGCACAGGGAAGCAACTTTTGGATCGCAAGCGCATGAGTAGTCATCCTCAGTTGATTGAATGTTGTAAGGCGACAGAGTTCGATCGAACGTGTGGACTTTCACGATCGATGAGCATATTATGTATTCATAGTCTGACGTGGAATGAACTGTGTTCACACAATGTTGGTTGTGTGAAAACTAACTTCGTATTATCGATCACATGTCCGATTAAATGAACTTTGTCTTGGACTAAAGTTTTATCGCAGAAGGACCACAAGTAGGTAACACGAAGTATGTCGAAAGTTACACTATTCGCGCAAATGATCACGCACGCAATAATGGCAGGTGCTGTGTATTCCACCGGAATGAGCATAAGTAATGTTTATCCATCCCTGTTTGACAGCTTGATAAACGTGAGTCCACCGGTTTTTCACTGAACACATCATGACACCACACTGTTCCCGACAAGTGGCAGAATAGAAGTTATGGCGTTAGTGAGGCTACAATATCTGATTTTCTACGTGAGAGGGTAAATACTGATCATTGTTCACATCGGAGTTGATTTGCAATAAAATCTGACATGCCCTCAGGGCATTTTATATGCACCCTACGGGTCGTATTTTTCAGTCCGTGCCAATTGCAACAGATCCAACATTTTAATTGTCCTACAGATTCAGAAGGAGTTGGTATTCATAATTTTAATTTGTTACCGCACGCAATAGAGCTGTCGGAAAGCTGTCTAGACCACCAGCTTCATACCCTTTAGATTAGAACTCCTTGTAGACTTCTGAGGAATCACAATCACAGTCGAGCTTCGTAAGGCATCGTGCATGAATAGACGGCCCAGTCATCCGAATCTTGATGTGTACCCCCTAGACGTTTATGACGGTTAAACGAATATACCGGACAAAAATGTGAATTGAACGCCCCAATCTGTAAAGTAGACACGATCGTAAGTTCTTACAGTGCGCACGTTGGGGAGAGTGAAGTCTGTCGTGTTAACGCCAAGGTAAACACACATTTTGGGTCAATCGTTTTTGTGCACAGAGTGCTGGCTGATGCATCATGATTAGAATAGCTTCACTGAACGTGTTGGATTGCGCAACAATGCTTTGAAACACAGGGTCAGGTCAACTTTGTGACCCGATGCAATCAAGTGTCTTGCAATCGAAGAGGCTGGCGGTTTCACATCATTGTGTATTGCCCCAGCAGGTTGCGTCATCAAGTTTGACAGCCATTTGGGTATGTGTTCTGACACTCGTTGAGTCAAGCAACGATCCGCCCTGCAGAGAGGTATTGTTCAGAAATATCAACCAGCTTGGCCTTGAACCAGCCGGCTTTGTCGGATGACGTCGGCACTAGATCCTTAACTTGGTCATAAAGGTTCTCGAACTGAACGCGTGTTTGTAACTGGCTCATTTGCTTGGGCGGCACTTTGAAATTTAATCCCAACGACAAGACCTCACGTTGCGCTGTGGTCAACTGACAACCGGGAAGATTGTGAATGAATGCGCTTGTGTCTGTCGGGAATATTGACCACTGTTGCGTTCTGCACATGCTGTCCTCAAGGCTTTTGATTAGTTTCAACCTGGTTCTTCGTACCATTTCTCTTGAAAAGTTCTCAAATTTGATTCGACAGATTAAAGATAACGTGCCGAGAACAGTCACGAAACGCTGTTGTGTTTCAATGAGCTTGAACATCTCACGTGCAGCTTCAATGTGGGCGTTTGCGGTTCTTGCGAGATTGATGTTGTTCCTTGGCAAATTCTCTTTCGACAAAAGTTTCACTCTCTCCAACGTACGCACTGTAAGAACTCTCGATCGTGTCTACTTTACTGTTGCACTTACCCCCCTACTGTACCATGTACGTATATATACTGACACGTTTTACGTCCGCGGTTGACACGAGCAAAGGAAATGCTTGCATCTCGCGACTTATGTCTTCTTTCTGTTCTAATGAATTGGATAAAGGGGACTTAATGTTTCAAATCGATATTAGTTTTCAAATTTGGGTATCCAAAGTACGATAGTATGGAATGATTGTTCTTGTGAATGCCCGTCGCCGAGATTTCATAGCCCTGGGTGCACGGGATCCTAGGTAACCAACCAGTAAATGATGGAGAAATGACCTACTCACGCTACGTCGGACAAAACCATGCGCATCGCTGACGTAGTGGCAATTAAAATGTTTACACCTATTCTGTGCACAATTAAAAGGTGGTGAATAGCCCATTATTGGCTCCAAAACGTTCATCGCTCTCAATTTGCAATAATGGTCCCTAGCCATGCACTTTTCTACTCTTCTGGATCCCACTAACCATGTTTAGGACATCTGATCTCATTTCCTACCTTGAATTGTTTAAACCCCTATTTTCTTCACCTGGTTGTTAGACCGATTTCCCTGTCGCACAACCTCATGCATATTTAACTATCAGGTCCTCACGAATTTTTTGAGTGAACTGAAGAAATCTCGTCCAGACGACTGATTTAGTAGCTAATCATTGTTAATTAATTTTCCAACTGACTGCCTTTTTTCACTTAGACCCCTACGGAGAAATCGTCCGTCTTGAGAGCCAATCGTTGTGAAGGCCACGGGTTGTTGTGGTTCAAAATCCAGTGATGGATGGCATCCTATCATGGCAGTCCCTAATTGACCGGGGCCAACTTCCTCCTTAGAAAAGGTCGGGTGTTCTAAAAAATTAAATAATAAGACAAAGTGTATGCAGTGTTGACATCGAATAAACTACAGATAGGGTCGATCGTGATGCACACGAAAATTTACTCAGTATATAGCGCAAGCTTTGTTCCGCAACTAAATTGTATAAAGCCATCAAGGAATGACACTGTTCTGTTTGCTTGATTGTTCGAGACCGTCCGATCATATCCCATGTGTGTCTGGAAATAAATGTGATATCTGACGCCGTATCTGGCTGAAGACATACCGGTGAGCCATTGATACTGAAGGTAATGTATTTCCTTCTGGCTTCGGAAGCAGTATTGAAAGTAGCCATGACGGACCGTGAACTGGAGCCCGGGTTAGATGATTGGAGCGTGAAGGGCGTCTACATCGGTGCCTCCCTCCTCTACGCTCTTTCATAACGTTGATAGTAGCTCTTTGCATGGCCCCTCCACCGCAACCGGCAACTGAGTCACAACACTCAGATTTGTCCGGCAGAATACTTCGACTCACGTTTCGATGCTTCACACAAAACATATGCCAAAACGTTCCCCACCCCTCGTTCCATTTGGGAAAGAACTCCACCCACTTACATATCTGAAGAATCGGTAGTCACATACGCCAAACAGTTCAAATCAAAAATTGTCAAAACGGGCGTGGATGAGACTTTTCACTTCGGTGTTACAAGAGCTTGTTCATGTTCAGCTCCTCGAATGAATTTAACTCCACGTTTGATGAGAGCAACTGAAGCGAACTGAGGCATGTATCGGAGGTTATTGGAACATATACCAAGAAAGCTCCTTACTTGTTTTGCATCAGAAGGAACTGTAGCATCGAGTACTGCTTGAGTGTTTTCCGAGCTCGATTTGACACCTTCCGCAAATAGGACATGCCACAAAAACTGCACCTGTGAAGAGCTGAATGTGCATTAGCGTTCATTAGGTTGGAAACTTGATTCTTGAAATATTTTAAGCACAGCATCTATTCTCTCATCTTTTTTTCCTGATCAAGACAACACCAAATACACAAATATCGTCGACGTATACGACAACGCCAGTCATGCTGCCCGGAGCCTAAGTCATAAGCTTCTGCCAAGCTGCCACAGGTAAACTGAGTCCCACTGGGAAAACCTTGCACCGAAATAAATCCTCTGTCGTCACAAAAGTAGTAAAATTCTTATAATTTTCCGTTAAATTCATGTGGAGGAAAGCACTTTGGAGATCTAATTTAGTGAAGATTCGGGCTCCAGACATCCGGAAAAGGAGTTCTTCACTGGAAGGCAGCACGAATTTATTGACCAATACCTGCTTACTCTCAGCCTGTAGATCATTACAAATACGCACTGTTCCGTACTTTTTAGGCACAATAATCATCCAGTGGAACCATTCCGATGAATCGATGGATTTGATCAATTCATTCATAAACATGTTTTGTAAATCTGTAGGTACTGCACTGTTGTTTGCAAAAAATTGGGACTTGGCTAACCAACTGACAATGGTTTGGACTGTGGCTTTAATATAACAGGATGTTGTCCTATGGGAATGCGCCTAATTGATTGCTCGAATAACTTCGGGTAACGAGAGTTCCATACTGAAACATCGAGCGCACTGACCGTCACTTTCTGGATATCTGGAACTATTCCCGAAGCATTCCGACCCAGTAGCGGTCTATCATTGGTTTTAGACAAATAAATAGCCACATGGGTGCGAAATGTTTGGAAGGATAATCGCACAGTATTGTAGCCACTGATATCTAGGGTATTTTTTTGTATAACTTCCAAATGTAGTGGCAGAAAGGATACAGAGAATGAGTAGAAATATGTTGCTCGAAGAATGTAGAGGGCACAGTAGTTATGGGTGATACGAAATCTGATTCTATTGGTAAGGAAACATCTTTGCACGGTGTGTGAAAAATAATGCTCATCATCAGCATCATCTTTCAACATTGTTTCCCGTGTATTGTCGTCCGCGACCCCGGAAATAAATTGCTGAATGCACATAAAGTCTTTGATCTGCGTTTGGGGAATTTTAGAGTATTCCTCTTACTAAGAGTGATTTGTAATGTTTCAGAGGTTCGCCGGTTTCTTGAGTCATGTTATTACCTATGGTACGCATTGCCAACTAACACAGATGTTCCCTGAACTACTAAAATATCATCATTCGTGTTTATGTCACAATCGTATTAATCGTTCTTAAGGAATCATGCATGGATGGACACTCCAGACACCGGAACCTTGACGTGCAACCACTAGAAGTTCATGACGATAAAATCCATAGGCTTAGGAAGGTGATCCTTAAAATGAATCTATCAAACGAAAATGTAAGTTAAACGCTCTAATCCGTCCCATTTTTCAGATCCATGTTTTGGGTCCTCTTCTATAATGAACTGGTTAATAAACACCCGGTAATTGAATGTAAAACAACGGAAGTTCAAGTAGCTCTTTCCATGAATGATGTATGGGCAAAATATAAGAAAGAATTTAGTGATAAAACGAGACGGAATTTGACTTGTCATTCTATTCTCATTGTTATAATGTTTGAGGAAATAAATCATATCAATTCCATTTTCACTGTTTTCTATCCCGATGAACTCTCAACCACACATGACACATTGGGAACTCTTCTGAACTGTTTCCAAATATTAAACATATTTCCCATCACAAGTCACAGTGCCCGGAGCATGCGATATCGAAGAGGATGGGCAATATTCGGGCCCCGTCGATCCGCCTCAGAATCGGTGGTCAAACACTGACTGACCAAGAGCAGAATTTGATCGTCTCGAGGTTCTGGTTCACTTTGGGGCTCCACAAATTGAAGACGTGCGCGTAGAGGGCCTGCATGTGATTCACTGTCGGACTCTTGGATCTCTTGCTCCGATCCTTCGTCGTGATCATTTTTATCATCGTCATCCTCTCCTCCACTCTGATCGCGATCCGCATGAAACCCACAACACCTTGGTACAAACCGCTCTGTGCGATTCAATGGGTCGATCACCGGACACGGATGGGAGAGAATGAAAGTACAAACGAACGTCTAATTCACATAGATTTACATCCAGAGTAAGTCTCGATCATTTCAGATTCAAACAGTATTCATCAGAATAAGTTTATGTCTACGCGTACCAACAGTGGGTGGATGCATTGATGGACTTGATATCATCCCATCAGCATCACTCGACTCCATTCAAGAAGGCAATACCCATTGTTTATTTTTCGCCTTACACGGTTGTTGTTCATGTCCCCATGTAGATGAAAATCTTAGACGAGATGTATGATGCACCTGATGTTTCGGAATTAGGGACGAACACAATACGCAACAAATATGCTTATCAGCGCATCAGTAAGCAGGCAATCAGAAAAGTGAATCACCTATGGACAAGTGCATGTAGTACCTGCGTTCACATGCGACCATGTAGGACCTACCACAAGTAATGAATCAACAAACACGTATGACTCAATGTCGAAGTTTGATTGGTTGGAACTAGCCGACCGTGGTATGAGCAAACTCATAGTGATGTGTGTTTGTTTGCGTGCACCTCTTATAGTAGTCCGTACCGACTGCCCGATCAATAAGTTTATCAGTATGGTAATTACGCATTCAGTAGTTTCATCAATAGTAGGCCCACACGATGGAACCAAATTGTGTTGGTTCTTGTTACTACCACAGGTATCATTGGAGCTCATCAGCCAACATTGATTTGTCATCGCCAGCTATTTGATTCATCATAATGGTTGATACAACTAGACTAATTGTCACACGCTATCTCTTCACTTGATCTCATTTTACTGAAGTCCAGTTGGCATCAGTGCCCAAATGGAAATGAACATTGTTCAGTTTCACGGTGAAATCAAATCACAGCTTTTTCGAGGTAAATATTTGTTCCCAATGCTTCATTCTCGAGCCTGTACAAATCATAACGGAAATGGTTGCATTGAAAGGATCGGGAGTCATTCCAATTGTAATAAAGGTTTTGTGTGTGTGTGTGTGTGTGTGTTTGTGTGTAGGGGAGGGGGGTGGTGTTGGGATTAGATTGATGGGTTAGTCTGAACGACAGTTTGTGACAGTCACGTGGTTCGGATCTGAGTCACTGGGTCACTTGAGTGGATCGAACTCCAGCCTGGGTGATTGGAGGGCTTAGAAGATTCTTGTCTGTGAGACCAGAGATGCTGATCACCTCTGTCGTGGCCAGTGTGTGTGTGTGTGTGTGTTTGTGTTTGTGTTTGTGTTTTGTGTTTGCGTTTGTGTTTGTGTTCGTGTTTCTGTTTGTCTTTGTGTTTGGTGTTTGTGTTTGTGTTGTTGTGTTTGTGTGTTTGTGTGTTTGTTTGTGTTCGTGTGTTTGTGTGTTTGTTTGTGTGTTTGTGTGTTTGTGTGTTTGTTTGTGTGTTTTTGTGTTTGGACGTTTGTGTGTTTGTATGTTTCTGTGTTTGTGTGTGTGTGTGTGGTGTGTATGTGGTGGTGTGTGTGTGTGGTGTGTGCGTGTGTGTGTGTGTGTGTGTGGTGTGGTGTGTGTGTGGTTTGGTGTGTGTGTGTGTGTGGTGTGTGTGTATGTATGTGTGTATGTATGTGTGTATGTATGTCTGTATGTATGTTTGTATGTTTGTATGTATGTATGTATGCGTGTATATATGTATGTGTGCGTGTGTGTGTGTGAACAATATGAAGTTGTGGGGAATAGGGGGAACTTGAATAACGATGTGGGTGCCGAATTTATATTTGAATATGAGTAACAGGAGGTTGACGTTCAACTCACAACTAAATACCATGGGAGTACTCTACAGCTGAAACAGCTGGCTCGTTGGGAATCCGTCAGTAGTGCACATTCACCGAGTCTCCCTTGGGACTCACATACGGGGTGCACGACTGTGAGTCAAACACCCATATACCAAGCTATCCCCGCTGGCATTTACGTTTTGTCAGACATGCAGCACCCTTCTGTCACTGGCTTTGAACGGTACCAGCCCGTTGCCCGAATAGCAATAGATCCCTGTGGTGAGTGACTTCTATGTAGGGCTTGAGAAGAACAAACGCATGCCGACTTTTGTACTATACACAGGATGCAGGAGCTGCGTTGAACGTTCCACTCATTGCACGTGTTAAATGTCAACTGTCGGGGTCCAGTACGGCATCTCTTCTGAATGACACAAAGATAAACAGTTGATTCTCGGGTACGTCGTTACTCAGGTTCCAATGTGGTCTATCTCATATTTTGTTCTGTGAAAAGTTCACTGCGTATTGCTAACCAAGTCTAATTCTTCCACCGTCTAGGGGACTATATCTTTCTTACTCACGAAGCGTGGATATGTGTCGGGGGGATGGTGCTGGGATCAGACTGACAGGTTGGTGGTGACAATCGAGTTGTTCGGATCTGAGTCAGTGGGGTGGGTGGACCAACTTGCCCCCAGGGTGATTGGAGGGCTTAGAATTATGCTGATCGCCTCTGCGCTGACCAGTGGATGAGTTTGTGGTGATGAGAAGGCACTCGGTAAACTATATGGAGTGCCGAATCTATGTTTAAGTATAAGTCGTAGGAGGTCAACGTTCAAATCACAACTAAACACCGTGGGAGCATTGTGCAGCTGTTTCAGCTGGCTTGCTAGGACTCCGTCAGTGGTGCACATTCACCGAGCCCCAATGGTGATCTCGTTGACGATACAGCTAAACAGAAATCGGACATCACTGCACTGTTTCCTGTCCTGACGAATTGTACTCAAAGTTCTCGAGAGGAACGACCTCGTCCTCAATACTTTCACTCAACCGAGACTTTTGGATACAAACCACACAGGCAGTCTCGTGAATTCTAGATTCCACAATATTGGTTACGAACGGCATTTCCGTTGAATTTAGAACAAACTATAAGGCCACTCGGATAGAAAGGAGATCCAGGGTTCAGACTGAGTATATCAAGGATCCCCTTTTTCACGGATTACTCGTTTGTCAGTTCAGCGACTCTGAACAATATCTCAATCAGACAAAAGCCTTCATCATCATCATTATCATCATCATAATGATCATCGTCATAGTGATCATATCAAACGCGCTTATCAAATATGTATGTTCAACTTGACTTCCATTCACGTTCTTCACGGGATTTATTCACCCTAATGGAGTTGCCGCTTAATGGTAAGCATTCGTTTTACACAATTGCGCCAATAACACATCGTTTAGAAGTGCACCTGATAAGTGTGATGCCGCGAGACGCAAATATAAATTACGATCTTACTAACAACATAATGCCACTGACATTGGTAGACAGCTTCGATGACGGAAGGGTCAGAACGCGAGTGATCACAAAGGAAAACGTTGGTATACACGTATTCAGATCCATACCGAACTTGTCCAATTACAGTTTCTAGTCGTGTGGTATTTTAGAGTATCCAAATATGCTCCCGTTTGCTGCATGTTATACTCCTCGGGGATTTACGTAGTCTCTGAAGTCCTAACGTTGACATGCTGCCGGTAACACTATAGTCAAGTGATTGGACGCTATGAAAAGCTTCCTTGCGTGTTTGAAAAGGCTGTGAATTTGACTTTGTGGAGTTGGTGCTCAAGAACTTAAACGAAAACCTACTCCATCGATTTTCCAAAGTGCAAAGTAAGGTTCTTAAACTCCCATTCAATTTGCAAAATTTGGCAAAGGAGATTTCCCCGAGTAAGAGAGGGTCGGTTGATTATTTCGCCGGTTGGGACTAAACTGTATGGGCTCATTCACATGCACGTTATTCCACGGATAGTGACCTCATTTCAGGAATCATTGTCAATCTGGTGACTTTTGACCTCCACGAACGGACTTTGAATCTCAAAACACCTCTAATGTAAACATTTCGAACACCCGTATGTGGGACAAATATTTTGTCCTATTTTTAATTGCCCGAGTAGCATGAGTCGCTGATTGCTTAGTTCAAATGAGACCATCCAAATCTTACTCCCGGCAATCGGCTGTGGTGGTTGGTAATCACCACTTTGTTATCGACCGGCTTGCTGCCACACTTGGTACACATTGGAATCCCAGTTTGGTCACAACAGCAGGTGAAATTGGAGTTTGTCACCCTGGTGACACGAGATTCAAATGTTACCACCGTCGGCCACGTTGATGGTGACAGATAGCGAACTGCCGTCGACCGACTCATTACCGCACCCGACCAATCAGCGCCTTGCATCGTCCTTCAATCCAAGTGTCAGATTCAGGTCCCAACAACCCATGTATTGCAGTGAACCGTTTTTTGCTCAATCCACTGCACCCACACGCAAATCGATGCATCCGTCTCTTCTATTCATAATTCTATGTCAATTAGTTATCGCTATGCCATTTGACCCTTCCACTGCATCCTTATGTGGTTATAGAATAGTCTTCTTTCCAGAGAAGGAATAACCACAGACACTATGGGTAGTAGGATATTTCCATATGTACTGCAATCTAGTTATTCGTAGTATTATTGTTTCTAATCGTTCACTATTCAGAATTTCCCGTCGGATGAAAGTGCTGTCTATCAGACCGTGTTCAGCTGTGGGGATATCCGGAACTCACCAACAGGACGAAGTAGATCATCAAAGAACAACGCCACGTTCATAAGACGTTTGATTGTGGTATCTTTCCGGTTCACCCGTCCACGGAAATCCACTGTACGCAAATTGAGACATTCAGCCGAGTCGGACAAACGCCACAGACGAACTACGGAGGTAGACGTGCCAGCGACCATCCAGTGATCCTATGGCATTGAGAAAATTGGCTGTGATTATTGAAATGAATGTGGAATGTGTTATACGGTGAGCAGAGAACAGTGAAATCATTGGAAAGATTCACACTAATCATTGTGAGCAAAAGGTCTTCAACCGAAATGTAAATTGCTCTTCTGATTGAGAAATGTGTGAACCTTATTCATTACACTTGTCTTTGCCGGTTGAAGGAGCAATACCCGCATCAACTCAGGCGTATAGTTCAGTCAAATCACATCCGCGACATAGATGTCATTTTGTTTGACTAACGTGTACATGAAATACTCAGCTTATACTGATAGTGATGAGATGATCGGATACAGCTCACGTCCAACCTCGCGAGTAAGTACTCAATTTTTAAGCTCACTTAGTCGGTCAGATATCAGGTCAACATTGCACCACATTGAATTCCTTCTCACAACAAATTTATCCAGTTAATTAGATAAATATGTGATTGAATAATTTTTGCAACTCAATTCCGCCTTGCACAAAAACCGAGAGTTGTCACCCGTCGTATGCTCATATCCTAACTCATGGGCCCTGCGGCTTAGCTTCGAGGCCATATCGGGCTCGTCAAAGGAATCCTACTGACTGCTCACCCGAATTACATTAGCACGCGGCCTCCATCGAACAGTGAACTTTCAATCAATCCGTTTGTCTCCAGTAGGATATTTCTAAGTATCGACCGGTGTCCAACAGATGAATCCGTGTTTGTGGTCTCATTATAAAATGTGGTTCGATAGATTTTGATAAAATTTGAAGGTGAAAAGATGAATGATGCAGTGTGCAGTAATCACACGGAATGGTATGAAATCTCAGTTCCTGTGTAGTAAAATACCAAATTACATAAATTTCATCAGACCCAACCCTCCAGAGTGATGTTGTCCAATCCGATACCGAAGCTGTTTGGCATTCAGTGAAGCGATATCAACGCCTTCCGCATATACATGTTACATTGATATACATATATATATATATATATATATATATATATATATATATATATATATATATATATATATATATACGTGTTTGCGTGTGTGTGTGTGTGCATGTCCTGTCGACTGACTACCATCAGTTCTGACAACGCTGTTACCAAACATTAAACACTTACATTTAACATATCACGTGCTGCTTCACTTTTAGATAAACTCCAAAGTGACCTTCGGTTCTTTACAATACAATTGAGAACCAGCTTGTGAACTACTCCGTTCACCTTCTAAATCTCTTTGGAATTCGGCTTTAGTTCAACAAGCGTCGCATATCAAACCATTTTGTCTTGATATTACGTGACACTTACGTTTATTGTATCACGTGCTGCTTCACTTTTAGATACACTCCAAAGTGACATCTGATGCCAACGAACTAGCCTAGCATGATAAATTCAAAAGATTTTCTTTCGCATCTATCTAAGATACAGAAACAATTCTTGAGAAAAACCGAAGAAAGAACCCACTGACCGTTTTGTGCTCAACCAAGCAGCTGCACGATCTAACACCCAAACATATACTTTTGAAAAACGTAAATGGGATGAAACTTACACGGATATGCAAACTCAAAATCGGATCACCGGGACCCTCAATTTCTTCGTTTAAGGCGCTCTGACCATCCTCCCGAACTCGATATGTTCGAACAGATCCTGCCACATCACCCACGGCCAGTATCATATGATGCAGTGTCTCCAATTCTTTGCACACACCCCAAGCCAGTGCTGTGATTGGCACATTTGACACGTGATCGATCGACGCCCGTAGTACGTGTGGCCGGTATGCAATGCAAGAGTATATCCTCACATTCTTTGTGGTAGCGAATGAAAGAAATCACACAACCGTTGAAATATAGTTTCAGTATAATAGGTCAAACAAAACTTCCGGTTACCATTAGCATTGCATGAACACAGTGCAAATCTCTAACAAAATATGGTTCTCCAACTGAGCCCATGCCATAACGTACCTACTGAGAGGACATTTATACGAAACTGCTTCTGTTGGGGGCCTTCCGTGACACCAGTCCAATGACTGATTGTAAAATATAAGGCAGAAATCAAAACTCTAAAGATAATCATCCGATTTCGACACCACAAATCAGTGAATCTAACATCACTGATTCCAGTGGTGAAATTGAGAACCGGTTTAGTTACGAAACAAAATCTTCCGTTTTTCCATTCACATCGTAACGAAATAGTGCCCATTAAAAACAACGAAGGTTCCACTATTGCTCGCCTATACAATTTCATAGATATCTTTCCTGTGGGCCAAGACAAAGTCGATCTGTTGCGATCAGTATTGGTTCTTACTAGGCTCGAATCTGTTCCCCATGGATAATAAGAATGAGAGCAAAACTATTGGAACAATTGGCCACGAAATGATTTCATGAATTCTCATGCCATACAATCCACCGGACCAAGTGACTACCTGAGTCAAACACGACTGGACAGCAGAACAATTAGGCATATTAACCATATCTTTCCCAGGATCGGAAACTTGTGAAATCGGACCAATCTATCTCCTCATCTGGATGGATTTGTAGTTTCTCGAATAGATTAGATGTCGTGCTTATCACTCACAGGGATGGACGCAGGTTCAACGACAGATGGGACAGCTTCTGTCACATCTAACCGATCCTCGACTAAGATTCGGTCCGTTCTGTTCTTTTCTGTTCTGTTCTGTTCGATCCGGTTCGGTTCTGTCAAACACTAGTTTGAACTTGGAATAATCTGGTTCCAGCTGTTATTCCGGTTGAAATAGGTGCACAGATCAACACAAAAACTGCGAGCGAACAGAGCAATAAAAGCACAAACGAAAAATTAACCAAATGAGACAAATGTGTGAATAAGGGTACCAAACTCGATCGTGTATCATCTATGCTAATATCAATATGGGCAGATCCTGTGCACCCCAAGTACTAAGTATAACAAGTACTACAAGATTAACGAACCTCATCAATTACATCAAAATGTGGGCATCCAAGACTGCCTGCTACACTGGACAAAACACACCACCAAGCTATCCCAGCCTTGAAAGTTAGCTGTTTCAATAGCGATATCCAAAAATTATATCTCTGTAAATCAATCATATTGGCTTAACTTTAGTAGAGATTACATAAGTCTGTGTTCGGGTATTGAGATATTCGATCGGTACACACTGTCTCGGAGCCTTATCATGTCATTCTTACTCCAAATGCATACCACAAAATCGCAGCCAAAGCTTATAATCGCGATTTCGGCCACAAACAGACATGTGATTGGTTTGGTAGCAATCACTCCTTACCTGACCACGAAATCTCTCTACCCAGTCGTGACACACATTGGTTGACTTCTATCACGGATGACCTGAATTCTCCTCGATTAATATCACAATATGTGATAAAGCCCGTAGGAACGGGGGTGGTGTCAACTGATCATTCTCTTCATTTATTATTAAAATAATAATGATAGTTCAACGGGAATTCAACTCATCCGTGATAGAAGTTCACATTGTGAACGCTGGTGACGACTACGTAGAGATATTTCTAGAGACAAGTGATTGACCAGCACTACAAACTGACTTTAATTAATCACATTCCTCTTCCTGGAGAGCGGGAATTTCGTTAGCTTCACTTGAAGTTACGTGGTATGGACCTAGAGTTCAGTGATATAACTTTGTTGAGTATATGAGGTCTACTGTAAGGTCGAACTAGAGCATCCTTTTTTAAGATCCGAGCGGGTGGAACACGTGAAAACGCAACAACTTAGATCACAGTGAGAAGGATATAGATGGCATGACAATTCCTTGGCAGAAAGCTTGTTACATTCTCTAAAACGCTGAAACATTTACTAACTAGAGAAGCTTCTGTCGGCGTATTCCACTGCTGTAAGAGATAAACCTGAAAGATTCTATGAAGAACCTAGTGCCGTCAATAAACAAGCCAGAGCAACTCACAAGAGATTTATACAACCAATATGGCAGGAAAAAGTACAAAAATATTGCATTTCATAAGGCTGCGTGGTTTGGTAAGTGCCTTGAAGCAAAAACAACAAAGTTTAACTTCCTTGCTAGCAAAACCATCATAAATGTGACTCGACCAAGTCAAGTTATGGTTGAGAGTGACACAAATATACTTTTCGACTACTGTCCATCCATAAATGGAGTCTCGGTAGTTTTCAAGTGAGATTCTTTGTTGGATTCTTGAAAAATAGAGGGGAAGCCGCTCACGTATTTCGTCGACTTAATAATAATCAGTTTCTGAGCAGTCGACCAGTCGAATATATCTTTTGATATTACACAAGACAGAGTTGCTGGTATGTGACATACCAAAACCAAAATCATCCACACATGATACCACGTGAATCGCTTACTATTTTTATACAAAAGAAACTTTCCATGTCAACAAATTTTACCAGATTTTCATTTCTCATCAATTGAAGACAAAATCGAATGCCTAAGAGATACAATGTCACCTTCTTGAGTGATCTTATACAATACGTGGTTATGGAATATCTCAAACGATGCCATTTGTGTATAAGCCTTTGTTCGGAATATGGATATCCTTTTTTTGCTGCATTACATATCAAAACCAAAATCATTCACAACCTTCATAAACAGAGTGTCAAAATGAGAAGACAAGTTGGATGTGAACGTGAGCACGAACTCATGTGATATACTTGTGCATCGTACAACACTTATTGTTTGAAGCGAAAAGGAACAGTTTTGACAACGCCATCATGTGAACTTCTCACTGTTTCTAGTACAGGTATATAGCAGAGTTACCGGTGTGGGTTGAAATGCGCTATTAGCAATGATATATAGCAACAACTTTCCCCGTCAACTACGTGTACCACATTCACATTTCATTTCGTCTGAATACAGAATAGAATGCGTAAGAGATACAAGGTTGCTGCTCTTACTAGACAAATGTGCCAGTGTTTATTCGAAATTTGGAGGTTTTCGCACGACACTGTCTACTATCAAGTGATTACCAACTAACATTCCAACCTCAACTTCCTAAAGATGTCTACGGATTTCTTGAACCAACTCTTGCACAAAATACATTTCCAGATGCACCCGTTTCACATCGGTTTAGACGACCGTTTCATCACCGCCGATCGTTTGCAGCATTCGCAGTGGTGAGCATGAATTTTATAACGTGGAGTTTATAAAAGCTTTCGTTTTTTCCGCAACATTCTTCCAAGGATTTCACTGCTCTGTTTTGGTGAATAAAATTGTTGTGATAAAAAATAATTGGTAATACCACTTAGGTTAATCTCTGGTTTGTTGATGCTCTTTACGGTCACGCACACGATGCCAATCGAATACAAGGTTCACTCACCCCATTAGCCAAACCAACAGCAATAATATTCTGCTCAGCTGTTACCGCGGTTACGGGGGCACCCAAGCCTTCAATAGTATCCTCGTCCCAGTCTTGAAATGGATAGGTTGTCGAGTATAACCAAACCAAAACACATCGACCATTACCTCCACCGCTCACGGCCAGCATGTCTTGAGTGCAAACGCATAATGTGCCACCTCGATCTCCGATACCAAAATATTCTTGATCTATCGCGTGGTCGAATCTCACTGAGACTACCCATAAATTAACCAGTCGAAACAAACTGCGCGGAGTGGACTCGTCATCTGAACTCGGCGGATCGCGTTTCACGCTGGCCATAAACACCTTTTCAGATCGAGTTATCAATTGGTGGCATCCAATTTAGCACCAAGATCAAATCGGACAGAGAGGTTAAAAGAGAAAAGACGGGTCGTGAAAATGTGAACAGCATGATTTTCCATCGATCTATAGCACAAACGACCATTCCAAGTACTCCCGAATTTCCCAGTTTAAGTTTCAATCCTGACAGGGAAATCATACACTTCGAATCATGCTATCGTATGACAAAAATTAACTACCGAAGGGGTATTGATAAAGACACCATTCTATGAGTAATATTAGGTATCGATCGTGACCACTTCCATCTCAAATGCTTCTTCATTGCTCAGGGAAGTGTTGCCGCGACAAGGTGATCTTCATCGCATGAACTCACTCGTGGTAGCCCACATATATTTGACCGGTTATGGTCAGACGGTTATCATCATCGTGGGCTTTGGACAGTGGACGAACCGGGTGGTTCGATTCGCACAGCCGTCGGTCACTTTCCCATTGGGCAGCCTCTCATTGGCCGCGATCCTCTTCCTGAACTGTTGTACTTTGTTGTAGAACAAATTACAAAATGAACTAAAAAGAGTATTTTTCATCTATTTAAAAGACACGATCAAATTCTACCCACAAATGTAGGCTTTCTTATGTCCCACCTTAGCTTCGGTTTCGTGCTCAATGACCACTGACATTCTAACATTTGTCTCACTATTGTTGAGGAGTTCCCAATTTCATGTAGAACTGGCACGATAATTAAGGATATCGGAGGCTGTGTATAAAACACCACTAGTGTCGAATAAAACTTCAGTCCACCGACAAATGCTACATGGCACGTTCGTGAGTGAACAGACAGAAAAATCGACGCACGCGTCGTCTGTCTAACCCAGTGAGTATTATACGCACTTTGGTCAAAAGCTCACACCACTTCAGTCTTTTTTGTGCACCAAACAGTTGCCCCACTTGACAATCTCATGATCATGATTATCATCAATGTCACCATGCACCGCGAAGGAGTGATTTGAGCTCCATTTCATTGTCGTAATCTGGGAAGCATGTGGAACAAACATTAGATAAGCGCTACCATGACCTCCACGCGAACCCAATGCTTACCGTCCGTCTTGCTTCATTGAAACTGTTTGGCCGCGACAGAAATGTTACTATTCACAATTCTCTATAGGTATAGTATCGGTCTTATACAGTCAATCAGTTTTGAGATATTTCTGATACAGACCGGAAAATAAAGTTTGTCCAATCAGCTTATCCATCTCTTACATTTCTCTAATGCCGCTCCATTGTATCGTCTGTTTACCTCATCATTTTCTCTCTCTCTCTCTCTCTCTCTCTCTCTCTCTCTCTCTCTCTCTCTCTCCTAATCTGAAGCAGAAACTGTGAACAGCGGGGAGGGGAAGTGTTGTGTGCTACGAGTATATGATTGCTTTGAAGTGTCAAATGTCACCACGAAGCTCTCACTAGCTTACTAAATTCTATCTATGTGAGGCATGCTCACAGAGGAAGATCAGTGTTACACAACGACTAAACAATTTATCCCATATAGAAATGTACGCAAAAAGTAACTGATATTCGACAACCCTAATTTGTCGTGATGAAAATGTGATATCTATCAAAACCCGGATACTTTTAGAATCCAACTCAACAGACAAATCTCGTCTCGTCCAGAAATAACGTTTGGCCAAAACATGTTCCCCTTTAAAATTGCACTCAGTTAAGAATTGATCCGAAAGTCCAAACTGAAAGACCTGTTTATTCCGACAATTCAAACACCTCTCTCTAAATATATAAGTTACTCTAAATGCACAATTCATCGCTAACTTTGTTGACCCACAATCATGCACCCCGACCGGTTTCAAATCCGAAATCAGATCCCATGAATATGCACTTCTAATGATTTATAACAAACCATAGGAAACAACTGTACAGGGCTCGTAAGGGTCTAATTGGTAAGTTGACCGTAGATAAAACATAAACAATCATGATTCAAAAAAATAAATCCATCTTCTATATCGTTTGGCTGAACGAAAAATACCAGATATTTAGGACCCATAGTCATAGGACCAATTCTATCAGTTGAAATTTGGCACAGATGAACAAGTATTACACGGGGTCCGATTTGAACTGAGTTCCCAGCAGTTGGAGGTGGGGGGGCGGTTATCACGCTACATTCAGTGTGCCGTTTACGGTACTTGTGTACTCCGGCAAAGAACAAATAAAGACGGTCCAGCTCAGTTCAGTTCAGCTCTTTCAACCAATAGCCTCAAAGCTCTGAGCTCTGGCTTTAGTTGTTATCCACTAACCCGCGGTACTGGCGTGACTCTCACTTCGTGTCTGCTTATGCCGAAAAAGGGGAATTTTCTTTGTGAACCCTTACCGAAGCATTTGACTCAACAGTCTGACAACTGAGAGTGTGGTCCTAACCCAGCTTGTGAATATAACCCAGGCATCGGGAAGGAACTTTTTCAGGTCTGTCCCGCGAGACCAACATGCGATTTCTTACCTTCTCTGTATTTGCTTGTGTTTTATTATGGATCCGGTTTTCGGATTCAGTCCTCAACTCCATTCACCCAATAGAAGAAATCGAACGTGCACGAGACACGTTCCTTCGTGCTGGGGTTTGTCCAGCCTTTGCGGGTGATAGATGCTCAATGAAGTGCAATAACGTATCCCACCGTTCAGAGAAATCCCAAATACCCCAATCTTACGTTCATCAAGTGGAGGTATTTTGACGTGTAGCCTCATTTCCCATGCATTTGTCCACCGGATTGTTGTAACCACTTCAACGCACAGCTAGGCAAATCAAAACTGAAAGAACGCCAAGGCTGAAAAAATGCACGCTAATTCTATTGCAGAACCGATTTGCGTAAATGGTAAAGAAAAGGAAAACGACTGGCAGAATAAAGCTTGGCCAATCACGGTGAGCTTTCGCTTTACCTGTTCTCGGCTATCCTGACTGGCTTTAGGCTTCTCAGAGTACGTAATCACGAAGCTATACTCGACCGCATCACGCGCGATGCCCACCAAATCACCCCAACATTCCTCCCTCAAAAACTCATCGTCAATTTGGCTAGCCTGTCTTACAGATTCTCAAACTAGAGCTGGTGGATTTGGCTCGGTCACTGTAGAAGTCGTCTCGGTTGGTGAGGCAGCAGGGTCACTGCCATCAGCATCGTCGTCGTCTGGGTCTTCAGTCGCTTCAGCCATGTAGTCAGAATCAGTACTACCACATTAAACCAATCCACGGGAACATGTCCCATGCATTAGGCTCAGGTAGCCATTTTGTGTGTTATTTAGTTAAACAGGTAAAGTAACGTTCATACACATTGGGAAGAATACTAGGATCACGCATAGGCTTCCCGCTGATCCACGCGCACCTCCTCTTTCAAAAGAATACTTGATACGATTCGTGGGAAGGCAACGAACGAGTGTTCGCGAACTTGTCGAGTACTTTGGTTCTCTCTTCCCTTCACACTACACTTACTGATGACTGTGACACAACAATACCCACAACCTGAACGCATTCCATAGTTCCGCACTTTTTTGAATCCATCTATTTACCATTGGTAAAAAGAAGAAACAATTCAAAACACTAGTACCAAAGTGCCCGAAAAGGCGATTTCGTTCGAGCAAAACGTTAAAATAACAAATTCACAGTATTTTCCAGGATGCTTTTTGTAACAATACTGCAGCTGCCTTCTATTGATGAACTAAGTGATTCGTCATAGTATGGATAATATTAAATCGCAGTATGTTCTGTAAACTGCTCGTAAAACCAGTCTTGAAAAAGGTTACCCGCGTTGACCGAAACGTTGACAACCTGCCAACGATTTTCACTATGCTTTGCCACTGAACAATGAAAGTTTTAAGATAAACTTACTTGGAATAGACCGGACGATGTACCAAGAGCACATAAAAGTCGGTATCTATCGCGACTTATATTGTACGGAAAAAGAGCACACGAGATCGCTTGTATTCGGGACTTGTCGCGATTTTCGAAACCGTATATCATGCATCTTGAATGATACGGCAAAAGTAGTCCCGTTCCCACACATATGAAATTGAAGCGACCGTCAGCAGAGCCGATCAGCAACAACTGACCGTACGGATCAACTGTTGCAGCCGTGATATCAGTGAATGGAATGTCATTCGATGTCCATCCATCAGAATACTTCCAGTTATCGGAGGAGACTGTCATATCCATTGGTTAGGTGGCAATGAAAAGTTAGAAAGTGAAAAATGAACCAAACGCTCGAGGAGGTAGACCACCACTGGTATTCGGGATAGAGGTTGTGGACGTTCAATCAGGAAAATCACATAAATCCTATCTGTATGAGCCACTCTAAGTTGTTCAGATTCGATTTTATGGGTATACGTATTTATCCTGAACACTGTTCACGCAATGAAGACGCATGCAACACTCATGAAGGCATCTAGGTACACCTGTGCACGCACTCAGTCAGTTTCAGCCTAACAAGACAAGAGAAGATATTTGTGGTGGTGTGAGCCGAAACTCTTTAGTTAGACAACCGACACGGTTCATCACATTTTGTTCAAGAGAATAAAGACTATAGGAATATCGATTTTCTGATCGAAATGAACAATTCACAAGACATTATCCTCGTAAATTTACCTCGAAAATCGATTTGGACTGTTTGACTGCATGTGTTTTTCAGAACTCATAGCACACAAGGCCCCGTCGATTTTACTGATGACGCACGTTCGGTGATGGTTTTCCACTTGTTTAACAATTATAACAGCACTAAAATAGTCTCATGTTTTACACAATACATTTCTCCCATCTGATCAACAAATGGGATGCTCTATTTCGAAGCAATTGGATGGATTTTGTCAGCAATTCATCTGGATATAACGAATAATACAGAAGGTCAGAGGGAGAAAATCATTCATCCTTTTTGAAGCCTTCCGAGAACAGTAACGCCCATCCTACATTTCTACAATTTGCAAATCTTATTGGGTGTAATTAAATCAGGGATGGCGACTGTAGGCTGCCTCGTGCAAAACAATGTGATGAACAAAGTGGCAGATGATAAGGTTGCATACTGGGCTTCCCATGAAGAAGAAAACGACCCTAGATAAGCAAGCTACACTTCTTTTCATTAACCCTTTTCATGGACATCTTCGATCTATAGTCGTTCAACAAGTAATATGGTGATCGGAATGTTCTCTAAATGTCTTCGTTCAAATGAGAATACAAACCCGTTCAGAACATTCAGCGCATGGTGTAGGGTGTTTGATATAGTTGTTCGCTCACATATTCATTCAGTGATATAGTAGCGATAATGCCTTCGATAGCTTCATCATTGCGACCCATGCGTTGCAGTAAAACATAGTTTCATTCTGACACTATTTACGGTACACAATTCTATGTGAGTTAAATAGGCTTTCATTTGGCTATGTCAACTCTCCTGCATTATCAGCCAGAAATTTTCAAGCTTTTGGAAAAGCAACCACCCAGTAAGGGGACAACCTACCTTCACGTGTAACCATCCTCAACTGAGCTGATACAATGACTGCGCGCCTTGTTGAAAAACGAACTGGTGAGTTTCATTCTGTTGGACAGAATTATAGGGCCATTTGCCGTGCCACTGTCGCTCCGCCTCGTTGTCGTCAGTGGGTTGGTTGGTTGATCAGAGGAGTGATAGATTGTATGCCAGACCGGTCCAGACAAATCGATTCATCCGTCGATTCTCGGGTTGGTTGACTGTGGCGTGGGCCCATGTGTTCCGGTAAATGTACGCCGAGGTTTCCTCACGTGACTACATCACCATGGTAATGGCAACAAGCTAGAACATTAATTTACCCTCACGTGATATATGTAGGCTTATCATCGCAAATAAATTGCAATCTTGCATAAGCATCGCGGTGTTGTCGCTTTCACTACATCTTGGCGTCAAAATGTTCGACAGTATTCTCCGTAGTTTTAGGGCATTGTACCAAAGTTTAGGAGCATTGCGCCATGCTTTAAGAGCCATACATCACAAACGAACGAATTATACATAAAAATATAATTTATACCATTGATTTTACAAAAGAAACAACACTATAAAGCTAAACATTCTTTGAATGGTTGCATAAATATGAAATTTCGCAAATCATAGGAAATGCAAGCAGTTGTTTTGATATCGTCAATGGATCTTTGGCAAATTTCTCGTAATAAAAGAAACCTATGCATCCTAGCAGATTGTCTTTCTGGTAGTCATGTGTTTTCTCTGTTCTCTTCCAAGAAAACCTTTACTTAACTTCAAATACGGGTAAGCGCGTCCTCGATAGCGTTGAATAATGGATTATACGGAGGAAAAAAACGGAAAGAAAGTTCAATAACCAAAACGAACTCCAGATACCCGTCCTGGTCGATAAAATATTCTTCTTATCAGGCTCTGTTTTTGTAACCCATGATACATGATGCGGTCACAAACACGGTAACATAAGGGAGGTGCACTAGTACGGTTCAACGTGTATTCAGTACAAACGTACGGCAGACACATGTACAGACAGGCCCGTGAAAAAGCCAACACGTACACAAGCACGTGAGTCACGGCTATATGCAATCGTAAGTGTAAGGCAATTGTATAATCGGGTTAAGCTGCACAAGGTCGTATAACAAGTGACACAATCTGATTGGTCAGTGCTGTCTGGAACGAAGCATGGTAAACGTCAACTGTGTGCGTGCGTGTGTGTGCGTGCGAGATTGTCTGTCTAAGCACATGCCTGTTCAAGCCGAGCACAACATAATCGAACCATCGAAACGGGAATAGTGTGTAAACTAACCAACCCGGTGTCTGGAAATTATTTTGCTGGAATGGAGCGGAAGTGCTCAGGCAGCGGGAGGATCGATCTTGCTACATCGCTGTCTTGAAAAAGAACCCTTAAAACCAATGTACATGCATGAAGAACTTGATTTGTCTGGCTGGTCTATTACAGCTGTCCTTCAACCGATTCCCCTCTGCGTTTCAATATTATCACTTTTAGAAATATCACTTGTTTACAAGATATTTGAAACTACCCTCTTACGTTTCCACACCACCTGTGTTCATGCCCTTGAATGCATTCAAAACAGTTTGCGATCCAAACGCCAAGCTCAACGATCCGAAGTCACTGAACAACACAAACCTGAACTACAATAAAAATCAATTTCCAAAAGGACTGAAAAGCGTGACAAAGCTTAACTTTGCGATGGGCTTGACTGTACTAATCAAAATGCTTGTACCTACAGGACGTATTGAAATGATTGCAATCCAGGACTAATAAAGCCAAACCAATAAAATGACCGAGGCCGCGGAATTCTGCGTAACTTCCGCTACGGAACTCGTTTGTGCATATAGGTATGCTCAAATCTGCCAATCTGAAAAAATCACGTTAAGAAACATTTTTTGACCTCTCTTGCCATTGGTTACGATGCCACTGATAAAATGGGATTTATCACTTTTCATGGCCGCAAAACTGTGTCGTACCGTGTCCCGCAACCTGTCTACGGAGTCACAACAACTTTGCCCTCCCCCACGTGTGTCTCTCGTTAAATTTGATCGACTGAAGTACCGGTATCTAAAATGAAACTGGCGCATGTGACTGTGGATCTTCAGTAGTTGCCTCAGGCGAAACAGGTCTGTTGTCGAGCTGAACGACGCCAATGCTGGTACTATCTTCCGCCACTCTGAAGTGAGACTGCCTGAAACAGCCTCGGCGTACAAGTGCATCAATGAAATCTGTAATATCCATCATAGACTGACCGATTGGCCTGGTGATGATTCCACAAACTGTTCGAAGCCTGTTGAGACGAAGTGGGTTACATCACTCGAGTTGAGGCACCTGAACATAGACATCAATTTCCTTGATTTTAGTGGCAGGCCTAGGCTTTCCTTTGGGGGATGTATTCACTGCATTTTGCTGTTGTAAAGGGAAATTGTCTCCGAAGGTCTCCAAAACCAGCAACGCTCTCGGTTAGGCTGATATCAGAGAACTTTTCACGGAGCACACCAAATTCTCTCCTGCACTGTTAGAACGCAGATGGCGAGACGCCATGCAGAAATACCGACGTCCGATCATTTCTGGTCAACTTTTCAACTCGGCTACGATCCATTATCGTTAACGATCACTTGTGATATTCCTGTAAGACTGAAACATTTCTTCAGCAATTTAATCCTAAACAAAGAGGTTGATACGCTCTTTAGGAGAATCTTCGTCCATTTGTAGTATGGATGTGTTAGTCTCGATGCGTTATATCGGGTCAATAATGGGTCATAGAAGTTAGCACAGGAAAGTTACGCCCGAAAGTAGCTTCGGGGCCATGGGTTCCATTTGATCTTTCAGTTGCTTATAAATCCAGAAGACATTCGGGCTTCTCCAATCTTTGACAAGACTTGGTCGTTCTAACGCCCCACCAAAATGTAATAGGCGATCAAGTGAGGTTTGTATTCTATCTACTGACAACATGCCAGTCGCCAGAAACGAATTTCGAAACTAAACACGGATCTTCACTGATCGTAGCAAAAACACAAGACGGAAGAAAACCCTCTTTTAATGTTTCGAGATTGGTCCAATTTTGGGTATGATCAGTTCACCTCAACATCCATTCGGCAAGTGGTTGGCTCATCTATTAAAACCATTAAGGGGATAAATTCCGAACAACACGTAGTGGTGAATAAGCTCGTTTTCCGTTATTCACACTCACCCCAATGCATAGCAATAAATACGATTAACAATACACGAAAGAGAGAATAATGGGTTACAATACCAATTATCCAGATCTGCCTCCGGACATGCGCGTGTGTGTTAAATCGATCAGTGTAAAATGTTCAAGGAGTTGTGAACGTGTTTGCGAAAACTAAATGGGCCCTGATTGGGAACCAATATGATATATAAGTTTGAAACTGAGTTTTGAAACTTTTGGGGACATTTCGCAAAGAGTCATGTTCTGGGAGTGCGGCGTGTGACAGACTTGAGTGTACCATGCTAAATAGACGACGTCAGTCGACCAATTGGTAAGCGATTGAATTTGGTCATCAAACGCATTTACTACGCAGCTGAACTGGCTATCGTCCTCACAACCACACGGTTATCAATACCGTTGATGGAAGAGCCGTTGATTCAATGTGCCAAATCACACTTTACCCATCAGTTCCCATGCGGATGCTCAGTCGTTTACATGAACAGAACAAAGAGGCAGTTGCGTCACCGATTAGTTGAACATATCCCGTTGTAGCTTCAAAAACCAATGAATAGTGAGTTTGAATAGAGGAGTGTGAAACCTACGTTTGCACACTGTATCCGTGACTATTTCGCTGCACCCGTACATGGACGAACTGCAGCCAGCATGATTTTCTCTACAGTGCTCCCATGGTCTTCAGTGGTGAGTTGAGCTTTGTTACTGCGTGATGAATTACTTGTTAATTAAGGTAACCAATAAAATTTGGGAAAAACGGTAGTGAATTATTAGAGATGGGACCCAACAATTGAACCGAAAACCAAAACTATTCTCTCTCTCTCTCTTTCTCTTTCTCTCTCTCTCTCTTTCGCTCTCTCTCTCTCTCTCTCTCTCTCTCTCTCTCTCTCTATCTCTCTCTCTCTCCATGTATCCAAATTTCAATCGAACCTCAACGTTGCCATGCGGTGATAACAAGTTGTTAGGCCATACGATTGGTAGACTGCGTTCGGCTCGGTTTCTAAGTGATAGCTAGACCACACTTCGGATATCAAAATGTATGGGCTTGCAGTTACAAAAACTACGGGGCGTGTTACCGACACTACACATCCAAAAAACGTTATCTACTGGCTTCGTGTTGAGGGCATTTTTGGGCCGATTCAGATCGGCGTGTAAATTGGGACTTGGGGAACCGATTCACACGTGTACCATATGGGCTTTGCAAATTGGTTGTCCGTCCTGATATTGGTGTTTGTGAATTTCAACAGTCACTCAAATAAAATCCGTCTGTTGAACCAACACACGAGCACTAGAGGAATTTCGAGAGATGCTAGCAGATGATACACAGGAACACGGTGTGCACTGTAGCTGACTAAAACAAAGGAACGTTTCATTTGAATTCAAAATGACTACATGTTATGACGATTGAAAGAATCTCTCCCATATCTTATCTACATCATTTCCCTTCGTTACTCAGCATTTTCTTGAAGTTTCTCATCAGTGTATAATAACTCCTAGCGTCTGACATCGGGTCTCATCGTAGTGTCATCTGCTCACCACCGTGTAGCGTCTTCTCATTAGGAATACATTAAACCGCAAATCAAACTTACCGAACATGTCTTAAAAGATTGATTTGTTCCTTGTAGTGTATCAAAGTCGAAGGCCTTCACTGAGATACTGAATTCCTCCTACATCAGTTCGCCCCATCCAAATCAACCTAACTTAGCGTGAATTCAAATGGACTCCTTCCCATCAGCTAGCAATAAGATCAAGCTAAACAGCAAACAAGAGTGGGTGTATATTTAGGATACAATCTCATATTTTAGAAATTCGATGTCGCCTCAACGAATGTGAATAAATGCTGTTCGTTCGCAATTGTTGTTGTCCAATAGCTATATTTAGCTCAGGTCAACGAAACCCTGTATTAACTATTGCTTTGAATCTTGTGACCACTTAGCTCCGGTGTTCTCACAGACACAGTTTTTCGTTCTGATATCAGAAGGATCTGATCTTCGTTGTAATATGACCACTTCACGCCACAGTAGACTCTTAATCAATTATTATTGTACAACTTAACGGTCAGAAACGATTTTGAAATAAAATCACCGACGATGACTTGGCGTGGATTGCTCAATGCGCCCGAAAAGACGGAGATTTAAAAACAATATCCAAACATCTGCGAATCAAAATTCGGACTTTAAAAAGTATAGCCACAAGTGCCAGAGAATCTGCATTTACATGGGGTGGTGCAAAAGGAAACGTTTCAGAATAATACATAAAATTCTTTGTGATTTTTGCGGAAAAAATCCCCTGTATACACTAAGTCAGATGAGCGCCAATATGCATAGGGTTTATCCCCAGTACCTAACAAATATTTCATCAGTCGACCGATTATTGGATACTGTTGTGTTTGGCCTGAACAGGCATGTGCTCAGACAGACGATCTTGCATGCACACACACGCACGTACATAGCTGACGTTTGCCGTGCTTCGTCCCGGACGGCATTGACCAATCAGATTGTATCACGTGTTGCGTGACCTTGCACGACGTGGTCCGATTGTACCGTTGTCTTACGTTTCCGATTACATACACGACTGACTCACGCACTTGCATACTCGTTTGCGTTTTCACTTGCTTGCTTGTACTGGTACTTACTGTAGGTTGCTGCGGGAATATACGTTTATCCATACACGTGCGCCTTTCTTCTTTAACCCGATTGTGAACACAAAATTTGGCGTCGCGGCTTCAAACCTGCGGAATGACAGCTACAATTCGTGCTCCAGATCAATTTTGGATCGATGCTGCTGTTAAACCGTCCAATGCCGCCTTTGCGGTAAGTATGGCCATTTTGCTCGTGTTTGTCGTAAAGGTACTGTTTCTCACGTATGTGACATGAATTCTAGTGATCTATGTTCCACAAATCAGCCTTCTGATAACATTTACGCCTTGAATACTCGTTCACCTCGTACAGCATTGCATAATTTTGAACCTAAATTGCCTTTACTTGATATTCGTTCGGTTTATTTTGAACATGATAATAATGTGCATTCTCTAAAAATGGAACTAGATTCAGCTTCACCTATAACTGTAATACCTTAAGATTTTTACCGCAATCATTTTACCGCTTTACCGATACACCCGTCATCGTACACTTTTGGCAGTTATTCAAACAATACAGTGCCCATTCTTGGTTTTGTACATATAACGTTATTCTTGAACGAAAGTTGTAAGTGTCGGATTGCTGTGTACGTGTCCAACAATAACAGTAAACAGTTCTTGGGCCGAAATGCCATGGTATCGCTGCGAGTTGCTCGATGCGTTGACAGAATGCTTATCGCAAACATAGAAGGTTACGGTTTCCAGGCGAAATATCCCAATTCGTTTAGGAACGATGTCGGGCGAATTCCAACCGGACAACACAGAATACGACTGCTTTCTAATGCAACCCAATTCAGCATCCACCAACCTCGACTAATAACACTTGCTAAAAGGGAGGCGGTTACTACGGCACTTCGGGAAATGCTCGAGAACGAGGAGTAAAGCACCATTCGAGGTGGACAACAAAAGCTACAATCCGCGCGTTCTAAGCTCGGTGCTAGAACCAACGTGAGGACAAATTGCAGCAGTGCGGATACGCGGAGAACGTAACAAATGACAGCGGTTTATTGTCTATGAACGGATAATGCGCATTGATATCAGAAGTCTATTACTCGTGAATCACACTTGGGTCAGTTTCAGATGCGTAACACAGCCAATTAAGCACATACAATCGAGAAATGTGCTCTCGTGTGCGATTCAGAGGAGGATGCGTGATTGTTGTTGTTCTGTCTGCTATTGGTGGCAGATTCGTTACAAAGCAAAAGCGGGAGTAGAACAGATACACAAAAACCACGTGACGGGATGCGTGATTGCTTATGTGCCGAAGATACTCGGATGAGTAACGGAGTGAGATCCATGTGGAAGAAATATAACGGTCTGTGGTAAGTGTATTGGAATAACCGGTAACTTTCTGCGCCAGAGAAATGTCACGAGTAGAACGAGGTTCTGCTTGATACTGATGTCAAAGTGAACAATAGATTTACGATCCCAGATGGACTGTGTCAAATGCGAACGGATTTGTTTCCTACATTAATGAATGACGGAGGCAGATAGCCGAGACGAGTCAGTATGAGCCCCTTCCGATTAATTCCGTGTAGCATGAGGTGCATACACGAACGGGATCCTTGCTGGCAGCAAGTGATGCGCGATAAGAAGAACAATTGTGACAAAATATCCCTCCACATTGGCGACAATGATGCTGCGAACGAGAGGACATGAATATTAGGCGAACGTTAATGAATAGCTGGCGGTGATGCATAACAATTTATCGAAAAGTAATTTATGAAATAAATTGCAAACTGCCGCATCCTTCTGAAGTATGCTACACAACCATTCGTTTCATAAACCCTGGTATCGCTTCTGAAGTAATCACTTCGCAGTTAAAACTACGAACAGTGGGCCAACCAAGAATGGGGATTTCCTGATAAGAGAATATCTCGAACGAACTGAGTATCAGCTCACGTCCGAATAAAGCAACTCAAACGAGTTGTTTCCTAGGCGTAACTGAAAACCACGGTTTTTAGGGCATCCAGCTTTCCTCTGCAAGAAAATTTTGCGGTTGAACTCGCTTGAGCTTTTTAACTTGTGAAATTCAATTGGCATCCTCATTGAGTGCAACCAAACGTAAAATGAAGACAAAAGTGACCAAGCAAGCGGAATATGCATTTCTGAATCATAATGGTACCGTGTTAAACGTGAATCAAACATTTCGCCCCTGTATAGGGTCCGAGGTCGGGTGCCAAGATCACTGAGAATTCGCATCTTCACCACAGCGGAAGCGGTAAGGATTCGCCTCCACGACCCTCCTCTATGTGCTCAGAAGAAATTTGTGCATGCACTCAGGCTACAATGACCCACTAACCATTCAACGTCAGGTCCAAGAGCGTCCGAAAGCTCACACGCTGAGAACGTGTTAGTCTATTCACATCTGGTCTCCGGATAATCCTGTACCATATTAGATGTACACAATGACCCCTGACGCTATTTTTGCTGACTATATCCCTTATGCATCTAGTCATATGCATTGTGTTGTATCGGCATGATTAGGAATCACCGAAAACGAGCTTGTTCGCTAACCTGTTTTCCAAATGTGTTTTGGGCAGTTTCTGACTAAATATCACCTTCCCAATCTGATTAGGAATGTTCTCTCGTCACGCTGATGTTCGAATTGATTCGGCAGTTTTCCAATATGAAGGTAGGCTTTCTGCCTGTTCTGTTACTCTGTGCGTAACAACGGTTGCAGATTCTTCATCATGGTGATGAATTCATGTGATAGAATTGTCATCTTTAAAAGATGTTTGCATGGTCTTAGTACTCTGATGAAGAATAAGCAGACTGTCTGTAGATTGGCATCCTCATTGAGTGCAAGCAAACGTAAAATTTGTACTACCAAGTAAATAGGGAAGTATAAAATCAATAAGTTTTCGAACAGTGAATCGATTGGTCGGTTTGTGATATGACCTTTTGTCGTGTTTGCTAATAGTGATAGCGATGAGGCGATCATTTGTTGTCCACGTACACATGAATAACATGCAAATTGTGAAAACGCCTCAAATATTTGAACGTGAGTGATGGGCGCGCTGAAAGGGTGAGCATGAACACCGGAGACGATCGCACAGGCTGCTACTCTAACTGAATAAGAGTTGGTACTACCCACACATGGGATTACATATATCTTGGTATTTTTGATTATTTGTTACAGTTAGTTTAATCTCATACTTCTCAATATGTAGTCGACTTCGGTCAATTTCAGCGTCCGCTGGAGATGAGCCAGTGGTTGTAATCAAAATGAAATGACTTACTTTCCGATTGATCAGTGAAAACTCCGACTGACAGTTGGAACAGTGCATCACATCATCATCTTTTGTCCAGTGTCTATTCGTAACTCGTTCACAAAGCATCTAAGCAAACAACCAAATGAGATAACGCGACTGGATAAGTGAGTTCGACGGTTCCAAAAGGATTGTGGGGCCAAACAGTGAGAAGTGGCAATGCAGAATAAATGAAAATGTTCAAAGTTCATGGCATCAGGTTTGCAAAAGGTGGAACAATCTAGACCATCTCACTTTACTCACGTTTACACGACTATCTCCCTTTAGAGGATGAGTCAACCTTATGGATGTCGCGCATCATCACCAACCATGCGCAGCGGCTCGAATCGAGCTGAGGGTAAACTGTGACCTAGTTCGCCCCCCCCCCCCCAATATCGCAGACTGTGAACCGTTCGTAGTCCTAACGCGCCATGTCTTTCGCGACGGTGCTCAACCACGTTTACAGTTGACCCACAAGGTGACAGCACTATCCCGTAAACGGCACAGGGCAGAGTGTTTGCCTGGAGAGTTCCGTGTCAGCTCGCAGGAGCATATGACCGAACCACTGTAAGCGGCGGTCTCAACGGACGCAGATTTGATCATCGTCACAGCATCGCTTCCTTACTTCGTCAACTGATAGCCTTTCCTCCCAGTTACGCCGAAGAATTGGCGGAAAAATATCCGAGCACCACAATAACGTCTGCTAATTCCAGGTCCAAGACGTGCACCGTGGGACTCAGCTGAACACCAGGGTAATCGGTCAAGGCTCTGTTCATTGTCCAGTAGAGTGTACAGTTGAGCAACACCGGTTGATGTTCACGACCTAGTTCGAAAATAGCCTCTTTTAGGCAATCAATCTCCTTTGTTTGAGACTGTATTTGGTCTTGGCGACTGACGTACTTGTCCTCGGCAGCGATGAGTCTGTAATACGGAACAAGACACACGTCATTACTGATTTATAAGGTCACTTGCGTTTATCATACGTCGAGAAAAAGTTAGTATTGAATAAAACAGTCAACCACCCAGATTCAAAACCCATATGTTTGGACTATGATGAACAATATTGCCTATTGTCTTCAGCTTCACGACTACGCCTGGTTCAACTGCGGGTTCAGGGGATCGATCCAAAGACGAACCGTGAATCGGACGCACCGAAGTGCGGATGAATTCAGGTTTACTGGATAATCTACAGAATTGTGTTTTGGACCTTTTCATGAATGGTTTAAAGCTTTAGCCACAAGTATATCGGCCGAAACGGGTAACTTTTAGCCCTGTCTGTCGACTAGAACAAAGCTATTTATCCGAGACGGTGTTTCTACTTGAACCAGTATGCTGCATTTGAGATTCTTGCAAGCTTTTCATTGACGACGTTATGCGGTTCATTGTTGATTCTCTAGTATGATGTCTCCCCAACCTCACTCGACCACTGCAATGGACTCGGGTAATTAATTGCGCATTGTCTCACATTTTATGCTCGCCATTTCTGTTACTACTTCGACTATTACAGCTGCTGCTACACCACTGCGACTGCCCCACTACAACTGCTAGCCCCCTAATATCGCTAATGGTAACATGAATGCTGGTGGGGAGAGGTGATGTGTGGCTTATCAGTCACATCTCATGAGGCCTATACATCCACTCGTGATTCATTCCTGTGACGTTCGCCATACATTCGCGCATCCCATACTTGTCGGTACCATATTTTGCCTGTTTTACACAGCCAATCACGTGGTTGACTCCGTGTGAGACTGATATTGATCGACGGCTCATGTTCACTTAAGATATCCTTACTACTGTACTGATGATCGTGCTTACCGTTCACTGGATTCAGAATACACGTTCCCCGTACACCATGTACAGTGTGTTCATCGGGAGTGGGTCCACCCCGGTAGAGCTGAATGTCTATATATGCTACTGGAAAGAATAGCAGTAGGTGGATTTTGACATCTGGCGAAAAAATGCTCTGGATTGCCCGCTTGAGATGATGGTGACCGATACAGAGGTTTACTGATTAAAAGCGCCTGCTGGAAAAATCCGAGTAAAATAACAATTCAAGTAATATTCACTCTGCAATATGTCATCCATTGTCACAGTATTTATCACTAACTTGTTCCTGGTTCAGTCGCGTACATTTATGTTGATCTCCTGATTTTGCGAGTATTAAGTAGGCATTGTTCCATTGCAACAACCATTAACAGTTCACAGATTGCAGTGGTTCACTAGAATCTACATCTGACTCGACCATCAGAACAATTACCAGAATTGAAACTCCACGGGAAAACTATGAATAATGGTATCATTTTGGCTCTTAAGTTTTGCAACTACAAGTGTCACTTTTCATGTTACGCAGTCATATCTTCCTGCATATGATCACTGGCTGGGTGAATCTTGTGGACACCACGTAGAAGCTCGGCACGCCCTGAATAGCCAAATGCATTGGTTCGGCTTTTATTACCTTCCTGCCATTTTACGGACTGCTCATTCAATAGCCTTTATCCTATTAAGTTCGATATAGTCTCTGACAAAAGGTGTACCATTAATTTGCCAAATCAACCGCCAATCCGACTACGGGTTAAATCTGTATAGCGTTTGGTCCCATGATTCCAATAATTCCATTCAAAAGACTCCATCAAGCTGTCAGATAGATATGGATGAAAATCATTTTATTTTTTTCTGGTGGGACACTCAGTGACTGCAATTATTATATGCATGATCATTTGCGTGTATGGTGTAACTATGGACACAGTTCGTGTGATCTCATAATTGAGCAGTTCTCCGATAGTTTTGGTAAAGCGTATCAATTGACTTCGGAGAATCTTGGACAAGTCAGCAAATCTCTTTTGGTTTCACTGTCCTTCCATTATTTTGCCGGCCTTCTTGTGAGAGATTTTTCATTTCGCAAAGGTCCAATAAAGTTATGCCACGATCCAATGGTATCTCTCGCCCTAAAATATTCAGTTTTCTAACAGAGAAGCACATTGCTTTGCACGACTAACCTTGCAGTAACAGCACAATGTGATGTAACTGAAAAGTGTCAATCCGTTGGTGTGAATAGTCCGATGTCATCAGAGTGAGTATCAGGTGCAACATTTGCATTAACGAGCAAAATTTGTCAGAAAGACCACACAAAAGGTGAATCAAATCAAACAATGATCGCAGTGGATGCACAGTCCATCGGAACTGATTCTTAGCTGATCGCTTTCGAATGATAGAATTCACAAACGTTTGCGCATATTCATTTGCGTCTCTAAGATTCAGAAAATTAAAGGAAACCTTCAGTTACATTCAAATGTTTGGTATACAATGGAACAAAACGTTGTCTCATATGCCTGTAATCAGGCGAAGTTTCAGCTACCGTGAATAAGGTGGGTTTACTATCGGATTTACAGTCTGTCGGAAAAATTTGGGATCACTTCAATTCGGTCGAAATCCTGGCCTACGGTCCAATTCCAGTTCATACAGCTGATACCACTCTCAGTAGCCAAAAATGCACGTCAGACACTATTGTTAAGCGAGAGAGAGAGAGTAGTATCAGTTGTGTGAACTAGAATTCGACCATATGTCAGGATTTTAACCGATTGGGGTGATCCCTAATTCTTTGGACAGACTGTATTGGTTGCCTCGAGTGGTTCAGTTTAATCACAAAAAGCGGTCACACATTCAGTAGAAACACTAACAGGGCCATCGGAGTGAGTTCGTATATTTGTGCAATCATTCCGGGGCTAATTTCTTCACTTATGAAGTAATGATTCGTAAATAGTGGTTTCGTTCATCTTGATTTCGTGCATACAGTTTGACGGCTTCTTCGATTGAGGTATGAAAATCTCGAAAACGGCCCACTACTAAAGTAATCAATAGTCAAAATATAAATACGAAAATCTCGGCATTAGCCTATTATTCTAGAACACACTGCACACGCGTGATTTCGCAATACCACTGAACCAGAGACACAACAAGAACCACCAAGGTTAACCAGCGACTTCAGGGGTAACACCACTTGGTTCATGTTCACTGGTCAAACAATACCACCACATAAACACTGACTGTTCAAATTTCGGAAGACTGTGCATTTGAACATACCTTTCAAGTAATGATTCTACTTTCTTTTTCGATTGTTGTAGTTGAGCTTAAATTTGGACGTAAAATCAGGAAAAATTCAATTGTGTAATTGTTTGATATGCAAATATAACAACAAAAGATCAGTTGTCAAAAAAGACAACACGAATGTGTTAGCTGTCTCGTAAACAGACATTTCGACCGCATTCCCACCACCGCAATGTACGATGTTAGGGTGCATTTTCATATCGGACGAGAAAGCTTGTCTAGTATGAGTAGTGAGAGATTCACACTGGTTATAAAAAGATTTATCATGTAGTATCAGTACCCAACTCACGAATGAAGACCGTCGAAGCAAGTTTACGATTGTTTCATCTGACTTGTTAGAACTCGTCAGCAGTACACATTGACGTGTGTCCCGACTGGAACTCAAACCCGGAATGAATAATCGTGAACCGAACACCTTATCTCTAGGCTTTGCGGAATGGATCTCATTGGTTTTTCAACGCCAAAACTACATCCTTTCGTTACATCACGAACAATTCAACCATATAATATTGATACAATCAGACGCTTCTCAAGAATGCTTCGGATTGCGCCGACCTGGTGAGTAGTGGCCTGTCGCATTGTGCCGTGACGCCCTGGATTCGTGTGCCTTCTGAATGCACTGCAGATTCTGGTTTTGCACAATCAAATTTGAGTTCGGCTTGGTCAATTCCACTCATTTGGCTTTGCTGTTCAACGCGATATTACGACTATTGTACTCAACTATTCGAGTGTTATCAGGTTGTCAGTGATTCACGAGTGTCACATGCTAAGCTTTTTTCAAACTCCATTTGTTTCGTATGCAGTCTGAACTCCTTCTCTTCTAGGCGTAGCTCTTGTGCATTCTAATCAATATTTTCTCTCATAATATCGGCTCTATCCCTAGGAGAGAGTTTATGTGTCCCACGCTCAGGAAAGGGAGCCGCACTAACACTGGGACCAAAATTCATTCCCAAATACACTCAGTCATTTAACTGAGCAAGGAAAGAATGCGGATGTCTAATATTTGCGAGAATCACAGTAGCTGGAAACAAAAAGAGTATTAAGAGACTAACCTCTCTCAGTGGTGTTGGCGAATCGTTTACCGATGTACGGAGTCAATGTGTTCATCTGCTAGAGAATTCGGGGCTTCTTTCGAAGTATGGTCAGGTCATTCGCTTTCATGAGCGCAAGGGATACGCCAACAGAAAACGTTGGTTTCTGCCGAGTCACTACTTTTTAAGTTCGAATGAGTCTAGGAAAATACGGGTGGTGCTCGATTGCGTGACTACTCGTGGCGACACTTGACTCAACAAGGTCTTATTAAAAAACCTGATATCATTATAAATTTGGTTGCAGTACTGCTCAGGTTTCGTAGATACACCACAGTCACTTCAGATTATATTAAAGAAATGTTCTTGCAAGTCAGAGTTCTGAAGCGTGACAGATGTGCTCTAGGTTTCCTGTACTAACCAGAAGACGACCTGAAAGGAAGTCTGATTTTTGTTTGACTTGAACAGGCATGTGATTAGACAGACAATCTCGCACGCACAAACACGCACGTACACAGTTGACATTTACCATGCTTCGTTCCGGATAGCATTGGCCAATCAGATTGTGACACATGTTGCACGACCTTGTGCAGCCTAACCCGACTATACAATTGCCTTACACTTTCGATTGCATATAGCCGTGACTCACGTGCTTGCGTACGTGTTTGCATTTTTCACATGCTTGCCGTACTCGTGTTGCCGTTCGATGCTACGGGATACACGATCATCGATACAAGTGGAACCTTTCTTCTGATTACTTAATTCGGGATACAGCACTGATAGTGCACGAGTTCTTGAAGTTCTTGAAGTAGCCCTTGATTTCTAGGCTTGAGCCCAAAATGTTCCCTATCTTTAAAGTTATATTTTTCACGATTTTCGGTCTGCTGGAAAGTAGATTACTGCACAAAAATGGGAGGCGCATGGATACTCCTAATAAGAGAAAAATGAGCATGGAGTCCTTTTTGTGGTTTCAAAAGCAAACCAGTCTGGATCCTCCTAGATGGAAACTTGGAGAAAAACGTGAAACTTATGAAAATACAAAAACGGGGGGGGGGAGGGAGGGGGCTAGGCTCAGTTCTTAAGTGTTCAACCAGTTTCACTATGTCCTCGTAGGGTCACCAGGTTCGGGCGTGGGAAGAACTGAGCCGCCAATTTTGAAGAGAGAAAGTTCATCATGAGGAATTGATCACCTCTGGTACGACGATTTTCCAGGGCGTAGAGACAGAGAGCCAAAAATCGAGAAAGGCAGGGAGGGGGTTAAGACAAGCCATACAATAATTGTGAATTTCCGTTGGACTCGCTCTAACACGTCACGTTCTCTGACGCGTCCAGTGTGTCCTGTCCTATTCTAGCTATATGTGGATGAAGGTTTGTGAGGGTATGGTCTGACACATCGTTCAGTGGGCGGTTTAGTTTCACTGGCAGAAAGATAGCGCGTCACCACCGGCCCCTACCTAGTCCACGAAAGCACGAGCGACAGGACAGCCGATCAATGGCGTGAATCGATATACGAGACGATACTTGCCAGCGATATTCAAGCCTTAAGGTGTGGCCGTCCATGCCAGTCGGGCCAATGCGTTTTGTGCAACGAGTGGGTGCATGTGACGGCAATCTATATATTCTTTGTTTTTCACTAATGAAACAGTAATCTCGGGACTGGTCCGAGTTCTCGCTAGAGCTAGTGAATCGGAACAAAACAGGTTCCATGCAGGCGACAGAAATATGCTTCGGAGACTCTGGGGTTTACCATCCGAAAGGAGGATTTACTGACTTTCTCTTGGCGGAGGAAGAACGAAAGTTTGCTACGGAACCATAATCGGAGGACTATGTGCTGAACTACTCTTAGGTTTTGTACGTTAGCGCTGGCGCAGACTAGTGGATTCAGGGCGACGCCAAAGGATATGTCTGTGCAATTTTCGTCTGTAAGTGGTAGACTCCCTTCAGTGAACCAGCGCTTAGCTTGATCGATGGCTGACAGCACTACGTTGGCATCGATATCCCGGGTGGTCACGTCATCGCGATGCTAAAAAGAAAGGTTTTTAAATGATCACCTGTAAAAATTACGACGCGAAGGGAAGCGAGGACTGAGGTCTGAAGGAAGCCAGAATGAATTGGTACAGACAAAGCTACTGAAGTGCCTAATCGGACAGTAAGGTAGAAGTTAGCTAAAATACTTCCAAGGGGATAATTGAGCCAGCCGTCTCTCACGTAAATCCTCAGTTCAAAAAATAGCGGATCAAAGGGGTACCCTATTCGAAGGCATTATCAAAGTCGATGAACACCGCTTGTGATATCTTGCCTTCGTCATAAGCCAGCAATCGGCTATGCATGAGAGAGAGCACATTGTTGATGCATGATCTGTCCCGGACAAAGCCGTGCTTTGATGTGAAAATCGCATCATTGTCACACAGGTTCTGAACAAAAGAACACCTTTTGCGATGCGTTTGAAAACTTTATTCAGGGTATTTGTGAAGCAGATCGATCTGTTGCTGCTTGATATGTGACAGACACCGTTTTCGAAGACAGGAGAGATGACTGTGTGTGTGCCCACTCTTGTGTTTAGGTACTTTGACATAGTGTAGCGGGAAACTCTGTGGCCAGAGAAAGAGACGAGTATCAAACCGATTGGGCCAACCAATCGACAGACCATACAAGAGGTGGTGAGTATATCGGAAGCTTCCCGCAAATGATGAAAAGAGGTGAGCGAACTCGTCCATGGAACTCAATGGGACCTAAGGCAATCGGCGAGATAACCCATGTGAATGGTTACCGATTAAGCTATCAACCAAATCAATCGGACCAACCGAACGGAAATGATGGTGAAAAGAATCAACCTAATAGTGACAGGTACCTAACCAGAAAGGAGCAGAAATACTTAGGCAGTCAGAAGATCGATGTAGCTATATCGCGGTACGGAAAATACCTATGCAAATAGTTGTACATGTTTTACAACTTAATTTGTTTGGCTGTGCAAATACTGGTGTTCCTCGTCCGTCTTTCCTTCTTCGTTACGACAGTATGATATAAGGGACAGCAAGAATGGAAGCAGTCATGTTCATGATTCGAGGATCGATTACTTCTGGTCAGATTGGGCCGAATAAATCAAGCCCTCTCACGATTGCTTATAGTTTTACTGCAGTAATTGAGAAGTGCTATAACAAGTTGCTACGTGTTTTGATTGTGAGTTGGGATGAGCTAGAATACAGTTCCCTGAGGTACTAAAATTGCAGTTGTAGTCATGTCCGAATACTTCTGCGACCTGAGACGGTGAGGTTACTGGAGTGCCGTTATCCATATTTAGTAGCAGTGGATACTGGCCTGCCTTCCTCTTGTGCCACATTTGCTTAAAGAGAAATGATGAAATGGGGAATCCATTCTGTTTTCTCAGAAATTGTTCCCGTATATTCGGCTTTCGTGGAATGCGCACGCTTCTGAAGGAGGTTGCAAATTGCGAAAGAGTCTTGATCGTCTACCTTGCAGAACATGAAAGTATCACCGAAGGGAAGGTTCTCCGTTCGTTTTTCGACTGATATTGGGTCCAAAAAGCATGAAAAGCGTCTGGATGGGTTCTTCTGTCCTTTTTCTGAGACGTCCCTCATGATCTTCCCAGATGATGTGTTGAAGTTCCTCCAGCGTCGAATATCTTAGTCTTCCAAAGTTTCAACTTTTAGGTGAATGCACTGGCATACTGCCTGCGATTACACCTGCCTACCGAGCAATGAAGCTAAAGGAGAGAACGGCATGATTACTCTCGTCAAATGGCCATTATTGAATGGTCACGTAAGCATAGTTTCTGTGACAAGATTTAACAGGGGCATTCTGTGGACACAAAACCTAGTGGGATACAGGGCTTAGTGAGACCATGACTGTTCAGCTACGAGATCAGCCAGAGCCCCTAACAAAACAGTTACTTCAGTAGAGCGAGATTTACAATGTAGGCAGAACTGATAACGGCTATCAACTTTTCACATTATATTATATTTACATTAAGTTCAAATAATAGGCAGTTGTACACATTCAAAAGAACAGAAAAAACCGTTCGCGCTGAAACCAGCGACATAATAAGATCAAAACTGGGCGGTGGCAGATGAACCAGAAAGAGATCATTGGTCACTACCACGGTAAATCGCTGCGTAATGAATGTCTTTGCCCGGTGAACAAACACCCCCTTTGTGAATTTTTTGATTTATCAGTATCGTGATGATCCTGAAAGCGTTGGTCGGATCAACACAGTGACCTGAATTCAACAAATGGCTTACCAATGAAACAATTGATAATTTTCCACTGGGAAGACTCAAGTTGCTCCATCTGTCCTCACACATTCTCTTAGACGGCGTTCAGTCTTTCTTACGTACATTATGTCACATGTACTTTGACAGTGGTAAAGACATTTGGAGGTGGCATAAACTTCCGGTCTATCTAAGTTAGCGAGGCTGAGAGAGCGACCCGTTTCACGTACTATCTTTACACCGCCTGCGTAGATATTGCTCTTGAGTGATATAGAGTCGGCGAGTTATTCCAATCAATATATTATCGCATTTCGGGGTTGGATGAATGGACTTGTCTTTCTTCCTAGTCGATGGATATCTTGCTTTGGGATTCTGAGAGTAAAAAGTACTTCTGGACAGAAGCCACTCGATAGTCGTTGTCTAGCTGTGTATTTGTTAGTCTTTCCGCTTCACTTGGCACCACTTCAGGGCTACACAACTGTCCTGGTCGATAAAATATTCATCTTATCAGGCTCTGTTTTTGTAACCCATGATACATGATGCGGTCACAAACACGGTAACATAAGGGAGGTGCACTAGTACGGTTCAACGTGTATTCAGTACAAACGTACGGCAGGCACGTGAAAAAGCCAACACGTACACAAGCACGTGAGTCACGGCTACATGCAATCGAAAGCGTAAGGCAATTGTATAGTCGGGTGAAGCTGCACAAGGTCACACAACAAGTGGCACAATCTGATTGGTCAATTCTATCCGAGGCGAAGCATGGTAAACGTGAACTGTGTACGTGCGTGTGTGTGCGTGCAAGATTGTCTGTCTAATCACATACCTGTTCACGCCGAACACAACAGTACAGAAGCCTCAAAAACTTATTTCTTTGTTCCAGTGGGCTTGTTGTACATGAATACTCGCAGTGTATCATCAGGTGACCGACTGAGATGTAGATCTAGGAACAGTAACTTGGCATTGGTTTCCTGGCCGTATTTTGGCATCTGCTTTGTCCTCTAGATCTACCACGTTATCGCCAACGTAAGAGCGACACAACAGGATAGAATTCAACTGTCTGTAATCTATTCCCTAGCGTTGACATGGGCACATCAGCAAGTATCGATCCAAGGGGGCTCCCCCTTGCTGCTCCGTCTATTTTTTTATACAACTTTCCATTGAAGGACAACTGGACACCACGGAGGATTAAATTCATTGAAGTCCTTAGTTCATATCTAGGATACTCCACGTCGTCAACACGTTTGCATACTTGATTCACTGTTCCCTCGGCTGAGACATTTGTAAGCAGAGATGCGACGTCATACGAAGAGAAGAAACAATTGCGGTAGTCTATGCCAAGTAAATATGCTTTCAACTGGAGGGTATCTTCTACTGTGGATTTCGATAACTTGTCACGAATAGGGCTAATAGGTTTGCGTAATCGGTAGGCCAACTATTGGTGATATGAGTTCATAGTTATTTGGAAAAATTGCAGCTCCGGAGGAATTAAAATTACCCATTAGAAGGAGTTATGAAAAATGTTTTGGCTGTTCAGGTGTTCTCAGCATGATTAAGAAGGCCTCAGAATCTGTTGTTTGAGAGGAGAATGAACGGTAAACTGGGCCTATGAGTACCGTAATTTGTTGGATTTACGGAGATTCGTCCATAAAAAGGTCATAAAGGACAGGGAGCAAAGAGTCGGACAGATTACTGCTGGGAAGATATCACCAACGTTGTGAATAACTGGGCCAGCCAGGGCCCTCCTCCAGTCATATTTCAGAAAAGTGTACTCCTGATGTGCCAGGTCTCTGGGACAGCGATCAAGAGTGATCGTTTATCAACCACTGACTACCTGAGTTCCAACATTCTTTGTTTAGACAGAGGCAGTTGGTACAGAGGTACCGTAGATCGCCCTTTGACTGGCTATGCTACATTTCCATGTTGATCATCAGCTGACCAAATTAAAGGAGTTGCGAAGATGTTCATCCCATCACTGTTCAGTACAAACATAAGTTCTTAGTTCACTGAAATGTCGGATTTAACCCTTGTTCTTCGTTCTCGCATCCAGTTGGAATTCGCCCGATATCGTTCTTAAACAAATTGGCATATTTCGCCTGGAAACCGTAACCTTCTATGTTTGCGATAAGCATTCTGTCAACGCATCGAGCAACTCGCAGCGATACCATGGCATTTCGGCCCAAGAACTGTTTACTGTTATTGTTGGACACGTACACAGCAATCCGACACTTACAACTTTCGTTCAAGAATAACGTTATATGTACAAAACCAAGAATGGGCACTGTATTGTTTGAATAACTGCCAAAAGTGTACGATGACGGGTGTATCGGTAAAGCGGTAAAATGATTGCGGTAAAAATCGTAAGGTATTACAGTTATAGGTGAAGCTGAATCTAGTTCCATTTTTAGAGAATGCACATTATTATCCTGTTCAAAATAAACCGAACGAATATCAAGTAAAGGCAATTTAGGTTCAAAATTATGCAATGCTGTACGAGGTGAACGAGTATTCAAGGCGTAAATGTTATCAGAAGGCTGATTTGTGGAACATAGATCACTAGAATTCATGTCACATACGTGAGAAACAGTACCTTTACGACAAACACGAGCAAAATGGCCATACTTACCGCAAAGGCGGCATTGGACGGTTTAACAGCAGCATCGATCCAAAATTGATCTGGAGCACGAATTGTAGCTGTCATTCCGCAGGTTTGAAGCCGCGACGCCAAATTTTGTGTTCACAATCGGGTTAAAGAAGAAAGGCGCACGTGTATGGATAAACGTATATTCCCGCAGCAACCTACAGTAAGTACCAATACAAGCAAGCAAGTGAAAACGCAAACGAGTATGCAAGTGCGTGAGTCAGTCGTGTATGCAATCGGAAACGTAAGACAACGGTACAATCGGACCACGTCGTGCAAGGTCACGCAACACGTGACACAATCTGATTGGTCAATGCCGTCCGGGACGAAGCACGGCAAACGTCAGCTATGTACGTGCGTGTGCGTGCATGCAAGATCGTCTGTCTGATCACATGCCTGTTCAGGCCAAACACAACAGTATCCAATAATCGGTCGACTGATGAAATATTTGTTAGGTACTGGGGATAAACCCTATGCATATTGGCGCTCATCTGACTTAGTGTATACAGGGGATTTTTTCCGCAAAAATCACAAAGAATTTTATGTATTATTCTGAAACGTTTCCTTTTGCACCACCCCATGTAAATGCAGATTCTCTGGCACTTGTGGCTATACTTTTTAAAGTCCGAATTTTGATTCACAGATGTTTGGATATTGTTTTTAAATCTCCGTCTTTTCGGGCGCATTGAGCAATCCACGCCAAGTCATCGTCGGTGATTTTATTTCAAAATCGTTTCTGACCGTTAAGTTGTACAATAATAATTGATTAAGAGTCTACTGTGGCGTGAAGTGGTCATATTACAACGAAGATCAGATCCTTCTGATATCAGAACGAAAAACTGTGTCTGTGAGAACACCGGAGCTAAGTGGTCACAAGATTCAAAGCAATAGCTAATACAGGGTTTCGTTGACCTGAGCTAAATATAGCTATTGGACAACAACAATTGCGAACGAACAGCATTTATTCACATTCGTTGAGGCGACATCGAATTTCTAAAATATGAGATTGTATCCTAAATATACACCCACTCTTGTTTGCTGTTTAGCTTGATCTTATTGCTAGCTGATGGGAAGGAGTCCATTTGAATTCACGCTAAGTTAGGTTGATTTGGATGGGGCGAACTGATGTAGGAGGAATTCAGTATCTCAGTGAAGGCCTTCGACTTTGATACACTACAAGGAACAAATCAATCTTTTAAGACATGTTCGGTAAGTTTGATTTGCGGTTTAATGTATTCCTAATGAGAAGACGCTACACGGTGGTGAGCAGATGACACTACGATGAGACCCGATGTCAGACGCTAGGAGTTATTATACACTGATGAGAAACTTCAAGAAAATGCTGAGTAACGAAGGGAAATGATGTAGATAAGATATGGGAGAGATTCTTTCAATCGTCATAACATGTAGTCATTTTGAATTCAAATGAAACGTTCCTTTGTTTTAGTCAGCTACAGTGCACACCGTGTTCCTGTGTATCATCTGCTAGCATCTCTCGAAATTCCTCTAGTGCTCGTGTGTTGGTTCAACAGACGGATTTTATTTGAGTGACTGTTGAAATTCACAAACACCAATATCAGGACGGACAACCAATTTGCAAAGCCCATATGGTACACGTGTGAATCGGTTCCCCAAGTCCCAATTTACACGCCGATCTGAATCGGCCCAAAAATGCCCTCAACACGAAGCCAGTAGATAACGTTTTTTGGATGTGTAGTGTCGGTAACACGCCCCGTAGTTTTTGTAACTGCAAGCCCATACATTTTGATATCCGAAGTGTGGTCTAGCTGTCACTTAGAAACCGAGCCGAACGCAGTCTACCAATCGTATGGCCTAACAACTTGTTATCACCGCACGGCAACGTTGAGGTTCGATTGAAATTTGGATACATGGAGAGAGAGAGAGAGAGAGAGAATAGTTTTGGTTTTCGGTTCAATTGTTGGGTCCCATCCCTAATAATTCACTACCGTTTTTCCCAAATTTTATTGGTTACCTTAATTAACAAGTAATTCATCATGCAGTAACAAAGCTCAACTCACCACTGAAGACCATGGGAGCACTGTAGAGAAAATCATGCTGGCTGCAGTTCGTCCATGTACGGGTGCAGCGAAATAGTCACGGATACAGTGTGCAAACGTAGGTTTCACACTCCTCTATTCAAACTCACTATTCATTGGTTTTTGAAGCTACAACGGGATATGTTCAACTAATCGGTGACGCAACTGCCTCTTTGTTCTGTTCATGTAAACGACTGAGCATCCGCATGGGAACTGATGGGTAAAGTGTGATTTGGCACATTGAATCAACGGCTCTTCCATCAACGGTATTGATAACCGTGTGGTTGTGAGGACGATAGCCAGTTCAGCTGCGTAGTAAATGCGTTTGATGACCAAATTCAATCGCTTACCAATTGGTCGACTGACGTCGTCTATTTAGCATGGTACACTTAAGTCTGTCACACGCCGCACTCCCAGAACATCACTATTTGCGAAATGTCCCCAAAAGTTTCAAAACTCAGTTTCAAACTTATATATCATATTGGTTCCCAATCGGGGCCCATTTAGTTTTCGCAAACACGTTCACAACTCCTTGAACATTTTACACTGATCGATTTAACACACACGCGCATGTCCGGAGGCAGATCTGGATAATTGGTATTGTAACCCATTATTCTCTCTTTCGTGTATTGTTAATCGTATTTATTGCTATGCATTGGGGTGAGTGTGAATAACGGAAAACGAGCTTATTCACCACTACGTGTTGTTCGGAATTTATCCCCTTAATGGTTTTAATAGATGAGCCAACCACTTGCCGAATGGATGTTGAGGTGAACTGATCATACCCAAAATTGGACCAATCTCGAAACATTAAAAGAGGGTTTTCTTCCGTCTTGTGTTTTTGCTACGATCAGTGAAGATCCGTGTTTAGTTTCGAAATTCGTTTCTGGCGACTGGCATGTTGTCAGTAGATAGAATACAAACCTCACTTGATCGCCTATTACATTTTGGTGGGGCGTTAGAACGACCAAGTCTTGTCAAAGATTGGAGAAGCCCGAATGTCTTCTGGATTTATAAGCAACTGAAAGATCAAATGGAACCCATGGCCCCGAAGCTACTTTCGGGCGTAACTTTCCTGTGCTAACTTCTATGACCCATTATTGACCCGATATAACGCATCGAGACTAACACATCCATACTACAAATGGACGAAGATTCTCCTAAAGAGCGTATCAACCTCTTTGTTTAGGATTAAATTGCTGAAGAAATGTTTCAGTCTTACAGGAATATCACAAGTGATCGTTAACGATAATGGATCGTAGCCGAGTTGAAAAGTTGACCAGAAATGATCGGACGTCGGTATTTCTGCATGGCGTCTCGCCATCTGCGTTCTAACAGTGCAGGAGAGAATTTGGTGTGCTCCGTGAAAAGTTCTCTGATATCAGCCTAACCGAGAGCGTTGCTGGTTTTGGAGACCTTCGGAGACAATTTCCCTTTACAACAGCAAAATGCAGTGAATACATCCCCCAAAGGAAAGCCTAGGCCTGCCACTAAAATCAAGGAAATTGATGTCTATGTTCAGGTGCCTCAACTCGAGTGATGTAACCCACTTCGTCTCAACAGGCTTCGAACAGTTTGTGGAATCATCACCAGGCCAATCGGTCAGTCTATGATGGATATTACAGATTTCATTGATGCACTTGTACGCCGAGGCTGTTTCAGGCAGTCTCACTTCAGAGTGGCGGAAGATAGTACCAGCATTGGCGTCGTTCAGCTCGACAACAGACCTGTTTCGCCTGAGGCAACTACTGAAGATCCACAGTCACATGCGCCAGTTTCATTTTAGATACCGGTACTTCAGTCGATCAAATTTAACGAGAGACACACGTGGGGGAGGGCAAAGTTGTTGTGACTCCGTAGACAGGTTGCGGGACACGGTACGACACAGTTTTGCGGCCATGAAAAGTGATAAATCCCATTTTATCAGTGGCATCGTAACCAATGGCAAGAGAGGTCAAAAAATGTTTCTTAACGTGATTTTTTCAGATTGGCAGATTTGAGCATACCTATATGCACAAACGAGTTCCGTAGCGGAAGTTACGCAGAATTCCGCGGCCTCGGTCATTTTATTGGTTTGGCTTTATTAGTCCTGGATTGCAATCATTTCAATACGTCCTGTAGGTACAAGCATTTTGATTAGTACAGTCAAGCCCATCGCAAAGTTAAGCTTTGTCACGCTTTTCAGTCCTTTTGGAAATTGATTTTTATTGTAGTTCAGGTTTGTGTTGTTCAGTGACTTCGGATCGTTGAGCTTGGCGTTTGGATCGCAAACTGTTTTGAATGCATTCAAGGGCATGAACACAGGTGGTGTGGAAACGTAAGAGGGTAGTTTCAAATATCTTGTAAACAAGTGATATTTCTAAAAGTGATAATATTGAAACGCAGAGGGGAATCGGTTGAAGGACAGCTGTAATAGACCAGCCAGACAAATCAAGTTCTTCATGCATGTGCATTGGTTTTAAGGGTTCTTTTTCAAGACAGCGATGTAGCAAGATCGATCCTCCCGCTGCCTGAGCACTTCCGCTCCATTCCAGCAAAATAATTTCCAGACACCGGGTTGGTTAGTTTACACACTATTCCCGTTTCGATGGTTCGATTATGTTGTGCTCGGCTTGAACAGGCATGTGCTTAGACAGACAATCTCGCACGCACACACACGCACGCACACAGTTGACGTTTACCATGCTTCGTTCCAGACAGCACTGACCAATCAGATTGTGTCACTTGTTATACGACCTTGTGCAGCTTAACCCGATTATACAATTGCCTTACACTTACGATTGCATATAGCCGTGACTCACGTGCTTGTGTACGTGTTGGCTTTTTCACGGGCCTGTCTGTACATGTGCCTGCCGTACGTTTGTACTGAATACACGTTGAACCGTACTAGTGCACCTCCCTTATGTTACCGTGTTTGTGACCGCATCATGTATCATGGGTTACAAAAACAGAGCCTGATAAGAAGAATATTTTATCGACCAGGACGGGTATCTGGAGTTCGTTTTGGTTATTGAACTTTCTTTCCGTTTTTTTCCTCCGTATAATCCATTATTCAACGCTATCGAGGACGCACTTACCCGTATTTGAAGTTAAGTAAAGGTTTTCTTGGAAGAGAACAGAGAAAACACATGACTACCAGAAAGACAATCTGCTAGGATGCATAGGTTTCTTTTATTACGAGAAATTTGCCAAAGATCCATTGACGATATCAAAACAACTGCTTGCATTTCCTATGATTTGCGAAATTTCATATTTATGCAACCATTCAAAGAATGTTTAGCTTTATAGTGTTGTTTCTTTTGTAAAATCAATGGTATAAATTATATTTTTATGTATAATTCGTTCGTTTGTGATGTATGGCTCTTAAAGCATGGCGCAATGCTCCTAAACTTTGGTACAATGCCCTAAAACTACGGAGAATACTGTCGAACATTTTGACGCCAAGATGTAGTGAAAGCGACAACACCGCGATGCTTATGCAAGATTGCAATTTCTTTGCGATGATAAGCCTACATATATCACGTGAGGGTAAATTAATGTTCTAGCTTATTGCCATTACCATGGTGATGTAGTCACGTGAGGAAACCTCGGCGTACATCTACCGGAACACATGGGCCCACGCCACAACCAACCAACCCGAGAATCGACGGATGAATCGATTTGTCTGGACCGGTGTGGCATACAATCTATCACTCCTCTGATCAACCAACCAACCCACTGACGACAACGAGGCGGAGCGACAGTGGCACGGCAAATGGCCCTATAATTCTGTCCAACAGAATGAAACTCACCAGTTCGTTTTTCAACAAGGCGCGCAGTCATTGTATCAGCTCAGTTGAGGATGGTTACACGTGAAGGCTTTTGTCTGATTGAGATATTGTTCGGAATCGCTGAACTGACAAACGAGTAATCCGTGAAAAAGGGGATCCTTGATATAGTCAGTCTGGATCCTGGATCTCCTTTCTGTCCGAGTGGCCTTATAGTTTGTTCTAAATTCAACGGAAATGCCGTTCGTAACCAATATTGTATGGTTTGTATCCAAAAGTCTCGGTTGAGTGAGAGTATTGAGGAGGAAGTCGTTCCTCTCGAGAAACTTGGGTACAATTCGTCAGGACAGGAAACAGTGCAGAAAGGGAACAGGTGGTGGTGTGGTTGCCTACATCAATTCCGAGTGGTCTGGCAAACCTGAGGTTATCTTTGCCTACTTGTGTGATGGCATTGACTGCGTCACGGTTAAATGACATCCAAACTTTTCTCTTTCTCAAGGTACGGCGATCGGTAGTCTGAATCTTATGCTCCCCGAGAGACAAACAGTGATCAGCAACCAAGAGTATGAAAACGTTCTCCGTGTACTGTACTGGATATGATTTTCCACATTCCAGCTAATGTACCACTGATTGATACTGAATGGAGGATATTCATATCCACCTCAACATTTGTTTGGATTGCAAATGGTCTGATAGAGTATATTGAATAATGTGTTGACTGAAGCGAAATCGGTGATCACGCAGGAATTGCATGAATAGCATGCGACGTTTTACGACTGGAGGACTTGATATATATATATATATATATATATATATATATATATATATATATATATATATATATATATATATATATGCCTTAGATTCTGGAATATGCACAATGCAACATCGGAGCACGTTTTCGGAGGTAAATAATCATTTCCAATGATTCATCCTCTAGCCTGTACAAAAGAAGGACCTGAGAGAACTGCTTTCAGATGTACATTCGATGTCCGATTTCTGTTTAGCTGTATCGTCAACGAGATCACCATTGGGGCTCGGTGAATGTGCACCACTGACGGAGTCCTAGCAAGCCAGCTGAAACAGCTGCACAATGCTCCCAAGGTGTTTAGTTGTGATTTGAACGTTGACCTCCTACGACTTATACTCAACAATAGATTCGGCACTCCATATCGTTTACCGAGTGCCTTCTCATCACCACAAACTCATCCACTGGCCAGCGCAGAGGCGATCAGCATAATTCTAAGCCCTCCAATCACCCTGGAGGCAAGTTGGTCCACCCACCCCACTAACTCAGATCCGAACGACTTGATTGTCACCACCAACCTGTCAGTCTGATCCCAGCACCATCCCCCCGACACATATCCACGCTTCGTGAGTAAGAAAGATATAGTCCCCTAGACGGTGGAAGAATTAGACTTGGTTAGCAATACGCAGTGAACTTTTCACAGAACAAAATATGACGTAGACCACATTGGGACCTGAGTAACGACGTACCCGAGAATCAACTGTTTATCTCTGTATCATTCAGAAGAGATGCCGTACTGGACCCCGACAGTTGACATTTAACACGTGCAATGAGTGGAACGTTCAACGCAGCTCCTGCATCCTGTGTATAGTACAAAAGTCGGCATGCGTTTGTTCTTCTCAAGCCCTACATAGAAGTCACTCACCACAGGGATCTATTGCTATTCGGGCAACGGGCTGGTACCGTTCAAAGCCAGTGACAGAAGGGTGCTGCATGTCTGACAAAACGTAAATGCCAGCGGGGATAGCTTGGTATACGGGTGTTTGACTCACAGTCGTGCACCCCGTATGTGAGTCCCAAGGGAGACTCGGTGAATGTGCACTACTGACGGATTCCCAACGAGCCAGCTGTTTCAGCTGTAGAGTACTCCTATGGTATTTAGTTGTGAGTTGAACGTCAACCTCCTATTACTGATATTCAAATATAGATTCGGCATTCCAGATCGTTAGTCGAGTTTCCTTTATTGATCACAACTTCATATGTTGACACACACACACACACACACACACACTGGCCACGACAGAGGTGATCAGCATCTCTGGTCTCACAGACAAGAATCTTCTAAGCCCTCCAACCACCCAGGCTGGAGGTCGATCCACCCAAGTGACCCAGTGACTCAGATCCGAACCACGTGACTGTCACAAACTGTCGTTCAGACTAACCCATCAATCTAATCCCAACACCACCACCCCCCTACACACAAACACACACACACACACACACACACAAAACCGTTATTACAATTGGAATGACTCCCGATCCTTTCAATGCAACCATTTCCGTTATGATTTGTACAGGCTCGAGAATGAAGCATTGGGAACAAATGTTTACCTCGAAAAAGCTGTGATTTGATTTCACCGTGAAACTGTAGATTGGCCCTTATTTTCCACAGGTTTCAACGGGAACCGAGAAGAGGTGGGGACCTACTAGAACAAGGTTCATTTCCATTTGGGCACTGATGCCCACTGGACTTCAGTAAAATGAGATCAAGTGAAGAGATTGGGTGTGGCAATTAGTCTAGTTGAATCAACCATTATGATGAACGCGTAATTACCATACTGATAAACTTATTGATCGGGCAGTCGATACGGACTACTATAAGAGGTGCACGCAAACAGACGCACATCACTATGAGTTTGCTCATACCACGGTCGGCTAGTTCCAACCAATCAAACTTCGACATTGAGCCATACGTGTTTGTTGATTCATTACTTGTGGTAGGTCCTACATGGTCACATGCGAAAACAGGTACTGCAAGCACTTGCCTTTAGATGATTCACGTTTCTGCTTGCCTGTTTACTGATGCGCTGATAAGCATATTTGTTGCGTATTGTGTTCGTCCTTGATTCCGAAACATCAGGTGCATCATACAACTCGTCTAAGATTTTCATCTACATGGGGACATGAACAACAACCGTGTAAGGCGAAAAATAAACAATGGGTATTGCCTTCTTGAATGGAGTCGAGTGATGCTGATGGGATGATATCAAGTCCATCAATGCATCCACCCACTGTTGGTACGCGTAGACATAAACTTATTCTGATGAATACTGTTTGAATCTGAAATGATCGAGACTTACTCTGGATGCAAATCTATGTGAATTAGGCATTTGTTTGTCCTTTCGTTCTCTCCCATCCGTGTCCGGTGATCGACCCATTGAATCGCACAGAGCGGTTTGTACCAAGGTGTTGTGGGCTTCATGCGGATCGCGATCAGAGTGGAGGAGAGGATGACGATGATAAAAATGATCACGACGAAGGATCGGAGCAGGAGATCCAAGAGTCCGACAGTGAATCACATGCAGGCCCTCCACGCGCACGTCTTCAATTTGTGGAGCCCCAAAGTGAACCAGAACCTCGAGACGATCAAATTCTGCTCTTGGTCAGTCAGTGTTTGACCACCGATTCTGAGGCGGATCGACGGGGCCCGAATATTGTCTATCCTCTTCGATATCGCATGCTCCGGGCACTGTGACTTGTGATGGGAAATATGTTTAATATTTGTAAACAGTTCAGAAGAGTTCCCAATGTGTCATGTGTGGTTGAGAGTTCATCGGGATAGAAAACAGTGAAAATGGAATTGATATGATTTATTTCCTCAAACATTATAACAATGAGAATAGAATGACAAGTCAAATTCCGTCTCGTTTTATCACTAAATTCTTTCTTATATTTTGCCCATACATCATTCATGGAAAGAGCTACTTGAACTTCCGTTGTTTTACATTCAATTACCGGGTGTTTATTAACCAGTTCATTATAGAAGAGGACCCAAAACATGGATCTGAAAAATGGGACGGATTAGAGCGTTTAACTTACATTTTCGTTTGATAGATTCATTTTAAGGATCACCTTCCTAAGCCTATGGATTTTATCGTCATGAACTTCTAGTGGTTGCCCGTCAAGGTTCCGGTGTCTGGAGTGTCCATCCATGCATGATTCCTTAAGAACGATTAATACGATTGTGACATAAACACGAATGATGATATTTTAGTAGTTCAGGGAACATCTGTGTTAGTTGGCAATGCGTACAATAGGTAATAACATGACTCAAGAAACTGGCGAACCTCTGAAACATTACAAATCACTCTTAGTAAGAGAAATGCTCTATTGTGAATACTCTAAAATTCCCCAAACGCAGATCAAAGACTTTATGTGCATTCAGCAATTCATTTCCGGGGACGCGGATAACAACACACTGGAAGCAATGTTGAAAGATGATGCTGAAGTATTACCGTGGGATAAAGCGTGTGAACTGGCCTAATATGAAGGAGGGAATTTCTAATCGACCAGCGGGGTTTCAACGTTTAGTTGCACGTCAGAGCTCGAATGAGTTGTCCTCCATGCAGGAGCAGAACAATACAAAAATATCACTTTGCTATCGCTGTGGAAGTGCCTCCCATAAACTCCATTATCTCTCGTGTCCAGATCGTGCGGCAGACTGCCAAAATTGTCTCAAGATTGATAAATTTACTCGTGTGTGTCGACCACAAAACGTATTCACTGTTTCTAACACATTATCGGTGACGGATCGATTACCTGATCAATAGCAGGACTACCAAAACGCATTCTGCCCTACTCATCGCATTTCCGCTAACTAATTGAATGCATCACAGGTGACTGAACCAAAACTACCCTCGCTAAGATATCCGGAGCATTATTTTCCACACACCGTGCAAAGATGTTTCCTTACCAATAGAATCAGATTTCGTATCACCCATAACTACTGTGCCATCTACATTCTTCGAGCAGCATATTTCTACTCATTCACTGTATCCTTCCTGCCACTACATTTGAAAGTTATACAAAAAAATACCCTAGATATCAGTGGCTACAATACTGTGCGATTATCCTTCCAAACATTTCGCACCCATGTGGCTATTTATTTGTCTAAAACCAATGATAGACCGCTACTGGGTCGGAATGCTTCGGGAATAGTTCCAGATATCCAGAAAATGACGGTCAGTGCTCTCGATGTTTCAGTATGGAACTCTCGTTACCCGAAGTTATTCGAGCAATCAGTTGGGCGCATTCCCATAGGTCAACATCCTGTTATATTAAAGCCACAGTCCAAACCATTGTCAGTTGGTTAGCCAAGTCCCAATTTTTTGCAAACAACAGTGCAGTACCTAAAGATTTACAAAACATGTTTATGAATGAATTGATCAAATCCATCGATTCATCGGAATGGTTCCACTGGATGATTATTGTGCCTAAAAAGTACGGAACAGTGCGTATTTGTAATGATCTACAGGCTGAGAGTAAGCAGGTATTGGTCAATAAATTCGTGCTGCATTCCAGTGAAGAACTTCTTTTCCGGATGTTTGGAGCCCTAATCTTCACTAAATTAGATCTCCACAGTGCTTTCTTCCACACGAATTTACCGGAAAATTATAAGAATTTTACTACTTTTGTGACGACAGAGGATTTACTTCGGTGCAAGGTTTTCCCAGTGGGACTCAGTTTCACTGTGGAAGCTTGGCAGAAGCTTATGACTTAGGCTCCGGGTAGCATGACTGGCGTTGTCGTATACGTCGACGATATTTGTGTATTTGGTGTTGTGTTGATCAGGAAAAACATGATGAGAGAAAAGATGCTTTGCTTAAAATATTTCAAGAATCGAGTTTCCAACCTAATGATTGCAAATGCACGTTCAGCTCTTCCCTTGTGCATTTTTTGTTGCATCCATAAGGTTGACTCATCCTCTAAAGGGAGATAGTCGTGTAAACGTGAGTAAAGTGAGATGGTCTAGATTGTTCCACCTTTTGCAAACCTGATGCCATGAACTTTGAACATTTTCATTTATTCTGCATTGCCACTTCTCACTGTTTGGCCCCACAATCCTTTTGGAACCGTCGAACTCACTTATCCAGTCGCGTTATCTCATTTGGTTGTTTGCTTAGATGCTTTGTGAACGAGTTACGAATAGACACTGGACAAAAGATGATGATGTGATGCACTGTTCCAACTGTCAGTCGGAGTTTTCACTGATCAATCGGAAAGTAAGTCATTCATTTTGATTACAACCACTGGCTCATCTCCAGCGGACGCTGAAATTGACCGAAGTCGACTACATATTGAGAAGTATGAGATTAAACTAACTGTAACAAATAATCAAAAATACCAAGATATATGTAATCCCATGTGTGGGTAGTACCAACTCTTATTCAGTTAGAGTAGCAGCCTGTGCGATCGTCTCCGGTGTTCATGCTCACCCTTTCAGCGCGCCCATCACTCACGTTCAAATATTTGAGGCGTTTTCACAATTTGCATGTTATTCATGTGTACGTGGACAACAAATGATCGCCTCATCGCTATCACTATTAGCAAACACGACAAAAGGTCATATCACAAACCAACCAATCGATTCACTGTTCGAAAACTTATTGATTTTATACTTCCCTATTTACTTGGTAGTACAAATTTTACGTTTGCTTGCACTCAATGAGGATGCCAATCTACGGACAGTCTGCTTATTCTTCATCAGAGTACTAAGACCATGCAAACATCTTTCAAAGATGACAATTCTATCACACGAATTCGTCACCATGATGGAGAATCTGCAACCGTTGTTACGCACAGAGTAACAGAACAGGCAGAAAGCCTACCTTCATATTGGAAAACTGCCGAATCAATTCGAACATCAGCGTGACGAGAGAACATTCCTAATCAGATTGGGAAGGTGATATTTAGTCAGAAAACTGCCCAAAACACATTTGGAAAACAGGTTGGCGAACAAGCTCGTTTTCGGTGATTCCTAATCATGCCGATACAACACAATGCATATGACTAGATGCATAAGGGATATAGTCAGCAAAAATAGCGTCAGGGGTCATTGTGTACATCTAATATGGTACAGGATTATCCGGAGACCAGATGTGAACAGACTAACACGTTCTCAGCGTGTAAGCTTTCGGACGCTCTTGGACCTGACGTTGGATGGTTAGTGGGTCATTGTAGCCTGAGTGCATGCACAAATTTCTTCTGAGCACATAGAGGAGGGTCGTGGAGGCGAATCCTTACCGCTTCCGCTGTGGCGAAGATACGAATTCTCACTGATCTTGGCACCCGACCTCGGACCGTATACGGGGGCGAAATGCTTGATTCACGTTTAACACGGTACCATTATGATTCAGAAATGCATATTCCGCATGCTTGTTCGCTTTTGTCTTCATTTTGACACTGTGCTCAAACCGCATGTATTATAGCTCTCCGTCCGTTCCGAATGTGGTTTTTCACTCGTTTTTGTCTTGAACACAAAAGCACTGTCATCCTTCGTATTCATATCACAGTCGTGTTAACCGCTCCTAAAGAATCCCGCATAGATACACAGTCCAGACACTGGATCATTGATAAGTGCTCACTAGAGGTTCGTGACGGTAAAATCCGTGAACTTACGAAAGTGATTCTCGAAATGAATCCATCGAACAAAAAATGTGAATTGGACGCTCCAGTCTGTCCCATTTTTCTGATCCATGTCTTGGTTACTCTCCTATAGTTCGCAGGCAAATACGTCCCCGATAACTGCATGAAGAATAACTTAAGTTCAAGTAGATTTTTCAATGAATGATGTGTGGGCGAATTATGAGAAAGAGTTTAGTAATAAAAGACTAGATGGAAACTGACCTGTCATTCTCTTCCCGAGTTACAGTGCTTATGGTCAAAGCTTCCGAAGCAAAAAAAAATCACATCATTTAATTGGCCACCGATTTCTATCCCGGTAAACTCTCAATCACACGTAGCACATTGGAAGCGCTTTTAAACTCTCTGCAAATATTGAACATGTTTGCTCAATGCAGGTTTGTGCATCATTCAGTGAAAATCAAGGATCCAGGCAGTGAAAGAGAACATCGTCAGAATAAATAAGTACCAACCCCTTTTGCGACCATCAGCCAAAGTGCCCGGAGCGTGTGATATCGGAGAGAATAAATGGTCTATGTGCCCTGTCGATTCGCCTAAGAGATAAAGATCAGGCTAGTTTTGAACAAAATTGAAACTGTACTTCGCTATGCAATCGAGACTACAATTCAATCGCATCAGTGAATTGAATTTCACAAGTTAAAAAGCTCAAGCAAGTTCAAACGCAAAATATTCTTGCAGAGGAAAGCTGGGTGCCCTAAAAACCGTGGTTTTCAGTTACGCCTAGGAAACAACTCGTTTGAGTTGTTTTACTCGGACGTGAGCTGATACTCAGTTCGTTTGAGATATTCTCTTATCAGGAAATCCCCATTCTTGGTTGGCCCACTGTTCGTAGTTTTAACTGCGAAGTGATTACTTCAGAAGCGATACCAGGGTTTATGAAACGAATGGTTGTGTAGCATACTTCAGAAGGATGCGGCAGTTTGCAATTTATTTCATAAATTACTTTTCGATAAATTGTTATGCATCACCGCCAGCTATTCATTAACGTTCGCCTAATATTCATGTCCTCTCGTTCGCAGCATCATTGTCGCCAATGTGGAGGGATATTTTGTCACAATTGTTCTTCTTATCGCGCATCACTTGCTGCCAGCAAGGATCCCGTTCGTGTATGCACCTCATGCTACACGGAATTAATCGGAAGGGGCTCATACTGACTCGTCTCGGCTATCTGCCTCCGTCATTCATTAATGTAGGAAACAAATCCGTTCGCATTTGACACAGTCCATCTGGGATCGTAAATCTATTGTTCACTTTGACATCAGTATCAAGTAAAACCTCGTTCTACTCGTGACATTTCTCTGGCGCAGAAAGTTGCCGGTTATTCCAATACACTTACCACAGACCGTTATATTTCTTCCACATGGATCTCACTCCGTTACTCATCCGAGTATCTTCGACACATATGCAATCACGCATCCCGTCACGTGGTTTTTGTGTATCTGTTCTACTCCCGCTTTTGCTTTGTAACGAATCTGCCACCAATAGCAGACAGAACAACAACAATCACGCATCCTCCTCTGAATCGCACACGAGAGCACATTTCTCGATTGTATGTGCTTAATTGGCTGTGTTACGCATGTGAAACTGACCCAAGTGTGATTCACGAGTAATAGACTTCTGATATCAATGCGCATTATCCGTTCATAGACAATAAACCGCTGTCATTTGTTACGTTCTCCGCGTATCCGCACTGCTGCAAATTGTCCTCACGTTGGTTCTAACACCGGGCTTAGAACGCGCGAATTGTAGCTTTTGCTGTCCACCTCGAATGGTGATTTACTCCTGGTTTTTTCGGGCAAATGCTGACATTCTCCGTTTTTATATGATATTCGTATTAACCATTCGTAAGGCCGACAGCCTGAACGCCGCGTTTATTCACCCTTCATCGGATACCGTGCCATCCTATTTTTCTTCTGTTCCCTCAGATATAGAGCCATTTTCTTCAGAAATAGTCTTCAAGCTTCTTCGAAACCTCAAAAACAACTTCTGCTGTAGGTCCAGACGGTTTACCCTCCACAGTTCTCAAATTTGGTGCCATTCCTGCTTCCTAGAAACCCGTTACAATAGTGCTTATTCTCAAACACTTCAAGTCCAACATTTAGTCAAAACGTTTTCGTCCCATGGCCATCACTTCTGCGCTCAAGTTGACCGAGCGTGCTATCCTAAGTCGATGGCGTTCCTCTCTTACAGTTCCAAATGACCCTCATCCATTTGCCTACAAACTCACCAGATGCACTCGGGATGCATTTGTTTCAGTTTGCCATTTCATTTCAAACAACTGGAGTCGCTCCATGAATTCCGTCCGATGTGTTTTCCTCTACTTCTCTTCTGCATTCCATTCGGTTCCCCGTTCTCTACTTCAAAAGTTAGAGTCCTTTTGCTGTCCCACTTCTTTACTTTTTTGGTTGGAAGCCTATTTTTACAACAGAACGCAACGTACTAGAATTGGTACAAGTTTATCGAGTCCTTTGATTAACAACTCAGGTGTTCATCAGTGTGCCGGTCTTTCCCCCTTTCTCTATATTAGCGACTTGACCATTGCACCACCTGCACAACTTTCTAAGTACGCCGATGACGTCTTGCTGTGCCAACCTGTCTCCAACCAACAAGACTTGAACTGTTTTTCTGAGAACTTATAAAATATTTAGAATTTTTCATCCCGTTCTGGACTACGCCTCAACACTTCTAAATGTTTTGGGTGTACTTTCTCCCTTTCTTTCTCCTCTTATCCCAATGAGCAATCAATCATCAACAGTGTCGCAATTTCCAGAGCTGATTGGGTCAAATACTTAGGCTTCACAGTCAGCTCCAACTTACAATGGTCTTCCCACATTCTTGATTGTGTTTAAAAACTGCATAGACTGTCTTTTCAAATTCGTAGGCTAAGGCAGTTTTGGTGACACACAAGCTGTCATTCTTTCTTTTATCCATCAATATGTTCTACCAGTCCTACTCTACTGCTCTCCCGTAATCTTTCTTGGTCTACTTAAGAAAGATTTTATCATTCTACGCCGCGGCCTAGCCACTATCAGTCGTGTCTTTTTGATTTCCATGGGCTGTCTTATCTCCAAAGCTTGCGATTTCCACAATATAGCCTGTGAAAAATTTGCCAAGAAAATTCTTGCGAACCCCCACCCATCCCCTGTACCGTGACTTATCTGCATGCCGTTCTCATCCCTCCACACGTTTTGAATTTAGACTTAGCCCATCTTGCATAATTGTCTATCCTAACTTTACCGTGCCTTGCTTAGCACGTGTTCTGGTTGACAAAATAAAAGTCACAGAGGAACTTCGCACTGACCTCGGTGGCTAAATCAGTTTTATTTCTACAATATTTATTTTGATGCCCATTTCAAAGTGTCACTGATCAGTTTCCCTTCATTTGACTGAGATTTGAGTTTTTGTTAACTTGTTAAAGTCTTCAATACAATACAAGATAGACCATAGGGAATATTTTATCTACGGTAATTCTGATAGAAAGGTGCCGAAATTCGGATCTGGTGTATGAATGAGAACGACGAAGATAAGTTGGGATGTAGTGGACGCGTCTTGTCTTGTGGGCTTGAATAACGCAAGATTCCTTATGCTGGTTGGGAACTTCATTCAGAAGAAAATCATAGGGGAGAGATGAAATATGGCTAATAATTACCAATCCGCGGTAAAGTCTTGTTTTAAAAAGCCGAACGAACTTATTGGTGAACAACACTGTGATGTACATGATTTGGTTCACCACATCAACGGCGTTTCCCGGTTGGTCAACAAGAGACTTTTGTTTCTCACATTATAAATCGGGCAATCTGACTGGTACAAGAGGCCTTAGAAACCACCGAAGAATTAGTAATGATTGAGATTTCCTTGTTGCACGCTATAACGATATACTGATTGCTTTTGCCGAAGAACTGACTTTTGACGAACACGATAAGAACGGACGGTGGTCAAACGGTCAGCTGACAGATATGGACTTAGTGATGAAGTGAACTGACGAGGTGACAGCATCGAGGGTGAATGTTTTGGGTCTGTAGGCTAATTGGCGAGGATCCGGAAGAGCATTCAGTAGGGTTGGAAGACGACCAAACATAGCTTACTTAGCAATCTTCAGTGCTACCGATGTGACAACCTTGGGACGAAAACGGTTTTCTGTGGTGTTTGTGTTTGGGCTCTTGGGAATCAGGATGGTGGTGACTGGTCCTCGGAAATCAGGGATTGAACAGTTTGATACGGATGCATTTTGACAACATCGGCGTGGGTCACGCAAGCTGAGCAGCACCATCCGTGAAAGTTGAAAGGGTGAGTCCATCTGGACCTGCAGATGACGAAGTTTTAGATTTCGGAATGATTTCAAATATGTCGGAAATAGAGAAAAGTTCAATGTGTGTACTTACGTGAAGAACACGAGGGAAAACAGCCGCCGAATGAGTGTTTGAAGGTAGAACTGAGGTGGTCTACAGCCATGTCATCGTCGCAAGGTTTAGTTTTCTAACCACAGCTTAACTTCAAACTGTGCCATAGAAACTTGGGATCATTGGTTCCCAAAAATTGATTAGGTGCAAGCATTGTGTGGGTTGTAAACTTCAGCGATACCTGTAGGTGTGTTCATTTTGTCGTCTGTGATGGTGGAATAATTGAGGATGATTGCTGGTTACGTGATCCAACACGGAATTTGCTCTCGTGGGGAGCCACTGGTATCCGTTAAACTGGTCGAAAGTATCGGGTGTGTACTGGTATGAATAAAAACAGGTAAATTTTCATCAAAAAGAGGAGTTAGTGATGGTATAAGAGCATCATAGAAGGAATTGATGTCTGACTGGGCAAATGGGTGCAGAATACATGTTGCTTATAACTGTACTTCGGAAACTAATGAACCTCGGAAAATACTGAATAGCGAAACATTCTATACAGTTGAAAAAGTTTTCAAATATATCCATAAACTTGCCGCTCCTTATGGGTCCATACATCGCTCGTCTAACCGGTATACTTCTTCTGTGGTACCAAGTTCTGAAACGAAAACGCCGATTGTGTAGTTTTTGCTATTTACTTCTAGAATCATGCTGCATCTGAACTGTTGCCTACGGCAGAATGGTGAATATATAGTTCTGTTTTGTCGCAGAGGCGATAGCAATCAACAGATGACAACCCACACGCTACCAACAAAAAGATCTCCATGTCAGCCGGGCTGTTGGTTGGTGATGAAAGCTGCGCTGCGTGTGGATACCTTTGTATTTCCTACAGAAAATATGTCTATATATGTCCGTCATTCCGTCAGCCCCTATTGAGATAAAGCTAAATAAATCAGGTAATGTCGCTACCATGTAGTCTATTTCCAAGATTATTTCGGGAAATAGGTGGTCCAGACGTTTTAAATGAATTCGTTAAGGGGCCCAAAGTCATCCTGTGAGGTTGTGACAAATGTTACACAGTTAGGTAGCTTTTGTTTACACTGGCCTCCACCGATGCAGGCAGCGGTCGGTGGGCCAGTTCATGATATGCACGTTTGAAATCCTGACCATTGTGCATTGCCCTACAGGAAGACATAGGCTTCCCGTTTGAGATCAACGCTTTCCGTTTGCCGGATGGCTGAAGACGAGTAAGCTAGGTGCTGCGATCGGTGGCGCACCTGTGTTCCAACCCTTCATTCGTCTGCACAATACTTTTTACTTGCTTTTGCTCAATTGTCTTCTGTTGGCGGATGAGTCGGCTTTATGAATATCTCGTATCACAGCTGACCATGCGCGGCGGTTGGAAGCGATCCAGTTTTTCTTCCATCCGCGAGATCCATAGACCGACCTTGAGTCTAGGTGCTCTACATCCTTCTCTACAGTGTTGATCCAAGTTTCAAGGTGGCCAACAAGGCGACGGTGCCATCGAGAGCAAGTTTCGGGACGGCGTGTGTTTTGGTTATTTCCATCTCGGGTCGCTATAGGAAATGACCCCACCAACCCAGTTGACGACATTGGAGAAAGTGTGAGAGTTCGTCAATTTCGTCGCTAGATGTTCTGTCGCACAAATTACCTTTCAAAATACGTCACAGGCACCGGTGATCAAACATCTCCAACTTTCTATTATCCTCGGCTCTCAATGACTAGGTTTCGTAGCCATAGCTGAGTATGGGGCGTATAGCGACACGCCTGTCGTAGCTGGGGAAATGCTTTGCTGGCGTTGTGCATAGGGAGTATTACTTCATTTTTCGCCTGACGGTTCGGAAGCAGTGTACAGCCTAGATAGTTCGATGAAAGAACGCACTCGATCACTTGGTCGTTGATGGACACCTGTTGAGCTGATGCCCTGGGAAAGTTGACCTACTTTTAGTTTTCATGGTGTTTACTTCTAGCCCAATGAACTTTGAGAAGAAATTGATCTGTTCAGAGACTGGTTGAAGCGTTGCAGAGAAGTCCGCTAGCACAACAATGTCATCCGCGAACTGTAGGTCTGAGATGTGTATCTCCTGGTTCACTTGGATACCGAAATGGTTAGTTAGTGCCTGTCTTATTGTCCAGTCGATCGCGTAGTTGAAATGCATTGTTCTGCAATACATTGAAACACTCTCAAACTTTCCAGCAACTTACATTCTTTCTGTTCTCCAATGCAGGTTGAACAAACTGAATCTTGAATGTTTCCCACGCATATCATCTTTACAGTGTCTTTTTACTATGGAGTTTAACCCTTTTGATGTAAATCACATTGTAAGCAATGAAAAAGCTGACGCATAACTTCAAATTCCGTTGCTCCTAGAATCAAGGCCATTTACGAAAATCAACGCCAATTTGGTCATGCTTTATTACGGTTTTCTACTGGCTGCTTTGCACTGCTCTGTTTCTCGAAGGGAGTTCGCCATGTTGGTCGGACATCACTTCGCGTCGACTTGATGGATTTTTATGTTGATGTCTGGTTAGTTTCAAATAACAACGCAGCAGAAGCACTAAGTTTAGTGGAGGAATTCATTCCACTTCTACAATGTTAGCAGATTTATACTAACCAGGATGCTGGATAACGAGCCCGGAGTTTTGAACGCCGTTCCGGCAGACGAAATGATTAGACGGAAAATTCCCAATGAACACATTTAGGGAACGCAGATCGACAAACAAGCTCGTTTTCAGTGATTCATACTCATGCCAAGATTTCATAACAGATCACGACAAAAATAGCGTATGATAGCTAGTGCAGTAACTTATCACCTATTTCAGTTATACTTTCAGAGCTAGCCTGCCTGGATTACTTTGTTCGTAGCCTTCAAATAGGTCTTAAGATACAAGCAGTATCTTGTCGTGATCCGTCTTAGAGACGTTCGAAAGTTGAGTTTGTTCGAAGGTGCCGACTAGAACTGGGGTCCTTTGGCTAGGCTGTACGCAGGCACACTGCTGTAAGATCTGTGAAATCCGGTATTTTGGGAGCGTACCTGAGAACGGGTAGACAGGGCCGGATAATATACGATACTGCCTGGATCGCTCCGAGAAATTTTGGTGACTGGTGTAAAATCGTGTGCAATTGAAAATTCCTCACTCCATTGTTTTTTCTATTACCGTTCTTCTCACGGATGTCTTAGCGTTTTTCCTAATAACACTGGTTTTTGCGCTAGCATAGTTTTCGTCTTGAACACTGTGTTTCCCTCTTTTTTCGTTGGGAGAGTCTCTTCTACCGAGTTTTCACCACTTCGCATGATAGTTAAATGGACTGCTTTGCTTCAATTTGTTTTAATGCGGCTCAGTTTTGATTGATCGCTCCTAAAATGACCGCTGGTGTCTTTTCCTGTTCTGAAGTCATTTTTAACTGTTACGCTCAGGATTTTTATTTGTTTGACCTGATTAAGCTTGCAGAACGTTTCCTCTTGGAAGGACTTAACAGGTATTTTTGCGATTATTCTTTGCTTTATTGAGTGATAATTCTGTTATGTCATGGCACTACGCGTTTTTGGAGTCACATTTGGCTCCTACATTACACTGACTTCGTCTTCTGTGGAATAGTGAGAGCCAAGAGGAGTTCAAAAGCAATTACATTCGGGGACTTGGTCGACAATGGCAAGTCCTTCATAATAGCTTTTTGGTTCACCACTCCAGGTCTAATGGCTCTAGTCGGTATAGTTAGGGCTCGAAGTTCAAATTATCTCAGTCGACTTTGACCGTTCCGAGTGGGCGAAGTGGACAGAGCAGGTGAAATCACACTGTGATCAAATACTGACTTCGAGGGTCACGATGGAAAACGAGAGCTGTAGTGCAGGTACAACAGTGCAAACATATCCCAAGTTGAATCATTCCGTAGCGGAATGCCCCACAGAAACCAGTCTGACCAAATTCGAAAGCCAATTGTGAGATCGCACTGTTGCTTAGAACGAGATGTGTTTGGCCTTTTTTGTTAACGTTTTTATCACCGAATTCGGGCGAAATTTCGGGGAAGCGCACGAAACTTATCATCAGAAAAAGTCATACAACTTCAGCAAGTTGCCATGAAAATAAAAAAGGTTATTCGATTTTACAACAAACCCGTGTTCCCTTGGGCTTCGTTGGCGCTCTATTGCTAATAAAGAGTGTGAAGCTAGAATTGCCCGAGGTGAAATTAGAAATCACACCAACTGGCACAGAAATGTTTTGTTCGATAAGCATGCAAATTGTGGCATTCATATAGGCAATGCAAATATGGCGAAATGCACAGGGAAGCAACTTTCGGATCGCAAGCGCATGAGTAGTCATCATCAGTTGATTGAATGTTGTAAGGCGACGGAGTTCGATCGAACGTGTGGACTTTCACGATCGATGAGCATATTATGTATTCATAGTCTGACGTGGAATGAACTGTGTTCACACAATGTTGGTTGTGTGAAAACTAACTTCGTATTATCGATCACATGTCCGATTAAATGAACTTTGTCTTGGACTAAAGTTTTATCGCAGAAGGACCACAAGTAGGTAACACGAAGTATGTCGAAAGTTACACTATTCGCGCAAATGATCACGCACGCAATAATGGCAGGTGCTGTGTATTCCACCGGAATGAGCATAAGTAATGTTTATCCATCCCTGTTTGACAGCTTGATAAACGTGAGTCCACCGGTTTTTCACTGAACACATCATGACACCACACTGTTCCCGACAAGTGGCAGAATAGAAGTTATGGCGTTAGTGAGGCTACAATATATGATTTTCTACGTGAGAGGGTAAATACTGATCATTGTTCACATCGGAGTTGATTTGCAATAAAATCTGACATGCCCTCAAGGCATTTTATATGCACCCTACGGGTCCTATTTTTCATTCCGTGCCAATTGCAACAGATCCAACATTTTACTTGTCCTACAGATTCAGACGGAGTTGGTATTCATAATTTTAATTTGTTACCGCATGCATTAGAGCTGTCGGAAAGCTGTATAGACCACCAGCTTCATACCCTTTAGATTAGAACTCCTTGTAGACTTCTGAGGAATTGGCTACAAGCTGGTATTTGTCAGTCGATAATCTCGGTCTCATTGCGACGTTCACAGGCAAGCATGACGTCATTATGTACACAAAACAAAGTCAAGGTAATTAGGCCTAACACCTATAACCCGGGTGGATTCTTCAATAATTTACCTATTGACAGGCGTTAAAGTAATTCAGTGCAGAATCTACTTTGAATGGGCCTAGACAAGGCTCTAACGTATCTTCACATCTTAATGAACCCTGCACGCGACGGAATCCGATCACATTTGGCACAACCAACCTGGGGCCTGAATTCAATTTTTTTACTCTGCCATAAGTGTCACGCCTAACATTGTTCTACCTGTGACATTTTTCTGACCCCAAAAGTCTCCTGTATAACCAAGTTTCCCTTTTGTATACATTTAGTAATAATTCGGGCACGGATAACAAACTGATGCCATTTGTTATCTGTGATGAGACGTGTTAGCTTAGTGCTGGTGGACAGCCAAGTCACGTTGGTAGTAAGCACCGGCGCGGTACCAACCCTGAGGCTTGAGACAACGGAATCCGGATTGACAGAATTGTCGATCGATGAACGGGATCGATGGCAGAGGGATGAATCCTGCCAGTGTTGTTAAAGCCTCAGGGTGTGGACGCCCACACCCGTCGAACCAATGCATTGCGTGCGTTGAGTGGAGACATCGAACTACAAACAATGTTCTTTGTTTTTCGCCAATAAAACGGGAAGATTCTAACGCACAACAGAGTTCGCGCTAGAGTATGTGAGACACTACAAAACAGTACCTCCCCCACATATCCACACTGTTACACGTTGTCTTTGTCTTCCTTCCAAGGCCGATCTCAGAACCTACGCATTACAGCTCTCACTGCCCACCTCGTGCAGCTTATTACTCTTGGCTTTTCAGTCGTTTTCCTTCGTATTCGTATCACAATCACAGTCGAGCTTCGTAAGGCATCGTGCATGAATAGACGGCCCAGTCATCCGAATCTTGATGTGTACCCCCTAGACGTTTATGACGGTTAAACGAATATACCGGACAAAAATGTGAATTGAACGCCCCAATCTGTAAAGTAGACACGATCGTAAGTTCTTACAGTGCGCACGTTGGGGAGAGTGAAGTCTGTCGTGTTAACGCCAAGGTAAACACACATTTTGGGTCAATCGTTTTTGTGCACAGAGTGCTGGCTGATGCATCATGATTAGAATAGCTTCACTGAACGTTAATAGCTTCGGTGTTGGATTGCGCAACAATGCTTTGAAACACTGGGTCAAGTCAACTTTGTGACCTGATGCAATCAAGTGTCTTGCAATCGAAGAAGCTGGCGGTCTCACGTCATTGTGTATTGCCCCAGCAGGTTGCGTCATCAAGTTTGACAGCCATTTGGGTATGTGTTCTGACACTCGTTGAGTCAAGCAACGATCCGCCCTGCCAATGTATACGTCACCGCAACTGCAAGTGAACTGATAGACAATTTGTGAGACATTGGGATCAGCAAGACTGTTTGAGTGATTTTGAATACATAACCTTTTGGTCGTCTGCAGCAAACGCTACTGCGCTGCTGTGTATGTATGCCTTGGAGCTGACTTAAGATTACAATTTATTTGATTAAATAAATGATCTCCTTTAAAAGGCAAAGTGATAAAAACTTGCTTCTTCTCTACGTTCCATGTTTTCTCGAGCATAAGTCTCGGCTTCTGATGTTGTCTGATAAAGTTTTCCGGATAACCGTTGGCCAGCAGCGTTCTTTTTATGAATTCTTCTTCGTTTTGTGTTTGATCGTCTATACAGATTCTCTGGGCTCTGTTGAAGAGAGTTCTGACCAATCCACGTTTATAATCCACTGGAGCGAAGCTGGGGAATTGTAAATAACGTCCGCCCCACGTTGATTTTCGGTGGATTGTGCGCTGTAGAGTCCCATTCTGACGCCTGGTTAATAGAATATCTAGAAAGGGCAAACTGTTATCGCGTTCTTCTTCGTGAGATACACCGAGGTTAGGGGGAATAGAGTTAAGAACGTTAACGAAACGGATAAAACGTTCTTCAGTCGTAAAAATTAAAATATCATCAACGTATCGTCTGTAAAATAGAAATTGGGAAATATTATCACAACGCTGTCTTTCGATCATACCTAAAAATACACCTGCCAAGGTTGGGCCCAGAGGGCTTCCCATGGCCACACCATCAGTTTGTTTGTAAGCTCTACCTTCAAAATTGAACCGAATGTTTTCTGTGCATAAAAGAATGAGTACTTTCAAGTATTCAACAGGAATAGGCAAATGAAAGTTGTGCGAAGAAATAAAATCAGATTGAAAATCTACTGTTTCACGAAGAGGTACCTTTGTAACAAGTGACCCAACATCGACGGAATACATTTTATCCGAACTCACTGCAATACTGTTTAGCAAATTCGCGATTTCGAATGATTCTTGTAGACCAAATGGTGTTATGTGTTTCCGAATGGGGGTAAGGATTTCGACGAGGCACCAGGCAAGTTTGTGATAAGCCGAGTTTTGCATGCGTAATACCGGCCTCAAAGGGACTCCAGACTTGTGTACTTTGGGTGATCCTCTCAAGTAGGGCGTCTGTGTTCCAAGTGGTTTTAGCTTCTTGTATGTAGTTTCAGAAATGAAACCGTGTAGGAGCAAAATTTGGAGTTGTCTTGATATTTGTTTCTCTATCAGCATATTGTTCTCTGGAGTAGTGTCCAGTTTGAAGCGATGCGCATCGGAAAGTATCTGTTCCATCTTTTCCATGTATTTTTTCTTCTCCATAATTACAACGCCTGATCCTTTGTCCGGTCGTAGAAACAAGAAATCATTCATTTGTCTAAGCTGTTTAACCGCCACCCGATGTTCTTGTGATAAACAACACCACTGACGTATGGGAGCAGAGAGGTATTGTTCAGAAATATCAACCAGCTTGGCCTTGAACCAGCCGGCTTTGTCGGATGACGTCGGCACTAGATCCTTAACTTGGTCATAAAGGTTCTCGAACTGAACGCGTGTTTGTAACTGGCTCATTTGCTTGGGCGGCACTTTGAAATTTAATCCCAACGACAAGACTTCACGTTGCGCTGTGGTCAACTGACAACCGGGAAGATTGTGAATGAATGCGCTTGTGTCTGTCGGGAATATTGACCACTGTTGCGTTCTGCACATGCTGTCCTCAAGGCTTTTGATTAGTTTCAACCTGGTTCTTCGTACCATTTCTCTTGAAAAGTTCTCAAATTTGATTCGACAGATTAAAGATAACGTGCCGAGAACAGTCACGAAACGCTGTTGTGTTTCAATGAGCTTGAACATCTCACGTGCAGCTTCAATGTGGGCGTTTGCGGTTCTTGCGAGATTGATGTTGTTCCTTGGCAAATTCTCTTTCGACAAAAGTTTCACTCTCTCCAACGTACGCACTGTAAGAACTCTCGATCATGTCTACTTTACTGTTGCACTTACCCCCCTACTGTACCATGTACGTATATATACTGACACGTTTTACGTCCGCGGTTGACACGAGCAAAGGAAATGCTTGCATCTCGCGACTTATGTCTTCTTTCTGTTCTAATGAATTGGATAAAGGGGACTTAATGTTTCAAATCGATATTAGTTTTCAAATTTGGGTATCCAAAGTACGATAGTATGGAATGATTGTTCTTGTGAATGCCCGTCGCCGAGATTTCATAGCCCTGGGTGCACGGGATCCTAGGTAACCAACCAGTAAATGATGGAGAAATGACCTACTCACGCTAAGTCAGACAAAACCATGCGCATCGCTGACGTAGTGGCAATTAAAATGTTTACACCTATTCCGTGCACAATTAAAAGGTGGTGAATAGCCCATTATTGGCTCCAAAACGTTCATCGCTCTCAATTTGCAATAATGGTCCCTAGCCAAGCAATTTCCTACTCTTATGGATCCCACTAACCATGTTTAGGACATCTGATCTCATTTCCTACCTTGAATTGTTTAAACCCCTATTTTCTTCACCTGGTTGTTAGACCGATTTCCCTGTCGCACAACCTCATGCATATTTAACTATCAGGTCCTCACGAATTTTTTGAGTGAACTGAAGAAATCTCGTCCAGACGACTGATTTAGTAGCTAATCATTGTTAATTAATTTTCCAACTGACTGTCTTTTTTCACTTAGACCCCTACGGAGAAATCGTCCGTCTTGAGAGCCAATCGTTGTGAAGGCCACGGGTTGTTGTGGTTCAAAATCCAGTGATGGATGGCATCCTATCATGGCAGTCCCTAATTGACCGGGGCCAACTTCCTCCTTAGAAAAGGTCGGGTGTTCTAAAAAATTAAATAATAAGACAAAGTGTATGCAGTGTTGACATCGAATAAACTACAGATAGGGTCGATCGTGATGCACACGAAAATTTACTCAGTATATAGCGCAAGCTTTGTTCCGCAACTAAATTGTATAAAGCCATCAAGGAATGACACTGTTCTGTTTGCTTGATTGTTCGAGACCGCCCGATCACATCCCATGTGTGTCTGGAAATAAATGTGATATCTGACGCCGTATCTGGCTGAAGACATACCGGTGAGCCATTGATACTGAAGGTAATGTATTTCCTTCTGGCTTCGGAAGCAGTATTGAAAGTAGCCATGACGGACCGTGAACTGGAGCCCGGGTTAGATGATTGGAGCGTGAAGGGCGCCTACATCGGTGCCTCCCTCCTCTACGCTCTTTCATAACGTTGATAGTAGCTCTTTGCATGGCCCCTCCACCGCAACCGGCAACTGAGTCACAACACTCAGATTTGTCCGGCAGAATACTTCGACTCACGTTTCGATGCTTCACACAAAACATATGCCAAAACGTTCCCCACCCCTCGTTCCATTTGGGAAAGAACTCCACCCACTTACACATCTGAAGAATCGGTAGTCACATACGCCGAACAGTTCAAATCAAAAATTGTTCATGTTCAGCTCCTCGAATGAATTTAACTCCACGTTTGATGAGGGCAACTGAAGCGAACTGAGGCATGTATCGGAGGTTATTGGAACATATACCAAGAAAGCTCCTTACTTGTTTTGCATCAGAAGGAACTGTAGCATCGAGTACTGCTTGAGTGTTTTGCGAGCTCGATTTGACACCTTCCGCAAATAGAACATGCCACAAAAACTGCACAAGGGAAGAGCTGAACGTGCATTTGCAATCATTAGGTTGGAAACTCGATTCTTGAAATATTTTAAGCAAAGCATCTTTTCTCTCATCATGTTTTTCCTGATCAACACAACACCAAATACACAAATATCGTCGACGTATACGACAACGCCAGTCATGCTACCCGGAGCCTAAGTCATAAGCTTCTGCCAAGCTTCCACAGTGAAACTGAGTCCCACTGGGAAAATCTTGCACTGAAGTAAATCCTCTGTCGTCACAAAAGTAGTAAAATTCTTATAATTTTCCGGTAAATTCGTGTGGAAGAAAGCACTGTGGAGATCTAATTTAGTGAAGATTAGGGCTCCAAACATCCGGAAAAGAAGTTCTTCACTGGAATGCAGCACGAATTTATTGACCAATACCTGCTTACTCTCAGCCTGTAGATCATTACAAATACGCACTGTTCCGTACTTTTTAGGCACAATAATCATCCAGTGGAACCATTCCGATGAATCGATGGATTTGATCAATTCATTCATAAACATGTTTTGTAAATCTTTAGGTACTGCACTGTTGTTTGCAAAAAATTGGGACTTGGCTAACCAACTGACAATGGTTTGGACTGTGGCTTTAATATAACAGGATGTTGACCTATGGGAATGCGCCCAACTGATTGCTCGAATAACTTCGGGTAACGAGAGTTCCATACTGAAACATCGAGAGCACTGACCGTCACTTTCTGGATATCTGGAACTATTCCCGAAGCATTCCGACCCAGTAGCGGTCTATCATTGGTTTTAGACAAATAAATAGCCACATGGGTGCGAAATGTTTGGAAGGATAATCGCACAGTATTGTAGCCACTGATATCTAGGGTATTTTTTTGTATAACTTTCAAATGTAGTGGCAGGAAGGATACAGTGAATGAGTAGAAATATGCTGCTCGAAGAATGTAGATGGCACAGTAGTTATGGGTGATACGAAATCTGATTCTATTGGTAAGGAAACATCTTTGCACGGTGTGTGGAAAATAATGCTCCGGATATCTTAGCGAGGGTAGTTTTGGTTCAGTCACCTGTGATGCATTCACTTAGTTAGCGGAAATGCGATAAGTAGGGCAGAATGCGTTTTGGTAGTCCTGCTATTGATCAGGTAATCGATCCGTCACCGATAATGTGTTAGAAACAGTGAATACGTTTTGTGGTCGACACACACGAGTAAAGTTATCAATCTTGAGACAATTTTGGCAGTCTGCCGCACGATCTGGACACGAGAGATAATGGAGTTTATGGGAGGCACTTCCACAGCGATAGCAAAGTGATATTTTTGTATTGTTCTGCTCCTGCATGGAGGACAACTCATTCGAGCTCTGACGTGCAACTAAACGTTGAAACCCCGCTGGTCGATTAGAAATCCCCTCCTTCATATTAGGCCAGTTCACACGCTTTATCCCACGGTAATACTTCAGCATCATCTTTCAACATTGCTTCCAGTGTGTTGTTATCCGCGTCCCCGGAAATGAATTGCTGAATGCACATAAAGTCTTTGATCTGCGTTTGGGGAATTTTAGAGTATTCACAATGGAG